>OY987204.1:0-1200000 GCA_963920795.1 Eutolmus rufibarbis
TTTCGATCGAAGACCGCCCGCTTCGCTTGGCTTCTGCAGAACCATCAATATTACCTGACTGGAATCTGGATGTCTGTGACAGCTGATGGACAGAAAAGTCAAATTTAGCCACAGAACTCTTTATGAGGACGCAAATAAGTTTCACCCTTGAAATCCCAGATGACCTAAGTGAGGAATTAGTACTAAACACTTTTGAAGGTGTGCACAGCTTTTGTTTTCCCGGATTAACTTTCAATCGAAGACCGCCTGCTTCTCCCAAACAAACAAAATGATTAGACTGAAATCTGCATGTCTGTGACAGCTGATGGAATGAAAAGTCAAATTTAGTCACCGAACTATCTTTATGAGGACGCAAATAACTTTCACCCTCCAAATGCCAGATGGCCCCAGCGTGGGTATAGTCCTAAATTCTGGTTTGAGTCTAATTTATTTTGGACATTTTTGGACTTGGCTTTCAACCAGATTACACTTTTAAAAAATCCCTGTAGATGGCTCCTCACATGGTTAGATGGAAAAAACGTAATTACCCCAGGGGAATTTACCATTAATTTGAAATTTCTATCTTTGAAAATTTATCCTATGCAAACCCGTTGAGATATATATGTATTGGATTTTTGTTTTGAGAGAGGCGAACGGAAAATAATGGGGGGTGGACCAAAAGATGACCAATAGTTTCCGAGATAATCAAATTTAAAAAATTTTTAGGCTTAAGTCAAGAATATGGTAACCTCACAGATTTAAATAAAATTATGTACAAACTTTCCTTTCACTCCTATCTTGTAAAATTTACCCCGTGCAATTCCGTTGAGAATTGTCTGACCAATCTAAATGTTTGGTTTCATCTCTATGATGGAGACTAATTCAGTTTTCCCACCCAATATTGCCTTCACTAGAATTAACAATAAATAGGAAAAATTAGTATTAATAAACAACAAATATATTTACAAAAATAAATAAATAAATATTAGAAAACATCGAGTTCAAACGGGGCTATATTGTAAACTTGACCCCATGCAATTCCCTTGAGAATTGGCTGACTAATGTAAAATCTGTTTTGCGGGGAAAGGGGAGAACGGAAAATATTGGGGAGTGGGCCGAAAGATTAAGCTCACACGGGGATATCTTGTAAAATTTACCCTGTGCAATTCCGTTGAGAATTGGCTGACTAAACATTTGTTTTCATCTCTATGGTGGAGACTAATTCACCCAATATTGCCTTCACTAGAATTCACAATAAATAGAAAAGGTTAGTATTAATAAGCAACAAATATATTTAGCAAAAATAAATAAATAAATATTAGGAAAGATGAAGCTCAAACGGGGCTATATTGTAAAATGGACCCCATGCAATTCCCTTGAGAATTTGCTGATTAATGTAAAATCTGGTTTGCGGGGAAAGGGGGAACGGAAAACATTGGGGAGTGGGCCGAAAGATGGAGCTCAAACGGGGCTATCTTGTAAAATTTACCCCGTGCAATTCCGTTGAAAATTGGCTGACTAAACATTTGATTTCTTCTCTATCAAGGGGGCTAATTTAATTCTCCCACCCAATATTGCCTTCACTTCAATTGACAATAAATATAAAAAATTAGCACAGCCGAGGTAGCTTGCACTGTATGTATAATTAGGAAGAGACCTAGACTCGACCTAAAAATAAATAAATAAATATTAGAAAACATTAAGCTCAATCGGGGCTATATTGTAAAATTTACTCCATGCAATTCCGTTGAGAATTGGCTGACTAATGTAAAATCTGTATTGCGGGGAAAGTGGGGAACGGAAAATATTGGGGAGTGGGCCGAAAGATGGAGCTCAACCGGGGATATCTTGTAAAATTTACCCCGTGCAATTCCGTTGAGAATTGGCTGACTAAACATTTGTTTTCATCTCTATGGTGGAGACTAATTCACCCAATATTGCCTTCACTAGAACTGACAATAAATAGAAAATGTTAGTATTAATAAGCAACAAATATATTTAGCAAAAATAAATAAATAAATATTAGAAAAGATGAAGCTCAAACGGGGCTATATTGTAAAATTGACCCCATGCAATTCCGTTGAGAATTGGTTGACTAATGTAAAATCTGTATTGCGGGGAAAGTGGGGAACGGAAAATATTGGGGAGTGGGCCGAAAGATGAAGCTCAACCGGGGATATCTTGTAAAATTTACCCCGTGCAATTCCGTTGAGAATTGGCTGACTAAACATTTGTTTTCATCTCTATGGTGGAGACTAATTCCCCCAATATTGCCTTCACTAGAATTGACAATAAATAGAAAATGTTAGTATTAATAAGCAACAAATATATTTAGCAAAACTAAATAAATAAATATTAGAAAAGATGAAGCTCAAACGGGGCTATATTGTAAAATGGACCCCATGCAAATCCGTTGATAATTTGCTGATTAATGTAAAATCTGGTTTGCGTGGAAAGGGGGGAACGGAAAACATTGGGGAGTGGGCCGAAAGATGAAGCTCAAACGGGGCTATCTTGTAAAATTTACCCCGTGCAATTCCGTTGAAAATTGGCTGACTAAACATTTGATTTCATCTCTATCAAGGGGGCTAATTTAATTCTCCCACCCAATATTGCCTTCACTTCAATTGACAATAAATATAAAAAATTAGCACAGCCGAGGTAGCTTGCACTGTATGTATAATTAGGAAGAGACCTAGACTCGACCTAAAAATAAATAAATAAATATTAGAAAAGATGAAGCTCAAACGGGGCTATATTCTAAAATTTACCCCATGCAATTCCGTTGAGAATTGGCTGACTAATGTAAAATCTGTTTTGCGAGGAAAGGGGGGAACGGAAAATATTGGGGAGTGGGCCGAAAGATGGAGCTCAAACGGGGCTATCTTGTAAAATTTACCCCGTGCAATTCCGTTGAGAATTAGCTGACTATTCTAAACGTTTGGTTTCATCTCTATGGTGGAGACTAATTTAGTTCTCCCATCTAATATTGCCTTCACTTCAATTGAGAATAAATAGAAAAAATTAGTATTAAAAAGCAAACAATTCTGTTTTTGGGAAAGTAACAAATATATTAAGCACAGCCGAGGCAGCTTGTATTATGTGTATAATTAGGAAGAGACATAGAATCGACCTAAAAATAAATACATAAATATTACGCATTCTTCGGTTCCATGCCAGAGCCAATCCTTCATTTTAAAAACAGACCGTAAGTTTACAAGGAAAACCAGTGATACATTTCCTGGTGGTGCAATTAGAAATAATATAGAGCAAGCGTATGAACCCCGCTTTTCGGATCATAGATTCCTCGAGATCTCTGTGGTGTCTAGGAAAACCCATGATATTGGATTTATGTAAAGATTCGAAATAGAACCATTTAACGTGAATAATCCATGGTTCAGCGGAACAGGCTTTGGTTTATGTATAGCGATCTGTACCCAATCCTTATAAATTTCCTCAGCTTTCTGCCGGCGTATTTGCTCCAACCGCATCTCAAGTTTTAATTCCTGATTTATTTTTTCCTTAAACTCCTTTTCCTGCTTTAATTTTTTCTCTAGCCAAGCTTGAAAGTTTCTTTGTTTGGCTAATGAAATTTTAGAAGTCTATTCCGCAGGTTGTATTGCTTGATGTCCAGAAGTTCTGAAATGAGAAAGAGAAATATTATAATATTAATTTTAGGAATTTGATTGCTAAGTTAGTGTGTTGTTAAGCTTTGTTAAATTTCACTAAAAATATTAGTCCAACTGAAGTCTGAAATGAGAAAGAGGAGTTTATTGCCTTTATGAATTTGCTAGTTAATTTATTATGTTATTAACCTTTGTTAAATTTGCGTAAATATTTGTCTAATTGTTGTTTAGTTTATAACGTCCTATAGTTTAATTTTGTATTTTAAGTATTGTATAATAATGAATTTTAGGATGCGCCATATGGGCTCCGTTCCCGAGAGCGCTAGTTTTATAAGTAGGTTAAGAATTCATTCTTGTCCTATTTTTAATAAATAAATAAAAATAAATTGTTTGGCTAATTGCTCATCTTCGTTATTGTTTGGTTCCGTTGCGAACTGTTTTAGATCGTTATTAATCTTGGTCTCTTTTGGTTGCTTTTCATGTTTTAGTTGTTTGTTTTTTATAGCCACCCACTCTTTATACTTCTGTTGCGCTAGAGCCCTTCTATGCTGACTTTTTTTTGTGTTTCCCTCTATTTCTCTTGTTTTCTTCTTACTTCATAATATTTTGCAATTCTAAATGAAACATTTTAGGATAATTTATGAATTTAGTTTCTGCAGCTTACTGAGTAGTTTAGCATTCGTTTTTTATACGATAAGGAGAATATTTTATATTATTAACTAGCCTTTAGGTAACATGAATTCTTATAACTGATTTATATAACATGATACATGCCTATAACACATTTGTGTTTTGTAATTGAGCTATAAGATATCAGGTCACTTAGAATGACTCGACAGTTAGAGAAAACATTTCTAATAAAATGTTATTGAATATAAAATCCTCTTTTTAGTTGGCTGAGCAATTAAATTAATTCGAGACTCTAACCTAAGACGAGTTAGATGATCGTAAACATACCTTTTCGCATCTAACCACTCTAATACTCATATTTTCCGCAGGCAGTTTTCTTGTTGTTATGTCCAAATCTTTTTCGATTAAAGTTGCAGAATTAACGTACATACCTAAGGGGAAATATAGTTAATAAAATGTAATTGAAAGTATATTCTGCATACCTCACAGTTTTGTATCGTCGTTATTAGTCTTCGTCTCTTTTAGTTGTTTATAATGACTTGCTGAACAATTAATTTATGATTCACGCAGGATTTGATTTACAACCGCGCTTTAATTCCGCACAGTGTTTGGTGAATAACCTGTAAGAAAAAGAAAAATTAGTCTAATGTTAGAATTTATCAATTTGGATTATTTTATTAAAATTAGATATTGTTAACGACAGGTAACGTAAATTAAGTTTTTTAGATTTAATATTTTGGCAGGATGCGCCATATGGGCTGTGCTCCCGAGAGCGGTTAGTTTTAAGTAGATATACAATTAATTGTATAACTATTACTACAAATAATAAATAAATTCCGCACAGTTGTCGGTAGCTGATTCACGAGAATTGCAAGTGAGTTTTTTTAGGTCCAACACTGCAACGTCGATAAATGCCTCCTACTTAAATAGTGCCAAGGTAGGGTAGGAATTTAATTGTACTCTACCTATTAAATAAATACTTAAATAGTGCCGGCAAATACATTATACTGCACCGCCTACGCTTACTTGAGTAGCTTGAGTAACCATAAATATATTAAGCACATAAATTCGGTATAAATAAATTATAATTAGTATATTAGAACAATTAATTGAAATTGAGGCTGTGTAAATCCAAAATGTATTTACTTTAATTAATAAATTAGCTTGAGACTATATTTGGTTAGGATGCGCCATATGGGCCCGGTACCCGAGAGCGCTTAGTTTTTAAGATAGGGTAGGAATTAATTTGTGCTCTACCAATAAATAAATAAATAAATAAGCCTCCTGAAGCCCATACACTCTTCTGCTTTACCTACGCTTACTTGAGTAGCTTGAGTAACAAATATATTAAGCACATAAATTCGGTGTAAATTATAATTAGTGTGTTAGAAGTAAAACCCTGATGAATCATCCTAAAAGTGAAATTCATCTTTCTTTATTTTTATTTATTCTTTAGACTAAATATATATGTTTTTGATGAGATAATAGAGCGCCCTTTATGGATTTTTCTTAATAAATAGCTTCTCTTGTTGGAGTACACAATATCAGGCGCAGAAGTCCGAAATAAATGCCTCACGTTGGCGCTGCATTGGCCCTGGCCGCTAAAAAGGTAGAATCCAGCTTGAGCATAGAATGGTGAAGCCTTGTAGAACCGGTCCGGTCGCAGGGTACGTAGGCCTGCATTCGGGACTGCTGGATTTATAATCTAACCTTGCGATTTGAGAATTGCCTAATCTAAAATCTGTTTTGCGGGGAGAGGGAGGAACGGAAAATATTTGTGATTGGGCCAAAAGATGTAACTCATACGGGGCTATCTTTTAAAATTTACCCCGTGTAATTCCGTTGAGAATTGGCAGAGTCACTAGATGAGATGATGTCATTACAGGGCCGGTAAGGGGAACGGAGAATATCGAGTTTGTTTATTTAGATAAGATGTTTTAATTTAATTTATTTAGCGCTAGAAGAAAATGCTGAAAATATAAACTCAATAATAATAAAACTATGTTTCCTTTTTGTTTCAATATAGTATATTGTTCACCAAGGGAGCAAAATAGGACATTTTTAACCGGGTGTGAAATCGCCCCCCGAGCCGTAGGCGAAAACATGAGATAAGAACTGGGCACACGCTGCTAACTCATGGTCACCTTTTCTCCCGAAGTCTCAGGGCAGGATGCCTCACTTGCCAGACCCCATTAACCATCCAGCACATCTTGAAGTACTGCCCTCTTACAAGAGTCAATGGAGGAGCTCTACCACCCCTATCTTCACTCCTAGACCTTTCTAATTCTGACCGGTTGCTGTCCATATTGAGGAAGACTAGCAGTATAAATTATAATTAGAGTATTAGAAGTAAAACCCTGATGAATCAACCCAAAAGTGGAATTTAGAAGTTTCTTTAGTTTTCTTTATTCTTTAGACTAAATATAAATGTTTTTGTTTTGCTGGAAGGGGTTAGCAATTTTGGTCTGCCTCTGTACTCCTCAACGCTGGTGAACCTGGAAAAACTCCAAGTAGCTGTGAACAAGATTCTTCGGACAGCGCAAGGCGCACTAAACTCAACACCCCGCAGGATTCTTTGGGTGGTGAGCGGATGCTTTCCCATTCAGGACAGGGCCAACAAATACCCAAGCGAAACTCGTGGCAAGGAACTGGCTGAATCCAACTAGGCCACACCACAAGACGCTAAGAATACTTGATGACACCAGCACCCGACCTAGGACGACACCATCATTGAAGATATTTTTAGGGATTATTTTAGCTTTAGATGTAAGACATCCTAACCCTAATTTTATATTTGGTTGTCCTTTAGCTAATAGATGTAACAAATTTTTTGCTCATGCTGTAACATCCTCTGCTCAGCTGGTCGTTCACCAGTGCCCAGCGATTCCCGTGGTCTGCCTGCTCCATATCTCTAGCTAGGAATTAAGTAGATTTCCATAAAATAGAATAGAATATTTTATTGAGGTTACGTCCGACTCACCCTCTTGTTTAGGGACTCGGAGCGCCACGAAAGCCAAATCGAAGATGCGCTGAAAAAAGAACACCTATCCGAGGATGACCACAATGTAGATAGATGTCCTTTCGAAGGAGATGTTGTACACGGCTATTGTTTTCCCGGATTTACTTTCGATCGAAGACCGCCCGCTTCGCTTGGCTTCTGCAGAACCATCAATATTACCTGACTGGAATCTGGATGTCTGTGACAGCTGATGGACAGAAAAGTCAAATTTAGCCACAGAACTCTTTATGAGGACGCAAATAAGTTTCACCCTTGAAATCCCAGATGACCTAAGTGAGGAATTAGTACTAAACACTTTTGAAGGTGTGCACAG
The DNA here is from genome assembly GCA_963920795.1 of Eutolmus rufibarbis. Lineage (NCBI taxonomy): Eukaryota > Metazoa > Arthropoda > Insecta > Diptera > Asilidae > Eutolmus > Eutolmus rufibarbis. Next base: position 7,568 of record OY987204.1, read on the forward strand.
CTTTTGTTTTCCCGGATTAACTTTCAATCGAAGACCGCCTGCTTCTCCCAAACAAACAAAATGATTAGACTGAAATCTGCATGTCTGTGACAGCTGATGGAATGAAAAGTCAAATTTAGTCACCGAACTATCTTTATGAGGACGCAAATAACTTTCACCCTCCAAATGCCAGATGGCCCCAGCGTGGGTATAGTCCTAAATTCTGGTTTGAGTCTAATTTATTTTGGACATTTTTGGACTTGGCTTTCAACCAGATTACACTTTTAAAAAATCCCTGTAGATGGCTCCTCACATGGTTAGATGGAAAAAACGTAATTACCCCAGGGGAATTTACCATTAATTTGAAATTTCTATCTTTGAAAATTTATCCTATGCAAACCCGTTGAGATATATATGTATTGGATTTTTGTTTTGAGAGAGGCGAACGGAAAATAATGGGGGGTGGACCAAAAGATGACCAATAGTTTCCGAGATAATCAAATTTAAAAAATTTTTAGGCTTAAGTCAAGAATATGGTAACCTCACAGATTTAAATAAAATTATGTACAAACTTTCCTTTCACTCCTATCTTGTAAAATTTACCCCGTGCAATTCCGTTGAGAATTGTCTGACCAATCTAAATGTTTGGTTTCATCTCTATGATGGAGACTAATTCAGTTTTCCCACCCAATATTGCCTTCACTAGAATTAACAATAAATAGGAAAAATTAGTATTAATAAACAACAAATATATTTACAAAAATAAATAAATAAATATTAGAAAACATCGAGTTCAAACGGGGCTATATTGTAAACTTGACCCCATGCAATTCCCTTGAGAATTGGCTGACTAATGTAAAATCTGTTTTGCGGGGAAAGGGGAGAACGGAAAATATTGGGGAGTGGGCCGAAAGATTAAGCTCACACGGGGATATCTTGTAAAATTTACCCTGTGCAATTCCGTTGAGAATTGGCTGACTAAACATTTGTTTTCATCTCTATGGTGGAGACTAATTCACCCAATATTGCCTTCACTAGAATTCACAATAAATAGAAAAGGTTAGTATTAATAAGCAACAAATATATTTAGCAAAAATAAATAAATAAATATTAGGAAAGATGAAGCTCAAACGGGGCTATATTGTAAAATGGACCCCATGCAATTCCCTTGAGAATTTGCTGATTAATGTAAAATCTGGTTTGCGGGGAAAGGGGGAACGGAAAACATTGGGGAGTGGGCCGAAAGATGGAGCTCAAACGGGGCTATCTTGTAAAATTTACCCCGTGCAATTCCGTTGAAAATTGGCTGACTAAACATTTGATTTCTTCTCTATCAAGGGGGCTAATTTAATTCTCCCACCCAATATTGCCTTCACTTCAATTGACAATAAATATAAAAAGTTAGCACAGCCGAGGTAGCTTGCACTGTATGTATAATTAGGAAGAGACCTAGACTCGACCTAAAAATAAATAAATAAATATTAGAAAACATTAAGCTCAATCGGGGCTATATTGTAAAATTTACTCCATGCAATTCCGTTGAGAATTGGCTGACTAATGTAAAATCTGTATTGCGGGGAAAGTGGGGAACGGAAAATATTGGGGAGTGGGCCGAAAGATGGAGCTCAACCGGGGATATCTTGTAAAATTTACCCCGTGCAATTCCGTTGAGAATTGGCTGACTAAACATTTGTTTTCATCTCTATGGTGGAGACTAATTCACCCAATATTGCCTTCACTAGAATTCACAATAAATAGAAAAGGTTAGTATTAATAAGCAACAAATATATTTAGCAAAAATAAATAAATAAATATTAGGAAAGATGAAGCTCAAACGGGGCTATATTGTAAAATGGACCCCATGCAATTCCCTTGAGAATTTGCTGATTAATGTAAAATCTGGTTTGCGGGGAAAGGGGGAACGGAAAACATTGGGGAGTGGGCCGAAAGATGGAGCTCAAACGGGGCTATCTTGTAAAATTTACCCCGTGCAATTCCGTTGAAAATTGGCTGACTAAACATTTGATTTCTTCTCTATCAAGGGGGCTAATTTAATTCTCCCACCCAATATTGCCTTCACTTCAATTGACAATAAATATAAAAAGTTAGCACAGCCGAGGTAGCTTGCACTGTATGTATAATTAGGAAGAGACCTAGACTCGACCTAAAAATAAATAAATAAATATTAGAAAACATTAAGCTCAATCGGGGCTATATTGTAAAATTTACTCCATGCAATTCCGTTGAGAATTGGCTGACTAATGTAAAATCTGTATTGCGGGGAAAGTGGGGAACGGAAAATATTGGGGAGTGGGCCGAAAGATGGAGCTCAACCGGGGATATCTTGTAAAATTTACCCCGTGCAATTCCGTTGAGAATTGGCTGACTAAACATTTGTTTTCATCTCTATGGTGGAGACTAATTCACCCAATATTGCCTTCACTAGAACTGACAATAAATAGAAAATGTTAGTATTAATAAGCAACAAATATATTTAGCAAAAATAAATAAATAAATATTAGAAAAGATGAAGCTCAAACGGGGCTATATTGTAAAATTGACTCCATGCAATTCCGTTGAGAATTGGCTGACTAATGTAAAATCTGTATTGCGGGGAAAGTGGGGAACGGAAAATATTGGGGAGTGGGCCGAAAGATGAAGCTCAACCGGGGATATCTTGTAAAATTTACCCCGTGCAATTCCGTTGAGAATTGGCTGACTAAACATTTGTTTTCATCTCTATGGTGGAGACTAATTCCCCCAATATTGCCTTCACTAGAATTGACAATAAATAGAAAATGTTAGTATTAATAAGCAACAAATATATTTAGCAAAACTAAATAAATAAATATTAGAAAAGATGAAGCTCAAACGGGGCTATATTGTAAAATGGACCCCATGCAAATCCGTTGATAATTTGCTGATTAATGTAAAATCTGGTTTGCGTGGAAAGGGGGGAACGGAAAACATTGGGGAGTGGGCCGAAAGATGAAGCTCAAACGGGGCTATCTTGTAAAATTTACCCCGTGCAATTCCGTTGAAAATTGGCTGACTAAACATTTGATTTCATCTCTATCAAGGGGGCTAATTTAATTCTCCCACCCAATATTGCCTTCACTTCAATTGACAATAAATATAAAAAATTAGCACAGCCGAGGTAGCTTGCACTGTATGTATAATTAGGAAGAGACCTAGACTCGACCTAAAAATAAATAAATAAATATTAGAAAAGATGAAGCTCAAACGGGGCTATATTCTAAAATTTACCCCATGCAATTCCGTTGAGAATTGGCTGACTAATGTAAAATCTGTTTTGCGAGGAAAGGGGGGAACGGAAAATATTGGGGAGTGGGCCGAAAGATGGAGCTCAAACGGGGCTATCTTGTAAAATTTACCCCGTGCAATTCCGTTGAGAATTAGCTGACTATTCTAAACGTTTGGTTTCATCTCTATGGTGGAGACTAATTTAGTTCTCCCATCTAATATTGCCTTCACTTCAATTGAGAATAAATAGAAAAAATTAGTATTAAAAAGCAAACAATTCTGTTTTTGGGAAAGTAACAAATATATTAAGCACAGCCGAGGCAGCTTGTATTATGTGTATAATTAGGAAGAGACATAGAATCGACCTAAAAATAAATACATAAATATTACGCATTCTTCGGTTCCATGCCAGAGCCAATCCTTCATTTTAAAAACAGACCGTAAGTTTACAAGGAAAACCAGTGATACATTTCCTGGTGGTGCAATTAGAAATAATATAGAGCAAGCGTATGAACCCCGCTTTTCGGATCATAGATTCCTCGAGATCTCTGTGGTGTCTAGGAAAACCCATGATATTGGATTTATGTAAAGATTCGAAATAGAACCATTTAACGTGAATAATCCATGGTTCAGCGGAACAGGCTTTGGTTTATGTATAGCGATCTGTACCCAATCCTTATAAATTTCCTCAGCTTTCTGCCGGCGTATTTGCTCCAACCGCATCTCAAGTTTTAATTCCTGATTTATTTTTTCCTTAAACTCCTTTTCCTGCTTTAATTTTTTCTCTAGCCAAGCTTGAAAGTTTCTTTGTTTGGCTAATGAAATTTTAGAAGTCTATTCCGCAGGTTGTATTGCTTGATGTCCAGAAGTTCTGAAATGAGAAAGAGAAATATTATAATATTAATTTTAGGAATTTGATTGCTAAGTTAGTGTGTTGTTAAGCTTTGTTAAATTTCACTAAAAATATTAGTCCAACTGAAGTCTGAAATGAGAAAGAGGAGTTTATTGCCTTTATGAATTTGCTAGTTAATTTATTATGTTATTAACCTTTGTTAAATTTGCGTAAATATTTGTCTAATTGTTGTTTAGTTTATAACGTCCTATAGTTTAATTTTGTATTTTAAGTATTGTATAATAATGAATTTTAGGATGCGCCATATGGGCTCCGTTCCCGAGAGCGCTAGTTTTATAAGTAGGTTAAGAATTCATTCTTGTCCTATTTTTAATAAATAAATAAAAATAAATTGTTTGGCTAATTGCTCATCTTCGTTATTGTTTGGTTCCGTTGCGAACTGTTTTAGATCGTTATTAATCTTGGTCTCTTTTGGTTGCTTTTCATGTTTTAGTTGTTTGTTTTTTATAGCCACCCACTCTTTATACTTCTGTTGCGCTAGAGCCCTTCTATGCTGACTTTTTTTTGTGTTTCCCTCTATTTCTCTTGTTTTCTTCTTACTTCATAATATTTTGCAATTCTAAATGAAACATTTTAGGATAATTTATGAATTTAGTTTCTGCAGCTTACTGAGTAGTTTAGCATTCGTTTTTTATACGATAAGGAGAATATTTTATATTATTAACTAGCCTTTAGGTAACATGAATTCTTATAACTGATTTATATAACATGATACATGCCTATAACACATTTGTGTTTTGTAATTGAGCTATAAGATATCAGGTCACTTAGAATGACTCGACAGTTAGAGAAAACATTTCTAATAAAATGTTATTGAATATAAAATCCTCTTTTTAGTTGGCTGAGCAATTAAATTAATTCGAGACTCTAACCTAAGACGAGTTAGATGATCGTAAACATACCTTTTCGCATCTAACCACTCTAATACTCATATTTTCCGCAGGCAGTTTTCTTGTTGTTATGTCCAAATCTTTTTCGATTAAAGTTGCAGAATTAACGTACATACCTAAGGGGAAATATAGTTAATAAAATGTAATTGAAAGTATATTCTGCATACCTCACAGTTTTGTATCGTCGTTATTAGTCTTCGTCTCTTTTAGTTGTTTATAATGACTTGCTGAACAATTAATTTATGATTCACGCAGGATTTGATTTACAACCGCGCTTTAATTCCGCACAGTGTTTGGTGAATAACCTGTAAGAAAAAGAAAAATTAGTCTAATGTTAGAATTTATCAATTTGGATTATTTTATTAAAATTAGATATTGTTAACGACAGGTAACGTAAATTAAGTTTTTTAGATTTAATATTTTGGCAGGATGCGCCATATGGGCTGTGCTCCCGAGAGCGGTTAGTTTTAAGTAGATATACAATTAATTGTATAACTATTACTACAAATAATAAATAAATTCCGCACAGTTGTCGGTAGCTGATTCACGAGAATTGCAAGTGAGTTTTTTTAGGTCCAACACTGCAACGTCGATAAATGCCTCCTACTTAAATAGTGCCAAGGTAGGGTAGGAATTTAATTGTACTCTACCTATTAAATAAATACTTAAATAGTGCCGGCAAATACATTATACTGCACCGCCTACGCTTACTTGAGTAGCTTGAGTAACCATAAATATATTAAGCACATAAATTCGGTATAAATAAATTATAATTAGTATATTAGAACAATTAATTGAAATTGAGGCTGTGTAAATCCAAAATGTATTTACTTTAATTAATAAATTAGCTTGAGACTATATTTGGTTAGGATGCGCCATATGGGCCCGGTACCCGAGAGCGCTTAGTTTTTAAGATAGGGTAGGAATTAATTTGTGCTCTACCAATAAATAAATAAATAAATAAGCCTCCTGAAGCCCATACACTCTTCTGCTTTACCTACGCTTACTTGAGTAGCTTGAGTAACAAATATATTAAGCACATAAATTCGGTGTAAATTATAATTAGTGTGTTAGAAGTAAAACCCTGATGAATCATCCTAAAAGTGAAATTCATCTTTCTTTATTTTTATTTATTCTTTAGACTAAATATATATGTTTTTGATGAGATAATAGAGCGCCCTTTATGGATTTTTCTTAATAAATAGCTTCTCTTGTTGGAGTACACAATATCAGGCGCAGAAGTCCGAAATAAATGCCTCACGTTGGCGCTGCATTGGCCCTGGCCGCTAAAAAGGTAGAATCCAGCTTGAGCATAGAATGGTGAAGCCTTGTAGAACCGGTCCGGTCGCAGGGTACGTAGGCCTGCATTCGGGACTGCTGGATTTATAATCTAACCTTGCGATTTGAGAATTGCCTAATCTAAAATCTGTTTTGCGGGGAGAGGGAGGAACGGAAAATATTTGTGATTGGGCCAAAAGATGTAACTCATACGGGGCTATCTTTTAAAATTTACCCCGTGTAATTCCGTTGAGAATTGGCAGAGTCACTAGATGAGATGATGTCATTACAGGGCCGGTAAGGGGAACGGAGAATATCGAGTTTGTTTATTTAGATAAGATGTTTTAATTTAATTTATTTAGCGCTAGAAGAAAATGCTGAAAATATAAACTCAATAATAATAAAACTATGTTTCCTTTTTGTTTCAATATAGTATATTGTTCACCAAGGGAGCAAAATAGGACATTTTTAACCGGGTGTGAAATCGCCCCCCGAGCCGTAGGCGAAAACATGAGATAAGAACTGGGCACACGCTGCTAACTCATGGTCACCTTTTCTCCCGAAGTCTCAGGGCAGGATGCCTCACTTGCCAGACCCCATTAACCATCCAGCACATCTTGAAGTACTGCCCTCTTACAAGAGTCAATGGAGGAGCTCTACCACCCCTATCTTCACTCCTAGACCTTTCTAATTCTGACCGGTTGCTGTCCATATTGAGGAAGACTAGCAGTATAAATTATAATTAGAGTATTAGAAGTAAAACCCTGATGAATCAACCCAAAAGTGGAATTTAGAAGTTTCTTTAGTTTTCTTTATTCTTTAGACTAAATATAAATGTTTTTGTTTTGCTGGAAGGGGTTAGCAATTTTGGTCTGCCTCTGTACTCCTCAACGCTGGTGAACCTGGAAAAACTCCAAGTAGCTGTGAACAAGATTCTTCGGACAGCGCAAGGCGCACTAAACTCAACACCCCGCAGGATTCTTTGGGTGGTGAGCGGATGCTTTCCCATTCAGGACAGGGCCAACAAATACCCAAGCGAAACTCGTGGCAAGGAACTGGCTGAATCCAACTAGGCCACACCACAAGACGCTAAGAATACTTGATGACACCAGCACCCGACCTAGGACGACACCATCATTGAAGATATTTTTAGGGATTATTTTAGCTTTAGATGTAAGACATCCTAACCCTAATTTTATATTTGGTTGTCCTTTAGCTAATAGATGTAACAAATTTTTTGCTCATGCTGTAACATCCTCTGCTCAGCTGGTCGTTCACCAGTGCCCAGCGATTCCCGTGGTCTGCCTGCTCCATATCTCTAGCTAGGAATTAAGTAGATTTCCATAAAATAGAATAGAATATTTTATTGAGGTTACGTCCGACTCACCCTCTTGTTTAGGGACTCGGAGCGCCACGAAAGCCAAATCGAAGATGCGCTGAAAAAAGAACACCTATCCGAGGATGACCACAATGTAGATAGATGTCCTTTCGAAGGAGATGTTGTACACGGCTATTGTTTTCCCGGATTTACTTTCGATCGAAGACCGCCCGCTTCGCTTGGCTTCTGCAGAACCATCAATATTACCTGACTGGAATCTGGATGTCTGTGACAGCTGATGGACAGCAAAGTCAAATTTAGCCACAGAACTCTTTATGAGGACGCAAATAAGTTTCACCCTTGAAATCCCAGATGACCTAAGTGAGGAATTAGTACTAAACACTTTTGAAGGTGTGCACAGCTTTTGTTTTCCCGGATTAACTTTCAATCGAAGACCGCCTGCTTCTCCCAAACAAACAAAATGATTAGACTGAAATCTGCATGTCTGTGACAGCTGATGGAATGAAAAGTCAAATTTAGTCACCGAACTATCTTTATGAGGACGCAAATAACTTTCACCCTCCAAATGCCAGATGGCCCCAGCGTGGGTATAGTCCTAAATTCTGGTTTGAGTCTAATTTATTTTGGACATTTTTGGACTTGGCTTTCAACCAGATTACACTTTTAAAAAATCCCTGTAGATGGCTCCTCACATGGTTAGATGGAAAAAACGTAATTACCCCAGGGGAATTTACCATTAATTTGAAATTTCTATCTTTGAAAATTTATCCTATGCAAACCCGTTGAGATATATATGTATTGGATTTTTGTTTTGAGAGAGGCGAACGGAAAATAATGGGGGGTGGACCAAAAGATGACCAATAGTTTCCGAGATAATCAAATTTAAAAAATTTTTAGGCTTAAGTCAAGAATATGGTAACCTCACAGATTTAAATAAAATTATGTACAAACTTTCCTTTCACTCCTATCTTGTAAAATTTACCCCGTGCAATTCCGTTGAGAATTGTCTGACCAATCTAAATGTTTGGTTTCATCTCTATGATGGAGACTAATTCAGTTTTCCCACCCAATATTGCCTTCACTAGAATTAACAATAAATAGGAAAAATTAGTATTAATAAACAACAAATATATTTACAAAAATAAATAAATAAATATTAGAAAACATCGAGTTCAAACGGGGCTATATTGTAAACTTGACCCCATGCAATTCCCTTGAGAATTGGCTGACTAATGTAAAATCTGTTTTGCGGGGAAAGGGGAGAACGGAAAATATTGGGGAGTGGGCCGAAAGATTAAGCTCACACGGGGATATCTTGTAAAATTTACCCTGTGCAATTCCGTTGAGAATTGGCTGACTAAACATTTGTTTTCATCTCTATGGTGGAGACTAATTCACCCAATATTGCCTTCACTAGAATTCACAATAAATAGAAAAGGTTAGTATTAATAAGCAACAAATATATTTAGCAAAAATAAATAAATAAATATTAGGAAAGATGAAGCTCAAACGGGGCTATATTGTAAAATGGACCCCATGCAATTCCCTTGAGAATTTGCTGATTAATGTAAAATCTGGTTTGCGGGGAAAGGGGGAACGGAAAACATTGGGGAGTGGGCCGAAAGATGGAGCTCAAACGGGGCTATCTTGTAAAATTTACCCCGTGCAATTCCGTTGAAAATTGGCTGACTAAACATTTGATTTCTTCTCTATCAAGGGGGCTAATTTAATTCTCCCACCCAATATTGCCTTCACTTCAATTGACAATAAATATAAAAAGTTAGCACAGCCGAGGTAGCTTGCACTGTATGTATAATTAGGAAGAGACCTAGACTCGACCTAAAAATAAATAAATAAATATTAGAAAACATTAAGCTCAATCGGGGCTATATTGTAAAATTTACTCCATGCAATTCCGTTGAGAATTGGCTGACTAATGTAAAATCTGTATTGCGGGGAAAGTGGGGAACGGAAAATATTGGGGAGTGGGCCGAAAGATGGAGCTCAACCGGGGATATCTTGTAAAATTTACCCCGTGCAATTCCGTTGAGAATTGGCTGACTAAACATTTGTTTTCATCTCTATGGTGGAGACTAATTCACCCAATATTGCCTTCACTAGAACTGACAATAAATAGAAAATGTTAGTATTAATAAGCAACAAATATATTTAGCAAAAATAAATAAATAAATATTAGAAAAGATGAAGCTCAAACGGGGCTATATTGTAAAATTGACTCCATGCAATTCCGTTGAGAATTGGCTGACTAATGTAAAATCTGTATTGCGGGGAAAGTGGGGAACGGAAAATATTGGGGAGTGGGCCGAAAGATGAAGCTCAACCGGGGATATCTTGTAAAATTTACCCCGTGCAATTCCGTTGAGAATTGGCTGACTAAACATTTGTTTTCATCTCTATGGTGGAGACTAATTCCCCCAATATTGCCTTCACTAGAATTGACAATAAATAGAAAATGTTAGTATTAATAAGCAACAAATATATTTAGCAAAACTAAATAAATAAATATTAGAAAAGATGAAGCTCAAACGGGGCTATATTGTAAAATGGACCCCATGCAAATCCGTTGATAATTTGCTGATTAATGTAAAATCTGGTTTGCGTGGAAAGGGGGGAACGGAAAACATTGGGGAGTGGGCCGAAAGATGAAGCTCAAACGGGGCTATCTTGTAAAATTTACCCCGTGCAATTCCGTTGAAAATTGGCTGACTAAACATTTGATTTCATCTCTATCAAGGGGGCTAATTTAATTCTCCCACCCAATATTGCCTTCACTTCAATTGACAATAAATATAAAAAATTAGCACAGCCGAGGTAGCTTGCACTGTATGTATAATTAGGAAGAGACCTAGACTCGACCTAAAAATAAATAAATAAATATTAGAAAAGATGAAGCTCAAACGGGGCTATATTCTAAAATTTACCCCATGCAATTCCGTTGAGAATTGGCTGACTAATGTAAAATCTGTTTTGCGAGGAAAGGGGGGAACGGAAAATATTGGGGAGTGGGCCGAAAGATGGAGCTCAAACGGGGCTATCTTGTAAAATTTACCCCGTGCAATTCCGTTGAGAATTAGCTGACTATTCTAAACGTTTGGTTTCATCTCTATGGTGGAGACTAATTTAGTTCTCCCATCTAATATTGCCTTCACTTCAATTGAGAATAAATAGAAAAAATTAGTATTAAAAAGCAAACAATTCTGTTTTTGGGAAAGTAACAAATATATTAAGCACAGCCGAGGCAGCTTGTATTATGTGTATAATTAGGAAGAGACATAGAATCGACCTAAAAATAAATACATAAATATTACGCATTCTTCGGTTCCATGCCAGAGCCAATCCTTCATTTTAAAAACAGACCGTAAGTTTACAAGGAAAACCAGTGATACATTTCCTGGTGGTGCAATTAGAAATAATATAGAGCAAGCGTATGAACCCCGCTTTTCGGATCATAGATTCCTCGAGATCTCTGTGGTGTCTAGGAAAACCCATGATATTGGATTTATGTAAAGATTCGAAATAGAACCATTTAACGTGAATAATCCATGGTTCAGCGGAACAGGCTTTGGTTTATGTATAGCGATCTGTACCCAATCCTTATAAATTTCCTCAGCTTTCTGCCGGCGTATTTGCTCCAACCGCATCTCAAGTTTTAATTCCTGATTTATTTTTTCCTTAAACTCCTTTTCCTGCTTTAATTTTTTCTCTAGCCAAGCTTGAAAGTTTCTTTGTTTGGCTAATGAAATTTTAGAAGTCTATTCCGCAGGTTGTATTGCTTGATGTCCAGAAGTTCTGAAATGAGAAAGAGAAATATTATAATATTAATTTTAGGAATTTGATTGCTAAGTTAGTGTGTTGTTAAGCTTTGTTAAATTTCACTAAAAATATTAGTCCAACTGAAGTCTGAAATGAGAAAGAGGAGTTTATTGCCTTTATGAATTTGCTAGTTAATTTATTATGTTATTAACCTTTGTTAAATTTGCGTAAATATTTGTCTAATTGTTGTTTAGTTTATAACGTCCTATAGTTTAATTTTGTATTTTAAGTATTGTATAATAATGAATTTTAGGATGCGCCATATGGGCTCCGTTCCCGAGAGCGCTAGTTTTATAAGTAGGTTAAGAATTCATTCTTGTCCTATTTTTAATAAATAAATAAAAATAAATTGTTTGGCTAATTGCTCATCTTCGTTATTGTTTGGTTCCGTTGCGAACTGTTTTAGATCGTTATTAATCTTGGTCTCTTTTGGTTGCTTTTCATGTTTTAGTTGTTTGTTTTTTATAGCCACCCACTCTTTATACTTCTGTTGCGCTAGAGCCCTTCTATGCTGACTTTTTTTTGTGTTTCCCTCTATTTCTCTTGTTTTCTTCTTACTTCATAATATTTTGCAATTCTAAATGAAACATTTTAGGATAATTTATGAATTTAGTTTCTGCAGCTTACTGAGTAGTTTAGCATTCGTTTTTTATACGATAAGGAGAATATTTTATATTATTAACTAGCCTTTAGGTAACATGAATTCTTATAACTGATTTATATAACATGATACATGCCTATAACACATTTGTGTTTTGTAATTGAGCTATAAGATATCAGGTCACTTAGAATGACTCGACAGTTAGAGAAAACATTTCTAATAAAATGTTATTGAATATAAAATCCTCTTTTTAGTTGGCTGAGCAATTAAATTAATTCGAGACTCTAACCTAAGACGAGTTAGATGATCGTAAACATACCTTTTCGCATCTAACCACTCTAATACTCATATTTTCCGCAGGCAGTTTTCTTGTTGTTATGTCCAAATCTTTTTCGATTAAAGTTGCAGAATTAACGTACATACCTAAGGGGAAATATAGTTAATAAAATGTAATTGAAAGTATATTCTGCATACCTCACAGTTTTGTATCGTCGTTATTAGTCTTCGTCTCTTTTAGTTGTTTATAATGACTTGCTGAACAATTAATTTATGATTCACGCAGGATTTGATTTACAACCGCGCTTTAATTCCGCACAGTGTTTGGTGAATAACCTGTAAGAAAAAGAAAAATTAGTCTAATGTTAGAATTTATCAATTTGGATTATTTTATTAAAATTAGATATTGTTAACGACAGGTAACGTAAATTAAGTTTTTTAGATTTAATATTTTGGCAGGATGCGCCATATGGGCTGTGCTCCCGAGAGCGGTTAGTTTTAAGTAGATATACAATTAATTGTATAACTATTACTACAAATAATAAATAAATTCCGCACAGTTGTCGGTAGCTGATTCACGAGAATTGCAAGTGAGTTTTTTTAGGTCCAACACTGCAACGTCGATAAATGCCTCCTACTTAAATAGTGCCAAGGTAGGGTAGGAATTTAATTGTACTCTACCTATTAAATAAATACTTAAATAGTGCCGGCAAATACATTATACTGCACCGCCTACGCTTACTTGAGTAGCTTGAGTAACCATAAATATATTAAGCACATAAATTCGGTATAAATAAATTATAATTAGTATATTAGAACAATTAATTGAAATTGAGGCTGTGTAAATCCAAAATGTATTTACTTTAATTAATAAATTAGCTTGAGACTATATTTGGTTAGGATGCGCCATATGGGCCCGGTACCCGAGAGCGCTTAGTTTTTAAGATAGGGTAGGAATTAATTTGTGCTCTACCAATAAATAAATAAATAAATAAGCCTCCTGAAGCCCATACACTCTTCTGCTTTACCTACGCTTACTTGAGTAGCTTGAGTAACAAATATATTAAGCACATAAATTCGGTGTAAATTATAATTAGTGTGTTAGAAGTAAAACCCTGATGAATCATCCTAAAAGTGAAATTCATCTTTCTTTATTTTTATTTATTCTTTAGACTAAATATATATGTTTTTGATGAGATAATAGAGCGCCCTTTATGGATTTTTCTTAATAAATAGCTTCTCTTGTTGGAGTACACAATATCAGGCGCAGAAGTCCGAAATAAATGCCTCACGTTGGCGCTGCATTGGCCCTGGCCGCTAAAAAGGTAGAATCCAGCTTGAGCATAGAATGGTGAAGCCTTGTAGAACCGGTCCGGTCGCAGGGTACGTAGGCCTGCATTCGGGACTGCTGGATTTATAATCTAACCTTGCGATTTGAGAATTGCCTAATCTAAAATCTGTTTTGCGGGGAGAGGGAGGAACGGAAAATATTTGTGATTGGGCCAAAAGATGTAACTCATACGGGGCTATCTTTTAAAATTTACCCCGTGTAATTCCGTTGAGAATTGGCAGAGTCACTAGATGAGATGATGTCATTACAGGGCCGGTAAGGGGAACGGAGAATATCGAGTTTGTTTATTTAGATAAGATGTTTTAATTTAATTTATTTAGCGCTAGAAGAAAATGCTGAAAATATAAACTCAATAATAATAAAACTATGTTTCCTTTTTGTTTCAATATAGTATATTGTTCACCAAGGGAGCAAAATAGGACATTTTTAACCGGGTGTGAAATCGCCCCCCGAGCCGTAGGCGAAAACATGAGATAAGAACTGGGCACACGCTGCTAACTCATGGTCACCTTTTCTCCCGAAGTCTCAGGGCAGGATGCCTCACTTGCCAGACCCCATTAACCATCCAGCACATCTTGAAGTACTGCCCTCTTACAAGAGTCAATGGAGGAGCTCTACCACCCCTATCTTCACTCCTAGACCTTTCTAATTCTGACCGGTTGCTGTCCATATTGAGGAAGACTAGCAGTATAAATTATAATTAGAGTATTAGAAGTAAAACCCTGATGAATCAACCCAAAAGTGGAATTTAGAAGTTTCTTTAGTTTTCTTTATTCTTTAGACTAAATATAAATGTTTTTGTTTTGCTGGAAGGGGTTAGCAATTTTGGTCTGCCTCTGTACTCCTCAACGCTGGTGAACCTGGAAAAACTCCAAGTAGCTGTGAACAAGATTCTTCGGACAGCGCAAGGCGCACTAAACTCAACACCCCGCAGGATTCTTTGGGTGGTGAGCGGATGCTTTCCCATTCAGGACAGGGCCAACAAATACCCAAGCGAAACTCGTGGCAAGGAACTGGCTGAATCCAACTAGGCCACACCACAAGACGCTAAGAATACTTGATGACACCAGCACCCGACCTAGGACGACACCATCATTGAAGATATTTTTAGGGATTATTTTAGCTTTAGATGTAAGACATCCTAACCCTAATTTTATATTTGGTTGTCCTTTAGCTAATAGATGTAACAAATTTTTTGCTCATGCTGTAACATCCTCTGCTCAGCTGGTCGTTCACCAGTGCCCAGCGATTCCCGTGGTCTGCCTGCTCCATATCTCTAGCTAGGAATTAAGTAGATTTCCATAAAATAGAATAGAATATTTTATTGAGGTTACGTCCGACTCACCCTCTTGTTTAGGGACTCGGAGCGCCACGAAAGCCAAATCGAAGATGCGCTGAAAAAAGAACACCTATCCGAGGATGACCACAATGTAGATAGATGTCCTTTCGAAGGAGATGTTGTACACGGCTATTGTTTTCCCGGATTTACTTTCGATCGAAGACCGCCCGCTTCGCTTGGCTTCTGCAGAACCATCAATATTACCTGACTGGAATCTGGATGTCTGTGACAGCTGATGGACAGAAAAGTCAAATTTAGCCACAGAACTCTTTATGAGGACGCAAATAAGTTTCACCCTTGAAATCCCAGATGACCTAAGTGAGGAATTAGTACTAAACACTTTTGAAGGTGTGCACAGCTTTTGTTTTCCCGGATTAACTTTCAATCGAAGACCGCCTGCTTCTCCCAAACAAACAAAATGATTAGACTGAAATCTGCATGTCTGTGACAGCTGATGGAATGAAAAGTCAAATTTAGTCACCGAACTATCTTTATGAGGACGCAAATAACTTTCACCCTCCAAATGCCAGATGGCCCCAGCGTGGGTATAGTCCTAAATTCTGGTTTGAGTCTAATTTATTTTGGACATTTTTGGACTTGGCTTTCAACCAGATTACACTTTTAAAAAATCCCTGTAGATGGCTCCTCACATGGTTAGATGGAAAAAACGTAATTACCCCAGGGGAATTTACCATTAATTTGAAATTTCTATCTTTGAAAATTTATCCTATGCAAACCCGTTGAGATATATATGTATTGGATTTTTGTTTTGAGAGAGGCGAACGGAAAATAATGGGGGGTGGACCAAAAGATGACCAATAGTTTCCGAGATAATCAAATTTAAAAAATTTTTAGGCTTAAGTCAAGAATATGGTAACCTCACAGATTTAAATAAAATTATGTACAAACTTTCCTTTCACTCCTATCTTGTAAAATTTACCCCGTGCAATTCCGTTGAGAATTGTCTGACCAATCTAAATGTTTGGTTTCATCTCTATGATGGAGACTAATTCAGTTTTCCCACCCAATATTGCCTTCACTAGAATTAACAATAAATAGGAAAAATTAGTATTAATAAACAACAAATATATTTACAAAAATAAATAAATAAATATTAGAAAACATCGAGTTCAAACGGGGCTATATTGTAAACTTGACCCCATGCAATTCCCTTGAGAATTGGCTGACTAATGTAAAATCTGTTTTGCGGGGAAAGGGGAGAACGGAAAATATTGGGGAGTGGGCCGAAAGATTAAGCTCACACGGGGATATCTTGTAAAATTTACCCTGTGCAATTCCGTTGAGAATTGGCTGACTAAACATTTGTTTTCATCTCTATGGTGGAGACTAATTCACCCAATATTGCCTTCACTAGAATTCACAATAAATAGAAAAGGTTAGTATTAATAAGCAACAAATATATTTAGCAAAAATAAATAAATAAATATTAGGAAAGATGAAGCTCAAACGGGGCTATATTGTAAAATGGACCCCATGCAATTCCCTTGAGAATTTGCTGATTAATGTAAAATCTGGTTTGCGGGGAAAGGGGGAACGGAAAACATTGGGGAGTGGGCCGAAAGATGGAGCTCAAACGGGGCTATCTTGTAAAATTTACCCCGTGCAATTCCGTTGAAAATTGGCTGACTAAACATTTGATTTCTTCTCTATCAAGGGGGCTAATTTAATTCTCCCACCCAATATTGCCTTCACTTCAATTGACAATAAATATAAAAAATTAGCACAGCCGAGGTAGCTTGCACTGTATGTATAATTAGGAAGAGACCTAGACTCGACCTAAAAATAAATAAATAAATATTAGAAAACATTAAGCTCAATCGGGGCTATATTGTAAAATTTACTCCATGCAATTCCGTTGAGAATTGGCTGACTAATGTAAAATCTGTATTGCGGGGAAAGTGGGGAACGGAAAATATTGGGGAGTGGGCCGAAAGATGGAGCTCAACCGGGGATATCTTGTAAAATTTACCCCGTGCAATTCCGTTGAGAATTGGCTGACTAAACATTTGTTTTCATCTCTATGGTGGAGACTAATTCACCCAATATTGCCTTCACTAGAACTGACAATAAATAGAAAATGTTAGTATTAATAAGCAACAAATATATTTAGCAAAAATAAATAAATAAATATTAGAAAAGATGAAGCTCAAACGGGGCTATATTGTAAAATTGACCCCATGCAATTCCGTTGAGAATTGGTTGACTAATGTAAAATCTGTATTGCGGGGAAAGTGGGGAACGGAAAATATTGGGGAGTGGGCCGAAAGATGAAGCTCAACCGGGGATATCTTGTAAAATTTACCCCGTGCAATTCCGTTGAGAATTGGCTGACTAAACATTTGTTTTCATCTCTATGGTGGAGACTAATTCCCCCAATATTGCCTTCACTAGAATTGACAATAAATAGAAAATGTTAGTATTAATAAGCAACAAATATATTTAGCAAAACTAAATAAATAAATATTAGAAAAGATGAAGCTCAAACGGGGCTATATTGTAAAATGGACCCCATGCAAATCCGTTGATAATTTGCTGATTAATGTAAAATCTGGTTTGCGTGGAAAGGGGGGAACGGAAAACATTGGGGAGTGGGCCGAAAGATGAAGCTCAAACGGGGCTATCTTGTAAAATTTACCCCGTGCAATTCCGTTGAAAATTGGCTGACTAAACATTTGATTTCATCTCTATCAAGGGGGCTAATTTAATTCTCCCACCCAATATTGCCTTCACTTCAATTGACAATAAATATAAAAAATTAGCACAGCCGAGGTAGCTTGCACTGTATGTATAATTAGGAAGAGACCTAGACTCGACCTAAAAATAAATAAATAAATATTAGAAAAGATGAAGCTCAAACGGGGCTATATTCTAAAATTTACCCCATGCAATTCCGTTGAGAATTGGCTGACTAATGTAAAATCTGTTTTGCGAGGAAAGGGGGGAACGGAAAATATTGGGGAGTGGGCCGAAAGATGGAGCTCAAACGGGGCTATCTTGTAAAATTTACCCCGTGCAATTCCGTTGAGAATTAGCTGACTATTCTAAACGTTTGGTTTCATCTCTATGGTGGAGACTAATTTAGTTCTCCCATCTAATATTGCCTTCACTTCAATTGAGAATAAATAGAAAAAATTAGTATTAAAAAGCAAACAATTCTGTTTTTGGGAAAGTAACAAATATATTAAGCACAGCCGAGGCAGCTTGTATTATGTGTATAATTAGGAAGAGACATAGAATCGACCTAAAAATAAATACATAAATATTACGCATTCTTCGGTTCCATGCCAGAGCCAATCCTTCATTTTAAAAACAGACCGTAAGTTTACAAGGAAAACCAGTGATACATTTCCTGGTGGTGCAATTAGAAATAATATAGAGCAAGCGTATGAACCCCGCTTTTCGGATCATAGATTCCTCGAGATCTCTGTGGTGTCTAGGAAAACCCATGATATTGGATTTATGTAAAGATTCGAAATAGAACCATTTAACGTGAATAATCCATGGTTCAGCGGAACAGGCTTTGGTTTATGTATAGCGATCTGTACCCAATCCTTATAAATTTCCTCAGCTTTCTGCCGGCGTATTTGCTCCAACCGCATCTCAAGTTTTAATTCCTGATTTATTTTTTCCTTAAACTCCTTTTCCTGCTTTAATTTTTTCTCTAGCCAAGCTTGAAAGTTTCTTTGTTTGGCTAATGAAATTTTAGAAGTCTATTCCGCAGGTTGTATTGCTTGATGTCCAGAAGTTCTGAAATGAGAAAGAGAAATATTATAATATTAATTTTAGGAATTTGATTGCTAAGTTAGTGTGTTGTTAAGCTTTGTTAAATTTCACTAAAAATATTAGTCCAACTGAAGTCTGAAATGAGAAAGAGGAGTTTATTGCCTTTATGAATTTGCTAGTTAATTTATTATGTTATTAACCTTTGTTAAATTTGCGTAAATATTTGTCTAATTGTTGTTTAGTTTATAACGTCCTATAGTTTAATTTTGTATTTTAAGTATTGTATAATAATGAATTTTAGGATGCGCCATATGGGCTCCGTTCCCGAGAGCGCTAGTTTTATAAGTAGGTTAAGAATTCATTCTTGTCCTATTTTTAATAAATAAATAAAAATAAATTGTTTGGCTAATTGCTCATCTTCGTTATTGTTTGGTTCCGTTGCGAACTGTTTTAGATCGTTATTAATCTTGGTCTCTTTTGGTTGCTTTTCATGTTTTAGTTGTTTGTTTTTTATAGCCACCCACTCTTTATACTTCTGTTGCGCTAGAGCCCTTCTATGCTGACTTTTTTTTGTGTTTCCCTCTATTTCTCTTGTTTTCTTCTTACTTCATAATATTTTGCAATTCTAAATGAAACATTTTAGGATAATTTATGAATTTAGTTTCTGCAGCTTACTGAGTAGTTTAGCATTCGTTTTTTATACGATAAGGAGAATATTTTATATTATTAACTAGCCTTTAGGTAACATGAATTCTTATAACTGATTTATATAACATGATACATGCCTATAACACATTTGTGTTTTGTAATTGAGCTATAAGATATCAGGTCACTTAGAATGACTCGACAGTTAGAGAAAACATTTCTAATAAAATGTTATTGAATATAAAATCCTCTTTTTAGTTGGCTGAGCAATTAAATTAATTCGAGACTCTAACCTAAGACGAGTTAGATGATCGTAAACATACCTTTTCGCATCTAACCACTCTAATACTCATATTTTCCGCAGGCAGTTTTCTTGTTGTTATGTCCAAATCTTTTTCGATTAAAGTTGCAGAATTAACGTACATACCTAAGGGGAAATATAGTTAATAAAATGTAATTGAAAGTATATTCTGCATACCTCACAGTTTTGTATCGTCGTTATTAGTCTTCGTCTCTTTTAGTTGTTTATAATGACTTGCTGAACAATTAATTTATGATTCACGCAGGATTTGATTTACAACCGCGCTTTAATTCCGCACAGTGTTTGGTGAATAACCTGTAAGAAAAAGAAAAATTAGTCTAATGTTAGAATTTATCAATTTGGATTATTTTATTAAAATTAGATATTGTTAACGACAGGTAACGTAAATTAAGTTTTTTAGATTTAATATTTTGGCAGGATGCGCCATATGGGCTGTGCTCCCGAGAGCGGTTAGTTTTAAGTAGATATACAATTAATTGTATAACTATTACTACAAATAATAAATAAATTCCGCACAGTTGTCGGTAGCTGATTCACGAGAATTGCAAGTGAGTTTTTTTAGGTCCAACACTGCAACGTCGATAAATGCCTCCTACTTAAATAGTGCCAAGGTAGGGTAGGAATTTAATTGTACTCTACCTATTAAATAAATACTTAAATAGTGCCGGCAAATACATTATACTGCACCGCCTACGCTTACTTGAGTAGCTTGAGTAACCATAAATATATTAAGCACATAAATTCGGTATAAATAAATTATAATTAGTATATTAGAACAATTAATTGAAATTGAGGCTGTGTAAATCCAAAATGTATTTACTTTAATTAATAAATTAGCTTGAGACTATATTTGGTTAGGATGCGCCATATGGGCCCGGTACCCGAGAGCGCTTAGTTTTTAAGATAGGGTAGGAATTAATTTGTGCTCTACCAATAAATAAATAAATAAATAAGCCTCCTGAAGCCCATACACTCTTCTGCTTTACCTACGCTTACTTGAGTAGCTTGAGTAACAAATATATTAAGCACATAAATTCGGTGTAAATTATAATTAGTGTGTTAGAAGTAAAACCCTGATGAATCATCCTAAAAGTGAAATTCATCTTTCTTTATTTTTATTTATTCTTTAGACTAAATATATATGTTTTTGATGAGATAATAGAGCGCCCTTTATGGATTTTTCTTAATAAATAGCTTCTCTTGTTGGAGTACACAATATCAGGCGCAGAAGTCCGAAATAAATGCCTCACGTTGGCGCTGCATTGGCCCTGGCCGCTAAAAAGGTAGAATCCAGCTTGAGCATAGAATGGTGAAGCCTTGTAGAACCGGTCCGGTCGCAGGGTACGTAGGCCTGCATTCGGGACTGCTGGATTTATAATCTAACCTTGCGATTTGAGAATTGCCTAATCTAAAATCTGTTTTGCGGGGAGAGGGAGGAACGGAAAATATTTGTGATTGGGCCAAAAGATGTAACTCATACGGGGCTATCTTTTAAAATTTACCCCGTGTAATTCCGTTGAGAATTGGCAGAGTCACTAGATGAGATGATGTCATTACAGGGCCGGTAAGGGGAACGGAGAATATCGAGTTTGTTTATTTAGATAAGATGTTTTAATTTAATTTATTTAGCGCTAGAAGAAAATGCTGAAAATATAAACTCAATAATAATAAAACTATGTTTCCTTTTTGTTTCAATATAGTATATTGTTCACCAAGGGAGCAAAATAGGACATTTTTAACCGGGTGTGAAATCGCCCCCCGAGCCGTAGGCGAAAACATGAGATAAGAACTGGGCACACGCTGCTAACTCATGGTCACCTTTTCTCCCGAAGTCTCAGGGCAGGATGCCTCACTTGCCAGACCCCATTAACCATCCAGCACATCTTGAAGTACTGCCCTCTTACAAGAGTCAATGGAGGAGCTCTACCACCCCTATCTTCACTCCTAGACCTTTCTAATTCTGACCGGTTGCTGTCCATATTGAGGAAGACTAGCAGTATAAATTATAATTAGAGTATTAGAAGTAAAACCCTGATGAATCAACCCAAAAGTGGAATTTAGAAGTTTCTTTAGTTTTCTTTATTCTTTAGACTAAATATAAATGTTTTTGTTTTGCTGGAAGGGGTTAGCAATTTTGGTCTGCCTCTGTACTCCTCAACGCTGGTGAACCTGGAAAAACTCCAAGTAGCTGTGAACAAGATTCTTCGGACAGCGCAAGGCGCACTAAACTCAACACCCCGCAGGATTCTTTGGGTGGTGAGCGGATGCTTTCCCATTCAGGACAGGGCCAACAAATACCCAAGCGAAACTCGTGGCAAGGAACTGGCTGAATCCAACTAGGCCACACCACAAGACGCTAAGAATACTTGATGACACCAGCACCCGACCTAGGACGACACCATCATTGAAGATATTTTTAGGGATTATTTTAGCTTTAGATGTAAGACATCCTAACCCTAATTTTATATTTGGTTGTCCTTTAGCTAATAGATGTAACAAATTTTTTGCTCATGCTGTAACATCCTCTGCTCAGCTGGTCGTTCACCAGTGCCCAGCGATTCCCGTGGTCTGCCTGCTCCATATCTCTAGCTAGGAATTAAGTAGATTTCCATAAAATAGAATAGAATATTTTATTGAGGTTACGTCCGACTCACCCTCTTGTTTAGGGACTCGGAGCGCCACGAAAGCCAAATCGAAGATGCGCTGAAAAAAGAACACCTATCCGAGGATGACCACAATGTAGATAGATGTCCTTTCGAAGGAGATGTTGTACACGGCTATTGTTTTCCCGGATTTACTTTCGATCGAAGACCGCCCGCTTCGCTTGGCTTCTGCAGAACCATCAATATTACCTGACTGGAATCTGGATGTCTGTGACAGCTGATGGACAGAAAAGTCAAATTTAGCCACAGAACTCTTTATGAGGACGCAAATAAGTTTCACCCTTGAAATCCCAGATGACCTAAGTGAGGAATTAGTACTAAACACTTTTGAAGGTGTGCACAGCTTTTGTTTTCCCGGATTAACTTTCAATCGAAGACCGCCTGCTTCTCCCAAACAAACAAAATGATTAGACTGAAATCTGCATGTCTGTGACAGCTGATGGAATGAAAAGTCAAATTTAGTCACCGAACTATCTTTATGAGGACGCAAATAACTTTCACCCTCCAAATGCCAGATGGCCCCAGCGTGGGTATAGTCCTAAATTCTGGTTTGAGTCTAATTTATTTTGGACATTTTTGGACTTGGCTTTCAACCAGATTACACTTTTAAAAAATCCCTGTAGATGGCTCCTCACATGGTTAGATGGAAAAAACGTAATTACCCCAGGGGAATTTACCATTAATTTGAAATTTCTATCTTTGAAAATTTATCCTATGCAAACCCGTTGAGATATATATGTATTGGATTTTTGTTTTGAGAGAGGCGAACGGAAAATAATGGGGGGTGGACCAAAAGATGACCAATAGTTTCCGAGATAATCAAATTTAAAAAATTTTTAGGCTTAAGTCAAGAATATGGTAACCTCACAGATTTAAATAAAATTATGTACAAACTTTCCTTTCACTCCTATCTTGTAAAATTTACCCCGTGCAATTCCGTTGAGAATTGTCTGACCAATCTAAATGTTTGGTTTCATCTCTATGATGGAGACTAATTCAGTTTTCCCACCCAATATTGCCTTCACTAGAATTAACAATAAATAGGAAAAATTAGTATTAATAAACAACAAATATATTTACAAAAATAAATAAATAAATATTAGAAAACATCGAGTTCAAACGGGGCTATATTGTAAACTTGACCCCATGCAATTCCCTTGAGAATTGGCTGACTAATGTAAAATCTGTTTTGCGGGGAAAGGGGAGAACGGAAAATATTGGGGAGTGGGCCGAAAGATTAAGCTCACACGGGGATATCTTGTAAAATTTACCCTGTGCAATTCCGTTGAGAATTGGCTGACTAAACATTTGTTTTCATCTCTATGGTGGAGACTAATTCACCCAATATTGCCTTCACTAGAATTCACAATAAATAGAAAAGGTTAGTATTAATAAGCAACAAATATATTTAGCAAAAATAAATAAATAAATATTAGGAAAGATGAAGCTCAAACGGGGCTATATTGTAAAATGGACCCCATGCAATTCCCTTGAGAATTTGCTGATTAATGTAAAATCTGGTTTGCGGGGAAAGGGGGAACGGAAAACATTGGGGAGTGGGCCGAAAGATGGAGCTCAAACGGGGCTATCTTGTAAAATTTACCCCGTGCAATTCCGTTGAAAATTGGCTGACTAAACATTTGATTTCTTCTCTATCAAGGGGGCTAATTTAATTCTCCCACCCAATATTGCCTTCACTTCAATTGACAATAAATATAAAAAGTTAGCACAGCCGAGGTAGCTTGCACTGTATGTATAATTAGGAAGAGACCTAGACTCGACCTAAAAATAAATAAATAAATATTAGAAAACATTAAGCTCAATCGGGGCTATATTGTAAAATTTACTCCATGCAATTCCGTTGAGAATTGGCTGACTAATGTAAAATCTGTATTGCGGGGAAAGTGGGGAACGGAAAATATTGGGGAGTGGGCCGAAAGATGGAGCTCAACCGGGGATATCTTGTAAAATTTACCCCGTGCAATTCCGTTGAGAATTGGCTGACTAAACATTTGTTTTCATCTCTATGGTGGAGACTAATTCACCCAATATTGCCTTCACTAGAATTCACAATAAATAGAAAAGGTTAGTATTAATAAGCAACAAATATATTTAGCAAAAATAAATAAATAAATATTAGGAAAGATGAAGCTCAAACGGGGCTATATTGTAAAATGGACCCCATGCAATTCCCTTGAGAATTTGCTGATTAATGTAAAATCTGGTTTGCGGGGAAAGGGGGAACGGAAAACATTGGGGAGTGGGCCGAAAGATGGAGCTCAAACGGGGCTATCTTGTAAAATTTACCCCGTGCAATTCCGTTGAAAATTGGCTGACTAAACATTTGATTTCTTCTCTATCAAGGGGGCTAATTTAATTCTCCCACCCAATATTGCCTTCACTTCAATTGACAATAAATATAAAAAGTTAGCACAGCCGAGGTAGCTTGCACTGTATGTATAATTAGGAAGAGACCTAGACTCGACCTAAAAATAAATAAATAAATATTAGAAAACATTAAGCTCAATCGGGGCTATATTGTAAAATTTACTCCATGCAATTCCGTTGAGAATTGGCTGACTAATGTAAAATCTGTATTGCGGGGAAAGTGGGGAACGGAAAATATTGGGGAGTGGGCCGAAAGATGGAGCTCAACCGGGGATATCTTGTAAAATTTACCCCGTGCAATTCCGTTGAGAATTGGCTGACTAAACATTTGTTTTCATCTCTATGGTGGAGACTAATTCACCCAATATTGCCTTCACTAGAACTGACAATAAATAGAAAATGTTAGTATTAATAAGCAACAAATATATTTAGCAAAAATAAATAAATAAATATTAGAAAAGATGAAGCTCAAACGGGGCTATATTGTAAAATTGACTCCATGCAATTCCGTTGAGAATTGGCTGACTAATGTAAAATCTGTATTGCGGGGAAAGTGGGGAACGGAAAATATTGGGGAGTGGGCCGAAAGATGAAGCTCAACCGGGGATATCTTGTAAAATTTACCCCGTGCAATTCCGTTGAGAATTGGCTGACTAAACATTTGTTTTCATCTCTATGGTGGAGACTAATTCCCCCAATATTGCCTTCACTAGAATTGACAATAAATAGAAAATGTTAGTATTAATAAGCAACAAATATATTTAGCAAAACTAAATAAATAAATATTAGAAAAGATGAAGCTCAAACGGGGCTATATTGTAAAATGGACCCCATGCAAATCCGTTGATAATTTGCTGATTAATGTAAAATCTGGTTTGCGTGGAAAGGGGGGAACGGAAAACATTGGGGAGTGGGCCGAAAGATGAAGCTCAAACGGGGCTATCTTGTAAAATTTACCCCGTGCAATTCCGTTGAAAATTGGCTGACTAAACATTTGATTTCATCTCTATCAAGGGGGCTAATTTAATTCTCCCACCCA
This sequence comes from Eutolmus rufibarbis, assembly GCA_963920795.1. Lineage (NCBI taxonomy): Eukaryota > Metazoa > Arthropoda > Insecta > Diptera > Asilidae > Eutolmus > Eutolmus rufibarbis. The sequence continues at coordinate 33,433 of OY987204.1, forward strand.
ATATTGCCTTCACTTCAATTGACAATAAATATAAAAAATTAGCACAGCCGAGGTAGCTTGCACTGTATGTATAATTAGGAAGAGACCTAGACTCGACCTAAAAATAAATAAATAAATATTAGAAAAGATGAAGCTCAAACGGGGCTATATTCTAAAATTTACCCCATGCAATTCCGTTGAGAATTGGCTGACTAATGTAAAATCTGTTTTGCGAGGAAAGGGGGGAACGGAAAATATTGGGGAGTGGGCCGAAAGATGGAGCTCAAACGGGGCTATCTTGTAAAATTTACCCCGTGCAATTCCGTTGAGAATTAGCTGACTATTCTAAACGTTTGGTTTCATCTCTATGGTGGAGACTAATTTAGTTCTCCCATCTAATATTGCCTTCACTTCAATTGAGAATAAATAGAAAAAATTAGTATTAAAAAGCAAACAATTCTGTTTTTGGGAAAGTAACAAATATATTAAGCACAGCCGAGGCAGCTTGTATTATGTGTATAATTAGGAAGAGACATAGAATCGACCTAAAAATAAATACATAAATATTACGCATTCTTCGGTTCCATGCCAGAGCCAATCCTTCATTTTAAAAACAGACCGTAAGTTTACAAGGAAAACCAGTGATACATTTCCTGGTGGTGCAATTAGAAATAATATAGAGCAAGCGTATGAACCCCGCTTTTCGGATCATAGATTCCTCGAGATCTCTGTGGTGTCTAGGAAAACCCATGATATTGGATTTATGTAAAGATTCGAAATAGAACCATTTAACGTGAATAATCCATGGTTCAGCGGAACAGGCTTTGGTTTATGTATAGCGATCTGTACCCAATCCTTATAAATTTCCTCAGCTTTCTGCCGGCGTATTTGCTCCAACCGCATCTCAAGTTTTAATTCCTGATTTATTTTTTCCTTAAACTCCTTTTCCTGCTTTAATTTTTTCTCTAGCCAAGCTTGAAAGTTTCTTTGTTTGGCTAATGAAATTTTAGAAGTCTATTCCGCAGGTTGTATTGCTTGATGTCCAGAAGTTCTGAAATGAGAAAGAGAAATATTATAATATTAATTTTAGGAATTTGATTGCTAAGTTAGTGTGTTGTTAAGCTTTGTTAAATTTCACTAAAAATATTAGTCCAACTGAAGTCTGAAATGAGAAAGAGGAGTTTATTGCCTTTATGAATTTGCTAGTTAATTTATTATGTTATTAACCTTTGTTAAATTTGCGTAAATATTTGTCTAATTGTTGTTTAGTTTATAACGTCCTATAGTTTAATTTTGTATTTTAAGTATTGTATAATAATGAATTTTAGGATGCGCCATATGGGCTCCGTTCCCGAGAGCGCTAGTTTTATAAGTAGGTTAAGAATTCATTCTTGTCCTATTTTTAATAAATAAATAAAAATAAATTGTTTGGCTAATTGCTCATCTTCGTTATTGTTTGGTTCCGTTGCGAACTGTTTTAGATCGTTATTAATCTTGGTCTCTTTTGGTTGCTTTTCATGTTTTAGTTGTTTGTTTTTTATAGCCACCCACTCTTTATACTTCTGTTGCGCTAGAGCCCTTCTATGCTGACTTTTTTTTGTGTTTCCCTCTATTTCTCTTGTTTTCTTCTTACTTCATAATATTTTGCAATTCTAAATGAAACATTTTAGGATAATTTATGAATTTAGTTTCTGCAGCTTACTGAGTAGTTTAGCATTCGTTTTTTATACGATAAGGAGAATATTTTATATTATTAACTAGCCTTTAGGTAACATGAATTCTTATAACTGATTTATATAACATGATACATGCCTATAACACATTTGTGTTTTGTAATTGAGCTATAAGATATCAGGTCACTTAGAATGACTCGACAGTTAGAGAAAACATTTCTAATAAAATGTTATTGAATATAAAATCCTCTTTTTAGTTGGCTGAGCAATTAAATTAATTCGAGACTCTAACCTAAGACGAGTTAGATGATCGTAAACATACCTTTTCGCATCTAACCACTCTAATACTCATATTTTCCGCAGGCAGTTTTCTTGTTGTTATGTCCAAATCTTTTTCGATTAAAGTTGCAGAATTAACGTACATACCTAAGGGGAAATATAGTTAATAAAATGTAATTGAAAGTATATTCTGCATACCTCACAGTTTTGTATCGTCGTTATTAGTCTTCGTCTCTTTTAGTTGTTTATAATGACTTGCTGAACAATTAATTTATGATTCACGCAGGATTTGATTTACAACCGCGCTTTAATTCCGCACAGTGTTTGGTGAATAACCTGTAAGAAAAAGAAAAATTAGTCTAATGTTAGAATTTATCAATTTGGATTATTTTATTAAAATTAGATATTGTTAACGACAGGTAACGTAAATTAAGTTTTTTAGATTTAATATTTTGGCAGGATGCGCCATATGGGCTGTGCTCCCGAGAGCGGTTAGTTTTAAGTAGATATACAATTAATTGTATAACTATTACTACAAATAATAAATAAATTCCGCACAGTTGTCGGTAGCTGATTCACGAGAATTGCAAGTGAGTTTTTTTAGGTCCAACACTGCAACGTCGATAAATGCCTCCTACTTAAATAGTGCCAAGGTAGGGTAGGAATTTAATTGTACTCTACCTATTAAATAAATACTTAAATAGTGCCGGCAAATACATTATACTGCACCGCCTACGCTTACTTGAGTAGCTTGAGTAACCATAAATATATTAAGCACATAAATTCGGTATAAATAAATTATAATTAGTATATTAGAACAATTAATTGAAATTGAGGCTGTGTAAATCCAAAATGTATTTACTTTAATTAATAAATTAGCTTGAGACTATATTTGGTTAGGATGCGCCATATGGGCCCGGTACCCGAGAGCGCTTAGTTTTTAAGATAGGGTAGGAATTAATTTGTGCTCTACCAATAAATAAATAAATAAATAAGCCTCCTGAAGCCCATACACTCTTCTGCTTTACCTACGCTTACTTGAGTAGCTTGAGTAACAAATATATTAAGCACATAAATTCGGTGTAAATTATAATTAGTGTGTTAGAAGTAAAACCCTGATGAATCATCCTAAAAGTGAAATTCATCTTTCTTTATTTTTATTTATTCTTTAGACTAAATATATATGTTTTTGATGAGATAATAGAGCGCCCTTTATGGATTTTTCTTAATAAATAGCTTCTCTTGTTGGAGTACACAATATCAGGCGCAGAAGTCCGAAATAAATGCCTCACGTTGGCGCTGCATTGGCCCTGGCCGCTAAAAAGGTAGAATCCAGCTTGAGCATAGAATGGTGAAGCCTTGTAGAACCGGTCCGGTCGCAGGGTACGTAGGCCTGCATTCGGGACTGCTGGATTTATAATCTAACCTTGCGATTTGAGAATTGCCTAATCTAAAATCTGTTTTGCGGGGAGAGGGAGGAACGGAAAATATTTGTGATTGGGCCAAAAGATGTAACTCATACGGGGCTATCTTTTAAAATTTACCCCGTGTAATTCCGTTGAGAATTGGCAGAGTCACTAGATGAGATGATGTCATTACAGGGCCGGTAAGGGGAACGGAGAATATCGAGTTTGTTTATTTAGATAAGATGTTTTAATTTAATTTATTTAGCGCTAGAAGAAAATGCTGAAAATATAAACTCAATAATAATAAAACTATGTTTCCTTTTTGTTTCAATATAGTATATTGTTCACCAAGGGAGCAAAATAGGACATTTTTAACCGGGTGTGAAATCGCCCCCCGAGCCGTAGGCGAAAACATGAGATAAGAACTGGGCACACGCTGCTAACTCATGGTCACCTTTTCTCCCGAAGTCTCAGGGCAGGATGCCTCACTTGCCAGACCCCATTAACCATCCAGCACATCTTGAAGTACTGCCCTCTTACAAGAGTCAATGGAGGAGCTCTACCACCCCTATCTTCACTCCTAGACCTTTCTAATTCTGACCGGTTGCTGTCCATATTGAGGAAGACTAGCAGTATAAATTATAATTAGAGTATTAGAAGTAAAACCCTGATGAATCAACCCAAAAGTGGAATTTAGAAGTTTCTTTAGTTTTCTTTATTCTTTAGACTAAATATAAATGTTTTTGTTTTGCTGGAAGGGGTTAGCAATTTTGGTCTGCCTCTGTACTCCTCAACGCTGGTGAACCTGGAAAAACTCCAAGTAGCTGTGAACAAGATTCTTCGGACAGCGCAAGGCGCACTAAACTCAACACCCCGCAGGATTCTTTGGGTGGTGAGCGGATGCTTTCCCATTCAGGACAGGGCCAACAAATACCCTTGTCTGGTTTAAATCGGCAACGGATAAACATCGACTGCGATATTTGGACTGCGAAAAAGCGGAAAACTCGTATTTTTCATTTGCTCGGGCGGTTATCAAACCGCGGTGTTTCATATAGTGATCGCCTCGAAGTGATCTCCTATTTTATTTTTGGTATTTGAACATAATAAAGCCTCCAATCGAAAAGGAAGGACTTAATTAATCTCGTGAAGTGATAATCGCTCAGTGACCTGCTGCAGCAGGCTAACAGATACAGTTACTCTACTGTGTGTGCAAATTAAACCGTTTCTACTTGAAGTGCAAGTGCGAGTGCCAGGCCTTTTTGGCCTGTAAAAACCAAAACTATGACGCCCGGTAAAGTGGACCAAAACTTTTACGCGGCTTTAGTCCCGCCTTGCAAAAAGACAAAAACGGGAACGAAACGAGCAAAACAGGAGACGGTTACGGACATCTTTTTCCCCTCACTCCCCGTAAAGGAAGTAATCTTGAATTCAGCGGCGTCGACCAAGAGGTACATTACCATACAATCGGCTGAGAAAGAAAAAGCTTTGAAAACTTTTAACCAATTCAAAGTAAGGAAAGGAGTCGAAGCTATTTCGACTAAGTTTTCCCAAGCCAGCTACCTCAAAGATGGGGAATTGTTGCTCCTAGTTGAGAACCAAAAAATTGCTGACCGCTTTTTGAGCACTAAGGAAATAGCAGGAATCCCGGTTACGATTCAACTACACCCCACCCTGAACTCTGTCAAGGGAACGATATACGCCCGAGACCTAGTCACCATGACGCAAAAAGAGATTCTAGAGGGATTCAGCGACCAGGGAGTTACGGACGTAGTACAAATCACGCGGCCAAACCCCAATAACCCGGAGCACCCCACCCCAACTGGTCTGTTAATTCTTACGTTCAATCTGTTCCAGCTACCACCGCACATTGAGGGGCCTTGGTATAAAATCCAAGTTCGCCCATATTACCCCACGCCAATGAGATGCCGTTGCTGTCAAAAACTGGGACACACAGCCAAACACTGCAAGGAGCCCTCCCCCACATGCGAGACGTGTGGTCAGCCTGGCCCACACGAACTCAGCCAGTGTAAAGGCAAATTCTGTGTGAACTGCAAGACGGACACACACCCATCCTCGAGTCGCGACTGTGAAGAATTTCTGAAAGCAAAAGAAATTCTTAAGATAAAAACGCAAAGAAAGTGCAGCATGTACGAAGCCAGAAAAGAGTTCTACGCAACGTACAAGCCCCGAACTGGACCCGCCTTCGCCGAGACCGCAACCGCAACGCACAACCTGTCACTCGAAGCCCACACCGCCGCCACACCAAACTCACCGAAAAAACCGGAGACACAACCCCTCACTAATCTACGTCAACCGACAAGCTCCATCCCAGCCACTTCCAGAACCACAGCCACACAACTAGACCAACAAACAGGAAAGCCTTCAGCGGATACCGACCCAACTCCAACATCTGAGCAACTACAACATCAACACTCCAACCCCTCTCCTCTAACTACGAAGGTAAGCGCCAGGGCGACCAACAATTCACCTATTTCTAAGAGCTTCAATTTCACTATTCAATCCCCAAACCAGAAAGCACAAACACCACCTTCGTTCAATCCAGATTCGGTTAAGCTGCTAAATACCTCAGACCCCACCCACTCATCGCCAGCAACCCCAGCTCTCATCCAAAATCCACCTACACCACAAACAATCACCTCAAATGTAAACCTACCAACAGCAACTATTGGAACAAGTGCAGCAAGCACGAAAAAAACCACTAGAAACTCTAGACAAGAAATGAAAAAAAGAAACAAAAAACAAATTAAAAACAGGCAGCAGGCATCTGACGATGACATGAGTGTCTCGACCTTCTCGGACTTATCCGAGGAGGAGAAATAATACCCCCGCAAATTGCAGTTCAAATAAACCCTCCATATTTCAAATGTCTCCCACAACATAGCAACTCACGAGGTCCGCGGGCTAAATTTCATTAGGCAGGCTCGCAATGAGTAATTCAGATTCCACGCGGGATATCTGCATCCTGCAATGGAACATGCGAGGGTATTATTGCAACCTACCCCATCTACAACTCCTCGTACACAAATACCACCCTCAAATCATATTATTGCAGGAAACGAACCTGCTGCTAGGAGAAGAACCGGTGCGTTTGGGCTCCTATCGGTGTTTTGGCTATAACAACAGGGAAACCAGGCATGGAGGGGTGGCCATCCTAGTCCACGAATCCACACCTGCAGTACCATGTCCTCTGACCAGCCCTCTAGTCGCGTGCGCTGTAACTATTCAATCATCCAAACCGCTCACTGTTGCCTCAATATACATAGAAAATGGTATCAATATTCCTAACCAAGCCCTCCAGGACTTGACAAGTCAGCTCCCCGCGTCAACTGTGTACGGCGGCGATTTCAATGGGCACAGCCCCATCTGGGGCTCAGCTAGCTGGAACCGCCGGGGTAAGCAGGTGGCGAACTGGGCGGAAAATTGCCAGCTTGTCGTCTTAAACACGGGTCCTCCCACTTTTCTATCAGGCACCGGATATCTAACCCACATCGATTTAACCCTAGCCCCACCAGACTTGGCCCCAAGACTGTCTTGGGAAGTACATGGTAACACTGAAGGAAGCGACCACTTCCCAATCATAATTCGCACAAATTTCAGTGTTGCCAAAAACGAACTACAACCCAAGTACGTAGAAAGTCTGGCTGATTGGGATAAATTTAGAGAGGTCCTGAGTAGGGAGATAATACAGCGCACCCCATCAGCCAATATTAATAGGGAATCGGCTCAACTGACTCGTGCAATCAGGGTAGCTGCCTCGAGCAGTATGCCCACCTTCAAACCCCGCCCGCGAACACAACCCGCCTGGATTAACAGGGAAATCATGCATAAAATACGCTGCAAAAACAGGGCATGGAAAACATTCCAACGGCACCCTTCCACTGATAACCTAATAGACTATAAGAGAAATTCGGCAATTGTCAAAAGGGCGATCAAGGAGGCAAAACTATGTGCTTGGGCAGCCTTCGCTCAAAGCATCAACACCTCCTCAAACCTGTCCGATGCTTGGAGACGAGTCAGAGCTACAGCTGGTAACAGGGCAGCAAATACGATTGGCAACTTAACCGTAAACGGGCGCACGGTTACGGATTCCAAGGCCATCTCCCACCTTCTGGCCCAAGAATGGACCAAATATTCCAGCGACGAAACTTTCTCTAGGGACCAAATAACAAAAAAACAGTCATGGTGCTATAAGGAAATACCATCTCCATCTATACCTCGGCGCAACATATCCCACCCCATAACCTTCCTGGAGCTAAGTTCTATGCTTAGCACTTGCAAGGTTTCAGCGCCAGGGCATGATAGGGTCACATATCAAATGCTGAAAGAAGCACCCCTCTCCTTCAAGGAGAGGCTGTGCTCCCTGTATAACAGCATCCTAGAGAAAGGAGTAGTCCCGCACGTCTGGAAAAACGCCATACTAGTGCCAATACGTAAAAGGAATCAACCCTCTGGCCAGTCCTTCTCCCCAAAGGACTTGCGCCCCATCTCCCTGCTACCAGTGATGTCTCGCCTTCTAGAAAAGATCCTGGCTCGCAGACTAGCTAGCCACCTAGAGCCCATGCTACCCGAAGAGATTCACGGCTTCAGAAGAGCCAGAGGCACCACCTCGCTCCTCCTGGAGCTGGAATCGCGAATAACATCTTCCCTGGCGTCTCGCAGGGAAACGCTTCTGATTGCCGCAGATGTCGAAAAAGCTTACGACAGAGTGCGCAAGGATGTCGTTGTGAAACAGCTGCAGGACTGGGGCTTCGACAAAAATTTTGTTCTGCTTATCCACAATTTCCTAACTGCCCGCTCGGTCCAGGTCCGGGCCAATGGCGTCACCTCAGGGAAATGGGCCACAGAAAACACGCTCCCTCAAGGCTCTCCCCTCTCGCCGGTCCTCTTTAACGTCTTCATGTTTCCCCTGGTCAGCAGACTAAGGGAAATAAATGACCTAAAGACTTTTGTATACGCAGACAATATTATTTTATCATCGCAGTCTGACCACCCGACTGACGAACTCCGGCGAGCAGTCGCAGCGATCGCCATATGGGAATACGACACTGGTGCAATTGTCCCCATGGATAAGGCCGAAGTCATAATCTTTTCCAGAAAGAGACAGCCTTCGCCTCACAAAATCGACATCGGCGACATCGAATTCCCTCTAAACAACAGCATAAGGATCCTAGGTCTAACCTTCACCAAAGACCTGCGATGGACCCAGCATTGCGCCATGGTTGCAGACAAAATCTCCAAAGTAAACAACCTCACCAGGGCAATTGCGGCAAAAAATCGGGGTGTCCCAGTGCACGCAGCTGTAAAGATAGCGAGAACATTAGTCGAAGGCATTTCCAACTACGGCCTATCCATATATGCCAGTACCACAATAGCAAACCTAACAAAGATCCAGGTCCAAATTAACAAGGTGCTCAGAACTGCCTTCGGGGCCCTCAAAACCACCCCTAGCCGCGCTCTCTGGGTAGAAGGAGGATGTCTGCCAATTGTCGACAGGGCCAATAAGGCCAGGGTAAAAATAATTGGGAAAAACTGGTTTGACCCCTTGAAACCTCACCATGGCACCCTCAAATCACTACATGTAGCGGACACACACCCCAAGAGAAGTACTTTCCAAGTTGCCCCCAAAAGATCGACTTCCGCCCTTCAGCGAGCGCTGTCTTTAATCAAAAACACCGTCTGCAATCTCCCAAGCCCAACCGCCCTCAACTTCACTTCACTGCATACCCCACACCTTAGCATGACCAACGCCATCTGTCTTCCCAAGGCAAAAAAAGTAAATTCCTCGCCAAACGAGCTCCGGGCCAATCATGCAGAAATTCTTGCCTCAAACGAAAACGGTTTACACGTATATACGGATGGGTCCAAAACAGACAAAAACACTACCGCGGCATATATTGTCAGGCAAAAGAACCGGACCATATCCAAACATCTATTCCACCTACCAGAAAACTCTACCGTCTATGAGGCAGAATTATACGCCATCTGGAAGGCGATTGAGTTTGGGTTCAAACAGCAAGCCCAGACCCAAATCTTTTCGGACTGTTTGGCGGCGCTGAATGCCCTCAAAAACCCACTGCCCAAAGAGCCTTTCATCAGGTTGGTCCAAGACCTAATCAGCTCAGCCAAAGGCAAAATAAAAGTACATTGGGTCCCGGGACACATTGGTGTAGTTGGCAACGAAGAGGCGGACAGCGCTGCCAAATCGCTGGAGGCGCGGAAACAAAAATTATCAACCCCCCCAATGGCCTCCTACATCGTGAGAAATGGGCTCAAAGCTCTCCTCGCAAGACGTGAGGAAGCCTGGAAAAATGAAACAACTTTCTTGAAATGGCACTGGCCGAACACCGATACGCCCAAGTACGCGACCGACATCTCGCGGGAAGAAGGGATAAAAATCTTCAGGGTGAGGGTGGGACACACCAGACTCACCCACAGCCACATCACTCAAAAAACACCCCAGCCAGGCTGCACAATGTGCCAAAAAAGCCTAACCGTCAAGCACATTCTCGTAGAGTGCCCAAAAACCCTGGAGACCTATGCTGGAAGATTACCTCCCCTGACTGAATTCCTCAACCCCGCTAGCCCAACAGGGCTAATTGACCTCCTAAAGAACCTGGGATTATACAAATACATTTAAATTCAGCTCTCTTTAAAAAAAAAAAAAATCATTATCTTGCGAAAGTGGTGTTTGCCGGCTGTCTGCCAGTGACACAATCAACCCTATACGCTTTTAGCATAATCATTAAGGAAGCAATAAACAAAATAAAAACCAACTCTAGCTTTAGCTTGTACTCTCGAATCTTAGAAAAATACTTTAAGCAACACATATAGTTTTGTACCTACTCTAACCAAAAAAAAAAAATGAGGAATTATCAAGTAGACAAGAAAGATTCAGACCATAAACAAAATAAAAACCAACCTTAGCCGTAGCTTGTACCCTCTAATATCTTGGACAAATACATTAAGCAATACACTTAGATTGTACCTACTCTAACATAAAAAAATAAAAAAAAAAAATGATGAATTATTAACTAGACAAGAAGGATTCAGAAATAACTAGCATACACCTAAGTAAAAAATAAGTCGATATTATTCTAAGTTAAAATGTAAGTATATTTAGGACGCGCCATATGGGCTAAGTTCCCGAGTGCGCTTAGATATAAGTAAGGGTGCAATTAATTGCCCCCTTATAGGTGTAAATAAATAAAATAAATAAATACAACAAATACCCAAGCGAAACTCGTGGCAAGGAACTGGCTGAATCCAACTAGGCCACACCACAAGACGCTAAGAATACTTGATGACACCAGCACCCGACCTAGGACGACACCATCATTGAAGATATTTTTAGGGATTATTTTAGCTTTAGATGTAAGACATCCTAACCCTAATTTTATATTTGGTTGTCCTTTAGCTAATAGATGTAACAAATTTTTTGCTCATGCTGTAACATCCTCTGCTCAGCTGGTCGTTCACCAGTGCCCAGCGATTCCCGTGGTCTGCCTGCTCCATATCTCTAGCTAGGAATTAAGTAGATTTCCATAAAATAGAATAGAATATTTTATTGAGGTTACGTCCGACTCACCCTCTTGTTTAGGGACTCGGAGCGCCACGAAAGCCAAATCGAAGATGCGCTGAAAAAAGAACACCTATCCGAGGATGACCACAATGTAGATAGATGTCCTTTCGAAGGAGATGTTGTACACGGCTATTGTTTTCCCGGATTTACTTTCGATCGAAGACCGCCCGCTTCGCTTGGCTTCTGCAGAACCATCAATATTACCTGACTGGAATCTGGATGTCTGTGACAGCTGATGGACAGAAAAGTCAAATTTAGCCACAGAACTCTTTATGAGGACGCAAATAAGTTTCACCCTTGAAATCCCAGATGACCTAAGTGAGGAATTAGTACTAAACACTTTTGAAGGTGTGCACAGCTTTTGTTTTCCCGGATTAACTTTCAATCGAAGACCGCCTGCTTCTCCCAAACAAACAAAATGATTAGACTGAAATCTGCATGTCTGTGACAGCTGATGGAATGAAAAGTCAAATTTAGTCACCGAACTATCTTTATGAGGACGCAAATAACTTTCACCCTCCAAATGCCAGATGGCCCCAGCGTGGGTATAGTCCTAAATTCTGGTTTGAGTCTAATTTATTTTGGACATTTTTGGACTTGGCTTTCAACCAGATTACACTTTTAAAAAATCCCTGTAGATGGCTCCTCACATGGTTAGATGGAAAAAACGTAATTACCCCAGGGGAATTTACCATTAATTTGAAATTTCTATCTTTGAAAATTTATCCTATGCAAACCCGTTGAGATATATATGTATTGGATTTTTGTTTTGAGAGAGGCGAACGGAAAATAATGGGGGGTGGACCAAAAGATGACCAATAGTTTCCGAGATAATCAAATTTAAAAAATTTTTAGGCTTAAGTCAAGAATATGGTAACCTCACAGATTTAAATAAAATTATGTACAAACTTTCCTTTCACTCCTATCTTGTAAAATTTACCCCGTGCAATTCCGTTGAGAATTGTCTGACCAATCTAAATGTTTGGTTTCATCTCTATGATGGAGACTAATTCAGTTTTCCCACCCAATATTGCCTTCACTAGAATTAACAATAAATAGGAAAAATTAGTATTAATAAACAACAAATATATTTACAAAAATAAATAAATAAATATTAGAAAACATCGAGTTCAAACGGGGCTATATTGTAAACTTGACCCCATGCAATTCCCTTGAGAATTGGCTGACTAATGTAAAATCTGTTTTGCGGGGAAAGGGGAGAACGGAAAATATTGGGGAGTGGGCCGAAAGATTAAGCTCACACGGGGATATCTTGTAAAATTTACCCTGTGCAATTCCGTTGAGAATTGGCTGACTAAACATTTGTTTTCATCTCTATGGTGGAGACTAATTCACCCAATATTGCCTTCACTAGAATTCACAATAAATAGAAAAGGTTAGTATTAATAAGCAACAAATATATTTAGCAAAAATAAATAAATAAATATTAGGAAAGATGAAGCTCAAACGGGGCTATATTGTAAAATGGACCCCATGCAATTCCCTTGAGAATTTGCTGATTAATGTAAAATCTGGTTTGCGGGGAAAGGGGGGAACGGAAAACATTGGGGAGTGGGCCGAAAGATGGAGCTCAAACGGGGCTATCTTGTAAAATTTACCCCGTGCAATTCCGTTGAAAATTGGCTGACTAAACATTTGATTTCTTCTCTATCAAGGGGGCTAATTTAATTCTCCCACCCAATATTGCCTTCACTTCAATTGACAATAAATATAAAAAGTTAGCACAGCCGAGGTAGCTTGCACTGTATGTATAATTAGGAAGAGACCTAGACTCGACCTAAAAATAAATAAATAAATATTAGAAAACATTAAGCTCAATCGGGGCTATATTGTAAAATTTACTCCATGCAATTCCGTTGAGAATTGGCTGACTAATGTAAAATCTGTATTGCGGGGAAAGTGGGGAACGGAAAATATTGGGGAGTGGGCCGAAAGATGGAGCTCAACCGGGGATATCTTGTAAAATTTACCCCGTGCAATTCCGTTGAGAATTGGCTGACTAAACATTTGTTTTCATCTCTATGGTGGAGACTAATTCACCCAATATTGCCTTCACTAGAACTGACAATAAATAGAAAATGTTAGTATTAATAAGCAACAAATATATTTAGCAAAAATAAATAAATAAATATTAGAAAAGATGAAGCTCAAACGGGGCTATATTGTAAAATTGACTCCATGCAATTCCGTTGAGAATTGGCTGACTAATGTAAAATCTGTATTGCGGGGAAAGTGGGGAACGGAAAATATTGGGGAGTGGGCCGAAAGATGAAGCTCAACCGGGGATATCTTGTAAAATTTACCCCGTGCAATTCCGTTGAGAATTGGCTGACTAAACATTTGTTTTCATCTCTATGGTGGAGACTAATTCCCCCAATATTGCCTTCACTAGAATTGACAATAAATAGAAAATGTTAGTATTAATAAGCAACAAATATATTTAGCAAAACTAAATAAATAAATATTAGAAAAGATGAAGCTCAAACGGGGCTATATTGTAAAATGGACCCCATGCAAATCCGTTGATAATTTGCTGATTAATGTAAAATCTGGTTTGCGTGGAAAGGGGGGAACGGAAAACATTGGGGAGTGGGCCGAAAGATGAAGCTCAAACGGGGCTATCTTGTAAAATTTACCCCGTGCAATTCCGTTGAAAATTGGCTGACTAAACATTTGATTTCATCTCTATCAAGGGGGCTAATTTAATTCTCCCACCCAATATTGCCTTCACTTCAATTGACAATAAATATAAAAAATTAGCACAGCCGAGGTAGCTTGCACTGTATGTATAATTAGGAAGAGACCTAGACTCGACCTAAAAATAAATAAATAAATATTAGAAAAGATGAAGCTCAAACGGGGCTATATTCTAAAATTTACCCCATGCAATTCCGTTGAGAATTGGCTGACTAATGTAAAATCTGTTTTGCGAGGAAAGGGGGGAACGGAAAATATTGGGGAGTGGGCCGAAAGATGGAGCTCAAACGGGGCTATCTTGTAAAATTTACCCCGTGCAATTCCGTTGAGAATTAGCTGACTATTCTAAACGTTTGGTTTCATCTCTATGGTGGAGACTAATTTAGTTCTCCCATCTAATATTGCCTTCACTTCAATTGAGAATAAATAGAAAAAATTAGTATTAAAAAGCAAACAATTCTGTTTTTGGGAAAGTAACAAATATATTAAGCACAGCCGAGGCAGCTTGTATTATGTGTATAATTAGGAAGAGACATAGAATCGACCTAAAAATAAATACATAAATATTACGCATTCTTCGGTTCCATGCCAGAGCCAATCCTTCATTTTAAAAACAGACCGTAAGTTTACAAGGAAAACCAGTGATACATTTCCTGGTGGTGCAATTAGAAATAATATAGAGCAAGCGTATGAACCCCGCTTTTCGGATCATAGATTCCTCGAGATCTCTGTGGTGTCTAGGAAAACCCATGATATTGGATTTATGTAAAGATTCGAAATAGAACCATTTAACGTGAATAATCCATGGTTCAGCGGAACAGGCTTTGGTTTATGTATAGCGATCTGTACCCAATCCTTATAAATTTCCTCAGCTTTCTGCCGGCGTATTTGCTCCAACCGCATCTCAAGTTTTAATTCCTGATTTATTTTTTCCTTAAACTCCTTTTCCTGCTTTAATTTTTTCTCTAGCCAAGCTTGAAAGTTTCTTTGTTTGGCTAATGAAATTTTAGAAGTCTATTCCGCAGGTTGTATTGCTTGATGTCCAGAAGTTCTGAAATGAGAAAGAGAAATATTATAATATTAATTTTAGGAATTTGATTGCTAAGTTAGTGTGTTGTTAAGCTTTGTTAAATTTCACTAAAAATATTAGTCCAACTGAAGTCTGAAATGAGAAAGAGGAGTTTATTGCCTTTATGAATTTGCTAGTTAATTTATTATGTTATTAACCTTTGTTAAATTTGCGTAAATATTTGTCTAATTGTTGTTTAGTTTATAACGTCCTATAGTTTAATTTTGTATTTTAAGTATTGTATAATAATGAATTTTAGGATGCGCCATATGGGCTCCGTTCCCGAGAGCGCTAGTTTTATAAGTAGGTTAAGAATTCATTCTTGTCCTATTTTTAATAAATAAATAAAAATAAATTGTTTGGCTAATTGCTCATCTTCGTTATTGTTTGGTTCCGTTGCGAACTGTTTTAGATCGTTATTAATCTTGGTCTCTTTTGGTTGCTTTTCATGTTTTAGTTGTTTGTTTTTTATAGCCACCCACTCTTTATACTTCTGTTGCGCTAGAGCCCTTCTATGCTGACTTTTTTTTGTGTTTCCCTCTATTTCTCTTGTTTTCTTCTTACTTCATAATATTTTGCAATTCTAAATGAAACATTTTAGGATAATTTATGAATTTAGTTTCTGCAGCTTACTGAGTAGTTTAGCATTCGTTTTTTATACGATAAGGAGAATATTTTATATTATTAACTAGCCTTTAGGTAACATGAATTCTTATAACTGATTTATATAACATGATACATGCCTATAACACATTTGTGTTTTGTAATTGAGCTATAAGATATCAGGTCACTTAGAATGACTCGACAGTTAGAGAAAACATTTCTAATAAAATGTTATTGAATATAAAATCCTCTTTTTAGTTGGCTGAGCAATTAAATTAATTCGAGACTCTAACCTAAGACGAGTTAGATGATCGTAAACATACCTTTTCGCATCTAACCACTCTAATACTCATATTTTCCGCAGGCAGTTTTCTTGTTGTTATGTCCAAATCTTTTTCGATTAAAGTTGCAGAATTAACGTACATACCTAAGGGGAAATATAGTTAATAAAATGTAATTGAAAGTATATTCTGCATACCTCACAGTTTTGTATCGTCGTTATTAGTCTTCGTCTCTTTTAGTTGTTTATAATGACTTGCTGAACAATTAATTTATGATTCACGCAGGATTTGATTTACAACCGCGCTTTAATTCCGCACAGTGTTTGGTGAATAACCTGTAAGAAAAAGAAAAATTAGTCTAATGTTAGAATTTATCAATTTGGATTATTTTATTAAAATTAGATATTGTTAACGACAGGTAACGTAAATTAAGTTTTTTAGATTTAATATTTTGGCAGGATGCGCCATATGGGCTGTGCTCCCGAGAGCGGTTAGTTTTAAGTAGATATACAATTAATTGTATAACTATTACTACAAATAATAAATAAATTCCGCACAGTTGTCGGTAGCTGATTCACGAGAATTGCAAGTGAGTTTTTTTAGGTCCAACACTGCAACGTCGATAAATGCCTCCTACTTAAATAGTGCCAAGGTAGGGTAGGAATTTAATTGTACTCTACCTATTAAATAAATACTTAAATAGTGCCGGCAAATACATTATACTGCACCGCCTACGCTTACTTGAGTAGCTTGAGTAACCATAAATATATTAAGCACATAAATTCGGTATAAATAAATTATAATTAGTATATTAGAACAATTAATTGAAATTGAGGCTGTGTAAATCCAAAATGTATTTACTTTAATTAATAAATTAGCTTGAGACTATATTTGGTTAGGATGCGCCATATGGGCCCGGTACCCGAGAGCGCTTAGTTTTTAAGATAGGGTAGGAATTAATTTGTGCTCTACCAATAAATAAATAAATAAATAAGCCTCCTGAAGCCCATACACTCTTCTGCTTTACCTACGCTTACTTGAGTAGCTTGAGTAACAAATATATTAAGCACATAAATTCGGTGTAAATTATAATTAGTGTGTTAGAAGTAAAACCCTGATGAATCATCCTAAAAGTGAAATTCATCTTTCTTTATTTTTATTTATTCTTTAGACTAAATATATATGTTTTTGATGAGATAATAGAGCGCCCTTTATGGATTTTTCTTAATAAATAGCTTCTCTTGTTGGAGTACACAATATCAGGCGCAGAAGTCCGAAATAAATGCCTCACGTTGGCGCTGCATTGGCCCTGGCCGCTAAAAAGGTAGAATCCAGCTTGAGCATAGAATGGTGAAGCCTTGTAGAACCGGTCCGGTCGCAGGGTACGTAGGCCTGCATTCGGGACTGCTGGATTTATAATCTAACCTTGCGATTTGAGAATTGCCTAATCTAAAATCTGTTTTGCGGGGAGAGGGAGGAACGGAAAATATTTGTGATTGGGCCAAAAGATGTAACTCATACGGGGCTATCTTTTAAAATTTACCCCGTGTAATTCCGTTGAGAATTGGCAGAGTCACTAGATGAGATGATGTCATTACAGGGCCGGTAAGGGGAACGGAGAATATCGAGTTTGTTTATTTAGATAAGATGTTTTAATTTAATTTATTTAGCGCTAGAAGAAAATGCTGAAAATATAAACTCAATAATAATAAAACTATGTTTCCTTTTTGTTTCAATATAGTATATTGTTCACCAAGGGAGCAAAATAGGACATTTTTAACCGGGTGTGAAATCGCCCCCCGAGCCGTAGGCGAAAACATGAGATAAGAACTGGGCACACGCTGCTAACTCATGGTCACCTTTTCTCCCGAAGTCTCAGGGCAGGATGCCTCACTTGCCAGACCCCATTAACCATCCAGCACATCTTGAAGTACTGCCCTCTTACAAGAGTCAATGGAGGAGCTCTACCACCCCTATCTTCACTCCTAGACCTTTCTAATTCTGACCGGTTGCTGTCCATATTGAGGAAGACTAGCAGTATAAATTATAATTAGAGTATTAGAAGTAAAACCCTGATGAATCAACCCAAAAGTGGAATTTAGAAGTTTCTTTAGTTTTCTTTATTCTTTAGACTAAATATAAATGTTTTTGTTTTGCTGGAAGGGGTTAGCAATTTTGGTCTGCCTCTGTACTCCTCAACGCTGGTGAACCTGGAAAAACTCCAAGTAGCTGTGAACAAGATTCTTCGGACAGCGCAAGGCGCACTAAACTCAACACCCCGCAGGATTCTTTGGGTGGTGAGCGGATGCTTTCCCATTCAGGACAGGGCCAACAAATACCCAAGCGAAACTCGTGGCAAGGAACTGGCTGAATCCAACTAGGCCACACCACAAGACGCTAAGAATACTTGATGACACCAGCACCCGACCTAGGACGACACCATCATTGAAGATATTTTTAGGGATTATTTTAGCTTTAGATGTAAGACATCCTAACCCTAATTTTATATTTGGTTGTCCTTTAGCTAATAGATGTAACAAATTTTTTGCTCATGCTGTAACATCCTCTGCTCAGCTGGTCGTTCACCAGTGCCCAGCGATTCCCGTGGTCTGCCTGCTCCATATCTCTAGCTAGGAATTAAGTAGATTTCCATAAAATAGAATAGAATATTTTATTGAGGTTACGTCCGACTCACCCTCTTGTTTAGGGACTCGGAGCGCCACGAAAGCCAAATCGAAGATGCGCTGAAAAAAGAACACCTATCCGAGGATGACCACAATGTAGATAGATGTCCTTTCGAAGGAGATGTTGTACACGGCTATTGTTTTCCCGGATTTACTTTCGATCGAAGACCGCCCGCTTCGCTTGGCTTCTGCAGAACCATCAATATTACCTGACTGGAATCTGGATGTCTGTGACAGCTGATGGACAGCAAAGTCAAATTTAGCCACAGAACTCTTTATGAGGACGCAAATAAGTTTCACCCTTGAAATCCCAGATGACCTAAGTGAGGAATTAGTACTAAACACTTTTGAAGGTGTGCACAGCTTTTGTTTTCCCGGATTAACTTTCAATCGAAGACCGCCTGCTTCTCCCAAACAAACAAAATGATTAGACTGAAATCTGCATGTCTGTGACAGCTGATGGAATGAAAAGTCAAATTTAGTCACCGAACTATCTTTATGAGGACGCAAATAACTTTCACCCTCCAAATGCCAGATGGCCCCAGCGTGGGTATAGTCCTAAATTCTGGTTTGAGTCTAATTTATTTTGGACATTTTTGGACTTGGCTTTCAACCAGATTACACTTTTAAAAAATCCCTGTAGATGGCTCCTCACATGGTTAGATGGAAAAAACGTAATTACCCCAGGGGAATTTACCATTAATTTGAAATTTCTATCTTTGAAAATTTATCCTATGCAAACCCGTTGAGATATATATGTATTGGATTTTTGTTTTGAGAGAGGCGAACGGAAAATAATGGGGGGTGGACCAAAAGATGACCAATAGTTTCCGAGATAATCAAATTTAAAAAATTTTTAGGCTTAAGTCAAGAATATGGTAACCTCACAGATTTAAATAAAATTATGTACAAACTTTCCTTTCACTCCTATCTTGTAAAATTTACCCCGTGCAATTCCGTTGAGAATTGTCTGACCAATCTAAATGTTTGGTTTCATCTCTATGATGGAGACTAATTCAGTTTTCCCACCCAATATTGCCTTCACTAGAATTAACAATAAATAGGAAAAATTAGTATTAATAAACAACAAATATATTTACAAAAATAAATAAATAAATATTAGAAAACATCGAGTTCAAACGGGGCTATATTGTAAACTTGACCCCATGCAATTCCCTTGAGAATTGGCTGACTAATGTAAAATCTGTTTTGCGGGGAAAGGGGAGAACGGAAAATATTGGGGAGTGGGCCGAAAGATTAAGCTCACACGGGGATATCTTGTAAAATTTACCCTGTGCAATTCCGTTGAGAATTGGCTGACTAAACATTTGTTTTCATCTCTATGGTGGAGACTAATTCACCCAATATTGCCTTCACTAGAATTCACAATAAATAGAAAAGGTTAGTATTAATAAGCAACAAATATATTTAGCAAAAATAAATAAATAAATATTAGGAAAGATGAAGCTCAAACGGGGCTATATTGTAAAATGGACCCCATGCAATTCCCTTGAGAATTTGCTGATTAATGTAAAATCTGGTTTGCGGGGAAAGGGGGAACGGAAAACATTGGGGAGTGGGCCGAAAGATGGAGCTCAAACGGGGCTATCTTGTAAAATTTACCCCGTGCAATTCCGTTGAAAATTGGCTGACTAAACATTTGATTTCTTCTCTATCAAGGGGGCTAATTTAATTCTCCCACCCAATATTGCCTTCACTTCAATTGACAATAAATATAAAAAGTTAGCACAGCCGAGGTAGCTTGCACTGTATGTATAATTAGGAAGAGACCTAGACTCGACCTAAAAATAAATAAATAAATATTAGAAAACATTAAGCTCAATCGGGGCTATATTGTAAAATTTACTCCATGCAATTCCGTTGAGAATTGGCTGACTAATGTAAAATCTGTATTGCGGGGAAAGTGGGGAACGGAAAATATTGGGGAGTGGGCCGAAAGATGGAGCTCAACCGGGGATATCTTGTAAAATTTACCCCGTGCAATTCCGTTGAGAATTGGCTGACTAAACATTTGTTTTCATCTCTATGGTGGAGACTAATTCACCCAATATTGCCTTCACTAGAACTGACAATAAATAGAAAATGTTAGTATTAATAAGCAACAAATATATTTAGCAAAAATAAATAAATAAATATTAGAAAAGATGAAGCTCAAACGGGGCTATATTGTAAAATTGACTCCATGCAATTCCGTTGAGAATTGGCTGACTAATGTAAAATCTGTATTGCGGGGAAAGTGGGGAACGGAAAATATTGGGGAGTGGGCCGAAAGATGAAGCTCAACCGGGGATATCTTGTAAAATTTACCCCGTGCAATTCCGTTGAGAATTGGCTGACTAAACATTTGTTTTCATCTCTATGGTGGAGACTAATTCCCCCAATATTGCCTTCACTAGAATTGACAATAAATAGAAAATGTTAGTATTAATAAGCAACAAATATATTTAGCAAAACTAAATAAATAAATATTAGAAAAGATGAAGCTCAAACGGGGCTATATTGTAAAATGGACCCCATGCAAATCCGTTGATAATTTGCTGATTAATGTAAAATCTGGTTTGCGTGGAAAGGGGGGAACGGAAAACATTGGGGAGTGGGCCGAAAGATGAAGCTCAAACGGGGCTATCTTGTAAAATTTACCCCGTGCAATTCCGTTGAAAATTGGCTGACTAAACATTTGATTTCATCTCTATCAAGGGGGCTAATTTAATTCTCCCACCCAATATTGCCTTCACTTCAATTGACAATAAATATAAAAAATTAGCACAGCCGAGGTAGCTTGCACTGTATGTATAATTAGGAAGAGACCTAGACTCGACCTAAAAATAAATAAATAAATATTAGAAAAGATGAAGCTCAAACGGGGCTATATTCTAAAATTTACCCCATGCAATTCCGTTGAGAATTGGCTGACTAATGTAAAATCTGTTTTGCGAGGAAAGGGGGGAACGGAAAATATTGGGGAGTGGGCCGAAAGATGGAGCTCAAACGGGGCTATCTTGTAAAATTTACCCCGTGCAATTCCGTTGAGAATTAGCTGACTATTCTAAACGTTTGGTTTCATCTCTATGGTGGAGACTAATTTAGTTCTCCCATCTAATATTGCCTTCACTTCAATTGAGAATAAATAGAAAAAATTAGTATTAAAAAGCAAACAATTCTGTTTTTGGGAAAGTAACAAATATATTAAGCACAGCCGAGGCAGCTTGTATTATGTGTATAATTAGGAAGAGACATAGAATCGACCTAAAAATAAATACATAAATATTACGCATTCTTCGGTTCCATGCCAGAGCCAATCCTTCATTTTAAAAACAGACCGTAAGTTTACAAGGAAAACCAGTGATACATTTCCTGGTGGTGCAATTAGAAATAATATAGAGCAAGCGTATGAACCCCGCTTTTCGGATCATAGATTCCTCGAGATCTCTGTGGTGTCTAGGAAAACCCATGATATTGGATTTATGTAAAGATTCGAAATAGAACCATTTAACGTGAATAATCCATGGTTCAGCGGAACAGGCTTTGGTTTATGTATAGCGATCTGTACCCAATCCTTATAAATTTCCTCAGCTTTCTGCCGGCGTATTTGCTCCAACCGCATCTCAAGTTTTAATTCCTGATTTATTTTTTCCTTAAACTCCTTTTCCTGCTTTAATTTTTTCTCTAGCCAAGCTTGAAAGTTTCTTTGTTTGGCTAATGAAATTTTAGAAGTCTATTCCGCAGGTTGTATTGCTTGATGTCCAGAAGTTCTGAAATGAGAAAGAGAAATATTATAATATTAATTTTAGGAATTTGATTGCTAAGTTAGTGTGTTGTTAAGCTTTGTTAAATTTCACTAAAAATATTAGTCCAACTGAAGTCTGAAATGAGAAAGAGGAGTTTATTGCCTTTATGAATTTGCTAGTTAATTTATTATGTTATTAACCTTTGTTAAATTTGCGTAAATATTTGTCTAATTGTTGTTTAGTTTATAACGTCCTATAGTTTAATTTTGTATTTTAAGTATTGTATAATAATGAATTTTAGGATGCGCCATATGGGCTCCGTTCCCGAGAGCGCTAGTTTTATAAGTAGGTTAAGAATTCATTCTTGTCCTATTTTTAATAAATAAATAAAAATAAATTGTTTGGCTAATTGCTCATCTTCGTTATTGTTTGGTTCCGTTGCGAACTGTTTTAGATCGTTATTAATCTTGGTCTCTTTTGGTTGCTTTTCATGTTTTAGTTGTTTGTTTTTTATAGCCACCCACTCTTTATACTTCTGTTGCGCTAGAGCCCTTCTATGCTGACTTTTTTTTGTGTTTCCCTCTATTTCTCTTGTTTTCTTCTTACTTCATAATATTTTGCAATTCTAAATGAAACATTTTAGGATAATTTATGAATTTAGTTTCTGCAGCTTACTGAGTAGTTTAGCATTCGTTTTTTATACGATAAGGAGAATATTTTATATTATTAACTAGCCTTTAGGTAACATGAATTCTTATAACTGATTTATATAACATGATACATGCCTATAACACATTTGTGTTTTGTAATTGAGCTATAAGATATCAGGTCACTTAGAATGACTCGACAGTTAGAGAAAACATTTCTAATAAAATGTTATTGAATATAAAATCCTCTTTTTAGTTGGCTGAGCAATTAAATTAATTCGAGACTCTAACCTAAGACGAGTTAGATGATCGTAAACATACCTTTTCGCATCTAACCACTCTAATACTCATATTTTCCGCAGGCAGTTTTCTTGTTGTTATGTCCAAATCTTTTTCGATTAAAGTTGCAGAATTAACGTACATACCTAAGGGGAAATATAGTTAATAAAATGTAATTGAAAGTATATTCTGCATACCTCACAGTTTTGTATCGTCGTTATTAGTCTTCGTCTCTTTTAGTTGTTTATAATGACTTGCTGAACAATTAATTTATGATTCACGCAGGATTTGATTTACAACCGCGCTTTAATTCCGCACAGTGTTTGGTGAATAACCTGTAAGAAAAAGAAAAATTAGTCTAATGTTAGAATTTATCAATTTGGATTATTTTATTAAAATTAGATATTGTTAACGACAGGTAACGTAAATTAAGTTTTTTAGATTTAATATTTTGGCAGGATGCGCCATATGGGCTGTGCTCCCGAGAGCGGTTAGTTTTAAGTAGATATACAATTAATTGTATAACTATTACTACAAATAATAAATAAATTCCGCACAGTTGTCGGTAGCTGATTCACGAGAATTGCAAGTGAGTTTTTTTAGGTCCAACACTGCAACGTCGATAAATGCCTCCTACTTAAATAGTGCCAAGGTAGGGTAGGAATTTAATTGTACTCTACCTATTAAATAAATACTTAAATAGTGCCGGCAAATACATTATACTGCACCGCCTACGCTTACTTGAGTAGCTTGAGTAACCATAAATATATTAAGCACATAAATTCGGTATAAATAAATTATAATTAGTATATTAGAACAATTAATTGAAATTGAGGCTGTGTAAATCCAAAATGTATTTACTTTAATTAATAAATTAGCTTGAGACTATATTTGGTTAGGATGCGCCATATGGGCCCGGTACCCGAGAGCGCTTAGTTTTTAAGATAGGGTAGGAATTAATTTGTGCTCTACCAATAAATAAATAAATAAATAAGCCTCCTGAAGCCCATACACTCTTCTGCTTTACCTACGCTTACTTGAGTAGCTTGAGTAACAAATATATTAAGCACATAAATTCGGTGTAAATTATAATTAGTGTGTTAGAAGTAAAACCCTGATGAATCATCCTAAAAGTGAAATTCATCTTTCTTTATTTTTATTTATTCTTTAGACTAAATATATATGTTTTTGATGAGATAATAGAGCGCCCTTTATGGATTTTTCTTAATAAATAGCTTCTCTTGTTGGAGTACACAATATCAGGCGCAGAAGTCCGAAATAAATGCCTCACGTTGGCGCTGCATTGGCCCTGGCCGCTAAAAAGGTAGAATCCAGCTTGAGCATAGAATGGTGAAGCCTTGTAGAACCGGTCCGGTCGCAGGGTACGTAGGCCTGCATTCGGGACTGCTGGATTTATAATCTAACCTTGCGATTTGAGAATTGCCTAATCTAAAATCTGTTTTGCGGGGAGAGGGAGGAACGGAAAATATTTGTGATTGGGCCAAAAGATGTAACTCATACGGGGCTATCTTTTAAAATTTACCCCGTGTAATTCCGTTGAGAATTGGCAGAGTCACTAGATGAGATGATGTCATTACAGGGCCGGTAAGGGGAACGGAGAATATCGAGTTTGTTTATTTAGATAAGATGTTTTAATTTAATTTATTTAGCGCTAGAAGAAAATGCTGAAAATATAAACTCAATAATAATAAAACTATGTTTCCTTTTTGTTTCAATATAGTATATTGTTCACCAAGGGAGCAAAATAGGACATTTTTAACCGGGTGTGAAATCGCCCCCCGAGCCGTAGGCGAAAACATGAGATAAGAACTGGGCACACGCTGCTAACTCATGGTCACCTTTTCTCCCGAAGTCTCAGGGCAGGATGCCTCACTTGCCAGACCCCA
The DNA here is from genome assembly GCA_963920795.1 of Eutolmus rufibarbis. Lineage (NCBI taxonomy): Eukaryota > Metazoa > Arthropoda > Insecta > Diptera > Asilidae > Eutolmus > Eutolmus rufibarbis. Next base: position 58,307 of record OY987204.1, read on the forward strand.
TTAACCATCCAGCACATCTTGAAGTACTGCCCTCTTACAAGAGTCAATGGAGGAGCTCTACCACCCCTATCTTCACTCCTAGACCTTTCTAATTCTGACCGGTTGCTGTCCATATTGAGGAAGACTAGCAGTATAAATTATAATTAGAGTATTAGAAGTAAAACCCTGATGAATCAACCCAAAAGTGGAATTTAGAAGTTTCTTTAGTTTTCTTTATTCTTTAGACTAAATATAAATGTTTTTGTTTTGCTGGAAGGGGTTAGCAATTTTGGTCTGCCTCTGTACTCCTCAACGCTGGTGAACCTGGAAAAACTCCAAGTAGCTGTGAACAAGATTCTTCGGACAGCGCAAGGCGCACTAAACTCAACACCCCGCAGGATTCTTTGGGTGGTGAGCGGATGCTTTCCCATTCAGGACAGGGCCAACAAATACCCAAGCGAAACTCGTGGCAAGGAACTGGCTGAATCCAACTAGGCCACACCACAAGACGCTAAGAATACTTGATGACACCAGCACCCGACCTAGGACGACACCATCATTGAAGATATTTTTAGGGATTATTTTAGCTTTAGATGTAAGACATCCTAACCCTAATTTTATATTTGGTTGTCCTTTAGCTAATAGATGTAACAAATTTTTTGCTCATGCTGTAACATCCTCTGCTCAGCTGGTCGTTCACCAGTGCCCAGCGATTCCCGTGGTCTGCCTGCTCCATATCTCTAGCTAGGAATTAAGTAGATTTCCATAAAATAGAATAGAATATTTTATTGAGGTTACGTCCGACTCACCCTCTTGTTTAGGGACTCGGAGCGCCACGAAAGCCAAATCGAAGATGCGCTGAAAAAAGAACACCTATCCGAGGATGACCACAATGTAGATAGATGTCCTTTCGAAGGAGATGTTGTACACGGCTATTGTTTTCCCGGATTTACTTTCGATCGAAGACCGCCCGCTTCGCTTGGCTTCTGCAGAACCATCAATATTACCTGACTGGAATCTGGATGTCTGTGACAGCTGATGGACAGAAAAGTCAAATTTAGCCACAGAACTCTTTATGAGGACGCAAATAAGTTTCACCCTTGAAATCCCAGATGACCTAAGTGAGGAATTAGTACTAAACACTTTTGAAGGTGTGCACAGCTTTTGTTTTCCCGGATTAACTTTCAATCGAAGACCGCCTGCTTCTCCCAAACAAACAAAATGATTAGACTGAAATCTGCATGTCTGTGACAGCTGATGGAATGAAAAGTCAAATTTAGTCACCGAACTATCTTTATGAGGACGCAAATAACTTTCACCCTCCAAATGCCAGATGGCCCCAGCGTGGGTATAGTCCTAAATTCTGGTTTGAGTCTAATTTATTTTGGACATTTTTGGACTTGGCTTTCAACCAGATTACACTTTTAAAAAATCCCTGTAGATGGCTCCTCACATGGTTAGATGGAAAAAACGTAATTACCCCAGGGGAATTTACCATTAATTTGAAATTTCTATCTTTGAAAATTTATCCTATGCAAACCCGTTGAGATATATATGTATTGGATTTTTGTTTTGAGAGAGGCGAACGGAAAATAATGGGGGGTGGACCAAAAGATGACCAATAGTTTCCGAGATAATCAAATTTAAAAAATTTTTAGGCTTAAGTCAAGAATATGGTAACCTCACAGATTTAAATAAAATTATGTACAAACTTTCCTTTCACTCCTATCTTGTAAAATTTACCCCGTGCAATTCCGTTGAGAATTGTCTGACCAATCTAAATGTTTGGTTTCATCTCTATGATGGAGACTAATTCAGTTTTCCCACCCAATATTGCCTTCACTAGAATTAACAATAAATAGGAAAAATTAGTATTAATAAACAACAAATATATTTACAAAAATAAATAAATAAATATTAGAAAACATCGAGTTCAAACGGGGCTATATTGTAAACTTGACCCCATGCAATTCCCTTGAGAATTGGCTGACTAATGTAAAATCTGTTTTGCGGGGAAAGGGGAGAACGGAAAATATTGGGGAGTGGGCCGAAAGATTAAGCTCACACGGGGATATCTTGTAAAATTTACCCTGTGCAATTCCGTTGAGAATTGGCTGACTAAACATTTGTTTTCATCTCTATGGTGGAGACTAATTCACCCAATATTGCCTTCACTAGAATTCACAATAAATAGAAAAGGTTAGTATTAATAAGCAACAAATATATTTAGCAAAAATAAATAAATAAATATTAGGAAAGATGAAGCTCAAACGGGGCTATATTGTAAAATGGACCCCATGCAATTCCCTTGAGAATTTGCTGATTAATGTAAAATCTGGTTTGCGGGGAAAGGGGGGAACGGAAAACATTGGGGAGTGGGCCGAAAGATGGAGCTCAAACGGGGCTATCTTGTAAAATTTACCCCGTGCAATTCCGTTGAAAATTGGCTGACTAAACATTTGATTTCTTCTCTATCAAGGGGGCTAATTTAATTCTCCCACCCAATATTGCCTTCACTTCAATTGACAATAAATATAAAAAGTTAGCACAGCCGAGGTAGCTTGCACTGTATGTATAATTAGGAAGAGACCTAGACTCGACCTAAAAATAAATAAATAAATATTAGAAAACATTAAGCTCAATCGGGGCTATATTGTAAAATTTACTCCATGCAATTCCGTTGAGAATTGGCTGACTAATGTAAAATCTGTATTGCGGGGAAAGTGGGGAACGGAAAATATTGGGGAGTGGGCCGAAAGATGGAGCTCAACCGGGGATATCTTGTAAAATTTACCCCGTGCAATTCCGTTGAGAATTGGCTGACTAAACATTTGTTTTCATCTCTATGGTGGAGACTAATTCACCCAATATTGCCTTCACTAGAACTGACAATAAATAGAAAATGTTAGTATTAATAAGCAACAAATATATTTAGCAAAAATAAATAAATAAATATTAGAAAAGATGAAGCTCAAACGGGGCTATATTGTAAAATTGACTCCATGCAATTCCGTTGAGAATTGGCTGACTAATGTAAAATCTGTATTGCGGGGAAAGTGGGGAACGGAAAATATTGGGGAGTGGGCCGAAAGATGAAGCTCAACCGGGGATATCTTGTAAAATTTACCCCGTGCAATTCCGTTGAGAATTGGCTGACTAAACATTTGTTTTCATCTCTATGGTGGAGACTAATTCCCCCAATATTGCCTTCACTAGAATTGACAATAAATAGAAAATGTTAGTATTAATAAGCAACAAATATATTTAGCAAAACTAAATAAATAAATATTAGAAAAGATGAAGCTCAAACGGGGCTATATTGTAAAATGGACCCCATGCAAATCCGTTGATAATTTGCTGATTAATGTAAAATCTGGTTTGCGTGGAAAGGGGGGAACGGAAAACATTGGGGAGTGGGCCGAAAGATGAAGCTCAAACGGGGCTATCTTGTAAAATTTACCCCGTGCAATTCCGTTGAAAATTGGCTGACTAAACATTTGATTTCATCTCTATCAAGGGGGCTAATTTAATTCTCCCACCCAATATTGCCTTCACTTCAATTGACAATAAATATAAAAAATTAGCACAGCCGAGGTAGCTTGCACTGTATGTATAATTAGGAAGAGACCTAGACTCGACCTAAAAATAAATAAATAAATATTAGAAAAGATGAAGCTCAAACGGGGCTATATTCTAAAATTTACCCCATGCAATTCCGTTGAGAATTGGCTGACTAATGTAAAATCTGTTTTGCGAGGAAAGGGGGGAACGGAAAATATTGGGGAGTGGGCCGAAAGATGGAGCTCAAACGGGGCTATCTTGTAAAATTTACCCCGTGCAATTCCGTTGAGAATTAGCTGACTATTCTAAACGTTTGGTTTCATCTCTATGGTGGAGACTAATTTAGTTCTCCCATCTAATATTGCCTTCACTTCAATTGAGAATAAATAGAAAAAATTAGTATTAAAAAGCAAACAATTCTGTTTTTGGGAAAGTAACAAATATATTAAGCACAGCCGAGGCAGCTTGTATTATGTGTATAATTAGGAAGAGACATAGAATCGACCTAAAAATAAATACATAAATATTACGCATTCTTCGGTTCCATGCCAGAGCCAATCCTTCATTTTAAAAACAGACCGTAAGTTTACAAGGAAAACCAGTGATACATTTCCTGGTGGTGCAATTAGAAATAATATAGAGCAAGCGTATGAACCCCGCTTTTCGGATCATAGATTCCTCGAGATCTCTGTGGTGTCTAGGAAAACCCATGATATTGGATTTATGTAAAGATTCGAAATAGAACCATTTAACGTGAATAATCCATGGTTCAGCGGAACAGGCTTTGGTTTATGTATAGCGATCTGTACCCAATCCTTATAAATTTCCTCAGCTTTCTGCCGGCGTATTTGCTCCAACCGCATCTCAAGTTTTAATTCCTGATTTATTTTTTCCTTAAACTCCTTTTCCTGCTTTAATTTTTTCTCTAGCCAAGCTTGAAAGTTTCTTTGTTTGGCTAATGAAATTTTAGAAGTCTATTCCGCAGGTTGTATTGCTTGATGTCCAGAAGTTCTGAAATGAGAAAGAGAAATATTATAATATTAATTTTAGGAATTTGATTGCTAAGTTAGTGTGTTGTTAAGCTTTGTTAAATTTCACTAAAAATATTAGTCCAACTGAAGTCTGAAATGAGAAAGAGGAGTTTATTGCCTTTATGAATTTGCTAGTTAATTTATTATGTTATTAACCTTTGTTAAATTTGCGTAAATATTTGTCTAATTGTTGTTTAGTTTATAACGTCCTATAGTTTAATTTTGTATTTTAAGTATTGTATAATAATGAATTTTAGGATGCGCCATATGGGCTCCGTTCCCGAGAGCGCTAGTTTTATAAGTAGGTTAAGAATTCATTCTTGTCCTATTTTTAATAAATAAATAAAAATAAATTGTTTGGCTAATTGCTCATCTTCGTTATTGTTTGGTTCCGTTGCGAACTGTTTTAGATCGTTATTAATCTTGGTCTCTTTTGGTTGCTTTTCATGTTTTAGTTGTTTGTTTTTTATAGCCACCCACTCTTTATACTTCTGTTGCGCTAGAGCCCTTCTATGCTGACTTTTTTTTGTGTTTCCCTCTATTTCTCTTGTTTTCTTCTTACTTCATAATATTTTGCAATTCTAAATGAAACATTTTAGGATAATTTATGAATTTAGTTTCTGCAGCTTACTGAGTAGTTTAGCATTCGTTTTTTATACGATAAGGAGAATATTTTATATTATTAACTAGCCTTTAGGTAACATGAATTCTTATAACTGATTTATATAACATGATACATGCCTATAACACATTTGTGTTTTGTAATTGAGCTATAAGATATCAGGTCACTTAGAATGACTCGACAGTTAGAGAAAACATTTCTAATAAAATGTTATTGAATATAAAATCCTCTTTTTAGTTGGCTGAGCAATTAAATTAATTCGAGACTCTAACCTAAGACGAGTTAGATGATCGTAAACATACCTTTTCGCATCTAACCACTCTAATACTCATATTTTCCGCAGGCAGTTTTCTTGTTGTTATGTCCAAATCTTTTTCGATTAAAGTTGCAGAATTAACGTACATACCTAAGGGGAAATATAGTTAATAAAATGTAATTGAAAGTATATTCTGCATACCTCACAGTTTTGTATCGTCGTTATTAGTCTTCGTCTCTTTTAGTTGTTTATAATGACTTGCTGAACAATTAATTTATGATTCACGCAGGATTTGATTTACAACCGCGCTTTAATTCCGCACAGTGTTTGGTGAATAACCTGTAAGAAAAAGAAAAATTAGTCTAATGTTAGAATTTATCAATTTGGATTATTTTATTAAAATTAGATATTGTTAACGACAGGTAACGTAAATTAAGTTTTTTAGATTTAATATTTTGGCAGGATGCGCCATATGGGCTGTGCTCCCGAGAGCGGTTAGTTTTAAGTAGATATACAATTAATTGTATAACTATTACTACAAATAATAAATAAATTCCGCACAGTTGTCGGTAGCTGATTCACGAGAATTGCAAGTGAGTTTTTTTAGGTCCAACACTGCAACGTCGATAAATGCCTCCTACTTAAATAGTGCCAAGGTAGGGTAGGAATTTAATTGTACTCTACCTATTAAATAAATACTTAAATAGTGCCGGCAAATACATTATACTGCACCGCCTACGCTTACTTGAGTAGCTTGAGTAACCATAAATATATTAAGCACATAAATTCGGTATAAATAAATTATAATTAGTATATTAGAACAATTAATTGAAATTGAGGCTGTGTAAATCCAAAATGTATTTACTTTAATTAATAAATTAGCTTGAGACTATATTTGGTTAGGATGCGCCATATGGGCCCGGTACCCGAGAGCGCTTAGTTTTTAAGATAGGGTAGGAATTAATTTGTGCTCTACCAATAAATAAATAAATAAATAAGCCTCCTGAAGCCCATACACTCTTCTGCTTTACCTACGCTTACTTGAGTAGCTTGAGTAACAAATATATTAAGCACATAAATTCGGTGTAAATTATAATTAGTGTGTTAGAAGTAAAACCCTGATGAATCATCCTAAAAGTGAAATTCATCTTTCTTTATTTTTATTTATTCTTTAGACTAAATATATATGTTTTTGATGAGATAATAGAGCGCCCTTTATGGATTTTTCTTAATAAATAGCTTCTCTTGTTGGAGTACACAATATCAGGCGCAGAAGTCCGAAATAAATGCCTCACGTTGGCGCTGCATTGGCCCTGGCCGCTAAAAAGGTAGAATCCAGCTTGAGCATAGAATGGTGAAGCCTTGTAGAACCGGTCCGGTCGCAGGGTACGTAGGCCTGCATTCGGGACTGCTGGATTTATAATCTAACCTTGCGATTTGAGAATTGCCTAATCTAAAATCTGTTTTGCGGGGAGAGGGAGGAACGGAAAATATTTGTGATTGGGCCAAAAGATGTAACTCATACGGGGCTATCTTTTAAAATTTACCCCGTGTAATTCCGTTGAGAATTGGCAGAGTCACTAGATGAGATGATGTCATTACAGGGCCGGTAAGGGGAACGGAGAATATCGAGTTTGTTTATTTAGATAAGATGTTTTAATTTAATTTATTTAGCGCTAGAAGAAAATGCTGAAAATATAAACTCAATAATAATAAAACTATGTTTCCTTTTTGTTTCAATATAGTATATTGTTCACCAAGGGAGCAAAATAGGACATTTTTAACCGGGTGTGAAATCGCCCCCCGAGCCGTAGGCGAAAACATGAGATAAGAACTGGGCACACGCTGCTAACTCATGGTCACCTTTTCTCCCGAAGTCTCAGGGCAGGATGCCTCACTTGCCAGACCCCATTAACCATCCAGCACATCTTGAAGTACTGCCCTCTTACAAGAGTCAATGGAGGAGCTCTACCACCCCTATCTTCACTCCTAGACCTTTCTAATTCTGACCGGTTGCTGTCCATATTGAGGAAGACTAGCAGTATAAATTATAATTAGAGTATTAGAAGTAAAACCCTGATGAATCAACCCAAAAGTGGAATTTAGAAGTTTCTTTAGTTTTCTTTATTCTTTAGACTAAATATAAATGTTTTTGTTTTGCTGGAAGGGGTTAGCAATTTTGGTCTGCCTCTGTACTCCTCAACGCTGGTGAACCTGGAAAAACTCCAAGTAGCTGTGAACAAGATTCTTCGGACAGCGCAAGGCGCACTAAACTCAACACCCCGCAGGATTCTTTGGGTGGTGAGCGGATGCTTTCCCATTCAGGACAGGGCCAACAAATACCCAAGCGAAACTCGTGGCAAGGAACTGGCTGAATCCAACTAGGCCACACCACAAGACGCTAAGAATACTTGATGACACCAGCACCCGACCTAGGACGACACCATCATTGAAGATATTTTTAGGGATTATTTTAGCTTTAGATGTAAGACATCCTAACCCTAATTTTATATTTGGTTGTCCTTTAGCTAATAGATGTAACAAATTTTTTGCTCATGCTGTAACATCCTCTGCTCAGCTGGTCGTTCACCAGTGCCCAGCGATTCCCGTGGTCTGCCTGCTCCATATCTCTAGCTAGGAATTAAGTAGATTTCCATAAAATAGAATAGAATATTTTATTGAGGTTACGTCCGACTCACCCTCTTGTTTAGGGACTCGGAGCGCCACGAAAGCCAAATCGAAGATGCGCTGAAAAAAGAACACCTATCCGAGGATGACCACAATGTAGATAGATGTCCTTTCGAAGGAGATGTTGTACACGGCTATTGTTTTCCCGGATTTACTTTCGATCGAAGACCGCCCGCTTCGCTTGGCTTCTGCAGAACCATCAATATTACCTGACTGGAATCTGGATGTCTGTGACAGCTGATGGACAGAAAAGTCAAATTTAGCCACAGAACTCTTTATGAGGACGCAAATAAGTTTCACCCTTGAAATCCCAGATGACCTAAGTGAGGAATTAGTACTAAACACTTTTGAAGGTGTGCACAGCTTTTGTTTTCCCGGATTAACTTTCAATCGAAGACCGCCTGCTTCTCCCAAACAAACAAAATGATTAGACTGAAATCTGCATGTCTGTGACAGCTGATGGAATGAAAAGTCAAATTTAGTCACCGAACTATCTTTATGAGGACGCAAATAACTTTCACCCTCCAAATGCCAGATGGCCCCAGCGTGGGTATAGTCCTAAATTCTGGTTTGAGTCTAATTTATTTTGGACATTTTTGGACTTGGCTTTCAACCAGATTACACTTTTAAAAAATCCCTGTAGATGGCTCCTCACATGGTTAGATGGAAAAAACGTAATTACCCCAGGGGAATTTACCATTAATTTGAAATTTCTATCTTTGAAAATTTATCCTATGCAAACCCGTTGAGATATATATGTATTGGATTTTTGTTTTGAGAGAGGCGAACGGAAAATAATGGGGGGTGGACCAAAAGATGACCAATAGTTTCCGAGATAATCAAATTTAAAAAATTTTTAGGCTTAAGTCAAGAATATGGTAACCTCACAGATTTAAATAAAATTATGTACAAACTTTCCTTTCACTCCTATCTTGTAAAATTTACCCCGTGCAATTCCGTTGAGAATTGTCTGACCAATCTAAATGTTTGGTTTCATCTCTATGATGGAGACTAATTCAGTTTTCCCACCCAATATTGCCTTCACTAGAATTAACAATAAATAGGAAAAATTAGTATTAATAAACAACAAATATATTTACAAAAATAAATAAATAAATATTAGAAAACATCGAGTTCAAACGGGGCTATATTGTAAACTTGACCCCATGCAATTCCCTTGAGAATTGGCTGACTAATGTAAAATCTGTTTTGCGGGGAAAGGGGAGAACGGAAAATATTGGGGAGTGGGCCGAAAGATTAAGCTCACACGGGGATATCTTGTAAAATTTACCCTGTGCAATTCCGTTGAGAATTGGCTGACTAAACATTTGTTTTCATCTCTATGGTGGAGACTAATTCACCCAATATTGCCTTCACTAGAATTCACAATAAATAGAAAAGGTTAGTATTAATAAGCAACAAATATATTTAGCAAAAATAAATAAATAAATATTAGGAAAGATGAAGCTCAAACGGGGCTATATTGTAAAATGGACCCCATGCAATTCCCTTGAGAATTTGCTGATTAATGTAAAATCTGGTTTGCGGGGAAAGGGGGGAACGGAAAACATTGGGGAGTGGGCCGAAAGATGGAGCTCAAACGGGGCTATCTTGTAAAATTTACCCCGTGCAATTCCGTTGAAAATTGGCTGACTAAACATTTGATTTCTTCTCTATCAAGGGGGCTAATTTAATTCTCCCACCCAATATTGCCTTCACTTCAATTGACAATAAATATAAAAAGTTAGCACAGCCGAGGTAGCTTGCACTGTATGTATAATTAGGAAGAGACCTAGACTCGACCTAAAAATAAATAAATAAATATTAGAAAACATTAAGCTCAATCGGGGCTATATTGTAAAATTTACTCCATGCAATTCCGTTGAGAATTGGCTGACTAATGTAAAATCTGTATTGCGGGGAAAGTGGGGAACGGAAAATATTGGGGAGTGGGCCGAAAGATGGAGCTCAACCGGGGATATCTTGTAAAATTTACCCCGTGCAATTCCGTTGAGAATTGGCTGACTAAACATTTGTTTTCATCTCTATGGTGGAGACTAATTCACCCAATATTGCCTTCACTAGAACTGACAATAAATAGAAAATGTTAGTATTAATAAGCAACAAATATATTTAGCAAAAATAAATAAATAAATATTAGAAAAGATGAAGCTCAAACGGGGCTATATTGTAAAATTGACTCCATGCAATTCCGTTGAGAATTGGCTGACTAATGTAAAATCTGTATTGCGGGGAAAGTGGGGAACGGAAAATATTGGGGAGTGGGCCGAAAGATGAAGCTCAACCGGGGATATCTTGTAAAATTTACCCCGTGCAATTCCGTTGAGAATTGGCTGACTAAACATTTGTTTTCATCTCTATGGTGGAGACTAATTCCCCCAATATTGCCTTCACTAGAATTGACAATAAATAGAAAATGTTAGTATTAATAAGCAACAAATATATTTAGCAAAACTAAATAAATAAATATTAGAAAAGATGAAGCTCAAACGGGGCTATATTGTAAAATGGACCCCATGCAAATCCGTTGATAATTTGCTGATTAATGTAAAATCTGGTTTGCGTGGAAAGGGGGGAACGGAAAACATTGGGGAGTGGGCCGAAAGATGAAGCTCAAACGGGGCTATCTTGTAAAATTTACCCCGTGCAATTCCGTTGAAAATTGGCTGACTAAACATTTGATTTCATCTCTATCAAGGGGGCTAATTTAATTCTCCCACCCAATATTGCCTTCACTTCAATTGACAATAAATATAAAAAATTAGCACAGCCGAGGTAGCTTGCACTGTATGTATAATTAGGAAGAGACCTAGACTCGACCTAAAAATAAATAAATAAATATTAGAAAAGATGAAGCTCAAACGGGGCTATATTCTAAAATTTACCCCATGCAATTCCGTTGAGAATTGGCTGACTAATGTAAAATCTGTTTTGCGAGGAAAGGGGGGAACGGAAAATATTGGGGAGTGGGCCGAAAGATGGAGCTCAAACGGGGCTATCTTGTAAAATTTACCCCGTGCAATTCCGTTGAGAATTAGCTGACTATTCTAAACGTTTGGTTTCATCTCTATGGTGGAGACTAATTTAGTTCTCCCATCTAATATTGCCTTCACTTCAATTGAGAATAAATAGAAAAAATTAGTATTAAAAAGCAAACAATTCTGTTTTTGGGAAAGTAACAAATATATTAAGCACAGCCGAGGCAGCTTGTATTATGTGTATAATTAGGAAGAGACATAGAATCGACCTAAAAATAAATACATAAATATTACGCATTCTTCGGTTCCATGCCAGAGCCAATCCTTCATTTTAAAAACAGACCGTAAGTTTACAAGGAAAACCAGTGATACATTTCCTGGTGGTGCAATTAGAAATAATATAGAGCAAGCGTATGAACCCCGCTTTTCGGATCATAGATTCCTCGAGATCTCTGTGGTGTCTAGGAAAACCCATGATATTGGATTTATGTAAAGATTCGAAATAGAACCATTTAACGTGAATAATCCATGGTTCAGCGGAACAGGCTTTGGTTTATGTATAGCGATCTGTACCCAATCCTTATAAATTTCCTCAGCTTTCTGCCGGCGTATTTGCTCCAACCGCATCTCAAGTTTTAATTCCTGATTTATTTTTTCCTTAAACTCCTTTTCCTGCTTTAATTTTTTCTCTAGCCAAGCTTGAAAGTTTCTTTGTTTGGCTAATGAAATTTTAGAAGTCTATTCCGCAGGTTGTATTGCTTGATGTCCAGAAGTTCTGAAATGAGAAAGAGAAATATTATAATATTAATTTTAGGAATTTGATTGCTAAGTTAGTGTGTTGTTAAGCTTTGTTAAATTTCACTAAAAATATTAGTCCAACTGAAGTCTGAAATGAGAAAGAGGAGTTTATTGCCTTTATGAATTTGCTAGTTAATTTATTATGTTATTAACCTTTGTTAAATTTGCGTAAATATTTGTCTAATTGTTGTTTAGTTTATAACGTCCTATAGTTTAATTTTGTATTTTAAGTATTGTATAATAATGAATTTTAGGATGCGCCATATGGGCTCCGTTCCCGAGAGCGCTAGTTTTATAAGTAGGTTAAGAATTCATTCTTGTCCTATTTTTAATAAATAAATAAAAATAAATTGTTTGGCTAATTGCTCATCTTCGTTATTGTTTGGTTCCGTTGCGAACTGTTTTAGATCGTTATTAATCTTGGTCTCTTTTGGTTGCTTTTCATGTTTTAGTTGTTTGTTTTTTATAGCCACCCACTCTTTATACTTCTGTTGCGCTAGAGCCCTTCTATGCTGACTTTTTTTTGTGTTTCCCTCTATTTCTCTTGTTTTCTTCTTACTTCATAATATTTTGCAATTCTAAATGAAACATTTTAGGATAATTTATGAATTTAGTTTCTGCAGCTTACTGAGTAGTTTAGCATTCGTTTTTTATACGATAAGGAGAATATTTTATATTATTAACTAGCCTTTAGGTAACATGAATTCTTATAACTGATTTATATAACATGATACATGCCTATAACACATTTGTGTTTTGTAATTGAGCTATAAGATATCAGGTCACTTAGAATGACTCGACAGTTAGAGAAAACATTTCTAATAAAATGTTATTGAATATAAAATCCTCTTTTTAGTTGGCTGAGCAATTAAATTAATTCGAGACTCTAACCTAAGACGAGTTAGATGATCGTAAACATACCTTTTCGCATCTAACCACTCTAATACTCATATTTTCCGCAGGCAGTTTTCTTGTTGTTATGTCCAAATCTTTTTCGATTAAAGTTGCAGAATTAACGTACATACCTAAGGGGAAATATAGTTAATAAAATGTAATTGAAAGTATATTCTGCATACCTCACAGTTTTGTATCGTCGTTATTAGTCTTCGTCTCTTTTAGTTGTTTATAATGACTTGCTGAACAATTAATTTATGATTCACGCAGGATTTGATTTACAACCGCGCTTTAATTCCGCACAGTGTTTGGTGAATAACCTGTAAGAAAAAGAAAAATTAGTCTAATGTTAGAATTTATCAATTTGGATTATTTTATTAAAATTAGATATTGTTAACGACAGGTAACGTAAATTAAGTTTTTTAGATTTAATATTTTGGCAGGATGCGCCATATGGGCTGTGCTCCCGAGAGCGGTTAGTTTTAAGTAGATATACAATTAATTGTATAACTATTACTACAAATAATAAATAAATTCCGCACAGTTGTCGGTAGCTGATTCACGAGAATTGCAAGTGAGTTTTTTTAGGTCCAACACTGCAACGTCGATAAATGCCTCCTACTTAAATAGTGCCAAGGTAGGGTAGGAATTTAATTGTACTCTACCTATTAAATAAATACTTAAATAGTGCCGGCAAATACATTATACTGCACCGCCTACGCTTACTTGAGTAGCTTGAGTAACCATAAATATATTAAGCACATAAATTCGGTATAAATAAATTATAATTAGTATATTAGAACAATTAATTGAAATTGAGGCTGTGTAAATCCAAAATGTATTTACTTTAATTAATAAATTAGCTTGAGACTATATTTGGTTAGGATGCGCCATATGGGCCCGGTACCCGAGAGCGCTTAGTTTTTAAGATAGGGTAGGAATTAATTTGTGCTCTACCAATAAATAAATAAATAAATAAGCCTCCTGAAGCCCATACACTCTTCTGCTTTACCTACGCTTACTTGAGTAGCTTGAGTAACAAATATATTAAGCACATAAATTCGGTGTAAATTATAATTAGTGTGTTAGAAGTAAAACCCTGATGAATCATCCTAAAAGTGAAATTCATCTTTCTTTATTTTTATTTATTCTTTAGACTAAATATATATGTTTTTGATGAGATAATAGAGCGCCCTTTATGGATTTTTCTTAATAAATAGCTTCTCTTGTTGGAGTACACAATATCAGGCGCAGAAGTCCGAAATAAATGCCTCACGTTGGCGCTGCATTGGCCCTGGCCGCTAAAAAGGTAGAATCCAGCTTGAGCATAGAATGGTGAAGCCTTGTAGAACCGGTCCGGTCGCAGGGTACGTAGGCCTGCATTCGGGACTGCTGGATTTATAATCTAACCTTGCGATTTGAGAATTGCCTAATCTAAAATCTGTTTTGCGGGGAGAGGGAGGAACGGAAAATATTTGTGATTGGGCCAAAAGATGTAACTCATACGGGGCTATCTTTTAAAATTTACCCCGTGTAATTCCGTTGAGAATTGGCAGAGTCACTAGATGAGATGATGTCATTACAGGGCCGGTAAGGGGAACGGAGAATATCGAGTTTGTTTATTTAGATAAGATGTTTTAATTTAATTTATTTAGCGCTAGAAGAAAATGCTGAAAATATAAACTCAATAATAATAAAACTATGTTTCCTTTTTGTTTCAATATAGTATATTGTTCACCAAGGGAGCAAAATAGGACATTTTTAACCGGGTGTGAAATCGCCCCCCGAGCCGTAGGCGAAAACATGAGATAAGAACTGGGCACACGCTGCTAACTCATGGTCACCTTTTCTCCCGAAGTCTCAGGGCAGGATGCCTCACTTGCCAGACCCCATTAACCATCCAGCACATCTTGAAGTACTGCCCTCTTACAAGAGTCAATGGAGGAGCTCTACCACCCCTATCTTCACTCCTAGACCTTTCTAATTCTGACCGGTTGCTGTCCATATTGAGGAAGACTAGCAGTATAAATTATAATTAGAGTATTAGAAGTAAAACCCTGATGAATCAACCCAAAAGTGGAATTTAGAAGTTTCTTTAGTTTTCTTTATTCTTTAGACTAAATATAAATGTTTTTGTTTTGCTGGAAGGGGTTAGCAATTTTGGTCTGCCTCTGTACTCCTCAACGCTGGTGAACCTGGAAAAACTCCAAGTAGCTGTGAACAAGATTCTTCGGACAGCGCAAGGCGCACTAAACTCAACACCCCGCAGGATTCTTTGGGTGGTGAGCGGATGCTTTCCCATTCAGGACAGGGCCAACAAATACCCAAGCGAAACTCGTGGCAAGGAACTGGCTGAATCCAACTAGGCCACACCACAAGACGCTAAGAATACTTGATGACACCAGCACCCGACCTAGGACGACACCATCATTGAAGATATTTTTAGGGATTATTTTAGCTTTAGATGTAAGACATCCTAACCCTAATTTTATATTTGGTTGTCCTTTAGCTAATAGATGTAACAAATTTTTTGCTCATGCTGTAACATCCTCTGCTCAGCTGGTCGTTCACCAGTGCCCAGCGATTCCCGTGGTCTGCCTGCTCCATATCTCTAGCTAGGAATTAAGTAGATTTCCATAAAATAGAATAGAATATTTTATTGAGGTTACGTCCGACTCACCCTCTTGTTTAGGGACTCGGAGCGCCACGAAAGCCAAATCGAAGATGCGCTGAAAAAAGAACACCTATCCGAGGATGACCACAATGTAGATAGATGTCCTTTCGAAGGAGATGTTGTACACGGCTATTGTTTTCCCGGATTTACTTTCGATCGAAGACCGCCCGCTTCGCTTGGCTTCTGCAGAACCATCAATATTACCTGACTGGAATCTGGATGTCTGTGACAGCTGATGGACAGAAAAGTCAAATTTAGCCACAGAACTCTTTATGAGGACGCAAATAAGTTTCACCCTTGAAATCCCAGATGACCTAAGTGAGGAATTAGTACTAAACACTTTTGAAGGTGTGCACAGCTTTTGTTTTCCCGGATTAACTTTCAATCGAAGACCGCCTGCTTCTCCCAAACAAACAAAATGATTAGACTGAAATCTGCATGTCTGTGACAGCTGATGGAATGAAAAGTCAAATTTAGTCACCGAACTATCTTTATGAGGACGCAAATAACTTTCACCCTCCAAATGCCAGATGGCCCCAGCGTGGGTATAGTCCTAAATTCTGGTTTGAGTCTAATTTATTTTGGACATTTTTGGACTTGGCTTTCAACCAGATTACACTTTTAAAAAATCCCTGTAGATGGCTCCTCACATGGTTAGATGGAAAAAACGTAATTACCCCAGGGGAATTTACCATTAATTTGAAATTTCTATCTTTGAAAATTTATCCTATGCAAACCCGTTGAGATATATATGTATTGGATTTTTGTTTTGAGAGAGGCGAACGGAAAATAATGGGGGGTGGACCAAAAGATGACCAATAGTTTCCGAGATAATCAAATTTAAAAAATTTTTAGGCTTAAGTCAAGAATATGGTAACCTCACAGATTTAAATAAAATTATGTACAAACTTTCCTTTCACTCCTATCTTGTAAAATTTACCCCGTGCAATTCCGTTGAGAATTGTCTGACCAATCTAAATGTTTGGTTTCATCTCTATGATGGAGACTAATTCAGTTTTCCCACCCAATATTGCCTTCACTAGAATTAACAATAAATAGGAAAAATTAGTATTAATAAACAACAAATATATTTACAAAAATAAATAAATAAATATTAGAAAACATCGAGTTCAAACGGGGCTATATTGTAAACTTGACCCCATGCAATTCCCTTGAGAATTGGCTGACTAATGTAAAATCTGTTTTGCGGGGAAAGGGGAGAACGGAAAATATTGGGGAGTGGGCCGAAAGATTAAGCTCACACGGGGATATCTTGTAAAATTTACCCTGTGCAATTCCGTTGAGAATTGGCTGACTAAACATTTGTTTTCATCTCTATGGTGGAGACTAATTCACCCAATATTGCCTTCACTAGAATTCACAATAAATAGAAAAGGTTAGTATTAATAAGCAACAAATATATTTAGCAAAAATAAATAAATAAATATTAGGAAAGATGAAGCTCAAACGGGGCTATATTGTAAAATGGACCCCATGCAATTCCCTTGAGAATTTGCTGATTAATGTAAAATCTGGTTTGCGGGGAAAGGGGGAACGGAAAACATTGGGGAGTGGGCCGAAAGATGGAGCTCAAACGGGGCTATCTTGTAAAATTTACCCCGTGCAATTCCGTTGAAAATTGGCTGACTAAACATTTGATTTCTTCTCTATCAAGGGGGCTAATTTAATTCTCCCACCCAATATTGCCTTCACTTCAATTGACAATAAATATAAAAAATTAGCACAGCCGAGGTAGCTTGCACTGTATGTATAATTAGGAAGAGACCTAGACTCGACCTAAAAATAAATAAATAAATATTAGAAAACATTAAGCTCAATCGGGGCTATATTGTAAAATTTACTCCATGCAATTCCGTTGAGAATTGGCTGACTAATGTAAAATCTGTATTGCGGGGAAAGTGGGGAACGGAAAATATTGGGGAGTGGGCCGAAAGATGGAGCTCAACCGGGGATATCTTGTAAAATTTACCCCGTGCAATTCCGTTGAGAATTGGCTGACTAAACATTTGTTTTCATCTCTATGGTGGAGACTAATTCACCCAATATTGCCTTCACTAGAACTGACAATAAATAGAAAATGTTAGTATTAATAAGCAACAAATATATTTAGCAAAAATAAATAAATAAATATTAGAAAAGATGAAGCTCAAACGGGGCTATATTGTAAAATTGACCCCATGCAATTCCGTTGAGAATTGGTTGACTAATGTAAAATCTGTATTGCGGGGAAAGTGGGGAACGGAAAATATTGGGGAGTGGGCCGAAAGATGAAGCTCAACCGGGGATATCTTGTAAAATTTACCCCGTGCAATTCCGTTGAGAATTGGCTGACTAAACATTTGTTTTCATCTCTATGGTGGAGACTAATTCCCCCAATATTGCCTTCACTAGAATTGACAATAAATAGAAAATGTTAGTATTAATAAGCAACAAATATATTTAGCAAAACTAAATAAATAAATATTAGAAAAGATGAAGCTCAAACGGGGCTATATTGTAAAATGGACCCCATGCAAATCCGTTGATAATTTGCTGATTAATGTAAAATCTGGTTTGCGTGGAAAGGGGGGAACGGAAAACATTGGGGAGTGGGCCGAAAGATGAAGCTCAAACGGGGCTATCTTGTAAAATTTACCCCGTGCAATTCCGTTGAAAATTGGCTGACTAAACATTTGATTTCATCTCTATCAAGGGGGCTAATTTAATTCTCCCACCCAATATTGCCTTCACTTCAATTGACAATAAATATAAAAAATTAGCACAGCCGAGGTAGCTTGCACTGTATGTATAATTAGGAAGAGACCTAGACTCGACCTAAAAATAAATAAATAAATATTAGAAAAGATGAAGCTCAAACGGGGCTATATTCTAAAATTTACCCCATGCAATTCCGTTGAGAATTGGCTGACTAATGTAAAATCTGTTTTGCGAGGAAAGGGGGGAACGGAAAATATTGGGGAGTGGGCCGAAAGATGGAGCTCAAACGGGGCTATCTTGTAAAATTTACCCCGTGCAATTCCGTTGAGAATTAGCTGACTATTCTAAACGTTTGGTTTCATCTCTATGGTGGAGACTAATTTAGTTCTCCCATCTAATATTGCCTTCACTTCAATTGAGAATAAATAGAAAAAATTAGTATTAAAAAGCA
The DNA here is from genome assembly GCA_963920795.1 of Eutolmus rufibarbis. NCBI lineage: Eukaryota > Metazoa > Arthropoda > Insecta > Diptera > Asilidae > Eutolmus > Eutolmus rufibarbis. The sequence goes on from OY987204.1 coordinate 76,978, forward strand.
AACAATTCTGTTTTTGGGAAAGTAACAAATATATTAAGCACAGCCGAGGCAGCTTGTATTATGTGTATAATTAGGAAGAGACATAGAATCGACCTAAAAATAAATACATAAATATTACGCATTCTTCGGTTCCATGCCAGAGCCAATCCTTCATTTTAAAAACAGACCGTAAGTTTACAAGGAAAACCAGTGATACATTTCCTGGTGGTGCAATTAGAAATAATATAGAGCAAGCGTATGAACCCCGCTTTTCGGATCATAGATTCCTCGAGATCTCTGTGGTGTCTAGGAAAACCCATGATATTGGATTTATGTAAAGATTCGAAATAGAACCATTTAACGTGAATAATCCATGGTTCAGCGGAACAGGCTTTGGTTTATGTATAGCGATCTGTACCCAATCCTTATAAATTTCCTCAGCTTTCTGCCGGCGTATTTGCTCCAACCGCATCTCAAGTTTTAATTCCTGATTTATTTTTTCCTTAAACTCCTTTTCCTGCTTTAATTTTTTCTCTAGCCAAGCTTGAAAGTTTCTTTGTTTGGCTAATGAAATTTTAGAAGTCTATTCCGCAGGTTGTATTGCTTGATGTCCAGAAGTTCTGAAATGAGAAAGAGAAATATTATAATATTAATTTTAGGAATTTGATTGCTAAGTTAGTGTGTTGTTAAGCTTTGTTAAATTTCACTAAAAATATTAGTCCAACTGAAGTCTGAAATGAGAAAGAGGAGTTTATTGCCTTTATGAATTTGCTAGTTAATTTATTATGTTATTAACCTTTGTTAAATTTGCGTAAATATTTGTCTAATTGTTGTTTAGTTTATAACGTCCTATAGTTTAATTTTGTATTTTAAGTATTGTATAATAATGAATTTTAGGATGCGCCATATGGGCTCCGTTCCCGAGAGCGCTAGTTTTATAAGTAGGTTAAGAATTCATTCTTGTCCTATTTTTAATAAATAAATAAAAATAAATTGTTTGGCTAATTGCTCATCTTCGTTATTGTTTGGTTCCGTTGCGAACTGTTTTAGATCGTTATTAATCTTGGTCTCTTTTGGTTGCTTTTCATGTTTTAGTTGTTTGTTTTTTATAGCCACCCACTCTTTATACTTCTGTTGCGCTAGAGCCCTTCTATGCTGACTTTTTTTTGTGTTTCCCTCTATTTCTCTTGTTTTCTTCTTACTTCATAATATTTTGCAATTCTAAATGAAACATTTTAGGATAATTTATGAATTTAGTTTCTGCAGCTTACTGAGTAGTTTAGCATTCGTTTTTTATACGATAAGGAGAATATTTTATATTATTAACTAGCCTTTAGGTAACATGAATTCTTATAACTGATTTATATAACATGATACATGCCTATAACACATTTGTGTTTTGTAATTGAGCTATAAGATATCAGGTCACTTAGAATGACTCGACAGTTAGAGAAAACATTTCTAATAAAATGTTATTGAATATAAAATCCTCTTTTTAGTTGGCTGAGCAATTAAATTAATTCGAGACTCTAACCTAAGACGAGTTAGATGATCGTAAACATACCTTTTCGCATCTAACCACTCTAATACTCATATTTTCCGCAGGCAGTTTTCTTGTTGTTATGTCCAAATCTTTTTCGATTAAAGTTGCAGAATTAACGTACATACCTAAGGGGAAATATAGTTAATAAAATGTAATTGAAAGTATATTCTGCATACCTCACAGTTTTGTATCGTCGTTATTAGTCTTCGTCTCTTTTAGTTGTTTATAATGACTTGCTGAACAATTAATTTATGATTCACGCAGGATTTGATTTACAACCGCGCTTTAATTCCGCACAGTGTTTGGTGAATAACCTGTAAGAAAAAGAAAAATTAGTCTAATGTTAGAATTTATCAATTTGGATTATTTTATTAAAATTAGATATTGTTAACGACAGGTAACGTAAATTAAGTTTTTTAGATTTAATATTTTGGCAGGATGCGCCATATGGGCTGTGCTCCCGAGAGCGGTTAGTTTTAAGTAGATATACAATTAATTGTATAACTATTACTACAAATAATAAATAAATTCCGCACAGTTGTCGGTAGCTGATTCACGAGAATTGCAAGTGAGTTTTTTTAGGTCCAACACTGCAACGTCGATAAATGCCTCCTACTTAAATAGTGCCAAGGTAGGGTAGGAATTTAATTGTACTCTACCTATTAAATAAATACTTAAATAGTGCCGGCAAATACATTATACTGCACCGCCTACGCTTACTTGAGTAGCTTGAGTAACCATAAATATATTAAGCACATAAATTCGGTATAAATAAATTATAATTAGTATATTAGAACAATTAATTGAAATTGAGGCTGTGTAAATCCAAAATGTATTTACTTTAATTAATAAATTAGCTTGAGACTATATTTGGTTAGGATGCGCCATATGGGCCCGGTACCCGAGAGCGCTTAGTTTTTAAGATAGGGTAGGAATTAATTTGTGCTCTACCAATAAATAAATAAATAAATAAGCCTCCTGAAGCCCATACACTCTTCTGCTTTACCTACGCTTACTTGAGTAGCTTGAGTAACAAATATATTAAGCACATAAATTCGGTGTAAATTATAATTAGTGTGTTAGAAGTAAAACCCTGATGAATCATCCTAAAAGTGAAATTCATCTTTCTTTATTTTTATTTATTCTTTAGACTAAATATATATGTTTTTGATGAGATAATAGAGCGCCCTTTATGGATTTTTCTTAATAAATAGCTTCTCTTGTTGGAGTACACAATATCAGGCGCAGAAGTCCGAAATAAATGCCTCACGTTGGCGCTGCATTGGCCCTGGCCGCTAAAAAGGTAGAATCCAGCTTGAGCATAGAATGGTGAAGCCTTGTAGAACCGGTCCGGTCGCAGGGTACGTAGGCCTGCATTCGGGACTGCTGGATTTATAATCTAACCTTGCGATTTGAGAATTGCCTAATCTAAAATCTGTTTTGCGGGGAGAGGGAGGAACGGAAAATATTTGTGATTGGGCCAAAAGATGTAACTCATACGGGGCTATCTTTTAAAATTTACCCCGTGTAATTCCGTTGAGAATTGGCAGAGTCACTAGATGAGATGATGTCATTACAGGGCCGGTAAGGGGAACGGAGAATATCGAGTTTGTTTATTTAGATAAGATGTTTTAATTTAATTTATTTAGCGCTAGAAGAAAATGCTGAAAATATAAACTCAATAATAATAAAACTATGTTTCCTTTTTGTTTCAATATAGTATATTGTTCACCAAGGGAGCAAAATAGGACATTTTTAACCGGGTGTGAAATCGCCCCCCGAGCCGTAGGCGAAAACATGAGATAAGAACTGGGCACACGCTGCTAACTCATGGTCACCTTTTCTCCCGAAGTCTCAGGGCAGGATGCCTCACTTGCCAGACCCCATTAACCATCCAGCACATCTTGAAGTACTGCCCTCTTACAAGAGTCAATGGAGGAGCTCTACCACCCCTATCTTCACTCCTAGACCTTTCTAATTCTGACCGGTTGCTGTCCATATTGAGGAAGACTAGCAGTATAAATTATAATTAGAGTATTAGAAGTAAAACCCTGATGAATCAACCCAAAAGTGGAATTTAGAAGTTTCTTTAGTTTTCTTTATTCTTTAGACTAAATATAAATGTTTTTGTTTTGCTGGAAGGGGTTAGCAATTTTGGTCTGCCTCTGTACTCCTCAACGCTGGTGAACCTGGAAAAACTCCAAGTAGCTGTGAACAAGATTCTTCGGACAGCGCAAGGCGCACTAAACTCAACACCCCGCAGGATTCTTTGGGTGGTGAGCGGATGCTTTCCCATTCAGGACAGGGCCAACAAATACCCAAGCGAAACTCGTGGCAAGGAACTGGCTGAATCCAACTAGGCCACACCACAAGACGCTAAGAATACTTGATGACACCAGCACCCGACCTAGGACGACACCATCATTGAAGATATTTTTAGGGATTATTTTAGCTTTAGATGTAAGACATCCTAACCCTAATTTTATATTTGGTTGTCCTTTAGCTAATAGATGTAACAAATTTTTTGCTCATGCTGTAACATCCTCTGCTCAGCTGGTCGTTCACCAGTGCCCAGCGATTCCCGTGGTCTGCCTGCTCCATATCTCTAGCTAGGAATTAAGTAGATTTCCATAAAATAGAATAGAATATTTTATTGAGGTTACGTCCGACTCACCCTCTTGTTTAGGGACTCGGAGCGCCACGAAAGCCAAATCGAAGATGCGCTGAAAAAGGAACACCTATCCGAGGATGACCACAATGTAGATAGATGTCCTTTCGAAGGAGATGTTGTACACGGCTATTGTTTTCCCGGATTTACTTTCGATCGAAGACCGCCCGCTTCGCTTGGCTTCTGCAGAACCATCAATATTACCTGACTGGAATCTGGATGTCTGTGACAGCTGATGGACAGAAAAGTCAAATTTAGCCACAGAACTCTTTATGAGGACGCAAATAAGTTTCACCCTTGAAATCCCAGATGACCTAAGTGAGGAATTAGTACTAAACACTTTTGAAGGTGTGCACAGCTTTTGTTTTCCCGGATTAACTTTCAATCGAAGACCGCCTGCTTCTCCCAAACAAACAAAATGATTAGACTGAAATCTGCATGTCTGTGACAGCTGATGGAATGAAAAGTCAAATTTAGTCACCGAACTATCTTTATGAGGACGCAAATAACTTTCACCCTCCAAATGCCAGATGGCCCCAGCGTGGGTATAGTCCTAAATTCTGGTTTGAGTCTAATTTATTTTGGACATTTTTGGACTTGGCTTTCAACCAGATTACACTTTTAAAAAATCCCTGTAGATGGCTCCTCACATGGTTAGATGGAAAAAACGTAATTACCCCAGGGGAATTTACCATTAATTTGAAATTTCTATCTTTGAAAATTTATCCTATGCAAACCCGTTGAGATATATATGTATTGGATTTTTGTTTTGAGAGAGGCGAACGGAAAATAATGGGGGGTGGACCAAAAGATGACCAATAGTTTCCGAGATAATCAAATTTAAAAAATTTTTAGGCTTAAGTCAAGAATATGGTAACCTCACAGATTTAAATAAAATTATGTACAAACTTTCCTTTCACTCCTATCTTGTAAAATTTACCCCGTGCAATTCCGTTGAGAATTGTCTGACCAATCTAAATGTTTGGTTTCATCTCTATGATGGAGACTAATTCAGTTTTCCCACCCAATATTGCCTTCACTAGAATTAACAATAAATAGGAAAAATTAGTATTAATAAACAACAAATATATTTACAAAAATAAATAAATAAATATTAGAAAACATCGAGTTCAAACGGGGCTATATTGTAAACTTGACCCCATGCAATTCCCTTGAGAATTGGCTGACTAATGTAAAATCTGTTTTGCGGGGAAAGGGGAGAACGGAAAATATTGGGGAGTGGGCCGAAAGATTAAGCTCACACGGGGATATCTTGTAAAATTTACCCTGTGCAATTCCGTTGAGAATTGGCTGACTAAACATTTGTTTTCATCTCTATGGTGGAGACTAATTCACCCAATATTGCCTTCACTAGAATTCACAATAAATAGAAAAGGTTAGTATTAATAAGCAACAAATATATTTAGCAAAAATAAATAAATAAATATTAGGAAAGATGAAGCTCAAACGGGGCTATATTGTAAAATGGACCCCATGCAATTCCCTTGAGAATTTGCTGATTAATGTAAAATCTGGTTTGCGGGGAAAGGGGGGAACGGAAAACATTGGGGAGTGGGCCGAAAGATGGAGCTCAAACGGGGCTATCTTGTAAAATTTACCCCGTGCAATTCCGTTGAAAATTGGCTGACTAAACATTTGATTTCTTCTCTATCAAGGGGGCTAATTTAATTCTCCCACCCAATATTGCCTTCACTTCAATTGACAATAAATATAAAAAGTTAGCACAGCCGAGGTAGCTTGCACTGTATGTATAATTAGGAAGAGACCTAGACTCGACCTAAAAATAAATAAATAAATATTAGAAAACATTAAGCTCAATCGGGGCTATATTGTAAAATTTACTCCATGCAATTCCGTTGAGAATTGGCTGACTAATGTAAAATCTGTATTGCGGGGAAAGTGGGGAACGGAAAATATTGGGGAGTGGGCCGAAAGATGGAGCTCAACCGGGGATATCTTGTAAAATTTACCCCGTGCAATTCCGTTGAGAATTGGCTGACTAAACATTTGTTTTCATCTCTATGGTGGAGACTAATTCACCCAATATTGCCTTCACTAGAACTGACAATAAATAGAAAATGTTAGTATTAATAAGCAACAAATATATTTAGCAAAAATAAATAAATAAATATTAGAAAAGATGAAGCTCAAACGGGGCTATATTGTAAAATGGACCCCATGCAAATCCGTTGATAATTTGCTGATTAATGTAAAATCTGGTTTGCGTGGAAAGGGGGGAACGGAAAACATTGGGGAGTGGGCCGAAAGATGAAGCTCAAACGGGGCTATCTTGTAAAATTTACCCCGTGCAATTCCGTTGAAAATTGGCTGACTAAACATTTGATTTCATCTCTATCAAGGGGGCTAATTTAATTCTCCCACCCAATATTGCCTTCACTTCAATTGACAATAAATATAAAAAATTAGCACAGCCGAGGTAGCTTGCACTGTATGTATAATTAGGAAGAGACCTAGACTCGACCTAAAAATAAATAAATAAATATTAGAAAAGATGAAGCTCAAACGGGGCTATATTCTAAAATTTACCCCATGCAATTCCGTTGAGAATTGGCTGACTAATGTAAAATCTGTTTTGCGAGGAAAGGGGGGAACGGAAAATATTGGGGAGTGGGCCGAAAGATGGAGCTCAAACGGGGCTATCTTGTAAAATTTACCCCGTGCAATTCCGTTGAGAATTAGCTGACTATTCTAAACGTTTGGTTTCATCTCTATGGTGGAGACTAATTTAGTTCTCCCATCTAATATTGCCTTCACTTCAATTGAGAATAAATAGAAAAAATTAGTATTAAAAAGCAAACAATTCTGTTTTTGGGAAAGTAACAAATATATTAAGCACAGCCGAGGCAGCTTGTATTATGTGTATAATTAGGAAGAGACATAGAATCGACCTAAAAATAAATACATAAATATTACGCATTCTTCGGTTCCATGCCAGAGCCAATCCTTCATTTTAAAAACAGACCGTAAGTTTACAAGGAAAACCAGTGATACATTTCCTGGTGGTGCAATTAGAAATAATATAGAGCAAGCGTATGAACCCCGCTTTTCGGATCATAGATTCCTCGAGATCTCTGTGGTGTCTAGGAAAACCCATGATATTGGATTTATGTAAAGATTCGAAATAGAACCATTTAACGTGAATAATCCATGGTTCAGCGGAACAGGCTTTGGTTTATGTATAGCGATCTGTACCCAATCCTTATAAATTTCCTCAGCTTTCTGCCGGCGTATTTGCTCCAACCGCATCTCAAGTTTTAATTCCTGATTTATTTTTTCCTTAAACTCCTTTTCCTGCTTTAATTTTTTCTCTAGCCAAGCTTGAAAGTTTCTTTGTTTGGCTAATGAAATTTTAGAAGTCTATTCCGCAGGTTGTATTGCTTGATGTCCAGAAGTTCTGAAATGAGAAAGAGAAATATTATAATATTAATTTTAGGAATTTGATTGCTAAGTTAGTGTGTTGTTAAGCTTTGTTAAATTTCACTAAAAATATTAGTCCAACTGAAGTCTGAAATGAGAAAGAGGAGTTTATTGCCTTTATGAATTTGCTAGTTAATTTATTATGTTATTAACCTTTGTTAAATTTGCGTAAATATTTGTCTAATTGTTGTTTAGTTTATAACGTCCTATAGTTTAATTTTGTATTTTAAGTATTGTATAATAATGAATTTTAGGATGCGCCATATGGGCTCCGTTCCCGAGAGCGCTAGTTTTATAAGTAGGTTAAGAATTCATTCTTGTCCTATTTTTAATAAATAAATAAAAATAAATTGTTTGGCTAATTGCTCATCTTCGTTATTGTTTGGTTCCGTTGCGAACTGTTTTAGATCGTTATTAATCTTGGTCTCTTTTGGTTGCTTTTCATGTTTTAGTTGTTTGTTTTTTATAGCCACCCACTCTTTATACTTCTGTTGCGCTAGAGCCCTTCTATGCTGACTTTTTTTTGTGTTTCCCTCTATTTCTCTTGTTTTCTTCTTACTTCATAATATTTTGCAATTCTAAATGAAACATTTTAGGATAATTTATGAATTTAGTTTCTGCAGCTTACTGAGTAGTTTAGCATTCGTTTTTTATACGATAAGGAGAATATTTTATATTATTAACTAGCCTTTAGGTAACATGAATTCTTATAACTGATTTATATAACATGATACATGCCTATAACACATTTGTGTTTTGTAATTGAGCTATAAGATATCAGGTCACTTAGAATGACTCGACAGTTAGAGAAAACATTTCTAATAAAATGTTATTGAATATAAAATCCTCTTTTTAGTTGGCTGAGCAATTAAATTAATTCGAGACTCTAACCTAAGACGAGTTAGATGATCGTAAACATACCTTTTCGCATCTAACCACTCTAATACTCATATTTTCCGCAGGCAGTTTTCTTGTTGTTATGTCCAAATCTTTTTCGATTAAAGTTGCAGAATTAACGTACATACCTAAGGGGAAATATAGTTAATAAAATGTAATTGAAAGTATATTCTGCATACCTCACAGTTTTGTATCGTCGTTATTAGTCTTCGTCTCTTTTAGTTGTTTATAATGACTTGCTGAACAATTAATTTATGATTCACGCAGGATTTGATTTACAACCGCGCTTTAATTCCGCACAGTGTTTGGTGAATAACCTGTAAGAAAAAGAAAAATTAGTCTAATGTTAGAATTTATCAATTTGGATTATTTTATTAAAATTAGATATTGTTAACGACAGGTAACGTAAATTAAGTTTTTTAGATTTAATATTTTGGCAGGATGCGCCATATGGGCTGTGCTCCCGAGAGCGGTTAGTTTTAAGTAGATATACAATTAATTGTATAACTATTACTACAAATAATAAATAAATTCCGCACAGTTGTCGGTAGCTGATTCACGAGAATTGCAAGTGAGTTTTTTTAGGTCCAACACTGCAACGTCGATAAATGCCTCCTACTTAAATAGTGCCAAGGTAGGGTAGGAATTTAATTGTACTCTACCTATTAAATAAATACTTAAATAGTGCCGGCAAATACATTATACTGCACCGCCTACGCTTACTTGAGTAGCTTGAGTAACCATAAATATATTAAGCACATAAATTCGGTATAAATAAATTATAATTAGTATATTAGAACAATTAATTGAAATTGAGGCTGTGTAAATCCAAAATGTATTTACTTTAATTAATAAATTAGCTTGAGACTATATTTGGTTAGGATGCGCCATATGGGCCCGGTACCCGAGAGCGCTTAGTTTTTAAGATAGGGTAGGAATTAATTTGTGCTCTACCAATAAATAAATAAATAAATAAGCCTCCTGAAGCCCATACACTCTTCTGCTTTACCTACGCTTACTTGAGTAGCTTGAGTAACAAATATATTAAGCACATAAATTCGGTGTAAATTATAATTAGTGTGTTAGAAGTAAAACCCTGATGAATCATCCTAAAAGTGAAATTCATCTTTCTTTATTTTTATTTATTCTTTAGACTAAATATATATGTTTTTGATGAGATAATAGAGCGCCCTTTATGGATTTTTCTTAATAAATAGCTTCTCTTGTTGGAGTACACAATATCAGGCGCAGAAGTCCGAAATAAATGCCTCACGTTGGCGCTGCATTGGCCCTGGCCGCTAAAAAGGTAGAATCCAGCTTGAGCATAGAATGGTGAAGCCTTGTAGAACCGGTCCGGTCGCAGGGTACGTAGGCCTGCATTCGGGACTGCTGGATTTATAATCTAACCTTGCGATTTGAGAATTGCCTAATCTAAAATCTGTTTTGCGGGGAGAGGGAGGAACGGAAAATATTTGTGATTGGGCCAAAAGATGTAACTCATACGGGGCTATCTTTTAAAATTTACCCCGTGTAATTCCGTTGAGAATTGGCAGAGTCACTAGATGAGATGATGTCATTACAGGGCCGGTAAGGGGAACGGAGAATATCGAGTTTGTTTATTTAGATAAGATGTTTTAATTTAATTTATTTAGCGCTAGAAGAAAATGCTGAAAATATAAACTCAATAATAATAAAACTATGTTTCCTTTTTGTTTCAATATAGTATATTGTTCACCAAGGGAGCAAAATAGGACATTTTTAACCGGGTGTGAAATCGCCCCCCGAGCCGTAGGCGAAAACATGAGATAAGAACTGGGCACACGCTGCTAACTCATGGTCACCTTTTCTCCCGAAGTCTCAGGGCAGGATGCCTCACTTGCCAGACCCCATTAACCATCCAGCACATCTTGAAGTACTGCCCTCTTACAAGAGTCAATGGAGGAGCTCTACCACCCCTATCTTCACTCCTAGACCTTTCTAATTCTGACCGGTTGCTGTCCATATTGAGGAAGACTAGCAGTATAAATTATAATTAGAGTATTAGAAGTAAAACCCTGATGAATCAACCCAAAAGTGGAATTTAGAAGTTTCTTTAGTTTTCTTTATTCTTTAGACTAAATATAAATGTTTTTGTTTTGCTGGAAGGGGTTAGCAATTTTGGTCTGCCTCTGTACTCCTCAACGCTGGTGAACCTGGAAAAACTCCAAGTAGCTGTGAACAAGATTCTTCGGACAGCGCAAGGCGCACTAAACTCAACACCCCGCAGGATTCTTTGGGTGGTGAGCGGATGCTTTCCCATTCAGGACAGGGCCAACAAATACCCAAGCGAAACTCGTGGCAAGGAACTGGCTGAATCCAACTAGGCCACACCACAAGACGCTAAGAATACTTGATGACACCAGCACCCGACCTAGGACGACACCATCATTGAAGATATTTTTAGGGATTATTTTAGCTTTAGATGTAAGACATCCTAACCCTAATTTTATATTTGGTTGTCCTTTAGCTAATAGATGTAACAAATTTTTTGCTCATGCTGTAACATCCTCTGCTCAGCTGGTCGTTCACCAGTGCCCAGCGATTCCCGTGGTCTGCCTGCTCCATATCTCTAGCTAGGAATTAAGTAGATTTCCATAAAATAGAATAGAATATTTTATTGAGGTTACGTCCGACTCACCCTCTTGTTTAGGGACTCGGAGCGCCACGAAAGCCAAATCGAAGATGCGCTGAAAAAAGAACACCTATCCGAGGATGACCACAATGTAGATAGATGTCCTTTCGAAGGAGATGTTGTACACGGCTATTGTTTTCCCGGATTTACTTTCGATCGAAGACCGCCCGCTTCGCTTGGCTTCTGCAGAACCATCAATATTACCTGACTGGAATCTGGATGTCTGTGACAGCTGATGGACAGAAAAGTCAAATTTAGCCACAGAACTCTTTATGAGGACGCAAATAAGTTTCACCCTTGAAATCCCAGATGACCTAAGTGAGGAATTAGTACTAAACACTTTTGAAGGTGTGCACAGCTTTTGTTTTCCCGGATTAACTTTCAATCGAAGACCGCCTGCTTCTCCCAAACAAACAAAATGATTAGACTGAAATCTGCATGTCTGTGACAGCTGATGGAATGAAAAGTCAAATTTAGTCACCGAACTATCTTTATGAGGACGCAAATAACTTTCACCCTCCAAATGCCAGATGGCCCCAGCGTGGGTATAGTCCTAAATTCTGGTTTGAGTCTAATTTATTTTGGACATTTTTGGACTTGGCTTTCAACCAGATTACACTTTTAAAAAATCCCTGTAGATGGCTCCTCACATGGTTAGATGGAAAAAACGTAATTACCCCAGGGGAATTTACCATTAATTTGAAATTTCTATCTTTGAAAATTTATCCTATGCAAACCCGTTGAGATATATATGTATTGGATTTTTGTTTTGAGAGAGGCGAACGGAAAATAATGGGGGGTGGACCAAAAGATGACCAATAGTTTCCGAGATAATCAAATTTAAAAAATTTTTAGGCTTAAGTCAAGAATATGGTAACCTCACAGATTTAAATAAAATTATGTACAAACTTTCCTTTCACTCCTATCTTGTAAAATTTACCCCGTGCAATTCCGTTGAGAATTGTCTGACCAATCTAAATGTTTGGTTTCATCTCTATGATGGAGACTAATTCAGTTTTCCCACCCAATATTGCCTTCACTAGAATTAACAATAAATAGGAAAAATTAGTATTAATAAACAACAAATATATTTACAAAAATAAATAAATAAATATTAGAAAACATCGAGTTCAAACGGGGCTATATTGTAAACTTGACCCCATGCAATTCCCTTGAGAATTGGCTGACTAATGTAAAATCTGTTTTGCGGGGAAAGGGGAGAACGGAAAATATTGGGGAGTGGGCCGAAAGATTAAGCTCACACGGGGATATCTTGTAAAATTTACCCTGTGCAATTCCGTTGAGAATTGGCTGACTAAACATTTGTTTTCATCTCTATGGTGGAGACTAATTCACCCAATATTGCCTTCACTAGAATTCACAATAAATAGAAAAGGTTAGTATTAATAAGCAACAAATATATTTAGCAAAAATAAATAAATAAATATTAGGAAAGATGAAGCTCAAACGGGGCTATATTGTAAAATGGACCCCATGCAATTCCCTTGAGAATTTGCTGATTAATGTAAAATCTGGTTTGCGGGGAAAGGGGGAACGGAAAACATTGGGGAGTGGGCCGAAAGATGGAGCTCAAACGGGGCTATCTTGTAAAATTTACCCCGTGCAATTCCGTTGAAAATTGGCTGACTAAACATTTGATTTCTTCTCTATCAAGGGGGCTAATTTAATTCTCCCACCCAATATTGCCTTCACTTCAATTGACAATAAATATAAAAAATTAGCACAGCCGAGGTAGCTTGCACTGTATGTATAATTAGGAAGAGACCTAGACTCGACCTAAAAATAAATAAATAAATATTAGAAAACATTAAGCTCAATCGGGGCTATATTGTAAAATTTACTCCATGCAATTCCGTTGAGAATTGGCTGACTAATGTAAAATCTGTATTGCGGGGAAAGTGGGGAACGGAAAATATTGGGGAGTGGGCCGAAAGATGGAGCTCAACCGGGGATATCTTGTAAAATTTACCCCGTGCAATTCCGTTGAGAATTGGCTGACTAAACATTTGTTTTCATCTCTATGGTGGAGACTAATTCACCCAATATTGCCTTCACTAGAACTGACAATAAATAGAAAATGTTAGTATTAATAAGCAACAAATATATTTAGCAAAAATAAATAAATAAATATTAGAAAAGATGAAGCTCAAACGGGGCTATATTGTAAAATTGACTCCATGCAATTCCGTTGAGAATTGGCTGACTAATGTAAAATCTGTATTGCGGGGAAAGTGGGGAACGGAAAATATTGGGGAGTGGGCCGAAAGATGAAGCTCAACCGGGGATATCTTGTAAAATTTACCCCGTGCAATTCCGTTGAGAATTGGCTGACTAAACATTTGTTTTCATCTCTATGGTGGAGACTAATTCCCCCAATATTGCCTTCACTAGAATTGACAATAAATAGAAAATGTTAGTATTAATAAGCAACAAATATATTTAGCAAAACTAAATAAATAAATATTAGAAAAGATGAAGCTCAAACGGGGCTATATTGTAAAATGGACCCCATGCAAATCCGTTGATAATTTGCTGATTAATGTAAAATCTGGTTTGCGTGGAAAGGGGGGAACGGAAAACATTGGGGAGTGGGCCGAAAGATGAAGCTCAAACGGGGCTATCTTGTAAAATTTACCCCGTGCAATTCCGTTGAAAATTGGCTGACTAAACATTTGATTTCATCTCTATCAAGGGGGCTAATTTAATTCTCCCACCCAATATTGCCTTCACTTCAATTGACAATAAATATAAAAAATTAGCACAGCCGAGGTAGCTTGCACTGTATGTATAATTAGGAAGAGACCTAGACTCGACCTAAAAATAAATAAATAAATATTAGAAAAGATGAAGCTCAAACGGGGCTATATTCTAAAATTTACCCCATGCAATTCCGTTGAGAATTGGCTGACTAATGTAAAATCTGTTTTGCGAGGAAAGGGGGGAACGGAAAATATTGGGGAGTGGGCCGAAAGATGGAGCTCAAACGGGGCTATCTTGTAAAATTTACCCCGTGCAATTCCGTTGAGAATTAGCTGACTATTCTAAACGTTTGGTTTCATCTCTATGGTGGAGACTAATTTAGTTCTCCCATCTAATATTGCCTTCACTTCAATTGAGAATAAATAGAAAAAATTAGTATTAAAAAGCAAACAATTCTGTTTTTGGGAAAGTAACAAATATATTAAGCACAGCCGAGGCAGCTTGTATTATGTGTATAATTAGGAAGAGACATAGAATCGACCTAAAAATAAATACATAAATATTACGCATTCTTCGGTTCCATGCCAGAGCCAATCCTTCATTTTAAAAACAGACCGTAAGTTTACAAGGAAAACCAGTGATACATTTCCTGGTGGTGCAATTAGAAATAATATAGAGCAAGCGTATGAACCCCGCTTTTCGGATCATAGATTCCTCGAGATCTCTGTGGTGTCTAGGAAAACCCATGATATTGGATTTATGTAAAGATTCGAAATAGAACCATTTACCGTGAATAATCCATGGTTCAGCGGAACAGGCTTTGGTTTATGTATAGCGATCTGTACCCAATCCTTATAAATTTCCTCAGCTTTCTGCCGGCGTATTTGCTCCAACCGCATCTCAAGTTTTAATTCCTGATTTATTTTTTCCTTAAACTCCTTTTCCTGCTTTAATTTTTTCTCTAGCCAAGCTTGAAAGTTTCTTTGTTTGGCTAATGAAATTTTAGAAGTCTATTCCGCAGGTTGTATTGCTTGATGTCCAGAAGTTCTGAAATGAGAAAGAGAAATATTATAATATTAATTTTAGGAATTTGATTGCTAAGTTAGTGTGTTGTTAAGCTTTGTTAAATTTCACTAAAAATATTAGTCCAACTGAAGTCTGAAATGAGAAAGAGGAGTTTATTGCCTTTATGAATTTGCTAGTTAATTTATTATGTTATTAACCTTTGTTAAATTTGCGTAAATATTTGTCTAATTGTTGTTTAGTTTATAACGTCCTATAGTTTAATTTTGTATTTTAAGTATTGTATAATAATGAATTTTAGGATGCGCCATATGGGCTCCGTTCCCGAGAGCGCTAGTTTTATAAGTAGGTTAAGAATTCATTCTTGTCCTATTTTTAATAAATAAATAAAAATAAATTGTTTGGCTAATTGCTCATCTTCGTTATTGTTTGGTTCCGTTGCGAACTGTTTTAGATCGTTATTAATCTTGGTCTCTTTTGGTTGCTTTTCATGTTTTAGTTGTTTGTTTTTTATAGCCACCCACTCTTTATACTTCTGTTGCGCTAGAGCCCTTCTATGCTGACTTTTTTTTGTGTTTCCCTCTATTTCTCTTGTTTTCTTCTTACTTCATAATATTTTGCAATTCTAAATGAAACATTTTAGGATAATTTATGAATTTAGTTTCTGCAGCTTACTGAGTAGTTTAGCATTCGTTTTTTATACGATAAGGAGAATATTTTATATTATTAACTAGCCTTTAGGTAACATGAATTCTTATAACTGATTTATATAACATGATACATGCCTATAACACATTTGTGTTTTGTAATTGAGCTATAAGATATCAGGTCACTTAGAATGACTCGACAGTTAGAGAAAACATTTCTAATAAAATGTTATTGAATATAAAATCCTCTTTTTAGTTGGCTGAGCAATTAAATTAATTCGAGACTCTAACCTAAGACGAGTTAGATGATCGTAAACATACCTTTTCGCATCTAACCACTCTAATACTCATATTTTCCGCAGGCAGTTTTCTTGTTGTTATGTCCAAATCTTTTTCGATTAAAGTTGCAGAATTAACGTACATACCTAAGGGGAAATATAGTTAATAAAATGTAATTGAAAGTATATTCTGCATACCTCACAGTTTTGTATCGTCGTTATTAGTCTTCGTCTCTTTTAGTTGTTTATAATGACTTGCTGAACAATTAATTTATGATTCACGCAGGATTTGATTTACAACCGCGCTTTAATTCCGCACAGTGTTTGGTGAATAACCTGTAAGAAAAAGAAAAATTAGTCTAATGTTAGAATTTATCAATTTGGATTATTTTATTAAAATTAGATATTGTTAACGACAGGTAACGTAAATTAAGTTTTTTAGATTTAATATTTTGGCAGGATGCGCCATATGGGCTGTGCTCCCGAGAGCGGTTAGTTTTAAGTAGATATACAATTAATTGTATAACTATTACTACAAATAATAAATAAATTCCGCACAGTTGTCGGTAGCTGATTCACGAGAATTACAAGTGAGTTTTTTTAGGTCCAACACTGCAACGTCGATAAATGCCTCCTACTTAAATAGTGCCAAGGTAGGGTAGGAATTTAATTGTACTCTACCTATTAAATAAATACTTAAATAGTGCCGGCAAATACATTATACTGCACCGCCTACGCTTACTTGAGTAGCTTGAGTAACCATAAATATATTAAGCACATAAATTCGGTATAAATAAATTATAATTAGTATATTAGAACAATTAATTGAAATTGAGGCTGTGTAAATCCAAAATGTATTTACTTTAATTAATAAATTAGCTTGAGACTATATTTGGTTAGGATGCGCCATATGGGCCCGGTACCCGAGAGCGCTTAGTTTTTAAGATAGGGTAGGAATTAATTTGTGCTCTACCAATAAATAAATAAATAAATAAGCCTCCTGAAGCCCATACACTCTTCTGCTTTACCTACGCTTACTTGAGTAGCTTGAGTAACAAATATATTAAGCACATAAATTCGGTGTAAATTATAATTAGTGTGTTAGAAGTAAAACCCTGATGAATCATCCTAAAAGTGAAATTCATCTTTCTTTATTTTTATTTATTCTTTAGACTAAATATATATGTTTTTGATGAGATAATAGAGCGCCCTTTATGGATTTTTCTTAATAAATAGCTTCTCTTGTTGGAGTACACAATATCAGGCGCAGAAGTCCGAAATAAATGCCTCACGTTGGCGCTGCATTGGCCCTGGCCGCTAAAAAGGTAGAATCCAGCTTGAGCATAGAATGGTGAAGCCTTGTAGAACCGGTCCGGTCGCAGGGTACGTAGGCCTGCATTCGGGACTGCTGGATTTATAATCTAACCTTGCGATTTGAGAATTGCCTAATCTAAAATCTGTTTTGCGGGGAGAGGGAGGAACGGAAAATATTTGTGATTGGGCCAAAAGATGTAACTCATACGGGGCTATCTTTTAAAATTTACCCCGTGTAATTCCGTTGAGAATTGGCAGAGTCACTAGATGAGATGATGTCATTACAGGGCCGGTAAGGGGAACGGAGAATATCGAGTTTGTTTATTTAGATAAGATGTTTTAATTTAATTTATTTAGCGCTAGAAGAAAATGCTGAAAATATAAACTCAATAATAATAAAACTATGTTTCCTTTTTGTTTCAATATAGTATATTGTTCACCAAGGGAGCAAAATAGGACATTTTTAACCGGGTGTGAAATCGCCCCCCGAGCCGTAGGCGAAAACATGAGATAAGAACTGGGCACACGCTGCTAACTCATGGTCACCTTTTCTCCCGAAGTCTCAGGGCAGGATGCCTCACTTGCCAGACCCCATTAACCATCCAGCACATCTTGAAGTACTGCCCTCTTACAAGAGTCAATGGAGGAGCTCTACCACCCCTATCTTCACTCCTAGACCTTTCTAATTCTGACCGGTTGCTGTCCATATTGAGGAAGACTAGCAGTATAAATTATAATTAGAGTATTAGAAGTAAAACCCTGATGAATCAACCCAAAAGTGGAATTTAGAAGTTTCTTTAGTTTTCTTTATTCTTTAGACTAAATATAAATGTTTTTGTTTTGCTGGAAGGGGTTAGCAATTTTGGTCTGCCTCTGTACTCCTCCTCAACGCTGGTGAACCTGGAAAAAATCCAAGTAGCTGTGAACAAGATTCTTCGGACAGCGCAAGGCGCACTAAACTCAACACCCCGCAGGATTCTTTGGGTGGTGAGCGGATGCTTTCCCATTCAGGACAGGGCCAACAAATACCCAAGCGAAACTCGTGGCAAGGAACTGGCTGAACCCATCTAGGCCACACGACAAGACGCTAAGAATACTTGATGACACCAGCACCCGACCTAGGAGACACCATCATTGAAGATATTTTTAGGGATTTTTTATATTTGGTTGTCCTTTAGCTAATAGATGTAACAAATTTTTTGCTCATGCTGTAACATCCTCTGCTCAGCTGGTCGTTCACCAGTGCCCAGCGATTCCCGTGGTCTGCCTGCTCCATATCTCTAGCTAGGAATTAAGTAGATTTCCATAAAATAGAATAGAATATTTTATTGAGGTTATGTCCGACTCACCCTCTTGTTTAGGGACTCGGAGCGCCACGGAAGCCAAATCGAAGATGCGCTGAAAAAAGAACACCTATCCGAGGATGACCACAATGTAGATAGATGTCCTTTCGAAGGAGATGTTGTACACGGCTATTGTTTTCCCGGATTTAATTTCGATCGAAGACCGTCCGCTTCGCTTGGCTTCTGCAGAACCATCAATATTACCTGACTGGAATCTGGATGTCTGTGACAGCTGATGGACTGAAAAGTCAAATTTAGCCACAGAACTCTTTATGAGGACGCAAATAAGTTTCACCCTCGAAATCCTAGATGACCTAAGTGAGGAATTAGTACTAAACACTTTTGAAGGCGTGCACAGCTTTTGTTTTCCCGGATTAACTTTCAATCGAAGACCGCCTGCTTCTACCAAACAAACAAAATGATTAGACTGAAATCTGGATGGCTGTGTGCGGGAGATTTGTGTGCCGCGGCTGCTCGGAGCCCGCGGTTGTAAGCTGAACTTCACGTGGTTTCAGCTGTCACTGACAGCTTAGCTGTGTACACCTCCCAATCCTACGAGGAAAGAACTAATTGAGTGGACTTAGAGAAAAAAACAAATTTTGTGCCTCTGATACTTCCGCACGGGAAAATGGCGGCCGGCAGTGCCGACGCCAACAGGTTTTCAGTGCTAGACATACAACTACCCAAAAGGATGAAACAAGGGACCAAACGAAACAAGAGCTCTCCACTCCATGAGGCATTTCCAGCATTGCCAGAACAGTCCCTCGTATGCGACCCGAGCCATAACCAGCCTAAATATATTACGATCCAGACGACTGACCCCAACAAGGCGCTTAAATTCCACAACCACTTCCTGGTTAGAAAAGGTGTTGACGCCATTTCCACAAAATTTTCTAAAGCCAGCTACATCCGGGACGGTTCGCTTCTATTACTAGTCGATAATCAAAAAATCGCCAACATCTTCCTCAAAGCCAAGGAAATCGCCGGAATCGCAGTTGTCGTGAAAATGCATGAGTCTTTAAACTCAGTTAAAGGCACAGTGTTCTCCCCTGACTTCAGACTCATGTCCCAGGAGGAAATCTTCGAGGGACTTGAGGACCAGGACATCACCGAAGTGGTCCAAATCACCCGCCCAGGAGACGAGCCAGGAAAAAGGGTCCCTACCGGCCTGCTGAGCCTACAAGATCCCTTCGCACATTCAAGGAGCATGGACCACCCTCCAAGTCAAGGAATACTACCCCACGCCGATGCGATGTAGGAACTGCCAGCGCTTAGGACATACGGCCAAATGGTGCAAAGAGACAACCGCCACATGCGCCATCTGCGGACAACCAGGACCACACGAAAGTAAGGACTGCAACGGTAAGCACTGCGTGAACTGTAGTGCAGACACCCACAGCTCTTCTAGCCGAGACTGCCCGGCATTCCTCAAGGCGAAGGAAATAATAAAAATAAAAACAATGAAGAAATGCTCGCTATACGAAGCAAGGAAGGAGTTCTACGCCACCTACAAAGCCCAGACAGGACCCTCGTATGCAGAGATAGCTAGCGCCAGTGCAGGAAGACCAACCC
Source organism: Eutolmus rufibarbis (assembly GCA_963920795.1). Classification (NCBI taxonomy): domain Eukaryota; kingdom Metazoa; phylum Arthropoda; class Insecta; order Diptera; family Asilidae; genus Eutolmus; species Eutolmus rufibarbis. The sequence continues at coordinate 97,093 of OY987204.1, forward strand.
CCAAATCTAGCCCCAACCAACCTTCCAATGGCAACAACAATGGCAACGACAACACCAAAACCCCCCCCAGCACCAACAACACTCACAACCCCAGGACCAAGGACAACAGCAAACCAACTACCACCAAAAACCTACCCAACAGCGAACAGGTAAGCTCCTCTGCCGCCCTATCTAACAACTCCACAGGACAAAACAAACCACGGGACAACAAAAACACACACAAAACAACAACATTCACTAACACAGACATACCCTCCCCCCAACCCCTTCCCTTAACGCCCAACACTAAAAACTCTATTAACACCATCGTCAAAGATATCTCAGGCCTTCAGCCCAACAATTTCGAAATTTTGGCTTTCTCAGGCCCGAGCCTGGACAGCCCTGCCGCCATACAAGAAATTGACGATGAAGATATGGAACCTTCCCCATCACTTTTAACCTACCCATCAGTATTGACCTTCTCTGGCGAGGGGGAAGATGACGAACTCGAATAGTAGATTTCATTCATGAATTGTCCCATTAACCCTACCTCTCGTCTTCCATTTAGGGATCTAACGATCCTACAATGGAACATTAGAGGCTTGTATAATAACCTCCCCCACCTTGAAATCCTGACCGCCCAATACAAACCTCACATAGTTCTCCTTCAGGAAACACATATCCTGCTGGAACAACAGGGCTCCTATTCGTTTTACGGATACAATTCCATCCGTGAGCACAGGCATGGAGGAGTGGCCATCTTGGTTCACAACTCCCTCCCGGCCGCAGAGATTAACATCAACTCTGACCTTATGGCTTGCGCGGTTTCTATTAACTTTCCCCAGCCACTCACACTAGCCAATTTTTACCTTGAGAATGGAGCCGAGATAACGACGCAAGATCTTGGGGCCTTGGCTAGCCAGCTCCCCGAAAACACCATTTATGGTGGGGACTTCAACGCTCACAGTCCCTTATGGGGCTCTGAGAGGTGGAGTCCTAGAGGGCGACAGGTTGCCGCCTGGATCGAGTCTCGCTCTCTCTGCATTCTTAACACCGGATCCCCCACCTTCCTCTCCAATACTGGTTCCCTTACTGCAATAGACCTCTCCCTCGCACCACCCCACATTACCCCCCGCCTTGATTGGTTCCTACATGACAACCCCGAGGGGAGTGATCACTTCCCTATCATAATTAGGGGCGCCTTCCAAGCCGCCGCTAGCAAACCTACTCACAAGTTTGCAGAACACCAGGCGAACTGGGAAAAATATAGGGACTTAATTGGGGCGGAGGCCTCCCTCCGTCCCCCTTCCTCCAATATTAATCATGAAGCCGCGCAGATTACGAGAATCATTAGAATGGCTGCGGCGGGTAGCATGCCTGTCTCCAGCCCTAAAACCAGAACCCAACCAGTGTGGATGAATTCGCACATCATCTCCTTTATCAGGGAGAAAAACAAGGCCTGGAAAAAGTTTCAGAGGCACCCTACAGATAGTAACCTGCTTGACTATCGTAGGAAATCGGCACAATCAAAGAAAGAAATTAAGGAAGCGAAAAAACAATCTTGGGTTGACTTCGCTAACTCAATTGACCCTGACCTTAATTTAGCCGATGCATGGAGTCGAGTCAAGGCAATTTCCGGCAACAGGTCTCCTAGCCTGATTGCTAATTTGACAGTTAATAGCAGGCTCTACACCGACTCCACAAGTATGGCCCAACAACTAGCACAATCCTGGTCTAGCTACTCCAACGACAACACCTTCAGCCCAGAACAAATCCAGGCTAAGTCCTCCTGGTCCTTCACGGACAGGCCCTTCTCCCCTGATCCAGAAAGAAACCTCTCTACCCCAATATCCCTTCATGAGCTAAGAGTTACCCTTAGCAAATGTAAGGGTTCAACACCAGGGCACGACAAAGTCTCTTACAGAATGATTAAAGAAGCCCCTGACTCCTTCAAAGAGAGACTCGTCTCCCTTTATAACTTAATACTCATGAGAAGCACTTTTCCCCATGCATGGAAAAATGCCACCCTCATCCCAATTCGTAAGAAGACAGTCTCTGCTAATGGCACCCTCACTCCCAAGGATCTTCGCCCAATTTCCCTATTATCCTGTCTTTCCCGACTTCTCGAAAAAATTTTGGGCCACAGACTCTCCTCCCTTCTAGAGAGCATCCTTCCAAGTGGTGTTCACGGCTTCCGGAGGCATCGTGGTACCACCTCGTTGCTTCTTGAACTCGAGAGTTCCATCAGGGGTGCGTTCGGGAAGGGGAGAGAACTCTACCTTCTATCAGCCGACATTGAGAAGGCATACGACAGGGTTAGATGGGACATTATAACCACCCAGCTCCAGGTTTGGGGCGTCGATGCGCCCTTCATCCACCTGATAAAAAATTTCCTATCCTCCCGATCCCTTCAGGTACGAGTTAATGGCTACACTTCATCCCAGAAATATCTAAATAACGCCCTCCCCCAAGGCTCCCCCCTGTCTACCTCCCTTTTTAATACTTACCTTTCTACCCTCCTGCCCCAACTACAGGACATAGACGGACTAAACTTCTACATCTCCGCCGACAATCTACTTCTAACTACGACGGACAGACTACCGACAGATACGCTAAGAAGAGCTCTCTTCGCCTTGGGAACCTAGTCCTAAGAGGTAGTCTTAAGTCCCTACTGGTAGTATTAACCTAGCTTAATCCTAATGTCCTACTTTTAGTATTTCTTATCTAATCTAACCTAGTCCTAAAACCCTAATAATATTAATCGTTAATTTGTCATAAGATGAGCCATATCGGCACCGCTCTCGAGAGCGCTAGTTTAAGGATAGGATTTAAGTTTACTAATGTCCTATTAGTAATAAATAAATAAATAAATAAAAAAAAGAAAATCAATTTTTTAATTTTCTAATAAAAACTGCTTACTAAGAAAATTACCGAAAGATGTAAAAATCAACGATTTATTTGGGATTTTTTGCTATTTCCATTTAAGGTAATTAGAAACAGGTTAATTAATGCAAAAGAGACTGCTCTAGAAGGCGTATTTTAGAAAATCAATTTTTTAATTTTTTAATAAAAACTGCTTACTAAGAAAATTACCGAAAGATGTAAAAATCAACGATTTATTTCGGATTTTTTGCTATTTCCCTTTAAGGTAATTAGAAACAGGTTAATTAATGCAAAAGAGACTGCTCTAGAAGGCGTATTTTAGAAAATCAATTTTTTAATTTTTTAATAAAAACTGCTTACTAAGAAAATTACCGAAAGATGTAAAAATCAACGATTTATTTCGGATTTTTTGCTATTTCCCTTTAAGGTAATTAGAAACAGGTTAATTAATGCAAAAGAGACTGCTCTAGAAGGCGTATTTTAAAAAATCAATTTTTTAATTTTTTAATAAAAACTGCTTACTAAGAAAATTACCGAAAGATGTAAAAATCAACGATTTATTTCGGATTTTTTGCTATTTCCCTTTAAGGTAATTAGAAACAGGTTAATTAATGCAAAAGAGACTGCTCTAGAAGGCGTATTTTAGAAAATCAATTTTTTAATAAAAACTGCTTACTAAGAAAATTACCGAAAGATGTAAAAATCAGCGATTTATTTCGGATTTTTTGCTATTTCGGTTTAAGGTAATTAGAAACAGGTTAATTAATGCAAAAGAGACTGCTCTAGAAGGCGTATTTTAGAAAATCAATTTTTTATTTTTTTAATAAAAACTGCTTACTAAGAAAATTACCGAAAGATGTAAAAATCAACGATTTATTTCGGATTTTTTGCTATTTCCCTTTAAGGTAATTAGAAACAGGTTAATTAATGCAAAAGAGACTGCTCTAGAAGGCGTATTTTAGAAAATCAATTTTTTAATTTTTTAATAAAAACTGCTTACTAAGAAAATTACCGAAAGATGTAAAAATCAACGATTTATTTCGGATTTTTTGCTATTTCCCTTTAAGGTAATTAGAAACAGGTTAATTAATGCAAAAGAGACTGCCCTAGAAGGCGTATTTTAGAAAATCAATTTTTTAATTTTTTAATAAAAACTGCTTACTAAGAAAATTACCGATAGATGTAAAAATCAACGATTTATTTCGGATTTTTGCTATTTCCCTTTAAGGTAATTAGAAACAGGTTAATTAATGCAAAAGAGACTGCTCTAGAAGGCGTATTTTAGAAAATCAATTTTTTAATTTTTTAATAAAAAATGCTTACTAAGAAAATTACCGAAAGATGTAAAAATCAGCGATTTATTTCGGATTTTTTGCTATTTCCCTTTAAGGTAATTAGAAACAGGTTAATTAATGCAAAAGAGACTGCTCTAGAAGGCGTATTTTAGAAAATCAATTTTTTAATTTTTTAATAAAAACTGTTTACTAAGAAAATTACCGAAAGATGTAAAAATCAACGATTTATTTCGGATTTTTTGCTATTTCCCTTTAAGGTAATTAGAAACAGGTTAATTAATGCAAAAGAGACTGCTCTAGAAGGCGTATTTTAGAAAATCAATTTTTTAATTTTTTAATAAAAACTGCTTACTAAGAAAATTACCGAAAGATGTAAAAATCAACGATTTATTTCGGATTTTTTGCTATTTCCCTTTAAGGTAATTAGAAACAGGTTAATTAATGCAAAAGAGACTGCTCTAGAAGGCGTATTTTAGAAAATCAATTTTTTATTTTTTTAATAAAAACTGCTTACTAAGAAAATTACCGAAAGATGTAAAAAGCAACGATTTATTTCGGATTTTTTGCTATTTCCCTTTAAGGTAATTAGAAACAGGTTAATTAATGCAAAAGAGACTGCTCTAGAAGGCGTATTTTAGAAAATCAATTTTTTAATTTTTTAATAAAAACTGCTTACTAAGATAATAACCGAAAGATGTAAAAATCAACGATTTATTTCGGATTTTTTGCTATTTCCCTTTAAGGTAAATAGAAACAGGTTAATTAATGCAAAAGAGACTGCTCTAGAAGGCGTATTTTACAAAATCAATTTTTTAATTTTTTTATAAAAACTGCTTACTAAGAAAATTACCGAAAGATGTAAAAATCAACGATTTATTTCGAATTTTTTGCTATTTCTCTTTAAAGTAATTAGAAACAGGTTAATTAATGCGAAAGAGACTGCTCTAGAAGGCGTATTTTAGAAAATCAATTTTTTAATTTTTTAATAAAAACTGCTTACTAAGAAAATTACCGAAAGATGTAAAAAGCAACGATTTATTTCGGATTTTTTGCTATTTCCCTTTAAGGTAATTAGAAACAGGTTAATTAATGCAAAAGAGACTGCTCTAGAAGGCGTATTTTAGAAAATCTATTTTTTAATTTTTTAATAAAAACTGCTTACTAAGAAAATTACCGAAAGATGTAAAAATCAGCGATTTATTTCGGATTTTTTGCTATTTCCCTTTAAGGTAATTAGAAACAGGTTAATTAATGCAAAAGAGACTGCTCTAGAAGGCGTATTTTAGAAAATCAATTTTTTAATTTTTTAATAATAACTGCTTACTAAGAAAATTACCGAAAGATGTAAAAATCAACGATTTATTTCGGATTTTTTGCTATTTCCCTTTAAGGTAATTAGAAACAGGTTAATTAATGCAAACGAGACTGCTCTAGAAGGCGTATTTTAGAAAATCAATTTTTTAATTTTTTAATAAAAACTGCTTACTAAGAAAATTACCGAAAGATGTAAAAATCAACGATTTATTTCGGATTTTTTGCTATTTCCCTTTAAGGTAATTAGAAATAGGTTAATTAATGCAAAAGAGACTGCTCTAGAAGGCGTATTTTAGAAAATCAATTTTTTAATTTTTTAATAAAAACTGCTTACTAAGAAAATTACCGAAAGATGTAAAAATCAGCGATTTATTTCGGATTTTTTGCTATTTCCCTTTAAGGTAATTAGAATCAGGTTAACTAATGCAAAAGAGACTGCTCTAGAAGGCGTATTTTAGAAAATCAATTTTTTAATTTTTTATTAAAAACTGCTTACTAAGAAAATTACCGAAAGATGTAAAAATCAACGATTTATTTCGGATTTTTTGCTATTTCCCATTAAGGTAATTAGAAACAGGTTAATTAATGCAAAAGAGACTGCTCTAGAAGGCGTATTTTAGAAAATCAATTTTTTAATTTTTTAATAAAAACTGCTTACTAAGAAAATTAACGAAAGATGTAAAAATCAACGATTTATTTCGGATTTTTTGCTATTTCCCCTTAAGGTAATTAGAAACAGGTTAATTAATGCAAAAGAGACTGCTCTAGAAGGCGTATTTTAGAAAATCAATTTTTTAATTTTTTAATAAAAACTGCCTACTAAGAAAATTACCGAAAGATGTAAAAATCAACGATTTATTTCGGATTTTTTGCTATTTCCCTTTAAGGTAATTAGAAACAGGTTAATTAATGCAAAAGAGACTGCTCTAGAAGGCGTATTTTAGAAAATCAATTTTTTAATTTTTTAATAAAAACTGCTTACTAAGAAAATTACCGAAAGAAGTAAAAATCAACGATTTATTTCGGATTTTTTGCTATTTCCCTTTAAGGTAATTAGAAACAGGTTAATTAATGCAAAAGAGACTGCCCTAGAAGGCGTATTTTAGAAAATCAATTTTTTAATTTTTTTAATAAAAACTGCTTACTAAGAAAATTACCGAAAGATGTAAAAATCAACGATTTATTTCGGATTTTTTGCTATTTCCCTTTAAGGTAATTAGAAACAGGTTAATTAATGCAAAACAGACTGCTCTAGAAGGCGTATTTTAGAAAATCAATTTTTTACTTTTTTAATAAAAACTGCTTACTAAGAAAATTACCGAAAGATGTAAAAATCAACGATTTATTTCGGATTTTTTGCTATTTCCCTTTAAGGTAAATAGAAACAGGTTAATTAATGCAAAAGAGATTTTTTAATAAAAACAGGTTACTAAGAAAATTACCGAAAGATGTAAAAATCAGCGATTTATTTCGGATTTTTTGCTATTTCGATTTAAGGTAATTAGAAACAGGTTAATTAATGCAAAAGAGACTGCTCTAGAAGGCGTCTTTTAGAAAATCAATTTTTTAATAAAAACTGCTTACTAACAAAACTGCCGAAAGATGTAAAAATCAGCTATTTATGTCGGATTTTTTGCTATTTCCCTTTAAGGTAATTAGAAACAGGTTAATTAATGCAAAAGAGACTGCTCTAGAAGGCGTATTTTAGAAAATCAATTTTTTAATTTTTTAATAAAAACTGGTTACTAAGAAAATTACCGAAAGATGTAAAAATCAACGATTTATTTCGGATTTTTTGCTATTTCGATTTAAGGTAATTAGAAACAGGTTAATTAATGCAAAAGAGACTGCTCTAGAAGGCGTATTTTAGAAAATCAATTTTTTAATTTTTTAATAAAAACTGCTTACTAACAAAACTGCTGAAAGATGTAAAAATCAACGATTTATTTCGGATTTTTTGCTATTTCCCTTTAAGGTAATTAGAAACAGGTTAATTAATGCAAAAGGGACTGCTCTAGAAGGCGTATTTTAGAAAATCAATTTTTTAATTTTTTAATAAAAACTGCTTACTAAGAAAATTATCGAAAGATGTAAAAATCAACGATTTATTTCGGATTTTTTGCTATTTCCCTTTAAGGTAATTAGAAACAGGTTAATTAATGCAAAAGAGACTGTTCTAGAAGGCGTATTTTAGAAAATCAATTTTTTAATTTTTTAATAAAAACTGCTTACTAAGAAAATTACCGAAAGATGTAAAAATCAACGATTTATTTCGGATTTTTTGCTATTTCCCTTTAAGGTATTTTTAATTTTTTAATAAAAACTGTTTACTAAGAAAATGACCGAAAGATGTAAAAATCAACGATTTATTTCGGATTTTTTTCTATTTCCCTTTAAGGTAATTAGAAACAGGTTAACTAATGCAAAAGAGACTGCTCTAGAAGGCGTATTTTAGAAAATCAATTTTTTAATTTTTTAATAAAAACTGCTTACTAAGAAAATTACCGAAAGATGTAAAAATCAACGATTTATTTCGGATTTTTTGCTATTTCCCTTTAAGGTAATTAGAAACAGGTTAATTAATGCAAAAGAGACTGCTCTAGAAGGCGTATTTTAGAAAATCAATTTTTTAATTTTTTAATAAAAACTGCTTACTAACAAAACTGCCGAAAGATGTAAAAATCAACGATTTATTTCGGATTTTTTGCTATTTCCCTTTAAGGTAATTAGAAACAGGTTAATTAATGCAAAAGAGACTGCTCTAGAAGGCGTATTTTAGAAAATCAATTTTTTAATTTTTTAATAAAAACTGCTTACTAACAAAACTGCCGAAAGATGTAAAAATCAACGATTTATTTCGGATTTTTTGCTATTTCCCTTTAAGGTAATTAGAAACAGGTTAATTAATGCAAAAGGGACTGCTCTAGAAGGCGTATTTTAGAAAATCAATTTTTTAATTTTTTAATAAAAACTGCTTACTAAGAAAATTACCGAAAGATGTAAAAATGTTGAATAATCCGATGTGGGACCTCCAAAGAACACTTTCAAATAGTGGATAAAAGTTCTAATTACCGAAAGATGTAAAAATCAACGATTTATTTCGGATTTTTTGCTATTTCCCTTTAAGGTAATTAGAAACAGGTTAATTAATGCAAAAGAGACTGCTCTAGAAGCCGTATTTTAGAAAATCAATTTTTTAATTTTTTAATAAAAACTGCTTACTAAGAAAATTACCGAAAGATGTAAAAATTAACGATTAATTTCGGATTTTTTGCTATTTCCCTTTAAGGTAATTAGAAACAGGTTAATTAATGCAAAAGAGACTGCTCTAGAAGGCGTATTTTAGAAAATCAATTTTTTACTTTTTTAATAAAAACTGCTTACTAAGAAAATTACCGAAAGATGTAAAAATCAACGATTTATTTCGGATTTTTTGCTATTTCCCTTTAAGGTAATTAGAAACAGGTTAATTAATGCAAAAGAGACTGCTCTAGAAGGCGTATTTTAGAAAATCAATTTTTTAATTTTTCAATAAAAACTGCTTCCTAACAAAGTTACCGAAAGATGTAAAAATCAACGATTTATTTCGGATTTTTTGCTATTTCCCTTTAAGGTAATTAGAAACAGGTTAATTAATGCAAAAGAGACTGCTCTAGAAGGCGTATTTTAGAAAATCAATTTTTTAATTTTTTAATAAAAACTGCTTACTAAGAAAATTACCGAAAGATGTAAAAATCAACGATTTATTTCGGATTTTTTGCTATTTCCCTTTAAGGTAATTAGAAACAGGTTAATTAATGCAAAAGAGACTGCTCTAGAAGCCGTATTTTAGAAAATCAATTTTTTAATTTTTTAATAAAAAGTGCTTACTAAGAAAATTACCGAAAGATGTAAAAATTAACGATTAATTTCGGATTTTTTGCTATTTCCCTTTAAGGTAATTAGAAACAGGTTAATTAATGCAAAAGAGACTGCTCTAGAAGGCGTATTTTAGAAAATCAATTTTTTACTTTTTTAATAAAAACTGCTTACTAAGAAAATTACCGAAAGATGTAAAAATCAACGATTTATTTCGGATTTTTTGCTATTTCCCTTTAAGGTAATTAGAAACAGGTTAATTAATGCAAAAGAGACTGCTCTAGAAGGCGTATTTTAGAAAATCAATTTTTTAATTTTTTAATAAAAACTGTTTACTAAGAAAATGACCGAAAGATGTAAAAATCAACGATTTATTTCGGATTTTTTTCTATTTCCCTTTAAGGTAATTAGAAACAGGTTAACTAATGCAAAAGAGACTGCTCTAGAAGGCGTATTTTAGAAAATCAATTTTTTAATTTTTTAATAAAAACTGCTTACTAAGAAAATTACCGAAAGATGTAAAAATCAACGATTTATTTCGGATTTTTTGCTATTTCCCTTTAAGGTAATTAGAAACAGGTTAATTAATGCAAAAGAGACTGCTCTAGAAGGCGTATTTTAGAAAATCAATTTTTTAATTTTTTAATAAAAACTGCTTACTAAGAAAATTACCGAAAGATGTAAAAATCAACGATTTATTTCGGATTTTTTGCTATTTCCCTTTAAGGTAATTAGAAACAGGATAATTAATGCAAAAGAGACTGCTCTAGAAGGCGTATTTTACAAAATCAATTTTTTAATTTTTTAATAAAAACTGCTTACTAAGAAAATGACCGAAAGATGTAAAAATCAACGATTTATTTCGGATTTTTTGCTATTTCCCTTTAAGGTAATTAGAAACAGGTTAATTAATGCAAAAGAGACTGCTCTAGAAGGCGTATTTTAGAAAATCAATTTTTTAATTTTTTAATAAAAACTGCTTACTAAGAAAATTACCGAAAGATATAAAAATTAACGATTTATTTCGGATTTTTTGCTATTTCCCTTTAAGGTAATTAGAAACAGGTTAATTAATGCAAAAGAGACTGCTCTAGAAGGCGTATTTTAGAAAATCAATTTTTCAATTTTTTAATAAAAACTGCTTACTAAGAAAATTACCGAAAGATGTAAAAATCAACGATTTATTTCGGATTTTTTGCTATTTCCCTTTAAGGTAATTAGAAACAGGATAATTAATGCAAAAGAGACTGCTCTAGAAGGCGTATTTTAGAAAATCAATTTTTTAATTTTTTAATAAAAACTGCTTACTAAGAAAATGACCGAAAGATGTAAAAATCAACGATTTATTTCGGATTTTTTGCTATTTCCCTTTAAGGTAATTAGAAACAGGTTAATTAATGCAAAAGAGACTGCTCTAGAAGGCGTATTTTAGAAAATCAATTTTTTAATAAAAACTGCTTACTAAGAAAATTACCGAAAGATGTAAAAATCAGCGATTTATTTCGGATTTTTTGCTATTTCGGTTTAAGGTAATTAGAAACAGGTTAATTAATGCAAAAGAGACTGCTCTAGAAGGCGTATTTTAGAAAATCAATTTTTTATTTTTTTAATAAAAACTGCTTACTAAGAAAATTACCGAAAGATGTAAAAATCAACGATTTATTTCGGATTTTTTGCTATTTCCCTTTAAGGTAATTAGAAACAGGTTAATTAATGCAAAAGAGACTGCTCTAGAAGGCGTATTTTAGAAAATCAATTTTTTAATTTTTTAATAAAAACTGCTTACTAAGAAAATTACCGAAAGATGTAAAAATCAACGATTTATTTCGGATTTTTTGCTATTTCCCTTTAAGGTAATTAGAAACAGGTTAATTAATGCAAAAGAGACTGCTCTAGAAGGCGTATTTTAGAAAATCAATTTTTTAATTTTTTAATAAAAACTGCTTACTAAGAAAATTACCGAAAGACGTAAAAATCAACGATTTATTTCGGATTTTTTGCTATTTCCCTTTATGGTAATTAGAAACAGGTTAATTAATGCAAAAGAGACTGCTCTAGAAGGCGTATTTTAGAAAATCAATTTTTTAATTTTTTAATAAAAACTGTTTACTAAGAAAATGACCGAAAGATGTAAAAATCAACGATTTATTTCGGATTTTTTTCTATTTCCCTTTAAGGTAATTAGAAACAGGTTAACTAATGCAAAAGAGACTGCTCTAGAAGGCGTATTTTAGAAAATCAATTTTTTAATTTTTTAATAAAAACTGCTTACTAAGAAAATTACCGAAAGATGTAAAAATCAACGATTTATTTCGGATTTTTTGCTATTTCCCTTTAAGGTAATTAGAAACAGGTTAATTAATGCAAAAGAGACTGCTCTAGAAGGCGTATTTTAGAAAATCAATTTTTTAATTTTTTAATAAAAACTGCTTACTAACAAAACTGTCGAAAGATGTAAAAATCAACGATTTATTTCGGATTTTTTGCTATTTCCCTTTAAGGTAATTAGAAACAGGTTAATTAATGCAAAAGAGACTGCTCTAGAAGGCGTATTTTAGAAAATCAATTTTTTAATTTTTTAATAAAAACTGCTTACTAACAAAACTGCCGAAAGATGTAAAAATCAACGATTTATTTCGGATTTTTTGCTATTTCCCTTTAAGGTAATTAGAAACAGGTTAATTAATGCAAAAGGGACTGCTCTAGAAGGCGTATTTTAGAAAATCAATTTTTTAATTTTTTAATAAAAACTGCTTACTAAGAAAATTACCGAAAGATGTAAAAATGTTGAATAATCCGATGTGGGACCTCCAAAGAACACTTTCAAATAGTGGATAAAAGTTCTAATTACCGAAAGATGTAAAAATCAACGATTTATTTCGGATTTTTTGCTATTTCCCTTTAAGGTAATTAGAAACAGGTTAATTAATGCAAAAGAGACTGCTCTAGAAGCCGTATTTTAGAAAATCAATTTTTTAATTTTTTAATAAAAACTGCTTACTAAGAAAATTACCGAAAGATGTAAAAATTAACGATTAATTTCGGATTTTTTGCTATTTCCCTTTAAGGTAATTAGAAACAGGTTAATTAATGCAAAAGAGACTGCTCTAGAAGGCGTATTTTAGAAAATCAATTTTTTACTTTTTTAATAAAAACTGCTTACTAAGAAAATTACCGAAAGATGTAAAAATCAACGATTTATTTCGGATTTTTTGCTATTTCCCTTTAAGGTAATTAGAAACAGGTTAATTAATGCAAAAGAGACTGCTCTAGAAGGCGTATTTTAGAAAATCAATTTTTTAATTTTTCAATAAAAACTGCTTCCTAACAAAGTTACCGAAAGATGTAAAAATCAACGATTTATTTCGGATTTTTTGCTATTTCCCTTTAAGGTAATTAGAAACAGGTTAATTAATGCAAAAGAGACTGCTCTAGAAGGCGTATTTTAGAAAATCAATTTTTTAATTTTTTAATAAAAACTGCTTACTAAGAAAATTACCGAAAGATGTAAAAATCAACGATTTATTTCGGATTTTTTGCTATTTCCCTTTAAGGTAATTAGAAACAGGTTAATTAATGCAAAAGAGACTGCTCTAGAAGCCGTATTTTAGAAAATCAATTTTTTAATTTTTTAATAAAAACTGCTTACTAAGAAAATTACCGAAAGATGTAAAAATTAACGATTAATTTCGGATTTTTTGCTATTTCCCTTTAAGGTAATTAGAAACAGGTTAATTAATGCAAAAGAGACTGCTCTAGAAGGCGTATTTTAGAAAATCAATTTTTTACTTTTTTAATAAAAACTGCTTACTAAGAAAATTACCGAAAGATGTAAAAATCAACGATTTATTTCGGATTTTTTGCTATTTCTCTTTAAGGTAATTAGAAACAGGTTAATTAATGCAAAAGAGACTGCTCTAGAAAGCGTATTTTAGAAAATCAATTTTTTAATTTTTCAATAAAAACTGCTTCCTAACAAAGTTACCGAAAGATGTAAAAATCAACGATTTATTTCGGATTTTTTGCTATTTCCCTTTAAGGTAATTAGAAACAGGTTAATTAATGCAAAAGAGACTGCTCTAGAAGGCGTATTTTAGAAAATCAATTTTTTAATTTTTTAATAAAAACTGTTTACTAAGAAAATGACCGAAAGATGTAAAAATCAACGATTTATTTCGGATTTTTTTCTATTTCCCTTTAAGGTAATTAGAAACAGGTTAACTAATGCAAAAGAGACTGCTCTAGAAGGCGTATTTTAGAAAATCAATTTTTTAATTTTTTAATAAAAACTGCTTACTAAGAAAATTACCGAAAGATGTAAAAATCAACGATTTATTTCGGATTTTTTGCTATTTCCCTTTAAGGTAATTAGAAACAGGTTAATTAATGCAAAAGAGACTGCTCTAGAAGGCGTATTTTAGAAAATCAATTTTTTAATTTTTTAATAAAAACTGCTTACTAAGAAAATTACCGAAAGATGTAAAAATCAACGATTTATTTCGGATTTTTTGCTATTTCCCTTTAAGGTAATTAGAAACAGGATAATTAATGCAAAAGAGACTGCTCTAGAAGGCGTATTTTAGAAAATCAATTTTTTAATTTTTTAATAAAAACTGCTTACTAAGAAAATGACCGAAAGATGTAAAAATCAACGATTTATTTCGGATTTTTTGCTATTTCCCTTTAAGGTAATTAGAAACAGGTTAATTAATGCAAAAGAGACTGCTCTAGAAGGCGTATTTTAGAAAATCAATTTTTTAATTTTTTAATAAAAACTGCTTACTAAGAAAATTACCGAAAGATATAAAAATTAACGATTTATTTCGGATTTTTTGCTATTTCCCTTTAAGGTAATTAGAAACAGGTTAATTAATGCAAAAGAGACTGCTCTAGAAGGCGTATTTTAGAAAATCAATTTTTCAATTTTTTAATAAAAACTGCTTACTAAGAAAATTACCGAAAGATGTAAAAATCAACGATTTATTTCGGATTTTTTGCTATTTCCCTTTAAGGTAATTAGAAACAGGATAATTAATGCAAAAGAGACTGCTCTAGAAGGCGTATTTTAGAAAATCAATTTTTTAATTTTTTAATAAAAACTGCTTACTAAGAAAATGACCGAAAGATGTAAAAATCAACGATTTATTTCGGATTTTTTGCTATTTCCCTTTAAGGTAATTAGAAACAGGTTAATTAATGCAAAAGAGACTGCTCTAGAAGGCGTATTTTAGAAAATCAATTTTTTAATAAAAACTGCTTACTAAGAAAATTACCGAAAGATGTAAAAATCAGCGATTTATTTCGGATTTTTTGCTATTTCGGTTTAAGGTAATTAGAAACAGGTTAATTAATGCAAAAGAGACTGCTCTAGAAGGCGTATTTTAGAAAATCAATTTTTTATTTTTTTAATAAAAACTGCTTACTAAGAAAATTACCGAAAGATGTAAAAATCAACGATTTATTTCGGATTTTTTGCTATTTCGCTTTAAGGTAATTAGAAACAGGTTAACTAATGCAAAAGAGACTGCTCTAGAAGGCGTATTTTAGAAAATCAATTTTTTAATTTTTCAATAAAAACTGCTTCCTAAGAAAGTTACCGAAAGATGTAAATATCAACGATTTATTTCGGATTTTTTGCTATTTCCCTTTAAGGTAATTAGAAACAGGTTAATTAATGCAAAAGAGACTGCTCTAGAAGGCGTATTTTAGAAAATCAATTTTTTACTTTTTTAATAAAAACTGCTTACTAAGAAAATTACCGAAAGATGTAAAAATCAACGATTTATTTCGGATTTTTTGCTATTTCCCTTTAAGGTAATTAGAAACAGGTTAATTAATGCAAAAGAGACTGCTCTAGAAGGCGTATTTTAGAAAATCAATTTTTTAATTTTTCAATAAAAACTGCTTCCTAACAAAGTTACCGAAAGATGTAAAAATCAACGATTTATTTCGGATTTTTTGCTATTTCCCTTTGAGGTAATTAGAAACAGGTTAATTAATGCAAAAGAGACTGCTCTAGAAGGCGTATTTTAGAAAATCAATTTTTTAATTTTTTAATAAAAACTGCTTACTAAGAAAATTACCGAAAGATGTAAAAATCAACGATTTATTTCGGATTTTTTGCTATTTCCCTTTAAGGTAATTAGAAACAGGTTAATTAATGCAAAAGAGACTGCTCTAGAAGCCGTATTTTAGAAAATCAATTTTTTAATTTTTTAATAAAAACTGCTTACTAAGAAAATTACCGAAAGATGTAAAAATTAACGATTAATTTCGGATTTTTTGCTATTTCCCTTTAAGGTAATTAGAAACAGGTTAATTAATGCAAAAGAGACTGCTCTAGAAGGCGTATTTTAGAAAATCAATTTTTTACTTTTTTAATAAAAACTGCTTACTAAGAAAATTACCGAAAGATGTAAAAATCAACGATTTATTTCGGATTTTTTGCTATTTCTCTTTAAGGTAATTAGAAACAGGTTAATTAATGCAAAAGAGACTGCTCTAGAAAGCGTATTTTAGAAAATCAATTTTTTAATTTTTCAATAAAAACTGCTTCCTAACAAAGTTACCGAAAGATGTAAAAATCAACGATTTATTTCGGATTTTTTGCTATTTCCCTTTAAGGTAATTAGAAACAGGTTAATTAATGCAAAAGAGACTGCTCTAGAAGGCGTATTTTAGAAAATCAATTTTTTAATTTTTTAATAAAAACTGTTTACTAAGAAAATGACCGAAAGATGTAAAAATCAACGATTTATTTCGGATTTTTTTCTATTTCCCTTTAAGGTAATTAGAAACAGGTTAACTAATGCAAAAGAGACTGCTCTAGAAGGCGTATTTTAGAAAATCAATTTTTTAATTTTTTAATAAAAACTGCTTACTAAGAAAATTACCGAAAGATGTAAAAATCAACGATTTATTTCGGATTTTTTGCTATTTCCCTTTAAGGTAATTAGAAACAGGTTAATTAATGCAAAAGAGACTGCTCTAGAAGGCGTATTTTAGAAAATCAATTTTTTAATTTTTTAATAAAAACTGCTTACTAAGAAAATTACCGAAAGATGTAAAAATCAACGATTTATTTCGGATTTTTTGCTATTTCCCTTTAAGGTAATTAGAAACAGGATAATTAATGCAAAAGAGACTGCTCTAGAAGGCGTATTTTAGAAAATCAATTTTTTAATTTTTTAATAAAAACTGCTTACTAAGAAAATGACCGAAAGATGTAAAAATCAACGATTTATTTCGGATTTTTTGCTATTTCCCTTTAAGGTAATTAGAAACAGGTTAATTAATGCAAAAGAGACTGCTCTAGAAGGCGTATTTTAGAAAATCAATTTTTTAATTTTTTAATAAAAACTGCTTACTAAGAAAATTACCGAAAGATATAAAAATTAACGATTTATTTCGGATTTTTTGCTATTTCCCTTTAAGGTAATTAGAAACAGGTTAATTAATGCAAAAGAGACTGCTCTAGAAGGCGTATTTTAGAAAATCAATTTTTCAATTTTTTAATAAAAACTGCTTACTAAGAAAATTACCGAAAGATGTAAAAATCAACGATTTATTTCGGATTTTTTGCTATTTCCCTTTAAGGTAATTAGAAACAGGATAATTAATGCAAAAGAGACTGCTCTAGAAGGCGTATTTTAGAAAATCAATTTTTTAATTTTTTAATAAAAACTGCTTACTAAGAAAATGACCGAAAGATGTAAAAATCAACGATTTATTTCGGATTTTTTGCTATTTCCCTTTAAGGTAATTAGAAACAGGTTAATTAATGCAAAAGAGACTGCTCTAGAAGGCGTATTTTAGAAAATCAATTTTTTAATAAAAACTGCTTACTAAGAAAATTACCGAAAGATGTAAAAATCAGCGATTTATTTCGGATTTTTTGCTATTTCGGTTTAAGGTAATTAGAAACAGGTTAATTAATGCAAAAGAGACTGCTCTAGAAGGCGTATTTTAGAAAATCAATTTTTTATTTTTTTAATAAAAACTGCTTACTAAGAAAATTACCGAAAGATGTAAAAATCAACGATTTATTTCGGATTTTTTGCTATTTCGCTTTAAGGTAATTAGAAACAGGTTAACTAATGCAAAAGAGACTGCTCTAGAAGGCGTATTTTAGAAAATCAATTTTTTAATTTTTCAATAAAAACTGCTTCCTAAGAAAGTTACCGAAAGATGTAAATATCAACGATTTATTTCGGATTTTTTGCTATTTCCCTTTAAGGTAATTAGAAACAGGTTAATTAATGCAAAAGAGACTGCTCTAGAAGGCGTATTTTAGAAAATCAATTTTTTAATTTTTTAATAAGAACTGTTTACTAAGAAAATGACCGAAAGATGTAAAAATCAACGATTTATTTCGGATTTTTTGCTATTTCCCTTTAAGGTAATTAGAAACAGGTTAATTAATGCAAAAGAGACTGCTCTAGAAGGCGTATTTTAGAAAATCAATTTTTTAGTTTTTCAATAAAAACTGCTTCCTAACAAAGTTACCGAAAGATGTAAAAATCAACGATTTATTTCGGATTTTTTGCTATTTCCCTTTAAGTTAATTAGAAACAGGTTAATTAATGCAAAAGAGACTGCTCTAGAAGGCGTATTTTAGAAAATCAATTTTTTAATTTTTTAATAAAAACGGCTTACTAAGAAAATTACCGAAAGATGTAAAAATTAACGATTTATTTCGGATTTTTTGCTATTTCCCTTTAAGGTAATTAGGAACAGGTTAATTAATGCAAAAGAGACTGCTCTAGAAGGCGTATTTTAGAAAATCAATTTTTTACTTTTTTAATAAAAACTGCTTACTAAGAAAATTACCGAAAGATGTAAAAATCAACGATTTATTTCGGATTTTTTGCTATTTCCCTTTAAGGTAAATAGAAACAGGTTAATTAATGCAAAAGAGACTGCTCTAGAAAGCGTATTTTAGAAAATCAATTTTTTTTTTTTTTTATAAAAACTGCTTACTAAGAAAATCACCGAAAGATGTAAAAATCAACGATTTATTTCGGATTTTTTGCTATTTCCCTTTAAGGTAATTAGAAACAGGTTAATTAATGCAAAAGAGACTGCTCTAGAAGGCGTATTTTAGAAAATCAATTTTTTAGTTTTTCAATAAAAACTGCTTCCTAACAAAGTTACCGAAAGATGTAAAAATCAACGATTTATTTCGGATTTTTTGCTATTTCCCTTTAAGTTAATTAGAAACAGGTTAATTAATGCAAAAGAGACTGCTCTAGAAGGCGTATTTTAGAAAATCAATTTTTTACTTTTTAATAAAAACTGTTTACTAAGAAAATGACCGAAAGATGTAAAAATCAACGATTTATTTCGGATTTTTTTCTATTTCGCTTTAAGGTAATTAGAAACAGGTTAACTAATGCAAAAGAGACTGCTCTAGAAGGCGTATTTTAGAAAATCAATTTTTTAATTTTTTAATAAAAACTGCTTACTAAGAAAATTACCGAAAGATGTAAAAATCAACGATTTATTTCGGATTTTTTGCTATTTCCCTTTAAGGTAATTAGAAACAGGTTAATTAATGCAAAAGAGACTGCTCTAGAAGGCGTATTTTAGAAAATCAATTTTTTAATTTTTTAATAAAAACTGCTTACTAAGAAAATTACCGAAAGATGTAAAAATTAACGATTTATTTCGGATTTTTTGCTATTTCCCTTTAAGGTAATTAGGAACAGGTTAATTAATGCAAAAGAGACTGCTCTAGAAGGCGTATTTTAGAAAATCAATTTTTTACTTTTTTAATAAAAACTGCTTACTAAGAAAATTACCGAAAGATGTAAAAATCAACGATTTATTTCGGATTTTTTGCTATTTCCCTTTAAGGTAAATAGAAACAGGTTAATTAATGCAAAAGAGACTGCTCTAGAAAGCGTATTTTAGAAAATCAATTTTTTTTTTTTTTATAAAAACTGCTTACTAAGAAAATCACCGAAAGATGTAAAAATCAACGATTTATTTCGGATTTTTTGCTATTTCCCTTTAAGGTAATTAGAAACAGGTTAATTAATGCAAAAGAGACTGCTCTAGAAGGCGTATTTTAGAAAATCAATTTTTTAGTTTTTCAATAAAAACTGCTTCCTAACAAAGTTACCGAAAGATGTAAAAATCAACGATTTATTTCGGATTTTTTGCTATTTCCCTTTAAGTTAATTAGAAACAGGTTAATTAATGCAAAAGAGACTGCTCTAGAAGGCGTATTTTAGAAAATCAATTTTTTAACTTTTTAATAAAAACTGTTTACTAAGAAAATGACCGAAAGATGTAAAAATCAACGATTTATTTCGGATTTTTTTCTATTTCCCTTTAAGGTAATTAGAAACAGGTTAACTAATGCAAAAGAGACTGCTCTAGAAGGCGTATTTTAGAAAATCAATTTTTTAGTTTTTCAATAAAAACTGCTTCCTAACAAAGTTACCGAAAGATGTAAAAATCAACGATTTATTTCGGATTTTTTGCTATTTCCCTTTAAGTTAATTAGAAACAGGTTAATTAATGCAAAAGAAACTGCTCTAGAAGGCGTATTTTAGAAAATCAATTTTTTAATTTTTTAATAAAAACTGCTTACTAAGAAAATTACCGAAAGATGTAAAAATCAATGATTTATTTCGGATTTTTTGCTATTTCCCTTTAAGGTAATTAGAAACAGGATAATTAATGCAAAAGAGACTGCTCTAGAAGGCGTATTTTTGAAAATCAATTTTTTAATTTTTTAATAAAAACTGCTTACTAAGAAAATGACCGAAAGATGTAAAAATCAACGATTTATTTCGGATTTTTTGCTATTTCCCTTTAAGGTAATTAGAAACAGGTTAATTAATGCAAAAGAGACTGCTCTAGAAGGCGTATTTTAGAAAATCAATTTTTTACTTTTTTAATAAAAACTGCTTACTAAGAAAATTACCGAAAGATGTAAAAATCAACGATTTATTTCGGATTTTTTGCTATTTCCCTTTAAGGTAAATAGAAACAGGTTAATTAATGCAAAAGAGACTGCTCTAGAAAGCGTATTTTAGAAAATCAATTTTTTAATTTTTAATAAAAACTGCTTACTAAGAAAATCACCGAAAGATGTAAAAATCAACGATTTATTTCGGATTTTTTGCTATTTCCCTTTAAGGTAATTAGAAACAGGTTAACTAATGCAAAAGAGACTGCTCTAGAAGGCGTATTTTAGAAAATCAATTTTTTAATTTTTTAATAAAAACTGCTTACTAAGAAAATCACCGAAAGATGTAAAAATCAACGATTTATTTCGGATTTTTTGCTATTTCCCTTTAAGGCAATTAGAAACAGGTTAATTAATGCAAAAGAGACTGCTCTAGAAGGCGTATTTTTGAAAATCAATTTTTTAATTTTTTAATAAAAACTGCTTACTAAGAAAATGACCGAAAGATGTAAAAATCAACGATTTATTTCGGATTTTTTGCTATTTCCCTTTAAGGTAATTAGAAACAGGTTAATTAATGCAAAAGAGACTGCTCTAGAAGGCGTATTTTAGAAAATCAATTTTTTACTTTTTTAATAAAAACTGCTTACTAAGAAAATTACCGAAAGATGTAAAAATCAACGATTTATTTCGGATTTTTTGCTATTTCCCTTTAAGGTAAATAGAAACAGGTTAATTAATGCAAAAGAGACTGCTCTAGAAAGCGTATTTTAGAAAATCAATTTTTTAATTTTTAATAAAAACTGCTTACTAAGAAAATCACCGAAAGATGTAAAAATCAACGATTTATTTCGGATTTTTTGCTATTTCCCTTTAAGGTAATTAGAAACAGGTTAACTAATGCAAAAGAGACTGCTCTAGAAGGCGTATTTTAGAAAATCAATTTTTTAATTTTTTAATAAAAACTGCTTACTAAGAAAATGACCGAAAGATGTAAAAATCAACGATTTATTTCGGATTTTTTGCTATTTCCCTTTAAGGTAATTAGAAACAGGTTAATTAATGCAAAAGAGACTGCTCTAGAAGGCGTATTTTAGAAAATCAATTTTTTACTTTTTTAATAAAAACTGCTTACTAAGAAAATTACCGAAAGATGTAAAAATCAACGATTTATTTCGGATTTTTTGCTATTTCTCTTTAAGGTAATTAGAAACAGGTTAATTAATGCAAAAGAGACTGCTCTAGAAAGCGTATTTTAGAAAATCAATTTTTTAATTTTTCAATAAAAACTGCTTCCTAACAAAGTTACCGAAAGATGTAAAAATCAACGATTTATTTCGGATTTTTTGCTATTTCCCTTTAAGTTAATTAGAAACAGGTTAATTAATGCAAAAGAGACTGCTCTAGAAGGCGTATTTTAGAAAATCAATTTTTTACTTTTTAATAAAAACTGTTTACTAAGAAAATGACCGAAAGATGTAAAAATCAACGATTTATTTCGGATTTTTTTCTATTTCGCTTTAAGGTAATTAGAAACAGGTTAACTAATGCAAAAGAGACTGCTCTAGAAGGCGTATTTTAGAAAATCAATTTTTTAATTTTTTAATAAAAACTGCTTACTAAGAAAATTACCGAAAGATGTAAAAATCAACGATTTATTTCGGATTTTTTGCTATTTCCCTTTAAGGTAATTAGAAACAGGTTAATTAATGCAAAAGAGACTGCTCTAGAAGGCGTATTTTAGAAAATCAATTTTTTAATTTTTTAATAAAAACTGCTTACTAAGAAAATTACCGAAACATGTAAAAATCAACGATTTATTTCGGATTTTTTGCTATTTCCCTTTAAGGTAATTAGAAACAGGATAATTAATGCAAAAGAGACTGCTCTAGAAGGCGTATTTTTGAAAATCAATTTTTTAATTTTTTAATAAAAACTGCTTACTAAGAAAATGACCGAAAGATGTAAAAATCAACGATTTATTTCGGATTTTTTGCTATTTCCCTTTAAGGTAATTAGAAACAGGTTAATTAATGCAAAAGAGACTGCTCTAGAAAGCGTATTTTAGAAAATCAATTTTTTTTTTTTTTATAAAAACTGCTTACTAAGAAAATCACCGAAAGATGTAAAAATCAACGATTTATTTCGGATTTTTTGCTATTTCCCTTTAAGGTAATTAGAAACAGGTTAATTAATGCAAAAGAGACTGCTCTAGAAGGCGTATTTTAGAAAATCAATTTTTTAGTTTTTCAATAAAAACTGCTTCCTAACAAAGTTACCGAAAGATGTAAAAATCAACGATTTATTTCGGATTTTTTGCTATTTCCCTTTAAGGTAATTAGAAACAGGTTAACTAATGCAAAAGAGACTGCTCTAGAAGGCGTATTTTAGAAAATCAATTTTTTAATTTTTTAATAAAAACTGCTTACTAAGAAAATTACCGAAAGATGTAAAAATCAACGATTTATTTCGGATTTTTTGCTATTTCCCTTTAAGGTAATTAGAAACAGGTTAATTAATGCAAAAGAGACTGCTCTAGAAGGCGTATTTTAGAAAATCAATTTTTTACTTTTTTAATAAAAACTGCTTACTAAGAAAATTACCGAAAGATGTAAAAATCAACGATTTATTTCGGATTTTTTGCTATTTCCCTTTAAGGTAAATAGAAACAGGTTAATTAATGCAAAAGAGACTGCTCTAGAAAGCGTATTTTAGAAAATCAATTTTTTACTTTTTTAATAAAAACTGCTTACTAAGAAAATTACCGAAAGATGTAAAAATCAATGATTTATTTCGGATTTTTTGCTATTTCCCTTTAAGGTAATTAGAAACAGGTTAACTAATGCAAAAGAGACTGCTCTAGAAGGCGTATTTTAGAAAATCAATTTTTTAATTTTTCAATAAAAACTGCTTCCTAACAAAGTTACCGAAAGATGTAAAAATCAACGATTTATTTCGGATTTTTTGCTATTTCCCTTTAAGGTAATTAGAAACAGGTTAATTAATGCAAAAGAGACTGCTCTAGAAGGCGTATTTTAGAAAATCAATTTTTTAATTTTTTAATAAGAACTGTTTACTAAGAAAATGACCGAAAGATGTAAAAATCAACGATTTATTTCGGATTTTTTGCTATTTCCCTTTAAGGTAATTAGAAACAGGTTAACTAATGCAAAAGAGACTGCTCTAGAAGGCGTATTTTAGAAAATCAATTTTTTAATTTTTTAATAAAAACTGCTTACTAAGAAAATTACCGAAAGATGTAAAAATCAACGATTTATTTCGGATTTTTTGCTATTTCCCTTTAAGGTAATTAGAAACAGGTTAATTAATGCAAAAGAGACTGCTCTAGAAGGCGTATTTTAGAAAATCAATTTTTTAATTTTTTAATAAAAACTGCTTACTAAGAAAATTACCGAAAGATGTAAAAATTAACGATTTATTTCGGATTTTTTGCTATTTCCCTTTAAGGTAATTAGGAACAGGTTAATTAATGCAAAAGAGACTGCTCTAGAAGGCGTATTTTAGAAAATCAATTTTTTACTTTTTTAATAAAAACTGCTTACTAAGAAAATTACCGAAAGATGTAAAAATCAACGATTTATTTCGGATTTTTTGCTATTTCCCTTTAAGGTAAATAGAAACAGGTTAATTAATGCAAAAGAGACTGCTCTAGAAAGCGTATTTTAGAAAATCAATTTTTTAATTTTTAATAAAAACTGCTTACTAAGAAAATCACCGAAAGATGTAAAAATCAACGATTTATTTCGGATTTTTTGCTATTTCCCTTTAAGGTAATTAGAAACAGGTTAATTAATGCAAAAGAGACTGCTCTAGAAGGCGTATTTTAGAAAATCAATTTTTTAGTTTTTCAATAAAAACTGCTTCCTAACAAAGTTACCGAAAGATGTAAAAATCAACGATTTATTTCGGATTTTTTGCTATTTCCCTTTAAGTTAATTAGAAACAGGTTAATTAATGCAAAAGAGACTGCTCTAGAAGGCGTATTTTAGAAAATCAATTTTTTAATTTTTTAATAAAAACTGTTTACTAAGAAAATGACCGAAAGATGTAAAAATCAACGATTTATTTCGGATTTTTTTCTATTTCCCTTTAAGGTAATTAGAAACAGGTTAACTAATGCAAAAGAGACTGCTCTAGAAGGCGTATTTTAGAAAATCAATTTTTTAATTTTTTAATAAAAACTGCTTACTAAGAAAATTACCGAAAGATGTAAAAATCAACGATTTATTTCGGATTTTTTGCTATTTCCCTTTAAGGTAATTAGAAACAGGATAATTAATGCAAAAGAGACTGCTCTAGAAGGCGTATTTTAGAAAATCAATTTTTTAATTTTTTAATAAAAACTGCTTACTAAGAAAATGACCGAAAGATGTAAAAATCAACGATTTATTTCGGATTTTTTGCTATTTCCCTTTCAGGTAATTAGAAACAGGTTAATTAATGCAAAAGAGACTGCTCTAGAAGGCGTATTTTAGAAAATCAATTTTTTAATTTTTTAATAAAAACTGCTTACTAAGAAAATTACCGAAAGATATAAAAATTAACGATTTATTTCGGATTTTTTGCTATTTCCCTTTAAGGTAATTAGAAACAGGTTAATTAATGCAAAAGAGACTGCTCTAGAAGGCGTATTTTAGAAAATCAATTTTTTAATTTTTTAATAAAAACTGCTTACTAAGAAAATTACCGAAAGATGTAAAAATCAACGATTTATTTCGGATTTTTTTCTATTTCCCTTGAAGGTAATTAGAAACAGGTTAATTAATGCAAAAGAGACTGCTCTAGAAGGCGTATTTTAGAAAATCAATTTTTTAATTTTTAATAAAAACTTCTTACTAAAAAAATTACCGAAAGACGTAAAAATCAACGATTTATTTCGGATTTTTTGCTACTTCCCTTTAAGGTAATTAGAAACAGGTTAATTAATGCAAAAGAGACTGCTCTAGAAGGCGTATTTTAGAAAATCAATTTTTTAATTTTTTAATAAAAACTGCTTACTAAGAAAGTTACCGAAAGATGTAAAAATCAACGATTTATTTCGGATTTTTTGCTATTTCCCTTTAAGGTAATTAGAAACAGGTTAATTAATGCAAAAGAGACTGCTCTAGAAGGCGTATTTTAGAAAATCAATTTTTTAATTTTTTAATAAGAACTGTTTACTAAGAAAATGACCGAAAGATGTAAAAATCAACGATTAATTTCGGATTTTTTGCTATTTCCCTTTAAGGTAATTAGAAACAGGTTAACTAATGCAAAAGAGACTGCTCTAGAAGGCGTATTTTAGAAAATCAATTTTTTAATTTTTTAATAAAAACTGCTTACTAAGAAAATTACCGAAAGATGTAAAAATCAACGATTTATTTCGGATTTTTTGCTATTTCCCTTTAAGGTAATTAGAAACAGGTTAATTAATGCAAAAGAGACTGCTCTAGAAGGCGTATTTTAGAAAATCAATTTTTTAATTTTTTAATAAAAACTGCTTACTAAGAAAATTACCGAAAGATGTAAAAATCAACGATTTATTTCGGATTTTTTGCTATTTCCCTTTAAGGTAATTAGAAACAGGATAATTAATGCAAAAGAGACTGCTCTAGAAGGCGTATTTTAGAAAATCAATTTTTTAATTTTTTAATAAAAACTGCTTACTAAGAAAATGACCGAAAGATGTAAAAATCAACGATTTATTTCGGATTTTTTGCTATTTCCCTTTAAGGTAATTAGAAACAGGTTAATTAATGCAAAAGAGACTGCTCTAGAAGGCGTATTTTAGAAAATCAATTTTTTAATTTTTTAATAAAAACTGCTTACTAAGAAAATTACCGAAAGATATAAAAATTAACGATTTATTTCGGATTTTTTGCTATTTCCCTTTAAGGTAATTAGAAACAGGTTAATTAATGCAAAAGAGACTGCTCTAGAAGGCGGATTTTAGAAAATCAATTTTTTAATTTTTTAATAAAAACTGCTTACTAAGAAAATTACCGAAAGATGTAAAAATCAACGATTTATTTCGGATTTTTTGCTATTTCCCTTTAAGGTAATTAGAAACAGGTTAACTAATGCAAAAGAGACTGCTCTAGAAGGCGTATTTTAGAAAATCAATTTTTTAATTTTTCAATAAAAACTGCTTCCTAAGAAAGTTACCGAAAGATGTAAAAATCAACGATTTATTTCGGATTTTTTGCTATTTCCCTTTAAGGTAATTAGAAACAGGTTAATTAATGCAAAAGAGACTGCTCTAGAAGGCGTATTTTAGATAATCAATTTTTTAATTTTTTAATAAGAACTGTTTACTAAGAAAATGACCGAAAGATGTAAAAATCAACGATTTATTTCGGATTTTTTGCTATTTCCCTTTAAGGTAATTAGAAACAGGTTAATTAATGCAAAAGAGACTGCTCTAGAAGGCGTATTTTAGAAAATCAATTTTTTAGTTTTTCAATAAAAACTGCTTCCTAACAAAGTTACCGAAAGATGTAAAAATCAACGATTTATTTCGGATTTTTTGCTATTTCCCTTTAAGTTAATTAGAAACAGGTTAATTAATGCAAAAGAGACTGCTCTAGAAGGCGTATTTTAGAAAATCAATTTTTTAATTTTTTAATAAAAACTGCTTACTAAGAAAATTACCGAAAGATGTAAAAATTAACGATTTATTTCGGATTTTTTGCTATTTCCCTTTAAGGTAATTAGGAACAGGTTAATTAATGCAAAAGAGACTGCTCTAGAAGGCGTATTTTAGAAAATCAATTTTTTACTTTTTTAATAAAAACTGCTTACTAAGAAAATTACCGAAAGATGTAAAAATCAACGATTTATTTCGGATTTTTTGCTATTTCCCTTTAAGGTAAATAGAAACAGGTTAATTAATGCAAAAGAGACTGCTCTAGAAAGCGTATTTTAGAAAATCAATTTTTTAATTTTTAATAAAAACTGCTTACTAAGAAAATCACCGAAAGATGTAAAAATCAACGATTTATTTCGGATTTTTTGCTATTTCCCTTTAAGGTAATTAGAAACAGGTTAATTAATGCAAAAGAGACTGCTCTAGAAGGCGTATTTTAGAAAATCAATTTTTTAATTTTTTAATAAAAACTGCTTACTAAGAAAATTACCGAAAGATGTAAAAATCAACGATTTATTTCGGATTTTTTGCCATTTCCCTTTAAGGTAATTAGAAACAGGTTAATTAATGCAAAAGAGACTGCTCTAGAAGGCGTATTTTAGAAAATCAATTTTTTAATTTTTTAATAAAAACAGCTTACTAAGAAAATTACCGAAAGATGTAAAAATCAGCGATTTATTTCGGATTTTTTGCTATTTCCCTTTAAGGTAATTAGAAACAGATTAATTAATGCAAAAGAGACTGCTCTAGAAGGCGTATTTTAGAAAATCAATTTTTTAATTTTTTAATAAAAACTGCTTACTAAGAAAATTACCGAAAGATGTAAAAATCAACGATTTATTTCGGATTTTTTGCTATTTCCCTTTAAGGTAATTAGAAACAGGTTAATTAATGCAAAAGAGACTGCTCTAGAAGGCGTATTTTAGAAAATCAATTTTTTAATTTTTTAATAAAAACTGCTTACTAAGAAAATTACCGAAAGATGTAAAAATCAACGATTTATTTCGGATTTTTTGCTATTTCCCTTTAAGGTAATTAGAAGCAGGTTAATTAATGCAAAAGAGACTGCTCTAGAAGGCGTATTTTAGAAAATCAATTTTTTAATTTTTTAATAAAAACTGCTTACTAAGAAAATTACCATAAGATGTAAAAATCAACGATTTATTTCGGATTTTTTGCTATTTCCCTTTAAGGTAATTAGAAACAGGTTAATTAATGCAAAAGAGACTGCTCTAGAAGGCGTATTTTAGAAAATCAATTTTTTAATTTTTTGATAAAAACTGCTTACTAATTAAATTACCGAAAGAAGTAAAAATCAGCGATTTATTTCGGATTTTTTGCTATTTCCCTTTAAGGTAATTAGAAACAGGTTATTAATGCAACAGAGACTGCTCTAGAAGGCGTATTTTAGAAAATCAATTTTTTAATTTTTTGATAAAAACTGCTTACTAAGAAAATTACCAAAAGATATAAAAATCAGCGATTTATTTCGGATTTTTTGCTATTTCCCTTTAAGGTATTTAGAAACAGGTTAATTAATGCAAAAGAGACTGCTCTAGAAGGCGTATTTTAGAAAATCAATTTTTTAATTTTTTAATAAAAACTGTTTACTAAGAAAATTACCGAAAGATGTAAAAATCAACGATTTATTTCGGATTTTTTGCTATTTTCCTTTAAGGTAATTAGAAACAGGTTAATTAATGCAAAAGAGACTGCTCTAGAAGGCGTATTTTAGAAAATCAATTTTTTAATTTTTTAATAAAAACTGCTTACTAAGAAAATTACCGAAAGATGTAAAAATCAACGATTTATTTCGGATTTTTTGCTATTTCCCTTTAAGGTAATTAGAAACAGGTTAATTAATGCAAAAGAGACTGCTCTAGAAGGCGTATTTTAGAAAATCAATTTTTTAATTTTTTAATAAAAACAGCTTACTAAGAAAATTGCCGAAAGATGTAAAAATCAGCGATTTCTTTCGGATTTTTTGCTATTTCCCTTTAAGGTAATTAGAAACAGGTTAATTAATGCAAAAGAGACTGCTCTAGAAGGCGTATTTTAGAAAATCAATTTTTTAAATTTTTAATAAAAACTGCTTACTAAGAAAATTACCGAAAGATGTAAAAATCAGCGATTTATTTCGGATTTTTTGCTATTTCCCTTTAAGGTTAATTAGAAACAGGTTAATTAATGCAAAAGAGACTGCTCTAAAAGGCGTATTTTAGAAAATCAATTTTTTAATTTTTTAATAAAAACTGCTTAATAAAAAATTACCGAAAGATGTAAAAATCAACGATTTATTTCGGATTTTTTGCTATTTCCCTTTAAGGTAATTAGAAACAGGTTAATTAATGCAAAAGACACTGCTCTAGAAGGCGAATTTTAGAAAATCAATTTTTTAATTTTTTGATAAAAACTGCTTACTAAGAAAATTACCAAAAGATGTAAAAATCAGCGATTTATTTCGGATTTTTTTCTATTTCCCTTTAAGGTAATTAGAAACGGTTAATTAATGCAACAGAGACTGCTCTAGAAGGCGTATTTTAGAAAATCAATTTTTTAATTTTTTGATAAGAACTGCTTACTAAGAAAATTACCAAAAGATGTAAAAATCAGCGATTTATTTCGGATTTTTTGCTATTTCCCTTTAAGGTAATTAGAAACAGGTTAATTAATGCAAAAGAGACTGCTCTAGAAGGCGTATTTTAGAAAATCAATTTTTTAATTTTTCAATAAAAACTGTTTACTAAGAAAATTACCGAAATATGTAAAAATCAACGATTTATTTCGGATTTTTTGCTGTTTCCCTTTAAGGTAATTAGAAACAGGTTAATTAATGCAAAAGAGACTGCTCTAGAAGGCGTATTTTATAAAATCAATTTTTTAATTTTTTAATAAAAACTACTTACTAAGTAAATTACCGAAAGATGTAAAAATCAGCGATTTATTTCGGATTTTTTGCTATTTCCCTTTAAGGTAATTAGAAACAGGTTAATTAATGCAAAAGAGACTGCTCTAGAAGGCGTATTTTAGAAAATCAATTTTTTAATTTTTCAATAAAAACTGTTTACTAAGAAAATTACCGAAATATGTAAAAATCAACGATTTATTTCGGATTTTTTGCTGTTTCCCTTTAAGGTAATTAGAAACAGGTTAATTAATGCAAAAGAGACTGCTCTAGAAGGCGTATTTTATAAAATCAATTTTTTAATTTTTTAATAAAAACTACTTACTAAGTAAATTACCGAAAGATGTAAAAATCAGCGATTTATTTCGGATTTTTTGCTATTTCCCTTTAAGGTAATTAGAAACAGGTTAATTAATGCAAAAGAGACTGCTCTAGAAGGCGTATTTTAGAAAATCAATTTTTTAATTTTTTAATAAAAACTGCTTACTAAGAAAATTACCGAAAGATGTAAAAATCAACGATTTATTTCGGATTTTTTGCTATTTCCCTTTAAGGTAATTAGAAACAGGTTAATTAATGCAAAAGAGACTGCTCTGGAAGGCGTATTTAAGAAAATCAATTTTTTAATTTTTTAATAAAAACTGCTTACTAAGAAAATTACCGAAAGATGTAAAAATCAACGATTTATTTCGGATTTTTTGCTATTGCCCTTTAAGGTAATTAGAAACAGGTTAATTAATGCAAAAGAGACTGCTCTAGAAGGCGTATTTTAGAAAATCAATTTTTTAATTTTTTAATAAAAACTGCTTACTAAGAAAATTACCGAAAGATGTAAAAATCAACGATTTATTTCGGATTTTTTGCTATTTCCCTTTAAGGTAATTAGAAACAGGTTAATTAATGCAAAAGAGACTGCTCTAGAAGGCGTATTTTAGAAAATCAATTTTTTAATTTTTTAATAAAAACTGCTTACTAAGAAAATTACCGAAAGGTGTAAAAATCAACGATTTATTTCGGATTTTTTGCTATTTCCCTTTAAGGTAATTAGAAACAGGTTAATTAATGCAAAAGAGACTGCTCTAGAAGGCGTATTTTAGAAAATCAATTTTTTAATAAAAACTGCTTACTAAGAAAATTACCGAAAGATGTAAAAATCAACGATTTATTTGTGATTTTTTGCTATTTCCCTTTAAGGTAATTAGAAACAGGTTAATTAATGCAAAAGAGATTGCTCTAGAAGGCGTATTTTAGAAAATCAATTTTTTAATTTTTTAATAAAAACTGCTTACTAAGAAAATTACCGAAAGATGTAAAAATCAACGATTTATTTCGGATTTTTTGCTATTTCCCTTTAAGGTAATTAGAAACAGGTTAATTAATGCAAAAGAGATTGCTCTAGAAGGCGTATTTTAGAAAATCAATTTTTTAATTTTTTAATAAAAACTGCTTACTAAGAAAATTACCGAAAGATGTAAAAATCAACGATTTATTTCGGATTTTTTGCTATTTCCCTTTAAGGTAATTAGAAACAGGTTAATTAATGCAAAAGAGATTGCTCTAGAAGGCGTATTTTAGAAAATCAATTTTTTAATTTTTTAATAAAAACTGCTTACTAAGAAAATTACCGAAAGATGTAAAAATCAACGATTTATTTCGGATTTTTTGCTATTTCCCTTTAAGGTAATTAGAAACAGGTTAATTAATGCAAAAGAGACTGCTCTAGAAGGCGTATTGTAGAAAATCAATTTTTTAATTTTTTAATAAAAACTGCTTACTAAGAAAATTACCGAAAGATGTAAAAATCAACGATTTATTTCGGATTTTTTGCTATTTCCCTTTAAGGTAATTAGAAACAGGTTAATTAATGCAAAAGAGACTGCTCTAGAAGGCGTATTGTAGAAAATCAATTTTTTAATTTTTTAATAAAAACTGCTTACTAAGAAAATTACCGAAAGATGTAAAAATCAACGATTTATTTCGGATTTTTTGCTATTTCCCTTTAAGGTAATTAGAAACAGGTTAATTAATGCAAAAGAGACTGCTCTAGAAGGCGTATTTTAGAAAATCAATTTTTTAATTTTTTGATAAAAACTGCTTACTAAGAAAATTACCAAAAGATGTAAAAATCAGCGATTTATTTCGGATTTTTTGCTATTTCCCTTTAAGGTAATTAGAAACAGGTTAATTAATGCAAAAGAGACTGCTCTAGAAGGCGTATTTTAGAAAATCAATTTTTTAGTTTTTCAATAAAAACTGCTTCCTAACAAAGTTACCGAAAGATGTAAAAATCAACGATTTATTTCGGATTTTTTGCTATTTCCCTTTAAGTTAATTAGAAACAGGTTAATTAATGCAAAAGAGACTGCTCTAGAAGGCGTATTTTAGAAAATCAATTTTTTAATTTTTAATAAAAACTGCTTACTAAGAAAATCACCGAAAGATGTAAAAATCAACGATTTATTTCGGATTTTTTGCTATTTCCCTTTAAGGTAATTAGAAACAGGTTAATTAATGCAAAAGAGACTGCTCTAGAAGGCGTATTTTAGAAAATCAATTTTTTAATTTTTTAATAAAAACTGCTTACTAAGAAAATTACCGAAAGATGTAAAAATCAACGATTTATTTCGGATTTTTTGCCATTTCCCTTTAAGGTAATTAGAAACAGGTTAATTAATGCAAAAGAGACTGCTCTAGAAGGCGTATTTTAGAAAATCAATTTTTTAATTTTTTAATAAAAACTGCTTACTAAGAAAATTACCGAAAGATGTAAAAATCAACGATTTATTTCGGATTTTTTGCTATTTCCCTTTAAGGTAATTAGAAACAGGTTAATTAATGCAAAAGAGACTGCTCTAGAAGGCGTATTTTAGAAAATCAATTTTTTAATTTTTTGATAAAAACTGCTTACTAAGAAAATTACCAAAAGATGTAAAAATCAGCGATTTATTTCGGATTTTTTGCTATTTCCCTTTAAGGTAATTAGAAACAGGTTAATTAATGCAAAAGAGACTGCTCTAGAAGGCGTATTTTAGAAAATCAATTTTTTAGTTTTTCAATAAAAACTGCTTCCTAACAAAGTTACCGAAAGATGTAAAAATCAACGATTTATTTCGGATTTTTTGCTATTTCCCTTTAAGTTAATTAGAAACAGGTTAATTAATGCAAAAGAGACTGCTCTAGAAGGCGTATTTTAGAAAATCAATTTTTTAACTTTTTAATAAAAACTGTTTACTAAGAAAATGACCGAAAGATGTAAAAATCAACGATTCATTTCGGATTTTTTTCTATTTCCCTTTAAGGTAATTAGAAACAGGTTAACTAATGCAAAAGAGACTGCTCTAGAAGGCGTATTTTAGAAAATCAATTTTTTAGTTTTTCAATAAAAACTGCTTCCTAACAAAGTTACCGAAAGATGTAAAAATCAACGATTTATTTCGGATTTTTTGCTATTTCCCTTTAAGTTAATTAGAAACAGGTTAATTAATGCAAAAGAAACTGCTCTAGAAGGCGTATTTTAGAAAATCAATTTTTTAATTTTTTAATAAAAACTGCTTACTAAGAAAATTACCGAAAGATGTAAAAATCAACGATTTATTTCGGATTTTTTGCTATTTCCCTTTAAGGTAATTAGAAACAGGATAATTAATGCAAAAGAGACTGCTCTAGAAGGCGTATTTTTGAAAATCAATTTTTTAATTTTTTAATAAAAACTGCTTACTAAGAAAATGACCGAAAGATGTAAAAATCAACGATTTATTTCGGATTTTTTGCTATTTCGCTTTAAGGTAATTAGAAACAGGTTAATTAATGCAAAAGAGACTGCTCTAGAAGGCGTATTTTAGAAAATCAATTTTTTAATTTTTTAATAAAAACTGCTTACTAAGAAAATTACCGAAAGATGTAAAAATCAACGATTTATTTCGGATTTTTTGCCATTTCCCTTTAAGGTAATTAGAAACAGGTTAATTAATGCAAAAGAGACTGCTCTAGAAGGCGTATTTTAGAAAATCAATTTTTTAATTTTTTAATAAAAACTGTTTACTAAGAAAATTACCGAAAGATGTAAAAATCAACGATTTATTTCGGATTGTTTGCTATTTCGCTTTAAGGTAATTAGAAACAGGTTAATTAATGCAAAAGAGACTGCTCTAGAAGGCGTATTTTAGAAAATCAATTTTTTAATTTTTTAATAAAAACTGCTTACTAAGAAAATTACCGAAAGATGTAAAAATCAACGATTTATTTCGGATTTTTTGCTATTTCCCTTTAAGGTAATTAGAAACAGGTTAATTAATGCAAAAGAGACTGCTCTAGAAGGCGTATTTTAGAAAATCAATTTTTTAATTTTTTAATAAAAACTGCTTACTAAGAAAATTACCGAAAGATGTAAAAATCAACGATTTATTTCGGATTTTTTGCTATTTCCCTTTAAGGTAATTAGAAACAGGTTAATTAATGCAAAAGAGACTGCTCTAGAAGGCGTATTTTAGAAAATCAATTTTTTAATTTTTTAATAAAAACTGCTTACTAAGAAAATTACCGAAAGATGTAAAAATCAACGATTTATTTCGGATTTTTTGCCATTTCCCTTTAAGGTAATTAGAAACAGGTTAATTAATGCAAAAGAGACTGCTCTAGAAGGCGTATTTTAGAAAATCAATTTTTTAATTTTTTAATAAAAACTGCTTACTAAGAAAATTACCGAAAGATGTAAAAATCAACGATTTATTTCGGATTTTTTGCTATTTCCCTTTAAGGTAATTAGAAACAGGTTAATTAATGCAAAAGAGACTGCTCTAGAAGGCGTATTTTAGAAAATCAATTTTTTAATTTTTTAATAAAAACTGCTTACTAAGAAAATTACCGAAAGATGTAAAAATCAACGATTTATTTCGGATTTTTTGCCATTTCCCTTTAAGGTAATTAGAAACAGGTTAATTAATGCAAAAGAGACTGCTCTAGAAGGCGTATTTTAGAAAATCAATTTTTTAATTTTTTAATAAAAACTGTTTACTAAGAAAATTACCGAAAGATGTAAAAATCAACGATTTATTTCGGATTGTTTGCTATTTCGCTTTAAGGTAATTAGAAACAGGTTAATTAATGCAAAAGAGACTGCTCTAGAAGGCGTATTTTAGAAAATCAATTTTTTAATTTTTTAATAAAAACTGCTTACTAAGAAAATTACCGAAAGATGTAAAAATCAGCGATTTATTTCGGATTTTTTGCTATTTCCCTTTAAGGTAATTAGAAACAGATTAATTAATGCAAAAGAGACTGCTCTAGAAGGCGTATTTTAGAAAATCAATTTTTTAATTTTTTAATAAAAACTGCTTACTAAGAAAATTACCGAAAGATGTAAAAATCAACGATTTATTTCGGATTTTTTGCTATTTCCCTTTAAGGTAATTAGAAACAGGTTAATTAATGCAAAAGAGACTGCTCTAGAAGGCGTATTTTAGAAAATCAATTTTTTAATTTTTTAATAAAAACTGCTTACTAAGAAAATTACCGAAAGATGTAAAAATCAACGATTTATTTCGGATTTTTTGCTGTTTCCCTTTAAGGTAATTAGAAACAGGTTAATTAATGCAAAAGAGACTGCTCTAGAAGGCGTATTTTAGAAAATCAATTTTTTAATTTTTTAATAAAAACTACTTACTAAGTAAATTACCGAAAGATGTAAAAATCAGCGATTTATTTCAGATTTTTTGCTATTTCCCTTTAAGGTAATTAGAAACAGATTAATTAATGCAAAAGAGACTGCTCTAGAAGGCGTATTTTAGAAAATCAATTTTTTAATTTTTTAATAAAAACTGTTTACTAAGAAAATTACCGAAAGATATAAAAATCAACGATTTATTTCGGATTTTTTGCTGTTTCCCTTTAAGGTAATTAGAAACGGGTTAATTAATGCAAAAGAGACTGCTCTAGAAGGCGTATTTTAGAAAATCAATTTTTTAATTTTTTAATAAAAACTGCTTACTAAGTAAATTACCGAAAGATGTAAAAATCAGCGATTTATTTCGGATTTTTTGCTATTTCCCTTTAAGGTAATTAGAAACAGATTAATTAATGCAAAAGAGACTGCTCTAGAAGGCGTATTTTAGAAAATCAATTTTTTAATTTTTTAACAAAAACTGCTTACTAAGAAAATTACCGAAAGATGTAAAAATCAACGATTTATTTCGGATTTTTTGCTATTTCCCTTTAAGGTAATTAGAAACAGGTTAATTAATGCAAAAGAGACTGCTCTAGAAGGCGTATTTTAGAAAATCAATTTTTTAATTTTTTAATAAAAACTGCTTACTAAGAAAGTTACCGAAAGATGTAAAAATCAACGATTTATTTCGGATTTTTTGCTATTTCCCTTTAAGGGGGTATTCTGGTCTAGAAATAAAAAAAAATCAATTTTTTTTTTTTTTATATTTTCAAAGTTTAACTATTTAAGAATATGTCTACAAGAGGATTTTTCAAAATTCAAATTATTTTCGGAGATATAGGTATTTTGCTGACCCGGCATTTCATGATTTAGACTGCGAAAAACTTTACGCGAAACTTTAAACGCGTTTTTCTCGAAACTATCTTTTTCAATACCATACCCACGATTTCTCAGGTTCTACTGGACCGATTTACCTGAAATTTTTAGAGAGTCTTCTTTATAGACTTGTCTATGGCCGGAACTAACCTCATCCCCAAATTGCAATTTTTACTATTTTTAAAAAAATTCGAAACAGTCAAAACAGGGGTAAAAAAAATTTTTTTTTTCAGGCAGTCGCCATTTTGTGAAAAAATGTTTGTCCAACTTTTCCCTAGTTCCGGCCATTGCGACATTATTCTAGATTAATAATCTTTTTTTTTTTTTAGTTTCAGATTGCTAGGAGGGTTGAAATCGTGGGTATGGTCACGCGCCAATTTTTGGCGACCCCCCACTTCATCACCTGCTAATTTGTGAAATTTTCAACTTTTTTTTTTTTTTGATTTTTTTCTGCATTCTTCTAATGTTAATAAATGACTTATAAAAAAATGGATAGTAAAAATATTAATAGTTTTTTTTTTATGACACTTCAAAAATTACATGAAATTCATGCCTCTAGACCAGAATACCCCCTTAAGGTAATTAGAAACAGGTTAATTAATGCAAAAGAGACTGCTCTAGAAGGCGTATTTTAGAAAATCAATTTTTTAATTTTTTAATAAAAACTGCTTACTAAGAAAATTACCGAAAGATGTAAAAATCAACGATTTATTTCGGATTTTTTGCTATTTCCCTTTAAGGTAATTAGAAACAGGTTAATTAATGCAAAAGAGACTGCTCTAGAAGGCGTATTTTAGAAAATCAATTTTTTAATTTTTTAATAAAAACTGCTTACTAAGAAAATTACCGAAAGATGTAAAAATCAACGATTTATTTCGGATTTTTTGCTGTTTCCCTTTAAGGTAATTAGAAACAGGTTAATTAATGCAAAAGAGACTGCTCTAGAAGGCGTATTTTAGAAAATCAATTTTTTAATTTTTTAATAAAAACTACTTACTAAGTAAATTACCGAAAGATGTAAAAATCAGCGATTTATTTCAGATTTTTTGCTATTTCCCTTTAAGGTAATTAGAAACAGATTAATTAATGCAAAAGAGACTGCTCTAGAAGGCGTATTTTAGAAAATCAATTTTTTAATTTTTTAATAAAAACTGTTTACTAAGAAAATTACCGAAAGATATAAAAATCAACGATTTATTTCGGATTTTTTGCTGTTTCCCTTTAAGGTAATTAGAAACGGGTTAATTAATGCAAAAGAGACTGCTCTAGAAGGCGTATTTTAGAAAATCAATTTTTTAATTTTTTAATAAAAACTGCTTACTAAGTAAATTACCGAAAGATGTAAAAATCAGCGATTTATTTCGGATTTTTTGCTATTTCCCTTTAAGGTAATTAGAAACAGATTAATTAATGCAAAAGAGACTGCTCTAGAAGGCGTATTTTAGAAAATCAATTTTTTAATTTTTTAACAAAAACTGCTTACTAAGAAAATTACCGAAAGATGTAAAAATCAACGATTTATTTCGGATTTTTTGCTATTTCCCTTTAAGGTAATTAGAAACAGGTTAATTAATGCAAAAGAGACTGCTCTAGAAGGCGTATTTTAGAAAATCAATTTTTTAATTTTTTAATAAAAACTGCTTACTAAGAAAGTTACCGAAAGATGTAAAAATCAACGATTTATTTCGGATTTTTTGCTATTTCCCTTTAAGGGGGTATTCTGGTCTAGAAATAAAAAAAAATCAATTTTTTTTTTTTTTATATTTTCAAAGTTTAACTATTTAAGAATATGTCTACAAGAGGATTTTTCAAAATTCAAATTATTTTCGGAGATATAGGTATTTTGCTGACCCGGCATTTCATGATTTAGACTGCGAAAAACTTTACGCGAAACTTTAAACGCGTTTTTCTCGAAACTATCTTTTTCAATACCATACCCACGATTTCTCAGGTTCTACTGGACCGATTTACCTGAAATTTTTAGAGAGTCTTCTTTATAGACTTGTCTATGGCCGGAACTAACCTCATCCCCAAATTGCAATTTTTACTATTTTTAAAAAAATTCGAAACAGTCAAAACAGGGGTAAAAAAAATTTTTTTTTTCAGGCAGTCGCCATTTTGTGAAAAAATGTTTGTCCAACTTTTCCCTAGTTCCGGCCATTGCGACATTATTCTAGATTAATAATCTTTTTTTTTTTTTAGTTTCAGATTGCTAGGAGGGTTGAAATCGTGGGTATGGTCACGCGCCAATTTTTGGCGACCCCCCACTTCATCACCTGCTAATTTGTGAAATTTTCAACTTTTTTTTTTTTTTGATTTTTTTCTGCATTCTTCTAATGTTAATAAATGACTTATAAAAAAATGGATAGTAAAAATATTAATAGTTTTTTTTTTATGACACTTCAAAAATTACATGAAATTCATGCCTCTAGACCAGAATACCCCCTTAAGGTAATTAGAAACAGGTTAATTAATGCAAAAGAGACTGCTCTAGAAGGCGTATTTTAGAAAATCAATTTTTTAATTTTTTGATAAAAACTGCTTACTAAGAAAATTACCAAAAGATGTAAAAATCAGCGATTTATTTCGGATTTTTTGCTATTTCCCTTTAAGGTAATTAGAAACAGGTTAATTAATACAAAAGAGACTGCTCTAGAAGGCGTATTTTAGAAAATCAATTTTTTAATTTTTTAATAAAAACTGTTTACTAAGAAAATTACCGAAAGATGTAAAAATCAACGATTTATTTCGGATTGTTTGCTATTTCGCTTTAAGGTAATTAGAAACAGGTTAATTAATGCAAAAGAGACTGCTCTAGAAGGCGTATTTTAGAAAATCAATTTTTTAATTTTTTAATAAAAACTGCTTACTAAGAAAATTACCGAAAGATGTAAAAATCAACGATTTATTTCGGATTTTTTGCTATTTCCCTTTAAGGTAATTAGAAACAGGTTAATTAATGCAAAAGAGACTGCTCTAGAAGGCGTATTTTAGAAAATCAATTTTTTAATTTTTTAATAAAAACTGCTTACTAAGAAAATTACCGAAAGATGTAAAAATCAACGATTTATTTCGGATTTTTTGCTATTTCCCTTTAAGGTAATTAGAAACAGGTTAATTAATGCAAAAGAGACTGCTCTAGAAGGCGTATTTTAGAAAATCAATTTTTTAATTTTTTAATAAAAACTACTTACTAAGTAAATTACCGAAAGATGTAAAAATCAGCGATTTATTTCCGATTTTTTGCTATTTCCCTTTAAGGTAAATAGAAACAGATTAATTAATGCAAAAGAGACTGCTCTAGAAGGCGTATTTTAGAAAATCAATTTTTTAATTTTTTAATAAAAACTGTTTACTAAGAAAATTACCGAAAGATATAAAAATCAACGATTTATTTCGGATTTTTTTCTGTTTCCCTTTAAGGTAATTAGAAACAGGTTAATTAATGCAAAAGAGACTGCTCTAGAAGGCGTATTTTAGAAAATCAATTTTTTAATTTTTTAATAAAAACTACTTAGTAAGTAAATTACCGAAAGATGTAAAAATCAGCGATTTATTTCGGATTTTTTGCTATTTCCCTTTAAGGTAATTAGAAACAGATTAATTAATGCAAAAGAGACTGCTCTAGAAGGCGTATTTTAGAAAATCAATTTTTTAATTTTTTAATAAAAACTGCTTACTAAGAAAATTACCGAAAGATGTAAAAATCAACGATTTATTTCGTATTTTTTGCTATTTCCCTTTAAGGTAATTAGAAACAGGTTAATTAATGCAAAAGAGATTGCTCTAGAAGGCGTATTTTAGAAAATCAATTTTTTAATTTTTTAATAAAAACTGCTTACTAAGAAAATTACCGAAAGATGTAAAATTCAACGATTTATTTCGGATTTTTTGCTATTTCCCTTTAAGGTAATTAGAAACAGGTTAATTAATGCAAAAGAGACTGCTCTAGAAGGCGTATTTTAGAAAATCAATTTTATAATTTTTTAATAAAAACTGCTTACTAAGAAAATTACCGAAAGATGTAAAAATCAACGATTTATTTCGGATTTTTTGCTATTTCCCTTTAAGGTAATTAGAAACAGGTTAATTAATGCAAGAGAGACTGCTCTAGAAGGCGTATTTTAGAAAATCAATTTTTTAATTTTTTGATAAAAACTGCTTACTAAGTAAATTACCAAAAGATGTAAAAATCAGCGATTTATTTCGGATTTTTTGCTATTTCCCTTTAAGGTAATTAGAAACAGGTTAATTAATGCAAAAGATACTGCTCTAGAAGGCGTATTTTAGAAAATCAATTTTTTAATTTTTTGATAAAAACTGCTTACTAAGTAAATTACCAAAAGATGTAAAAATCAGCGATTTATTTCGGATTTTTTGCTATTTCCCTTTAAGGTAATTAGAAACAGGTTAATTAATGCAAAAGAGACTGCTCTAGAAGGCGTATTTTAGAAAATCAATTTTTTAATTTTTTAATAAAAACTGCTTACTAAGAAAATTACCGAAAGATGTAAAAATCAACAATTTATTACGGATTTTTTGCTATTTCCCTTTAAGGTAATTAGAAACAGGTTAATTAATGCAAAAGAGACTGCTCTAGAAGGCGTATTTTAGAAAATCAATTTTTTAATTTTTTAATAAAAACTGCTTACTAAGAAAATTACCGAAAGATGTAAAAATCAACGATTTATTTCGGATTTTTTGCTATTTCCCTTTAAGGTAATTAGAAACAGGTTAATTAATGCAAAAGAGACTGCTCTAGAAGGCGTATTTTAGAAAATCAATTTTTAATTTTTTAATAAAAACTGCTTACTAAGAAAATTACCGAAAGATGTAAAAATCAACGATTTATTTCGGATTTTTTGCTATTTCCCTTTAAGGTAATTAGAAACAGGTTAATTAATGCAAAAGAGACTGCTCTAGAAGGCGCATTTTAGAAAATCAATTTTTTAATTTTTTAATAAAAACTGCTTACTAAGAAAATTACCGAAAGATGTAAAAATCAGCGATTTATTTCGGATTTTTTGCTATTTCCCTTTAAGGTAATTAGAAACAGGTTAATTAATGCAAAAGAGACTGCTCTAGAAGGCGTATTATAGAAAATCAATTTTTTAATTTTTTAATAAAAACTGCTTACTAAGAAAATTACCGAAAGATGTAAAAATCAACGATTTATTTCGGATTTTTTGCTATTTCCCTTTAAGTTAATTAGAAACAGGTTAATTAATGCAAAAGAGACTGCTCTAGAAGGCGTATTTTAGAAAATCAATTTTTTAATTTTTTAATAAAACGTGCTTACTAAGAAAATTACCGAAAGATGTAAAAATCAACGATTTATTTCGGATTTTTTGTTATTTCCCCTTAAGGTAATTAGAAACAGGTTAATTAATGCAAAAGAGACTGCTCTAGAAGGCGTATTTTAGAAAATCAATTTTTTAATTTTTTAATAAAAACTGCTTACTAAGAAAATTACCGAAAGATGTAAAAATCAACGATTTATTTCGGATTTTTTGCTATTTCCCTTTAAGATAATTAGAAACAGGTTAATTAATGCAAAAGAGACTGCTCTAGAAGGCGTATTTTAGAAAATCAATTTTTTAATTTTCTAATAAAAACTGCTTACTAAAAAAATTACCGAAAGATGTAAAAATCAACGATTTATTTCGGATTTTTTGCTATTTCCCTTTAAGGTAATTAGAAACAGGTTAATTAATGCAAAAGAGACTGCTCTAGAAGGCGTATTTTAGAAAATCAATTTTTTAATTTTTTGATAAAAACTGCTTAATAAGAAAATTACCAAAAGATGTAAAAATCAGCGATTTATTTCGCATTTTTTGCTATTTCCCTTTAAGGTAATTAGAAACAGGTTAATTAATGCAAAAGAGACTGCTCTAGAAGGCGTATTTTAGAAAATCAATTTTTTAATTTTTTAATAAAAACTGCTTACTAAGAAAATTACCGAAAGATGTAAAAATCAGCGATTTATTTCGGATTTTTTGCTATTTCCCTTTAAGGTAATTAGAAACAGGTTAATTAATGCAAAAGAGACTGCTCTAGAAGACGTATTTTAGAAAATCAATTTTTTAATTTTTTAATAAAAACTGCTTACTAAGAAAATTACCGAAAGATGTAAAAATCAACGATTTATTTCGGATTTTTTGCTATTTCCCTTTAAGATAATTAGAAACAGGTTAATTAATGCAAAAGAGACTGCTCTAGAAGGCGTTTTTTGAAAATCAATTTTTTAATTTTCTAATAAAAACTGCTTACTAAGAAAATTACCGAAAGATGTAAAAATCAACGATTTATTTCGGATTTTTTGCTATTTCCCTTTAAGGTAATTAGAAACAGGTTAATTAATGCAAAAGAGACTGCTCTAGAAGGCGTATTTTAGAAAATCAATTTTTTAATTTTTTAATAAAAACTGCTTACTAAGAAAATTACCGAAAGATGTAAAAATCAACGATTTATTTCGGATTTTTTGCTATTTCCCTTTAAGGTAATTAGAAACAGGTTAATTAATGCAAAAGAGACTGCTCTAGAAGGCGCATTTTAGAAAATCAATTTTTTAATTTTTTAATAAAAACTGCTTACTAAGAAAATTACCGAAAGATGTAAAAATCAGCGATATATTTCGGATTTTTTGCTATTTCCCTTTAAGGTAATTAGAAACAGGTTAATTAATGCAAAAGAGACTGCTCTAGAAGGCGTATTTTAGAAAATCAATTTTTTAATTTTTTAATAAAAACTGCTTACTAAGAAAATTACCGAAAGATGTAAAAATCAACGATTTATTTCGGATTTTTTGCCATTTCCCTTTAAGGTAATTAGAAACAGGTTAATTAATGCAAAAGAGACTGCTCTAGAAGGCGTATTTTAGAAAATCAATTTTTTAATTTTTTGATAAAAACTGCTTAATAAGAAAATTACCGAAAGATCTAAAAATCAGCGCTTTATTTCGGATTTTTTGCTATTTCCCTTTAAGGTAATTAGAAACAGGTTAATTAATGCAAAAGAGACTGCTCTAGAAGGCGTATTTTAGAAAATCAATTTTTTAATTTTTTAATAAAAACTGCTTACTAAGAAAATTACCGAAAGATGTAAAAATCAACGATTTATTTCGGATTTTTTGCTATTTCCCTTTAAGATAATTAGAAACAGGTTAATTAATGCAAAAGAGACTGCTCTAGAAGGCGTATTTTAGAAAATCAATTTTTTAATTTTCTAATAAAAACTGCTTACTAAGAAAATTACCGAAAGATGTAAAAATCAACGATTTATTTCGGATTTTTTGCTATTTCCCTTTAAGGTAATTAGAAACAGGTTAATTAATGCAAAAGAGACTGCTCTAGAAGGCGTATTTTAGAAAATCAATTTTTTAATTTTTTAATAAAAACTGCTTACTAAGAAAATTACCGAAAGATGTAAAAATCAACGATTTATTTCGGATTTTTTGCTATTTCCCTTTAAGGTAATTAGAAACAGGTTAATTAATGCAAAAGAGACTGCTCTAGAAGGCGTATTTTAGAAAATCAATTTTTTAATTTTCTAATAAAAACTGCTTACTAAAAAAATTACCGAAAGATGTAAAAATCAACGATTTATTTCGGATTTTTTGCTATTTCCCTTTAAGGTAATTAGAAACAGGTTAATTAATGCAAAAGAGACTGCTCTAGAAGGCGTATTTTAGAAAATCAATTTTTTAATTTTTTGATAAAAACTGCTTAATAAGAAAATTACCAAAAGATGTAAAAATCAGCGATTTATTTCGCATTTTTTGCTATTTCCCTTTAAGGTAATTAGAAACAGGTTAATTAATGCAAAAGAGACTGCTCTAGAAGGCGTATTTTAGAAAATCAATTTTTTAATTTTTTAATAAAAACTGCTTACTAAGAAAATTACCGAAAGATGTAAAAATCAGCGATTTATTTCGGATTTTTTGCTATTTCCCTTTAAGGTAATTAGAAACAGGTTAATTAATGCAAAAGAGACTGCTCTAGAAGGCGTATTTTAGAAAATCAATTTTTTAATTTTTTAATAAAAAC
Organism: Eutolmus rufibarbis; assembly: GCA_963920795.1. Lineage (NCBI taxonomy): Eukaryota > Metazoa > Arthropoda > Insecta > Diptera > Asilidae > Eutolmus > Eutolmus rufibarbis. The sequence goes on from OY987204.1 coordinate 141,474, forward strand.
TGCTTACTAAGAAAATTACCGAAAGATGTAAAAATCAACGATTTATTTCGGATTTTTTGCTATTTCCCTTTAAGATAATTAGAAACAGGTTAATTAATGCAAAAGAGACTGCTCTAGAAGGCGTTTTTTGAAAATCAATTTTTTAATTTTCTAATAAAAACTGCTTACTAAGAAAATTACCGAAAGATGTAAAAAACAACGATTTATTTCGGATTTTTTGCTATTTCCCTTTAAGGTAATTAGAAACAGGTTAATTAATGCAAAAGAGACTGCTCTAGAAGGCGTATTTTAGAAAATCAATTTTTTAATTTTTTAATAAAAACTGCTTACTAAGAAAATTACCGAAAGATGTAAAAATCAACGATTTATTTCGGATTTTTTGCTATTTCCCTTTAAGGTAATTAGAAACAGGTTAATTAATGCAAAAGAGACTGCTCTAGAAGGCGCATTTTAAAAAATCAATTTTTTAATTTTTTAATAAAAACTGCTTACTAAGAAAATTACCGAAAGATGTAAAAATCAGCGATATATTTCGGATTTTTTGCTATTTCCCTTTAAGGTAATTAGAAACAGGTTAATTAATGCAAAAGAGACTGCTCTAGAAGGCGTATTTTAGAAAATCAATTTTTTAATTTTTTAATAAAAACTGCTTACTAAGAAAATTACCGAAAGATGTAAAAATCAACGATTTATTTCGGATTTTTTGCTATTTCCCTTTAAAGTAATTAGAAACAGGTTAATTAATGCAAAAGAGACTGCTCTAAAAGGCGTATTTTAGAAAATCAATTTTTTAATTTTCTAATAAAAACTGCTTACTAAAAAAATTACCGAAAGATGTAAAAATCAACGATTTATTTCGGATTTTTTGCTATTTCCCTTTAAGGTAATTAGAAACAGGTTAATTAATGCAAAAGAGACTGCTCTAGAAGGCGTATTTTAGAAAATCAATTTTTTAATTTTTTAATAAAAACTGCTTACTAAGAAAATTACCGAAAGATGTAAAAATCAACGATTTATTTCGGATTTTTTGCTATTTCCCTTTAAGATAATTAGAAACAGGTTAATTAATGCAAAAGAGACTGCTCTAGAAGGCGTATTTTAGAAAATCAATTTTTTAATTTTCTAATAAAAACTGCTTACTAAGAAAATTACCGAAAGATGTAAAAATCAACGATTTATTTCGGATTTTTTGCTATTTCCCTTTAAGGTAATTAGAAACAGGTTAATTAATGCAAAAGAGACTGCTCTAGAAGGCGTATTTTAGAAAATCAATTTTTTAATTTTTTGATAAAAACTGCTTAATAAGAAAATTACCAAAAGATGTAAAAATCAGCGATTTATTTCGGATTTTTTGCTATTTCCCTTTAAGGTAATTAGAAACAGGTTAATTAATGCAAAAGAGACTGCTCTAGAAGGCGTATTTTAGAAAATCAATTTTTTAATTTTTTAATAAAAACTGCTTACTAAGAAAATTACCGAAAGATGTAAAAATCAACGATTTATTTCGGATTTTTTGCTATTTCCCTTTAAGGTAATTAGAAAAAGGTTAATTAATGCAAAAGAGACTGCTCTTGAAGGCGTATTTTAGAAAATCAATTTTTTAAATTTTTAATAAAAACTGTTTACTAAGAAAATTACCGAAAGGTGTAAAAATCAACGATTTATTTCGGATTTTTGGCTATTTCCCTTTAAGGTAATTAGAAACAGGTTAATTAATGCAAAACAGACTGCTCTAGAAGGCGTATTTTAGAAAATCAATTTTTTAATTTTTTAATAAAAAATGCTTACTAAGAAAATTACCGAAAGATGTAAAAATCAGCGATTTATTTCGGATTTTTTGCTATTTCCCTTTAAGGTAATTAGAAACAGGTTAATTAATGCAAAAGAGACTGCTCTAGAAGGCGTATTTTAGAAAATCAATTTTTTAATTTTTTAATAAAAACTGCTTACTAAGAAAATTACCGAAAGATGTAAAAATCAACGATTTATTTCGGATTTTTTGCTATTTCCCTTTAAGGTAATTAGAAACAGGTTAATTAATGCAAAAGAGACTGCTCTAGAAGGCGCATTTTAGAAAATCAATTTTTTAATTTTTTAATAAAAACTGCTTACTAAGAAAATTACCGAAAGATGTAAAAATCAGCGATTTATTTCGGATTTTTTGCTATTTCCCTTTAAGGTAATTAGAAACAGGTTAATTAATGCAAAAGAGACTGCTCTAGAAGGCGTATTTTAGAAAATCAATTTTTTAATTTTTTGATAAAAACTGCTTAATAAGAAAATTACCGAAAGATGTAAAAATCAACGATTTATTTCGGATTTTTTGCTATTTCTCTTTAAGGTAATTAGAAACAGGTTAATTAATGCAAAAGAGACTGCTCTAGAAGGCGTATTTTAGAAAATCAATTTTTTAATTTTTTAATAAAAACTGCTTACTAAGAAAATTACCGAAAGATGTAAAAATCAACGATTTATTTCGGATTTTTTGCTATTTCCCTTTAAGGTAATTAGAAACAGGTTAATTAATGCAAAAGAGACTGCTCTAGAAGGCGTATTTTAGAAAATCAATTTTTTAATTTTTTAATAAAAACTGCTTACTAAGAAAATTACCGAAAGATGTAAAAATCAACGATTTATTTCGGATTTTTTGCTATTTCCCTTTAAGGTAATTAGAAACAGGTTAATTAATGCAAAAGAGACTGCTCTAGAAGGCGTGCTTTAGAAAATCAATTTTTTAATTTTTTAATAAAAACTGCTTACTAAGAAAATTACCGAAAGATGTAAAAATCAGCGATTTATTTCGGATTTTTTGCTATTTCCCTTTAAGGTAATTAGAAACAGGTTAATTAATGCAAAAGAGACTGCTCTAGAAGGAGTATTTTAGAAAATCAATTTTTTAATTTTTTAATAAAAACTGCTTACTAAGAAAATTACCGAAAGATGTAAAAATCAACGATTTATTTCGGATTTTTTGCTATTTCCCTTTAAGGTAATTAGAAACAGGTTAATTAATGCAAAAGAGACTGCTCTAGAAGGCGTATTTTAGAAAATCAATTTTTTAATTTTTTAATAAAAACTGCTTACTAAGAAAATTACCGAAAGATGTAAAAATCAACGATTTATTTCGGATTTTTTGCTATTTCCCTTTAAGGTAATTAGAAACAGGTTAATTAATGCAAAAGAGACTGCTCTAGAAGGCGTATTTTAGAAAATCAATTTTTTAATTTTTTAATAAAAACTGCTTACTAAGTAAATTACCGAAAGATGTATAAATCAACGATTTATTTCGGATTTTTTGCTATTTCCCCTTAAGGTAATTAGAAACAGGTTAAATAATGCAAAAGAGACTGCTCTAGAAGGCGTATTTTAGAAAATCAAGTTTTTAATTTTTTAATAAAAACTGCTTACTAAGAAAATTACCGAAAGATGTAAAAATCAGCGATTTATTTCGGATTTTTTGCTATTTCCCTTTAAGGTAATTAGAAACAGGTTAATTAATGCAAAAGAGACTGCTCTAGAAGGCGTATTTTAGAAAATCAATTTTTTAATTTTTTAATAAAAACTGCTTACTAAGAAAATTACCGAAAGGTGTAAAAATCAACGATTTATTTCGGATTTTTTGCTATTTCCCTTTAAGGTAATTAGAAACAGGTGAATTAATGCAAAACAGACTGCTCTTGAAGGCGTATTTTAGAAAATCAATTTTTTAATTTTTTAATAAAAACTGCTTACTAAGAAAATTACCGAAAGATGTAAAAATCAACGATTTATTTCGGATTTTTTGCTATTTCCCTTTAAGGTAATTAGAAACAGGTCAATTAATGCAAAAGAGACTGCTCTAGAAGGCGTATTTTAGAAAATCAATTTTTTAATTTTTTAATAAAAACTGCTTACTAAGAAAATTACCGAAAGATGTATAAATCAACGATTTATTTCGGATTTTTTGCTATTTCCCTTTAAGGTAATTAGAAACAGGTTAATTAATGCAAAAGAGACTGCTCTAGAAGGCATATTTTAGAAAATCAATTTTTTACTTTTTTAATAAAAACTGCTTACTAAGAAAATTACCGAAAGATGTAAAAATCAGCGATTTATTTCGGATTTTTTGCTATTTCCCTTTAAGGTAAATAGAAACAGGTTAATTAATGCAAAAGAGACTGCTCTAGAAGGCGTATTTTAGAAAATCAATTTTTTAATTTTTTAATAAAAACTGCTTACTAAGAAAATTACCGAAAGATGTAAAAATCAGCGATTTATTTCGGATTTTTTGGTATTTCCCTTTAAGGTAATTAGAAACAGGTTAATTAATGCAAAAGAGACTGCTCTAGAAGGCGTATTTTAGAAAATCAATTTTTTAATTTTTTAATAAAAACTGCTTACTAAGAAAATTACCGAAAGATGTAAAAATCAACGATTTATTTCGGATTTTTTGCTATTTCCCTTTAAGGTAATTAGAAACAGGTTAATTAATGCAAAAGAGACTGCTCTAGAAGGCGTATTTTAGAAAATCAATTTTTTAATTTTTTAATAAAAACTGCTTACTAAGAAAATTACCGAAAGATGTAAAAAATCAACGATTTATTTCGGATTTTTTGCTATTTCCCCTTAAGGTAATTAGAAACAAGTTAATTAATGCAAAACAGACTGCTCTAGAAGGCATATTTTAGAAAATCAATTTTTTAATTTTTTAATAAAAACTGCTTACTAAGAAAATTACCGAAAGATGTAAAAATCAACGATTTATTTCGGATTTTTTGCTATTTCCCTTTAAGGTAATTAGAAACAGGTTAATTAATGCAAAAGAGACTGCTTTAGAAGGCGTATTTTAGAAAATCAATTTTTTAATTTTTTAATAAAAACTGCTTACTAAGAAAATTACCGAAAGATGTAAAAATCAACGATTTATTTCGGATTTTTTGCTATTTCCCTTTAAGGTAATTAGAAACAGGTTAATTAATGCAAAAGAGACTGCTCTAGAAGGCGTATTTTAGAAAATCAATTTTTTAATTTTTTAATAAAAACTGCTTACTAAGAAAATTACCGAAAGATGTAAAAATCAACGATTTATTTCGGATTTTTTGCTATTTCCCTTTAAGGTAATTAGAAACAGGTTAATTAATGCAAAAGAGACTGCTCTAGAAGGCGTATTTTAGAAAATCAATTTTTTAATTTTTTAATAAAAACTGCTTACTAAGAAAATTACCGAAAGATGTAAAAATCAACGATTTATTTCGGATTTTTTGCTATTTCCCTTTAAGGTAATTAGAAACAGGTCAATTAATGCAAAAGAGACTGCTCTAGAAGGCGTATTTTAGAAAATCAATTTTTTAATTTTTTAATAAAAACTGCTTACTAAGAAAATTACCGAAAGATGTAAAAATCAACGATTTATTTCGGATTTTTTGCTATTTCCCTTAAAGGTAATTAGAAACAGGTTAATTAATGCAAAAGAGACTGCTCTAGAAGGCGTATTTTAGAAAATCAATTTTTTAATTTTTTAATAAAAACTGCTTACTAAGAAAATTACCGAAAGATGTAAAAATCAGCGATTTATTTCGGATTTTTTGCTATTTCCCTTTAAGGTAATTAGAAACAGGTTAATTAATGCAAGAGAGACTGCTCTAGAAGGCGTATTTTAGAAAATCAATTTTTTAATTTTTTAATAAAAACTGCTTACTAAGAAAATTACCGAAAGATATAAAAATCAGCGATTTATTTCGGATTTTTTGCTATTTCCCTTTAAGGTAATTAAAACCAGGTTAAAAAATGCAAAAGAGACTGCTCTAGAAGGCGGTTTTTAGAAAATCAATTTTTTAATTTTTTATTAAAAACTGCTTACTAAGAAAATTACCAAAAGATGTAATAATCAGCGATTTATTTCGGATTTTTTGCTATTTCCCTTTAAGGTAAATAGAAACAGGCTAATTAATGCAAAAGAGACTGGTCTAGAAGGCGTATTTTAGAAAATCAATTTTTTAATTTTTTAATAAAAACTGCTTACTAAGAAAATTACCGAAAGATGTAAAAATCAGCGATTTATTTCGGATTTTTTGCTATTTCCCTTTAAGGTAATTAGAAACAGGTTAATTAATGCAAAAGAGACTGCTCTAGAAGGCGTATTTTAGAAAAGCAATTTTTTAATTTTTTAATAAAAACTGCTTACTAAGAAAATTACCGAAAGATGTAAAAATCAACGATTTATTTCGGATTTTTTGCTATTTCCCTTTAAGGTAATTAGAAACAGGTTAATTAATGCAAAAGAGACTGCTCTAGAAGGCGCATTTTAGAAAATCAATTTTTTAATTTTTTAATAAAAACTGCTTACTAAGAAAATTACCGAAAGATGTAAAAATCAGCGATTTATTTCGGATTTTTTGCTATTTCCCTTTAAGGTAATTAGAAACAGGTTAATTAATGCAAAAGAGACTGCTCTAGAAGGCGTATTTTAGAAAATCAATTTTTTAATTTTTTGATAAAAACTGCTTAATAAGAAAATTACCAAAAGATGTAAAAATCAGCGATTTATTTCGGATTTTTTGCTATTTCCCTTTAAGGTAATTAGAAACAGGTTAATTAATGCAAAAGAGACTGCTCTAGAAGGCGTATTTTAGAAAATCAATTTTTTAATTTTTTAATAAAAACTGCTTACTAAGAAAATTACCGAAAGATGTAAAAATCAGCGATTTATTTCGGATTTTTTGCTATTTCCCTTTAAGGTAATTAGAAACAGGTTAATTAATGCAAAAGAGACTGCTCTAGAAGGCGTATTTTAGAAAATCAATTTTTTAATTTTTTAATAAAAACTGCTTACTAAGAAAATTACCGAAAGATGTAAAAATCAACGATTTATTTCGGATTTTTTGCTATTTTCCTTTAAGGTAATTAGAAAAAGGTTAATTAATGCAAAAGAGACTGCTCTTGAAGGCGTATTTTAGAAAATCAATTTTTTAAATTTTTAATAAAAACTGCTTACTAAGAAAATTACCGAAAGATGTAAAAATCAACGATTTATTTCGGATTTTTTGCTATTTCCCTTTAAGGTAATTAGAAACAGGTTAATTAATGCAAAAGAGACTGCTCTAGAAGGCGCATTTTAGAAAATCAATTTTTTAATTTTTTAATAAAAACTGCTTACTAAGAAAATTACCGAAAGATGTAAAAATCAGCGATTTATTTCGGATTTTTTGCTATTTCCCTTTAAGGTAATTAGAAACAGGTTAATTAATGCAAAAGAGACTGCTCTAGAAGGCGTATTTTAGAAAATCAATTTTTTAATTTTTTAATAAAAACTGCTTACTAAGAAAATTACCGAAAGATGTAAAAATCAACGATTTATTTCGTATTTTTTGCGCTATTTCCCTTTAAGATAATTAGAAACAGGTTAATTAATGCAAAAGAGACTGCTCTAGAAGGCGTATTTTAGAAAATCAATTTTTTAATTTTCTAATAAAAACTGCTTACTAAGAAAATTACCGAAAGATGTAAAAATCAACGATTTATTTCGGATTTTTTGCTATTTCCCTTTAAGGTAATTAGAAACAGGTTAATTAATGCAAAAGAGACTGCTCTAGAAGGCGTATTTTAGAAAATCAATTTTTTAATTTTTTGATAAAAACTGCTTAATAAGAAAATTACCAAAAGATGTAAAAATCAGCGATTTATTTCGGATTTTTTGCTATTTCCCTTTAAGGTAATTAGAAACAGGTTAATTAATGCAAAAGAGACTGCTCTAGAAGGCGTATTTTAGAAAATCAATTTTTTAATTTTCTAATAAAAACTGCTTACTAAAAAAATTACCGAAAGATGTAAAAATCAACGATTTATTTCGGATTTTTTGCTATTTCCCTTTAAGGTAATTAGAAACAGGTTAATTAATGCAAAAGAGACTGCTCTAGAAGGCGTATTTTAGAAAATCAATTTTTTAATTTTTTGATAAAAACTGCTTAACAAGAAAATTACCAAAAGATGTAAAAATAAGCGATTTATTTCGCATTTTTTGCTATTTCCCTTTAAGGTAATTAGAAAAAGGTTAATTAATGCAAAAGAGACTGCTCTAGAAGGCGTATTTTAGAAAATCAATTTTTTAATTTTTTAATAAAAACTGCTTACTAAGAAAATTACCGAAAGATGTAAAAATCAGCGATTTATTTCGGATTTTTTGCTATTTCCCTTTAAGGTAATTAGAAACAGGTTAATTAATGCAAAAGAGACTGCTCTAGAAGTCGTATTTTAGAAAATCAATTTTTTAATTTTTTAATAAAAACTGCTTACTAAGAAAATTACCGAAAGATGTAAAAATCAACGATTTATTTCGGATTTTTTGCTATTTCCCTTTAAGATAATTAGAAACAGGTTAATTAATGCAAAAGAGACTGCTCTAGAAGGCGTATTTTAGAAAATCAATTTTTTAATTTTCTAATAAAAACTGCTTACTAAGAAAATTACCGAAAGATGTAAAAATCAACGATTTATTTAGGATTTTTTGCTATTTCCCTTTAAGGTAATTAGAAACAGGTTAATTAATGCAAAAGAGACTGCTCTAGACGGCGTATTTTAGAAAATCAATTTTTTAATTTTTTGATAAAAACTGCTTAATAAGAAAATTACCAAAAGATGTAAAAATCAGCGATTTATTTCGGATTTTTTGCTATTTCCCTTTAAGGTAATTAGAAACAGGTTAATTAATGCAAAAGAGACTGCTCTAGAAGGCGTATTTTAGAAAATCAATTTTTTAATTTTTTAATAAAAACTGCTTACTAAGAAAATTACCGAAAGATGTAAAAATCAACGATTTATTTCGGATTTTTTGCTATTTCCCTTTAAGGTAATTAGAAAAAGGTTAATTAATGCAAAAGAGACTGCTCTTGAAGGCGTATTTTAGAAAATCAATTTTTTAAATTTTTAATAAAAACTGTTTACTAAGAAATTTACCGAAAGGTGTAAAAATCAACGATTTATTTCGGATTTTTGGCTATTTCCCTTTAAGGTAATTAGAAACAGGTTAATTAATGCAAAACAGACTGCTCTAGAAGGCGTATTTTAGAAAATCAATTTTTTAATTTTTTAATAAAAACTGCTTACTAAGAAAATTACCGAAAGATGTAAAAATCAGCGATTTATTTCGGATTTTTTGCTATTTCCCTTTAAGGTAATTAGAAACAGGTTAATTAATGCAAAAGAGACTGCTCTAGAAGGCGTATTTTAGAAAATCAATTTTTTAATTTTTTAATAAAAACTGCTTACTAAGAAAATTACCGAAAGATGTAAAAATCAACGATTTATTTCGGATTTTTTGCTATTTCCCTTTAAGGTAATTAGAAACAGGTTAATTAATGCTAAAGAGACTGCTCTAGAAGGCGCATTTTAGAAAATCAATTTTTTAATTTTTTAATAAAAACTGCTTACTAAGAAAATTACCGAAAGATGTAAAAATCAGCGATTTATTTCGGATTTTTTGCTATTTCCCTTTAAGGTAATTAGAAACAGGTTAATTAATGCAAAAGAGACTGCTCTAGAAGGCGTATTTTAGAAAATCAATTTTTTAATTTTTTGATAAAAACTGCTTAATAAGAAAATTACCAAAAGATGTAAAAATCAGCGATTTATTTCGGATTTTTTGCTATTTCCCTTTAAGGTAATTAGAAACAGGTTAATTAATGCAAAAGAGACTGCTCTAGAAGGCGTATTTTAGAAAATCAATTTTTTAATTTTTTAATAAAAACTGTTTACTAAGAAAATTACCGAAAGGTGTAAAAATCAACGATTTATTTCGGATTTTTGGCTATTTCCCTTTAAGGTAATTAGAAACAGGTTAATTAATGCAAAACAGACTGCTCTAGAAGGCGTATTTTAGAAAATCAATTTTTTAATTTTTTAATAAAAACTGCTTACTAAGAAAATTACCGAAAGATGTAAAAATCAGCGATTTATTTCGGATTTTTTGCTATTTCCCTTTAAGGTAATTAGATACAGGTTAATTAATGCAAAAGAGACTGCTCTAGAAGGCGTATTTTAGAAAATCAATTTTTTAATTTTTTAATAAAAACTGCTTACTAAGAAAATTTACCGAAAGATGTAAAAATCAGCGATTTATTTCGGATTTTTTGCTATTTCCCTTTAAGGTAATTAGAAACAGGTTAATTAATGCAAAAGAGACTGCTCTAGAAGGCGTATTTTAGAAAATCAATTTTTTAATTTTTTAATAAAAACTGCTTACTAAGAAAATTACCGAAAGATGTAAAAATCAACGATTTATTTCGGATTTTTTGCTATTTCCCTTTAAGGTAATTAGAAAAAGGTTAATTAATGCAAAAGAGACTGCTCTTGAAGGCGTATTTTAGAAAATCAATTTTTTAAATTTTTAATAAAAACTGCTTACTAAGAAAATTACCGAAAGGTGTAAAAATCAACGATTTATTTCGGATTTTTTGCTATTTCCCTTTAAGGTAATTAGAAACAGGTTAATTAATGCAAAACAGACTGCTCTAGAAGGCGTATTTTAGAAAATCAATTTTTTAATTTTTTAATAAAAACTGCTTACTAAGAAAATTACCGAAAGATGTAAAAATCAACGATTTATTTCGGATTTTTTGCTATTTCCCTTTAAGGTAATTAGAAACAGGTTAATTAATGCAAAAGAGACTGCTCTAGAAGGCGTATTTTAGAAAATCAATTTTTTAATTTTTTAATAAAAACTGCTTACTAAGAAAATTACCGACAGATGTAAAAATCAACGATTTATTTCGGATTTTTTGCTATTTCCCTTTAAGGTAATTAGAAACAGGTTAATTAATGCAAAAGAGACTGCTCTAGAAGGCGTATTTTAGAAAATCAATTTTTTAATTTTTTAATAAAAACTGCTTACTAAGTAAATTACCGAAAGATGTATAAATCAACGATTTATTTCGGATTTTTTGCTATTTCCCCTTAAGGTAATTAGAAACAGGTTAATTAATGCAAAAGAGACTGCTCTAGAAGGCGTATTTTAGAAAATCAAGTTTTTAATTTTTTAATAAAAACTGCTTACTAAGAAAATTACCGAAAGATGTAAAAATCAACGATTTATTTCGGATTTTTTGCTATTTCCCTTTAAGGTAATTAGAAACAGGTCAATTAATGCAAAAGAGACTGCTCTAGAAGGCGTATTTTAGAAAATCAATTTTTTAATTTTTTAATAAAAACTGCTTACTAAGAAAATTACCGAAAGATGTAAACATCAACGATTTATTTCGGATTTTTTGCTATTTCCCTTTAAGGTAATTAGAAACAGGTTAATTAATGCAAAAGAGACTGCTCTAGAAGGCGTATTTTAGAAAATCAATTTTTTAATTTTTTAATAAAAACTGCTTACTAAGAAAATTACCGAAAGATGTAAAAATCAACGATTTATTTCGGATTTTTTGCTATTTCCCTTTAAGGTAATTAGAAACAGGTTAATTAATGCAAAAGAGACTGCTCTAGAAGGCGTATTTTAGAAAATCAATTTTTTAATTTTTAATAAAAACTTCTTACTAAAAAAATTACCGAAAGACGTAAAAATCAACGATTTATTTCGGATTTTTTGCTACTTCCCTTTAAGGTAATTAGAAACAGGTTAATTAATGCAAAAGAGACTGCTCTAGAAGGCGTATTTTAGAAAATCAATTTTTTAATTTTTTAATAAAAACTGCTTACTAAGAAAGTTACCGAAAGATGTAAAAATCAACGATTTATTTCGGATTTTTTGCTATTTCCCTTTAAGGTAATTAGAAACAGGTTAATTAATGCAAAAGAGACTGCTCTAGAAGGCGTATTTTAGAAAATCAATTTTTTAATAAAAACTGCTTACTAAGAAAATTACCGAAAGATGTAAAAATCAACGATTTATTTCGGATTTTTTGCTATTTCCCTTTAAGGTAATTAGAAACAGGTCAATTAATGCAAAAGAGACTGCTCTAGAAGGCGTATTTTAGAAAATCAATTTTTTAATTTTTTAATAAAAACTGCTTACTAAGTAAATTACCAAAAGATGTATAAATCAACGATTTATTTCGGATTTTTTGCTATTTCCCCTTAAGGTAATTAGAAACAGGTTAATTAATGCAAAAGAGACTGCTCTAGAAGGCGTATTTTAGAAAATCAAGTTTTTAATTTTTTAATAAAAACTGCTTACTAAGAAAATTACCGAAAGATGTAAAAATCAACGATTTATTTCGGATTTTTTGCTATATCCCTTTAAGGTAATTAGAAACAGGTTAATTAATGCAAAAGAGACTGCTCTAGAAGGCGTATTTTAGAAAATCAATTTTTTAATTTTTTAATAAAAACTGCTTACTAAGAAAATTACCGAAAGATGTAAAAATCAACGATTTATTTCGGATTTTTTGCTATTTCCCTTTAAGGTAATTAGAAACAGGTTAATTAATGCAAAAGAGACTGCTCCAGAAGGTGTATTTTAGAAAATCAATTTTTTAATTTTTTAATAAAAACTGCTTACTAAGAAAATTACCGAAAGGTGTAAAAATCAACGATTTATTTCGGATTTATTGCTATTTCCCTTTAAGGTAATTAGAAACAGGTGAATTAATGCAAAACAGACTGCTCTTGAAGGCGTATTTTAGAAAATCAATTTTTTAATTTTTTAATAAAAACTGCTTACTAAGAAAATTACCGAAAGATGTAAAAATCAACGATTTATTTCGGATTTTTTGCTATTTCCCTTTAAGGTAATTAGAAACAGGTCAATTAATGCAAAAGAGACTGCTCTAGAAGGCGTATTTTAGAAAATCAATTTTTTAATTTTTTAATAAAAACTGCTTACTAAGAAAATTACCGAAAGATGTATAAATCAACGATTTATTTCGGATTTTTTGCTATTTCCCTTTAAGGTAATTAGAAACAGGTTAATTAATGCAAAAGAGACTGCTCTAGAAGGCGTATTTTAGAAAATCAATTTTTTACTTTTTTAATAAAAACTGCTTACTAAGAAAATTACCGAAAGATGTAAAAATCAGCGATTTATTTCGGATTTTTTGCTATTTCCCTTTAAGGTAAATAGAAACAGGTTAATTAATGCAAAAGAGACTGCTCTAGAAGGCGTATTTTAGAAAATCAATTTTTTAATTTTTTAATAAAAACTGCTTACTAAGTAAATTACCAAAAGATGTATAAATCAACGATTTATTTCGGATTTTTTGCTATTTCCCCTTAAGGTAATTAGAAACAGGTTAATTAATGCAAAAGAGACTGCTCTAGAAGGCGTATTTTAGAAAATCAAGTTTTTAATTTTTTAATAAAAACTGCTTACTAAGAAAATTACCGAAAGATGTAAAAATCAACGATTTATTTCGGATTTTTTGCTATTTCCCTTTAAGGTAATTAGAAACAGGTTAATTAATGCAAAAGAGACTGCTCTAGAAGGTGTATTTTAGAAAATCAATTTTTTAATTTTTTAATAAAAACTGCTTACTAAGAAAATTACCGAAAGGTGTAAAAATCAACGATTTATTTCGGATTTTTTGCTATTTCCCTTTAAGGTAATTAGAAACAGGTGAATTAATGCAAAACAGACTGCTCTTGAAGGCGTATTTTAGAAAATCAATTTTTTAATTTTTTAATAAAAACTGCTTACTAAGAAAATTACCGAAAGATGTAAAAATCAACGATTTATTTCGGATTTTTTGCTATTTCCCTTTAAGGTAATTAGAAACAGGTCAATTAATGCAAAAGAGACTGCTCTAGAAGGCGTATTTTAGAAAATCAATTTTTTAATTTTTTAATAAAAACTGCTTACTAAGAAAATTACCGAAAGATGTATAAATCAACGATTTATTTCGGATTTTTTGCTATTTCCCTTTAAGGTAATTAGAAACAGGTTAATTAATGCAAAAGAGACTGCTCTAGAAGGCGTATTTTAGAAAATCAATTTTTTACTTTTTTAATAAAAACTGCTTACTAAGAAAATTACCGAAAGATGTAAAAATCAGCGATTTATTTCGGATTTTTTGCTATTTCCCTTTAAGGTAAATAGAAACAGGTTAATTAATGCAAAAGAGACTGCTCTAGAAGGCGTATTTTAGAAAATCAATTTTTTAATTTTTTAATAAAAACTGCTTACTAAGAAAATTACCGAAAGATGTAAAAATCAGCGATTTATTTCGGATTTTTTCGTATTTCCCTTTAAGGTAATTAGAAACAGGTTAATTAATGCAAAAGAGACTGCTCTAGAAGGCGTATTTTAGAAAATCAATTTTTTAATTTTTTAATAAAAACTGCTTACTAAGAAAATTACCGAAAGGTGTAAAAATCAACGATTTATTTCGGATTTTTTGCTATTTCCCTTTAAGGTAATTAGAAACAGGTTAATTAATGCAAAAGAGACTGCTCCAGAAGGTGTATTTTAGAAAATCAATTTTTTAATTTTTTAATAAAAACTGCTTACTAAGAAAATTACCGAAAGGTGTAAAAATCAACGATTTATTTCGGATTTTTTGCTATTTCCCTTTAAGGTAATTAGAAACAGGTGAATTAATGCAAAACAGACTGCTCTAGAAGGCGTATTTTAGAAAATCAATTTTTTAATTTTTTAATAAAAACTGCTTACTAAGAAAATTACCGAAAGATGTAAAAATCAGCGATTTATTTAGGATTTTTTGCTATTTCCTTTTAAGGTAATTAGAAACAGGTTAATTAATGCAAAAGAGACTGCTCTAGAAGGCGTATTTTAGAAAATCAATTTTTTAATTTTTTAATAAAAACTGCTTACTAAGAAAATTACCGAAAGATGTAAAAATCAGCGATTTATTTCGGATTTTTTGCTATTTCCCTTTAAGGTAATTAGAAACAGGTTAATTAACGCAAAAGAGACTGGTCTAGAAGGCGTATTTTAGAAAATCAATTTTTTAATTTTTTAATAAAAACTGCTTACTAAGAAAATTACCGAAAAATGTAAAAGTCAACGATTTATTTCGGATTTTTTGCTATTTCCCTTTAAGGTAATTAGAAACAGGTTAATTAATGCAAAAGAGACTGCTCTAGAAGGCGTATTTTAGAAAATCAATTTTTTAATTTTTTAATAAAAACTGCTTACTAAGAAAATTACCGAAAGATGTAAAAATCAACGATTTATTTCGGATTTTTTGCTATTTCCCTTTAAGGTAATTAGTAACAGGTTAATTAATGCAAAAGAGACTGCTCTAGAAGGCGTATTTTAGAAAATCAATTTTTTAATTTTTTAATAAAAACTGCTTACTAAGAAAATTACCGAAAGATGTAAAAATCAACGATTTATTTCGGATTTTTTGCTATTTCCCTTTAAGGTAATTATGTTAGGGATTCAATTTATGCGCCTAATTTCTTTTCCTTTTTCTTAAGTTGGCATTCGCCATCTTCACCCCCACTCTTATTCATTAAAAGGCCCAGAAGACGCCCTTTTCAGTTTAGTCACTTTGTATTCCTTGTGTTGCTTAGTCGCCTTAATAAAAGTGCTATTAATAAATTGACTTAATTTGTTTCACTGCGTTCAAACCTCGCCAATAGGTTATGGGCCCAGTCAGTGATTAACAAAATTAATCGTGTCACGAATTGAATAAGTAAAAAGTCATAAACGTGTGAAAAACGCGAAGCGCCGAGAGGTCATAAAAACAAAATGGCACAAGCGACAACGACAAGACTCGAAACATTGTCTCGCGACAACTACGACACGTGGCGAATTCAAGCCGAAGCCCTGCTCGTGAAAAACGATCACTGGGGCTACGTTTCCGGCGAAGAAGAACGACCGGTGGTCGAAGGCGCAGGCGAAGCGCTGGTAGCCGCGCAAGCCGCAGCAAAAACCTGGCTAACCAACGACCGCAAGGCAAAGGCCGATTTGATCTTGGCAATAAATCCCTCGGAACTAACGCAGATCCGAGGATGCATCACCTCGCGGGACGTTTGGGTTAAGCTGGAATCCATCTACGCCTCAAAAGGACCAGCCCGAAAAGCGACGCTGCTGAAACGCCTCGTACAACAAAAGATGCAAGAAGGCGACGACGTCTCGAAGCATCTCATCGAGTTCTTCGATGCCGTGGACAAACTCAAGTCCATGGAGATAGACATCAACGGAGAGTTGATGACAATAATGCTGTTATACAGCCTCCCTAGCAGCTTCGAGAATTTCCGCATCGCCATCGAATCTCGCGACAAATTACCCGACGCTGAAGCCCTGAAGATAAAAATCATCGAGGAGTACAACGCCCGGGAAAAGTCGATCGAAAGTGGCGCCGCCATGTTCGCGAAAGGCCAAGCTTCCTCGAGAAAGAACAAGTTCCAGCGAGAAAACAAAAGTGGCGCTAACGGCGGAAAAGGTGGTGGCACAAGCAACGGCAATGGTACCAACAAGGGAAAGAGGAACGAGAAGCGACGTATCAAGTGCGGATTTTGTTCCAAAAACGGGCACAAAGAAAGTGAGTGCTGGCAAAAACTCGCGTCCAAAAACAAACCAGACGAAGTTCACTGTGCTTTTCTTATCGACAAAGTGCGCGATTCAAAGGGTGCAAACAACGTCTGGTGCTTGGACTCCGGTTGCACCTCGCACTTGTGCAAGGACAGAGACTCCTTTGTGAATGTGCGCGATAATCCCGGACAATTGAAGCTCGCGGATAACTCGACAACGCGAATAGTCGGAAAAGGTGATGTGCGAGTCGCAACCACAGACTGCCCGGACAATGTCGTGATGCTGAGGGACACTCTGTACGTCCCGGACTTGAGGTCTAACCTTCTCTCGATCTCGAAAATAGTGGATCATGGCCACGAGGTCGCGTTCAAGAAGTCGTGCGCGGTTGTCAAAAACAGTTTCGGTGACGTAAAGCTAGTTGCCGAGCGCATCGGAGATTTGTTCTTTCTTCGCGAAAGTAAACAAAGCGCGATGGCCGTCTCGGAGGCGAACAATTCGAAGTCCGACGTCGAGGTGTGGCACACTCGATTAGGCCACCTGAACGCGCGCGACCTGTCACTGCTGGCAAGGAGCGGGAACGTGAAGGGACTGACACTCAAGTCAGACGTCGGCGAGATCAAGTGCGACACCTGTGTGTCCGCCAAAATAACGTGCGCTCCGTTCGGAGCCCGAGAGAAACACTCCTCGGAGCTCCTCGAGTTGGTTCACACCGATCTTTGTGGACCAATGCGAACACAGTCGATGAGAGGCGCGCGCTATTTTATGACGTTCATCGACGACTATTCCCGAGTGTGCATGGTCTACTTTCTCCAGAAGAAGAGCGACGCCGTACAGAAGTTCCGAGACTACAAAAACCTCGTCGAAAACCAGCTCGGACGAAGGATCAAGGCACTCCAATCTGACGGCGGCACCGAGTACGGAAACAAGGAGATGGAGAAGCTGCTGAAGGAGTCCGGCATCGTTCATCGCACGACAACGGCACACACGCCCCAACAAAACGGCGTTGCCGAACGAAAAAACCGCACGTTGGTCGAGGCCGCGCGATGTATGCAAATCGATGCGAACTTGCCTCAATCGCTCTGGGCTGAGGCGATTGCGGCCGCGAACTACGTGAGAAATCGGTGCCCAACGAAAGCGTTGCCTGGCGGAGTTACGCCGATCGAACTTTGGACAGGAGAAAAGCCGAACGTGTCTCACCTTCGCTCGTTCGGTGAAAGAGCGTTTGTCCTAGACAAAACTCCTGGAAAGGGGAAGTTTGATCGAAAGGGGATCCCAGGATACTTCATTGGCTACTCCGAGCAATCCAAGGCTTATCGCATCTGGATACCTGAAGAGCGGAAAGTTCGAGTGTCCCGTGATGTCAAGTTTCTGAATGAGTTCCGGCCTGGCCCATCCCGGAAGCAGATTGCCCCTCGAGGGCACGAGAGGCCGCCCCGGAAGGTCGGGAGGCTGGACAATCGCATCTTCATGGATTGTGTATTGGACGCCAGCGTCACGAAACCTCCAAATCATCCACCTCGAGCCATCGTGGAACCAGTCAACGAGCCTGCTGACGAGGTCGATGACGAGGAAATTTCGGAGCCCTTCTACGGCTTCGAGGATGATGGAACAGGGGAAGCGGAGCAGCAGCCATCACCAAAAAGAGGACGGGGCAGACCCAAGACCGTGAAGACTGGTAAGAGGGGTCGCCCATCGAAGCAGTACCACGAAGCGGTCATCGCAGAGCAATCGGACTATGAAGGGCAAGTTATCGTTCGGGGTGACATCGAAGAAAACAACGGCGCCGACCGAAACTTCGATGACAACAGTGACATCGAAGAAAACAACGGCGCGGACCGAAACTTCGATGACAGCAGTGACATCGAAGAAAACAACGGCGCCGACCGAAACTTCGATGACAACAGTGACATCGAAGAAAACAACGGCGCGGACCGAAACTTCGATGACAACAGTGACATCGAAGAAAACAACGGCGCGGACCGAAACTTCGATGACAGCAGTGACATCGAAGAAAACAACGGCGCCGACGGAAACTTCGATGACAGCAGTGACATCGAAGAAAACAACGGCGCCGACCGAAACTTCGATGACAACAGTGACAGAATCGAGGATGACGACGCTACCTACCAAGCCGACAAATGCGTGGCGATGGCAGCCATTGAGATTCCTATCAACAGCGCCCTGGAAGGAGAAGAAAAGGACGAGTGGTTTCATGCCATCTACTCTGAAGCCAAGAGCCTTGTGGCAAACGACACCTGGGAGCTGGTGGACAGACCTACCAATCATAACGTGATTTCTTGTCGTACAGTCTTGCGCAACAAGTTCAATCCGGACGGGAGTCTGGATCGACGTAAGGCTAGAGTTGTTGCTCGCGGATTCGCCCAGCGGCCCGGTATCGATTTTACCGACACATTCGCGCCAGTGGCGCGCCTGGACTCGCTTCGGTTCCTGTTGGCGTTAGCAGCTAAGTTCGACCTCCAGATCTCCCAGCTGGACATCACCACGGCATATCTCAATGGTGAGATGGACACCGAGGTGTACATGGAGCCTCCGGTCCTGTTAAAGGAATCGCTGGAGAGGATGATCAACACCGAAAGAGACAGAGCCTTGGTCGCTAAAGCTCAGCGTATGCTTAAGGCATTGAAGTCGGGCGACAAGGTTTGTCTGCTGGTTAAAGCCCTGTACGGGCTTCGCCAAGCTGGTCGGCAATGGCACGCTAAAGTCAGCGGTACCTTCAAGAGGGTTGGACTGAAGCCGACGGAGTCCGATCCCTGCGTCTACGTTGATCACCGTTCTGGAGGATGCACCTACGTCCTGCTGTACGTCGATGACATCGTCTTCGCCTCCAACAACCCGGAGCGCGTTTGCGAGATCAAGGATCATCTGGCCGCAGAGTACCAGGTGAAAGACCTCGGACGGATCAAGTACTGCTT
This sequence comes from Eutolmus rufibarbis, assembly GCA_963920795.1. NCBI lineage: Eukaryota > Metazoa > Arthropoda > Insecta > Diptera > Asilidae > Eutolmus > Eutolmus rufibarbis. Next base: position 160,818 of record OY987204.1, read on the forward strand.
GGGCATAGAGGTCAAGCAGGAGAAAAACAAGATCTCCATCTGTCAGAGCGGATACATCCGAGAAGTCCTGGACAAGTTTGGGATGTCCGACTGCAAGGCCGTCAGGTCGCCGCTTGCCGCTGGCACAAAACTTGAGGCGAGCACCGGCGGGAACGAGGCAAAGTTTCCCTACCGCGAGCTCATCGGTGCCCTGATGTACCTCGCCATCGGGACACGCCCTGATATCGCCTACGCGGTCAACATGCTGAGCCAATTCAACTGTGCTCACGACCAAGTTCACTGGCTCGCCGCAAAGCGGGTATTGAGGTACCTGAAAGGCACCGTGGATCGACAGCTGGTCTACATCCAGGACCAGAGCGGGATCGTCGGACATGCGGACGCGGACTGGGGAAATTGCCCGATCGACCGAGTTTCTTACTCGGGATACTTGTTTTCCCTGTCCGGAGCAGCAATATCTTGGCATTCGCGCAAGCAGAGAATCGTCGCCCTGTCATCGACGGAAGCGGAGTACGTGAGTCTCTCTGAAGCCATGCGAGAGGCCGTCCACCTGTCGAACTTCGCCAAGGAGCTACGTCGGGAGAAGCTGTCAAAAATCATCGTCTACAACGACAACCAGTCTGCAGCAAAACTGGTGTACAACCCGGTCTTCCACGCGCGCACCAAGCACGTGGACATAAAGTACCACTTTGTTCGGAAGGCTGTCCGAACTTATCCACTCAGCGTGGAATTTTTGCCGACAGAAGAAATGACAGCCGATGTTCTGACGAAACCACTGGTTGGAGTCAAGCTGGAGAATTGTTCTCGCGGCCTGGGATTGAAGGATTGTTGAGTAGTCGAGTCCTGTTTTTTCTTTTTACTTATCATTCGCAATTAGCCTTGTAATTGAGGGGAAGTGTTAGGGATTCAATTTATGCGCCTAATTTCTTTTCCTTTTTCTTAAGTTGGCATTCGCCATCTTCACCCCCACTCTTATTCATTAAAAGGCCCAGAAGACGCCCTTTTCAGTTTAGTCACTTTGTATTCCTTGTGTTGCTTAGTCGCCTTAATAAAAGTGCTATTAATAAATTGACTTAATTTGTTTCACTGCGTTCAAACCTCGCCAATAAATTAGAAACAAGTTAATTAATGCAAAACAGACTGCTCTAGAAGGCATATTTTAGAAAATCAATTTTTTAATTTTTTAATAAAAACTGCTTACTAAGAAAATTACCGAAAGGTGTAAAAATCAACGATTTATTTCGGATTTTTTGCTATTTCCCTTTAAGGTAATTAGAAACAGGTGAATTAATGCAAAACAGACTGCTCTAGAAGGCGTATTTTAGAAAATCAATTTTTTAATTTTTTAATAAAAACTGCTTACTAAGAAAATTACCGAAAGATGTAAAAATCAGCGATTTATTTCGGATTTTTTGCTATTTCCTTTTAAGGTAATTAGAAACAGGTTAATTAATGCAAAAGAGACTGCTCTAGAAGGCGTATTTTAGAAAATCAATTTTTTAATTTTTTAATAAAAACTGCTTACTAAGAAAATTACCGAAAGATGTAAAAATCAGCGATTTATTTCGGATTTTTTGCTATTTCCCTTTAAGGTAATTAGAAACAGGTTAATTAACGCAAAAGAGACTGGTCTAGAAGGCGTATTTTAGAAAATCAATTTTTTAATTTTTTAATAAAAACTGCTTACTAAGAAAATTACCGAAAGATGTAAAAATCAACGATTTATTTCGGATTTTTTGCTATTTCCCTTTAAGATAATTAGAAACAGGTTAATTAATGCAAAAGAGACTGCTCTAGAAGGCGTATTTTAGAAAATCAATTTTTTAATTTTTTAATAAAAACTGCTTACTAAGAAAATTACCGAAAGATGTAAAAATCAGCGATTTATTTCGGATTTTTTGCTATTTCCCTTTAAGGTAATTAGAAACAGGTTAATTAATGCAAAAGAGACTGCTCTAGAAGGCGTATTTTAGAAAATCAATTTTTTAATTTTTTAATAAAAACTGCTTACTAAGAAAATTACCGAAAGATGTAAAAATCAGCGATTTATTTCGGATTTTTTGCTATTTCCCTTTAAGGTAATTAAAACCAGGTTAAAAAATGCAAAAGAGACTGCTCTAGAAGGCGTTTTTTAGAAAATCAATTTTTTAATTTTTTATTAAAAACTGCTTACTAAGAAAATTACCAAAAGATGTAATAATCAGCGATTTATTTCGGATTTTTTGCTATTTCCCTTTAAGGTAATTAGAAACAGGTCAATTAATGCAAAAGAGACTGCTCTAGAAGGCGTATTTTAGAAAATCAATTTTTTAATTTTTTAATAAAAACTGCTTACTAAGAAAATTACCGAAAGATGTAAAAATCAACGATTTATTTCGGATTTTTTGCTATTTCCCTTTAAGGTAATTAGAAACAGGTTAATTAATGCAAAATTTTAGAAAATCAATTTTTTAATTTTTTAATAAAAACTGCTTACTAAGAAAATTACCAAAAGATGTAAAAATCAGCGATTTATTTCGGATTTTTTGCTATTTCCCTTTAAGGTAATTAGAAACAGGTTAATTAATGCAAAAGAGACTGCTCTAGAAGGCGTATTTTAGAAAATCAATTTTTTAATTTTTTAATAAAAACTGCTTACTAAGAAAATTACCGAAAGATGTAAAAATCAGCGATTTATTCCGGATTTTTTGCTATTTCCCTTTAAGGTAATTAGAAACAGGTTAATTAATGCAAAAGAGACTGCTCTAGAAGGCGTATTTTAGAAAATCAATTTTTTAATTTTTTAATAAAAACTGCTTACTAAGAAAATTACCGAAAGATGTAAAAATCAACGATTTATTTCGGATTTTTTGCTATTTCCCTTTAAGGTAATTAGAAACAGGTTAACTAATGCAAAAGAGACTGCTCTAGAAGGCGTATTTTAGAAAATCAATTTTTTAATTTTTTAATAAAAACTGCTTACTAAGAAAATTACCGAAAGATGTAAAAATCAGCGATTTATTTCGGATTTTTTGCTATTTCCCTTTAAGGTAATTAGAAACAGGTTAATTTATGCAAAGGAGACTACTCTAGAAGGCGTATTTTAGAAAATCAATTTTTTAATTTTTTAATAAAAACTGCTTACTAAGAAAATTACCGAAAGATGTAAAAATCAACGATTTATTTCGGATTTTTTGCTATTTCCCTTTAAGGTAATTAGAAACAGGTCAATTAATGCAAAAGAGACTGCTCTAGAAGGCGTATTTTAGAAAATCAATTTTTTAATTTTTTAATAAAAACTGCTTACTAAGAAAATTACCGAAAGATGTATAAATCAACGATTTATTTCGGATTTTTTGCAATTTCCCTTTAAGGTAATTAGAAACAGGTTAACTAATGCAAAAGAGACTGCTCTAGAAGGCGTATTTTAGAAAATCAATTTTTTAATTTTTTAATAAAAACTGCTTACTAAGAAAATTACCGAAAGATGTAAAAATCAGCGATTTATTTCGGATTTTTTGCTATTTCCCTTTAAGGTAATTAGAAACAGGTTAATTTATGCAAAAGAGACTGCTCTAGAAGGCGTATTTTAGAAAATCAATTTTTTAATTTTTTAATAAAAACTGCTTACTAAGAAAATTACCGAAAGATGTAAAAATCAACGATTTATTTCGGATTTTTTGCTATTTCCCTTTAAGGTAATTAGAAACAGGTCAATTAATGCAAAAGAGACTGCTCTAGAAGGCGTATTTTAGAAAATCAATTTTTTAATTTTTTAGTAAAAACTGCTTACTAAGAAAATTACCGAAAAATGTAAAAGTCAACGATTTATTTCGGATTTTTTGCTATTTCCCTTTAAGGTAATTAGAAACAGGTTAATTAATGCAAAAGAGACTGCTCTAGAAGGCGTATTTTAGAAAATCAATTTTTTAATTTTTTAATAAAAACTGCTTACTAAGAAAATTACCGAAAGATGTAAAAATCAAAGATTTATTTCGGATTTTTTGCTATTTCCCTTTAAGGTAATTAGAAACAGGTTAATTAATGCAAAAGAGACTGCTCTAGAAGGCGTATTTTAGAAAATCAATTTTTTAATTTTTTAATAAAAACTGCTTACTAAGAAAATTACCGAAAGATGTAAAAAATCAACGATTTATTTCGCATTTTTTGCTATTTCCCCTTAAGGTAATTAGAAACAAGTTAATTAATGCAAAACAGACTGCTCTAGAAGGCATATTTTAGAAAATCAATTTTTTAATTTTTTAATAAAAACTGCTTACTAAGAAAATTACCGAAAGATGTAAAAATCAACGATTTATTTCGGATTTTTTGCTATTTCCCTTTAAGGTAATTAGAAACAGGTTAATTAATGCAAAAGAGACTGCTTTAGAAGGCGTATTTTAGAAAATCAATTTTTTAATTTTTTAATAAAAACTGCTTACTAAGAAAATTACCGAAAGATGTAAAAATCAACGATTTATTTCGGATTTTTTGCTATTTCCCTTTAAGGTAATTAGAAACAGGTCAATTAATGCAAAAGAGACTGCTCTAGAAGGCGTATTTTAGAAAATCAATTTTTTAATTTTTTAATAAAAACTGCTTACTAAGAAAATTACCGAAAGATGTATAAATCAACGATTTATTTCGGATTTTTTGCAATTTCCCTTTAAGGTAATTAGAAACAGGTTAACTAATGCAAAAGAGACTGCTCTAGAAGGCGTATTTTAGAAAATCAATTTTTTAATTTTTTAATAAAAACTGCTTACTAAGAAAATTACCGAAAGATGTAAAAATCAGCGATTTATTTCGGATTTTTTGCTATTTCCCTTTAAGGTAATTAGAAACAGGTTAATTTATGCAAAAGAGACTGCTCTAGAAGGCGTATTTTAGAAAATCAATTTTTTAATTTTTTAATAAAAACTGCTTACTAAGAAAATTACCGAAAGATGTAAAAATCAACGATTTATTTCGGATTTTTTGCTATTTCCCTCTAAGGTAATTAGAAACAGGTCAATTAATGCAAAAGAGACTGCTCTAGAAGGCGTATTTTAGAAAATCAATTTTTTAATTTTTTAGTAAAATTGCTTACTAAGAAAATTACCGAAAAATGTAAAAGTCAACGATTTATTTCGGATTTTTAGCTATTTCCCTTTAAGGTAATTAGAAACAGGTTAATTTATGCAAAAGAGACTGCTCTAGAAGGCGTATTTTAGAAAATCAATTTTTTAATTTTTTAATAAAAACTGCTTACTAAGAAAATTACCGAAAGATGTAAAAAATCAACGATTTATTTCGCATTTTTTGCTATTTCCCCTTAAGGTAATTAGAAACAAGTTAATTAATGCAAAACAGACTGCTCTAGAAGGCATATTTTAGAAAATCAATTTTTTAATTTTTTAATAAAAACTGCTTACTAAGAAAATTACCGAAAGATGTAAAAATCAACGATTTATTTCGGATTTTTTGCTACTTCCCTTTAAGGTAATTAGAAACAGGTTAATTAATGCAAAAGAGACTGCTTTAGAAGGCGTATTTTAGAAAATCAATTTTTTAATTTTTTAATAAAAACTGCTTACTAAGAAAATTACCGAAAGATGTAAAAATCAACGATTTATTTCGGATTTTTTGCTATTTCCCTTTAAGGTAATTAGAAACAGGTTAATTAATGCAAAAGAGACTGCTCTAGAAGGCGTATTTTAGAAAATCAATTTTTTAATTTTTTAATAAAAACTGCTTACTAAGAAAATTACCGAAAGATGTAAAAATCAACGATTTATTTCGGATTTTTTGCTATTTCCCTTTAAGGTAATTAGAAACAGGTTAATTAATGCAAAATTTTAGAAAATCAATTTTTTAATTTTTTAATAAAAACTGCTTACTAAGAAAATTACCAAAAGATGTAAAAATCAGCGATTTATTTCGGATTTTTTGCTATTTCCCTTTAAGGTAATTAGAAACAGGTTAATTAATGCAAAAGAGACTGCTCTAGAAAGCGTATTTTAGAAAATCAATTTTTTAATTTTTTAATAAAAACTGCTTACTAAGAAAATTACCGAGAGATGTAAAAATCAGCGATTCATTCCGGATTTTTTGCTATTTCCCTTTAAGGTAATTAGAAACAGGTTAATTAATGCAAAAGAGACTGCTCTAGAAGGCGTATTTTAGAAAATAATTTTTTTAATTTTTTAATAAAAACTGCTTACTAAGAAAATTACCGAAAGATGTAAAAATCAACGATTTATTTCGGATTTTTTGCTATTTCCCTTTAAGGTAATTAGAAACAGGTTAACTAATGCAAAAGAGACTGCTCTAGAAGGCGTATTTTAGAAAATCAATTTTTTAATTTTTTAATAAAAACTACTTACTAAGAAAATTACCGAAAGATGTAAAAATCAGCGATTTATTTCGGATTTTTTGCTATTTCCCTTTAAGGTAATTAGAAACAGGTTAATTTATGCAAAAGAGACTGCTCTAGAAGGCGTATTTTAGAAAATCAATTTTTTAATTTTTTAATAAAAACTGCTTACTAAGAAAATTACCGAAAGATGTAAAAATCAACGATTTATTGCGGATTTTTTGCTATTTCCCTTTAAGGTAATTAGAAACAGGTCAATTAATGCAAAAGAGACTGCTCTAGAAGGCGTATTTTAGAAAATCAATTTTTTAATTTTTTAATAAAAACTGCTTACTAAGAAAATTACCGAAAGATGTAAAAATCAACGATTTATTTCGGATTTGTTGCTATTTCCCTTTAAGGTAATTAGAAACAGGTCAATTAATGCAAAAGAGACTGCTCTAGAAGGCGTATTTTAGAAAATCAATTTTTTAATTTTTTAATAAAAACTGCTTACTAAGAAAATTACCGAAAGATGTATAAATCAACGATTTATTTCGGATTTTTTGCTATTTCCCTTTAAGGTAATTAGAAACAGGTTAACTAATGCAAAAGAGACTGCTCTAGAAGGCGTATTTTAGAAAATCAATTTTTTAATTTTTTAATAAAAACTGCTTACTAAGAAAATTACCGAAAGATGTAAAAATCAGCGATTTATTTCGGATTTTTTGCTATTTCCCTTTAAGGTAATTAGAAACAGGTTAATTTATGTAAAAGAGACTGCTCTAGAAGGCGTATTTTAGAAAATCAATTTTTTAATTTTTTAATAAAAACTGCTTACTAAGAAAATTACCGAAAGATGTAAAAATCAACGATTTATTTCGGATTTTTTGCTATTTCCCTTTAAGGTAATTAGAAACAGGTCAATTAATGCAAAAGAGACTGCTCTAGAAGGCGTATTTTAGAAAATCAATTTTTTAATTTTTTAATAAAAACTGCTTACTAAGAAAATTACCGAAAGATGTAAAAATCAAAGATTTATTTCGGATTTTTTGCTATTTCCCCTTAAGGTAATTAGAAACAAGTTAATTAATGCCAAACAGACTGCTCTAGAAGGCATATTTTAGAAAATCAATTTTTTAATTTTTTAATAAAAACTGCTTACTAAGAAAATTACCGAAAGATGTAAAAATCAACGATTTATTTCGGATTTTTTGCTATTTCCCTTTAAGGTAATTAGAAACAGGTTAATTAATGCAAAAGAGACTGCTTTAGAAGGCGTATTTTAGAAAATCAATTTTTTAAATTTTTAATAAAAACTGCTTACTAAGAAAATTACCGAAAGATGTAAAAATCAACGATTTATTTCGGATTTTTTGCTATTTCCCTTTAAGGTAATTAGAAACAGGTTAATTAATGCAAAAGAGACTGCTCTAGAAGGCGTATTTTAGAAAATCAATTTTTTAATTTTTTAATAAAAACTGCTTACTAAGAAAATTACCGAAAGATGTAAAAATCAACGATTTATTTCGGATTTTTTGCTATTTCCCTTTAAGGTAATTAGAAACAGGTTAATTAATGCAAAAGAGACTGCTCTAGAAGGCGTATTTTAGAAAATCAATTTTTTAATTTTTTAATAAAAACTGCTTACTAAGAAAATTACCGAAAGATGTAAAAATCAACGATTTATTTCGGATTTTTTGCTATTTCCCTTTAAGGTAATTAGAAACAGGTCAATTAATGCAAAAGAGACTGCTCTAGAAGACGTATTTTAGAAAATCAATTTTTTAATTTTTTAATAAAAACTGCTTACTAAGAAAATTACCGAAAGATGTAAAAATCAACGATTTATTTCGGATTTTTTGCTATTTCCCTTTAAGGTAATTAGAAACAGGTTAATTAATGCAAAATTTTAGAAAATCAATTTTTTAATTTTTTAATAAAAACTGCTTACTAAGAAAATTACCAAAAGATGTAAAAATCAGCGATTTATTTCGGATTTTTTGCTATTTCCCTTTAAGGTAATTAGAAACAGGTTAATTAATGCAAAAGAGACTGCTCTAGAAGGCGTATTTTAGAAAATCAATTTTTTAATTTTTTAATAAAAACTGCTTACTAAGAAAATTACCGAAAGATGTAAAAATCAACGATTTATTCCGGATTTTTTGCTATTTCCCTTTAAGGTAATTAGAAACAGGTTAATTAATGCAAAAGAGACTGCTCTAGAAGGCGTATTTTAGAAAATAATTTTTTTAATTTTTTAATAAAAACTGCTTACTAAGAAAATTACCGAAAGATGTAAAAATCAACGATTTATTTCGGATTTTTTGCTATTTCCCTTTAAGGTAATTAGAAACAGGTTAATTAATGCAAAAGAGACTGCTCTAGAAGGCGTATTTTAGAAAATCAATTTTTTAATTTTTTAATAAAAACTGCTTACTAAGAAAATTACCGAAAGATGTAAAAATCAGCGATTTATTTCGGATTTTTTGCTATTTCCCTTTAAGGTAATTAGAAACAGGTTAATTAATGCAAAAGAGACTGCTCTAGAAGGCGTATTTTAGAAAATCAATTTTTTAATTTTTTAATAAAAACTGCTTACTAAGAAAATTACCGAAAGATGTAAAAATCAGCGATTTATTTCGGATTTTTTGCTATTTCCCTTTAAGGTAATTAGAAACAGGTTAATTAATGCAAAAGAGACTGCTCTAGAAGGCGTATTTTAGAAAATCAATTTTTTAATTTTTTAATAAAAACTGCTTACTAAGAAAATTACCGAAAGATGTAAAAATCAGCGATTTATTTCGGATTTTTTGCTATTTCCCTTTAAGGTAATTAGAAACAGGTTAATTAATGCAAAAGAGACTGCTCTAGAAGGCGTATTTTAGAAAATCAATTTTTTAATTTTTTAATAAAAACTGCTTACTAAGAAAATTACCGAAAGATGTAAAAATCAGCGATTTATTTCGGATTTTTTGCTATTTCCCTTTAAGGTAATTAGAAACAGGTTAATTAATGCAAAAGAGACTGCTCTAGAAGGCGTATTTTAGAAAATCAATTTTTTAATTTTTTAATAAAAACTGCTTACTAAGAAAATTACCGAAAGATGTAAAAATCTGCGATTTATTTCGGATTTTTTGCTATTTCCCTTTAAGGTAATTAGAAACAGGTTAATTAATGCAAAAGAGACTGCTCTAGAAGGCGTATTTTAGAAAATCAATTTTTTAATTTTTTAATAAAAACTGCTTACTAAGAAAATTACCGAAAGATGTAAAAATCAGCGATTTATTTCGGATTTTTTGCTATTTCCCTTTAAGGTAATTAGAAACAGGTTAATTAATGCAAAAGAGACTGCTCTAGAAGGCGTATTTTAGAAAATCAATTTTTTAATTTTTTAATAAAAACTGCTTACTAAGAAAATTACCGAAAGATGTAAAAATCAACGATTTATTTCGGATTTTTTGCTATTTCCCTTTAAGGTAATTAGAAACAGGTTAATTTATGCAAAAGAGACTGCTCTAGAAGGCGTATTTTAGAAAATCAATTTTTTAATTTTTTAATAAAAACTGCTTACTAAGAAAATTACCGAAAGATGTAAAAATCAACGATTTATTTCGGATTTTTTGCTATTTCCCTTTAAGGTAATTAGAAACAGGTTAATTTATGCAAAAGAGACTGCTCTAGAAGGCGTATTTTAGAAAATCAATTTTTTAATTTTTTAATAAAAACTGCTTACTAAGAAAATTACCGAAAGATGTAAAAATCAACGATTTATTTCGGATTTTTTGCTATTTCCCTTTAAGGTAATTAGAAACAGGTCAATTAATGCAAAAGAGACTGCTCTAGAAGGCGTATTTTAGAAAATCAATTTTTTAATTTTTTAATAAAAACTGCTTACTAAGAAAATTACCGAAAGATGTAAAAATCAACGATTTATTTCGGATTTTTTGCTATTTCCCTTTAAGGTAATTAGAAACAGGTCAATTAATGCAAAAGAGACTGCTCTAGAAGGCGTATTTTAGAAAATCAATTTTTTAATTTTTTAATAAAAACTGCTTACTAAGAAAATTACCGAAAGATGTAAAAATCAACGATTTATTTCGGATTTTTTGCTATTTCCCTTTAAGGTAATTAGAAACAGGTTAATTAATGCAAAAGAGACTGCTCTAGAAGGCGTATTTTAGAAAATCAATTTTTTAATTTTTTAATAAAAACTGCTTACTAAGAAAATTACCGAAAGATGTAAAAATCAGCGATTTATTTCGGATTTTTTGGTATTTCCCTTTAAGGTAATTAGAAACAGGTTAATTAATGCAAAAGAGACTGCTCTAGAAGGCGTATTTTAGAAAATCAATTTTTTAATTTTTTAATAAAAACTGCTTACTAAGAAAATTACCGAAAGATGTAAAAATCAACGATTTATTTCGGATTTTTTGCTATTTCCCTTTAAGGTAATTAGAAACAGGTTAATTAATGCAAAAGAGACTGCTCTAGAAGGCGTATTTTAGAAAATCAATTTTTTAATTTTTTAATAAAAACTGCTTACTAAGAAAATTACCGAAAGATGTAAAAAATCAACGATTTATTTCGGATTTTTTGCTATTTCCCCTTAAGGTAATTAGAAACAAGTTAATTAATGCAAAACAGACTGCTCTAGAAGGCATATTTTAGAAAATCAATTTTTTAATTTTTTAATAAAAACTGCTTACTAAGAAAATTACCGAAAGATGTAAAAATCAACGATTTATTTCGGATTTTTTGCTATTTCCCTTTAAGGTAATTAGAAACAGGTTAATTAATGCAAAAGAGACTGCTTTAGAAGGCGTATTTTAGAAAATCAATTTTTTAATTTTTTAATAAAAACTGCTTACTAAGAAAATTACCGAAAGATGTAAAAATCAACGATTTATTTCGGATTTTTTGCTATTTCCCTTTAAGGTAATTAGAAACAGGTTAATTAATGCAAAAGAGACTGCTCTAGAAGGCGTATTTTAGAAAATCAATTTTTTAATTTTTTAATAAAAACTGCTTACTAAGAAAATTACCGAAAGATGTAAAAATCAACGATTTATTTCGGATTTTTTGCTATTTCCCTTTAAGGCAATTAGAAACAGGTTAATTAATGCAAAAGAGACTGCTCTAGAAGGCGTATTGTAGAAAATCAATTTTTTAATTTTTTAATAAAAACTGCTTACTAAGAAAATTACCGAAAGATGTAAAAATCAACGATTTATTTCGGATTTTTTGCTATTTCCCTTTAAGGTAATTAGAAACAGGTTAATTAATGCAAAAGAGACTGCTTTAGAAGGCGTATTTTAGAAAATCAATTTTTTAATTTTTTAATAAAAACTGCTTACTAAGAAAATTACCGAAAGATGTAAAAATCAACGATTTATTTCGGATTTTTTGCTATTTCCCTTTAAGGTAATTAGAAACAGGTTAATTAATGCAAAAGAGACTGCTCTAGAAGGCGTATTTTAGAAAATCAATTTTTTAATTTTTTAATAAAAACTGCTTACTAAGAAAATTACCGAAAGATGTAAAAATCAGCGATTTATTTCGGATTTTTTGCTATTTCCCTTTAAGGTAATTAGAAACAGGTTAATTAATGCAAGAGAGACTGCTCTAGAAGGCGTATTTTAGAAAATCAATTTTTTAATTTTTTAATAAAAACTGCTTACTAAGAAAATTACCGAAAGATGTAAAAAATCAACGATTTATTTCGGATTTTTTGCTATTTCCCCTTAAGGTAATTAGAAACAAGTTAATTAATGCAAAACAGACTGCTCTAGAAGGCATATTTTAGAAAATCAATTTTTTAATTTTTTAATAAAAACTGCTTACTAAGAAAATTACCGAAAGATGTAAAAATCAACGATTTATTTCGGATTTTTTGCTATTTCCCTTTAAGGTAATTAGAAACAGGTTAATTAATGCAAAAGAGACTGCTTTAGAAGGCGTATTTTAGAAAATCAATTTTTTAATTTTTTAATAAAAACTGCTTACTAAGAAAATTACCGAAAGATGTAAAAATCAACGATTTATTTCGGATTTTTTGCTATTTCCCTTTAAGGTAATTAGAAACAGGTTAATTAATGCAAAAGAGACTGCTCTAGAAGGCGTATTTTAGAAAATCAATTTTTTAATTTTTTAATAAAAACTGCTTACTAAGAAAATTACCGAAAGATGTAAAAATCAACGATTTATTTCGGATTTTTTGCTATTTCCCTTTAAGGTAATTAGAAACAGGTTAATTAATGCAAAAGAGACTGCTCTAGAAGGCGTATTTTAGAAAATCAATTTTTTAATTTTTTAATAAAAACTGCTTACTAAGAAAATTACCGAAAGATGTAAAAAATCAACGATTTATTTCGGATTTTTTGCTATTTCCCCTTAAGGTAATTAGAAACAAGTTAATTAATGCAAAACAGACTGCTCTAGAAGGCATATTTTAGAAAATCAATTTTTTAATTTTTTAATAAAAACTGCTTACTAAGAAAATTACCGAAAGATGTAAAAATCAACGATTTATTTCGGATTTTTTGCTATTTCCCTTTAAGGTAATTAGAAACAGGTTAATTAATGCAAAAGAGACTGCTTTAGAAGGCGTATTTTAGAAAATCAATTTTTTAATTTTTTAATAAAAACTGCTTACTAAGAAAATTACCGAAAGATGTAAAAATCAACGATTTATTTCGGATTTTTTGCTATTTCCCTTTAAGGTAATTAGAAACAGGTTAATTAATGCAAAAGAGACTGCTCTAGAAGGCGTATTTTAGAAAATCAATTTTTTAATTTTTTAATAAAAACTGCTTACTAAGAAAATTACCGAAAGATGTAAAAATCAACGATTTATTTCGGATTTTTTGCTATTTCCCTTTAAGGTAATTAGAAACAGGTTAATTAATGCAAAAGAGACTGCTCTAGAAGGCGTATTTTAGAAAATCAATTTTTTAATTTTTTAATAAAAACTGCTTACTAAGAAAATTACCGAAAGATGTAAAAATCAACGATTTATTTCGGATTTTTTGCTATTTCCCTTTAAGGTAATTAGAAACAGGTCAATTAATGCAAAAGAGACTGCTCTAGAAGGCGTATTTTAGAAAATCAATTTTTTAATTTTTTAATAAAAACTGCTTACTAAGAAAATTACCGAAAGATGTAAAAATCAACGATTTATTTCGGATTTTTTGCTATTTCCCTTTAAGGTAATTAGAAACAGGTCAATTAATGCAAAAGAGACTGCTCTAGAAGGCGTATTTTAGAAAATCAATTTTTTAATTTTTTAATAAAAACTGCTTACTAAGAAAATTACCGAAAGATGTAAAAATCAACGATTTATTTCGGATTTTTTGCTATTTCCCTTTAAGGTAATTAGAAACAGGTTAATTAATGCAAAAGAGACTGCTCTAGAAGGCGTATTTTAGAAAATCAATTTTTTAATTTTTTAATAAAAACTGCTTACTAAGAAAATTACCGAAAGATGTAAAAATCAACGATTTATTTCGGATTTTTTGCTATTTCCCTTTAAGGTAATTAGAAACAGGTTAATTAATGCAAAAGAGACTGCTCTAGAAGGCGTATTTTAGAAAATCAATTTTTTAATTTTTTAATAAAAACTGCTTACTAAGAAAATTACCGAAAGATGTAAAAATCAACGATTTATTTCGGATTTTTTGCTATTTCCCTTTAAGGTAATTAGAAACAGGTCAATTAATGCAAAAGAGACTGCTCTAGAAGACGTATTTTAGAAAATCAATTTTTTAATTTTTTAATAAAAACTGCTTACTAAGAAAATTACCGAAAGATGTAAAAATCAACGATTTATTTCGGATTTTTTGCTATTTCCCTTTAAGGTAATTAGAAACAGGTTAATTAATGCAAAATTTTAGAAAATCAATTTTTTAATTTTTTAATAAAAACTGCTTACTAAGAAAATTACCAAAAGATGTAAAAATCAGCGATTTATTTCGGATTTTTTGCTATTTCCCTTTAAGGTAATTAGAAACAGGTTAATTAATGCAAAAGAGACTGCTCTAGAAGGCGTATTTTAGAAAATCAATTTTTTAATTTTTTAATAAAAACTGCTTACTAAGAAAATTACCGAAAGATGTAAAAATCAACGATTTATTCCGGATTTTTTGCTATTTCCCTTTAAGGTAATTAGAAACAGGTTAATTAATGCAAAAGAGACTGCTCTAGAAGGCGTATTTTAGAAAATAATTTTTTTAATTTTTTAATAAAAACTGCTTACTAAGAAAATTACCGAAAGATGTAAAAATCAACGATTTATTTCGGATTTTTTGCTATTTCCCTTTAAGGTAATTAGAAACAGGTTAATTAATGCAAAAGAGACTGCTCTAGAAGGCGTATTTTAGAAAATCAATTTTTTAATTTTTTAATAAAAACTGCTTACTAAGAAAATTACCGAAAGATGTAAAAATCAGCGATTTATTTCGGATTTTTTGCTATTTCCCTTTAAGGTAATTAGAAACAGGTTAATTAATGCAAAAGAGACTGCTCTAGAAGGCGTATTTTAGAAAATCAATTTTTTAATTTTTTAATAAAAACTGCTTACTAAGAAAATTACCGAAAGATGTAAAAATCAGCGATTTATTTCGGATTTTTTGCTATTTCCCTTTAAGGTAATTAGAAACAGGTTAATTAATGCAAAAGAGACTGCTCTAGAAGGCGTATTTTAGAAAATCAATTTTTTAATTTTTTAATAAAAACTGCTTACTAAGAAAATTACCGAAAGATGTAAAAATCAGCGATTTATTTCGGATTTTTTGCTATTTCCCTTTAAGGTAATTAGAAACAGGTTAATTAATGCAAAAGAGACTGCTCTAGAAGGCGTATTTTAGAAAATCAATTTTTTAATTTTTTAATAAAAACTGCTTACTAAGAAAATTACCGAAAGATGTAAAAATCAGCGATTTATTTCGGATTTTTTGCTATTTCCCTTTAAGGTAATTAGAAACAGGTTAATTAATGCAAAAGAGACTGCTCTAGAAGGCGTATTTTAGAAAATCAATTTTTTAATTTTTTAATAAAAACTGCTTACTAAGAAAATTACCGAAAGATGTAAAAATCTGCGATTTATTTCGGATTTTTTGCTATTTCCCTTTAAGGTAATTAGAAACAGGTTAATTAATGCAAAAGAGACTGCTCTAGAAGGCGTATTTTAGAAAATCAATTTTTTAATTTTTTAATAAAAACTGCTTACTAAGAAAATTACCGAAAGATGTAAAAATCAGCGATTTATTTCGGATTTTTTGCTATTTCCCTTTAAGGTAATTAGAAACAGGTTAATTAATGCAAAAGAGACTGCTCTAGAAGGCGTATTTTAGAAAATCAATTTTTTAATTTTTTAATAAAAACTGCTTACTAAGAAAATTACCGAAAGATGTAAAAATCAACGATTTATTTCGGATTTTTTGCTATTTCCCTTTAAGGTAATTAGAAACAGGTTAATTTATGCAAAAGAGACTGCTCTAGAAGGCGTATTTTAGAAAATCAATTTTTTAATTTTTTAATAAAAACTGCTTACTAAGAAAATTACCGAAAGATGTAAAATTCAACGATTTATTTCGGATTTTTTGCTATTTCCCTTTAAGGTAATTAGAAACAGGTCAATTAATGCAAAAGAGACTGCTCTAGAAGGCGTATTTTAGAAAATCAATTTTTTAATTTTTTAATAAAAACTGCTTACTAAGAAAATTACCGAAAGATGTATAAATCAACGATTTATTTCGGATTTTTTGCTATTTCCCTTTAAGGTAATTAGAAACAGGTTAATTAATGCAAAAGAGACTGCTCTAGAAGGCGTATTTTAGAAAAACAATTTTTTACTTTTTTAATAAAAACTGCTTACTAAGAAAATTACCGAAAGATGTAAAAATCAGCGATTTATTTCGGATTTTTTGCTATTTCCCTTTAAGGTAATTAGAAACAGGTTAATTAATGCAAAAGAGACTGCTCTAGAAGGCGTATTTTAGAAAATCAATTTTTTAATTTTTTAATAAAAACTGCTTACTAAGAAAATTACCGAAAGATGTAAAAATCAGCGATTTATTTCGGATTTTTTGGTATTTCCCTTTAAGGTAATTAGAAACAGGTTAATTAATGCAAAAGAGACTGCTCTAGATGGCGTATTTTAGAAAATCAATTTTTTAATTTTTTAATAAAAACTGCTTACTAAGAAAATTACCGAAAGGTGTAAAAATCAACGATTTATTTCGGATTTTTTGCTATTTCCCTTTAAGGTAATTAGAAACAGGTTAATTAATGCAAAAGAGACTGCTCCAGAAGGTGTATTTTAGAAAATCAATTTTTTAATTTTTTAATAAAAACTGCTTACTAAGAAAATTACCGAAAGGTGTAAAAATCAACGATTTATTTCGGATTTTTTGCTATTTCCCTTTAAGGTAATTAGAAACAGGTGAATTAATGCAAAACAGACTGCTCTAGAAGGCGTATTTTAGAAAATCAATTTTTTAATTTTTTAATAAAAACTGCTTACTAA
This sequence comes from Eutolmus rufibarbis, assembly GCA_963920795.1. NCBI lineage: Eukaryota > Metazoa > Arthropoda > Insecta > Diptera > Asilidae > Eutolmus > Eutolmus rufibarbis. Next base: position 177,653 of record OY987204.1, read on the forward strand.
GAAAATTACCGAAAGATGTAAAAATCAGAGATTTATTTCGGATTTTTTGCTATTTCCTTTTAAGGTAATTAGAAACAGGTTAATTAATGCAAAAGAGACTGCTCTAGAAGGCGTATTTTAGAACATCAATTTTTTAATTTTTTAATAAAAACTGCTTACTAAGAAAATTACCGAAAGATGTAAAAATCAGCGATTTATTTCGGATTTTTTGCTATTTCCCTTTAAGGTAATTAGAAACAGGTTAATTAACGCAAAAGAGACTGGTCTAGAAGGCGTATTTTAGAAAATCAATTTTTTAATTTTTTAATAAAAACTGCTTACTAAGAAAATTACCGAAAAATGTAAAAGTCAACGATTTATTTCGGATTTTTTGCTATTTCCCTTTAAGGTAATTAGAAACAGGTTAATTAATGCAAAAGAGACTGCTCTAGAAGGCGTATTTTAGAAAATCAATTTTTTAATTTTTTAATAAAAACTGCTTACTAAGAAAATTACCGAAAGATGTAAAAATCAAAGATTTATTTCGGATTTTTTGCTATTTCCCTTTAAGGTAATTAGAAACAGGTTAATTAATGCAAAAGAGACTGCTCTAGAAGGCGTATTTTAGAAAATCAATTTTTTAATTTTTTAATAAAAACTGCTTACTAAGAAAATTACCGAAAGATGTAAAAAATCAACGATTTATTTCGGATTTTTTGCTATTTCCCCTTAAGGTAATTAGAAACAAGTTAATTAATGCAAAACAGACTGCTCTAGAAGGCATATTTTAGAAAATCAATTTTTTAATTTTTTAATAAAAACTGCTTACTAAGAAAATTACCGAAAGATGTAAAAATCAACGATTTATTTCGGATTTTTTGCTATTTCCCTTTAAGGTAATTAGAAACAGGTTAATTAATGCAAAAGAGACTGCTCTAGAAGGCGTATTTTAGAAAATAATTTTTTTAATTTTTTAATAAAAACTGCTTACTAAGAAAATTACCGAAAGATGTAAAAATCAGCGATTTATTCCGGATTTTTTGCTATTTCCCTTTAAGGTAATTAGAAACAGGTTAATTAATGCAAAAGAGACTGCTCTAGAAGGCGTATTTTAGAAAATAATTTTTTTAATTTTTTAATAAAAACTGCTTACTAAGAAAATTACCGAAAGATGTAAAAATCAACGATTTATTTCGGATTTTTTGCTATTTCCCTTTAAGGTAATTAGAAACAGGTTAATTAATGCAAAAGAGACTGCTCTAGAAGGCGTATTTTAGAAAATCAATTTTTTAATTTTTTAATAAAAACTGCTTACTAAGAAAATTACCGAAAGATGTAAAAATCAGCGATTTATTTCGGATTTTTTGGTATTTCCCTTTAAGGTAATTAGAAACAGGTTAATTAATGCAAAAGAGACTGCTCTAGAAGGCGTGTTTTAGAAAATTAATTTTTTAATTTTTTAATAAAAACTGCTTACTAAGAAAATTACCGAAAGATGTAAAAATCAACGATTTATTTCGGATTTTTTGCTATTTCCCTTTAAGGTAATTAGAAACAGGTTAATTAATGCAAAAGAGACTGCTCTAGAAGGCGTATTTTAGAAAATCAATTTTTTAATTTTTTAATAAAAACTGCTTACTAAGAAAATTACCAAAAGATGTAAAAATCAGCGATTTATTTCGGATTTTTTGCTATTTCCCTTTAAGGTAATTAGAAACAGGTTCATTAATGCAAAAGAGACTGCTCTAGAAGGCGTATTTTAGAAAATCAATTTTATAATTTTTTAATAAAAACTGCTTACTAAGAAAATTACCGAAAGATGTAAAAATCAGCGATTTATTTCGGATTTTTTGGTATTTCCCTTTAAGGTAATTAGAAACAAGTTAATTAATGCAAAAGAGACTGCTCTAGAAGGCGTATTTTAGAAAATTAATTTTTTAATTTTTTAATAAAAACTGCTTACTAAGAAAATTACCGAAAGATGTAAAAATCAGCGATTTATTTCGGATTTTTTGCTATTTCCCTTTAAGGTAATTAGAAACAGGTTAATTAATGCAAAAGAGACTGCTCTAGAAGGCGTATTTTAGAAAATAAATTTTTTAATTTTTTAATAAAAACTGCTTACTAAGAAAATTACCGAAAGATGTAAAAATCAACGATTTATTTCGGATTTTTTGCTATTTCCCTTTAAGGTAATTAGAAACAGGTTAATTAATGCAAAAGAGATTGCTCTAGAAGGCGTATTTTAGAAAATCAATTTTTTAATTTTTTAATAAAAACTGCTTACTAAGAAAATCACCGAAAGATGTAAAAATCAGCGATTTATTTCGGATTTTTTGGTATTTCCCTTTAAGGTAATTAGAAACAGGTTAATTAATGCAAAAGAGACTGCTCTAGAAGGCGTATTTTAGAAAATTAATTTTTTAATTTTTTAATAAAAACTGCTTACTAAGAAAATTACCGAAAGATGTAAAAATCAACGATTTATTTCGGATTTTTTGCTATTTCCCTTTAAGATAATTAGAAACAGGTTAATTAATGCAAAAGAGACTGCTCTAGAAGGCGTATTTTAGAAAATCAATTTTTTAATTTTTTAATAAAAACTGCTTACTAAGAAAATTACCAAAAGATGTAAAAATCAGCGATTTATTTCGGATTTTTTGCTATTTCCCTTTAAGGTAATTAGAAACAGGTTAATTAATGCAAAAGAGACTGCTCTAGAAGGCGTATTTTAGAAAATCAATTTTTTAATTTTTTAATAAAAACTGCTTACTAAGAAAATTACCGAAAGATGTAAAAATCAACGATTTATTTCGGATTTTTTGCTATTTCCCTTTAAGATAATTAGAAACAGGTTAATTAATGCAAAAGAGACTGCTCTAGAAGGCGTATTTTAGAAAATCAATTTTTTAATTTTTTAATAAAAACTGCTTACTAAGAAAATTACCAAAAGATGTAAAAATCAACGATTTATTTCGGATTTTTTGCTATTTCCCTTTAAGGTAATTAGAAACAGGTTAATTAATGCAAAAGAGACTGCTCTAGAAGGCGTATTTTAGAAAATCAATTTTTTAATTTTTTAATAAAAACTGCTTACTAAGAAAATTACCGAAAGATGTAAAAATCAGCGATTTATTTCGGATTTTTTGGTATTTCTCTTTAAGGTAATTAGAAACAGGTTAATTAATGCAAAAGAGACTGCTCTAGAAGGCGTATTTTAGAAAATTAATTTTTTAATTTTTTAATAAAAACTGCTTACTAAGAAAATTACCGAAAGATGTAAAAATCAACGATTTATTTCGGATTTTTTGCTATTTCCCTTTAAGGTAATTAGAAACAGGTTAATTAATGCAAAAGAGACTGCTCTAGAAGGCGTATTTTAGAAAATCAATTTTTTAATTTTTTAATAAAAACTGCTTACTACGAAAATTACCGAAAGATGTAAAAATCAACGATTTATTTCGGATTTTTTGCTATTTCCCTTTAAGGTAATTAGAAACAGGTTAATTAATGCAAAAGAGACTGCTCTAGAAGGCGTTTTTTAGAAAACCAATTTTTTAATTTTTTATTAAAAACTGCTTACTAAGAAAATTACCAAAAGATGTAATAATCAGCGATTTATTTCGGATTTTTTGCTATTTCCCTTTAAGGTAAATAGAAACAGGCTAATTAATGCAAAGGAGACTGCTCTAGAAGGCGTATTTTAGAAAATCAATTTTTTAATTTTTTAATAAAAACTGCTTACTAAGAAAATTACCAAAAGATGTACAAATCAGCGATTTATTTCGGATTTTTTGCTATTTCCCTTTAAGGTAATTAGAAACAGGTTAATTAATGCAAAAGAGACTGCTCTAGAAGGCGTATTTTAGAAAATCAATTTTTCAATTTTTTAATAAAAACTGCTTACTAAGAAAATTACCAAAAGATGTAAAAATCAGCGATTTATTTCGGATTTTTTGCTATTTCCCTTTAAGGTAATTAGAAGCAGGTTAATTAATGCAAAAGAGACTGCTCTAGAAGGCGTTTTTTAGAAAATCAATTTTTTAATTTGTTATTAAAAACTGCTTACTAAGAAAATCACCAAAAGATGTAATAATCAGCGATTTATTTCGGATTTTTTGCTATTTCCCTTTAAGGTAAATAGAAACAGGCTAATTAATGCAAAAGAAACTGCTCTAGAAGGCGTATTTTAGAAAATCAATATTTTAATTTTTTAATAAAAACTGCTTACTAAGAAAATTACCAAAAGATGTACAAATCAGCGATTTAATTCGGATTTTTTGCTATTTCCCTTTAAGGTAATTAGAAACAGGTTAATTAATGCAAAAGAGACTGCTCTAGAAGGCGTATTTTAGAAAATCAATTTTTTAATTTTTTAATAAAAACTGCTTACTAAGAAAATTACCGAAAGATGTAAAAATCAACGATTTATTTCGAATTTTTTGCTATTTCCGTTTAAGGTAATTAGAAACAGGTTAATTAATGCAAAAGAGACTGCTCTAGAAGGCGTATTTTAGAAAATCAATTTTTTAATTTTTTAATAAAAACTGCTTACTGAGAAAATTACCGAAAGATGTAAAAATCAGCGATTTATTCCGGATTTTTTGCTATTTCCCTTTAAGGTAATTAGAAACAGGTTAATTAATGCAAAAGAGACTGCTCTAGAAGGCGTATTTTAGAAAATAAATTTTTTAATTTTTTAATAAAAACTGCTTACTAAGAAAATTACCGAAAGATGTAAAAATCAACGATTTATTTCGGATTTTTTGCTATTTCCCTTGAAGGTAATTAAAAACAGGTTAATTAATGCAAAAGAGACTGCTCTAGAAGGCGTATTTTAGAAAATCAATTTTTTAATTTTTTAATAAAAACTGCTTACTAAGAAAATCACCGAAAGATGTAAAAATCAGCGATTTATTTCGGATTTTTTGGTATTTCCCTTTAAGGTAATTAGAAACAGGTTAATTAATGCAAAAGAGACTGCTCTAGAAGGCGTATTTTAGAAAATTAATTTTTTAATAAAAACTGCTTACTAAGAAAATTACCGAAAGATGTAAAAATCAACGATTTATTTCGGATTTTTTGCTATTTCCCTTTAAGGTAATTAGAAACAGGTTAATTAATGCAAAAGAGACTGCTCTAGAAGGCGTATTTTAGAAAATCAATTTTTTAATTTTTTAATAAAAACTGCTTACTAAGAAAATTACCAAAAGATGTAAAAATCAGCGATTTATTTCGGATTTTTTGCTATTTCCCTTTAAGGTAATTAGAAACAGGTTAATTAATGCAAAAGAGACTGCTCTAGAAGGCGTATTTTAGAAAATCAATTTTTTAATTTTTTAATAAAAACTGCTTAATAAGAAAATTACCGAAAGATGTAAAAATCAGCGATTTATTTCGGATTTTTTGGTATTTCCCTTTAAGGTAATTAGAAACAGGTTAATTAATGCAAAAGAGACTGCTCTAGAAGGCGTATTTTAGAAAATCAATTTTTTAATTTTTTAATAAAAACTGCTTACTAAGAAAATTACCGAAAGATGTAAAAATCAACGATTTATTTCGGATTTTTTGCTATTTCCCTTTAAGGTAATTAGAAACAGGTTAATTAATGCAAAAGAGACTGCTCTAGAAGGCGTATTTTAGAAAATCAATTTTTTAATTTTTTAATAAAAACTGCTTACTAAGAAAATTACCAAAAGATGTAAAAATCAGCGATTTATTTCGGATTTTTTGCTATTTCCCTTTAAGGTAATTACAAACAGGTTAATTAATGCAAAAGAGACTGCTCTAGAAGGCGTATTTTAGAAAATCAATTTTTTAATTTTTTAATAAAAACTGCTTACTAAGAAAATTACCGAAAGATGTAAAAATCAACGATTTATTTCGGATTTTTTGCTATTTCCCTTTAAGGTAATTAGAAACAGGTTAATTAATGCAAAAGAGACTGCTCTAGAAGGCGTATTATAGAAAATCAATTTTTTAATTTTTTGATAAAAACTGCTTACTAAGAAAATTACCAAAAGATGTAAAAATCAGCGATTTATTTCGGATTTTTTCTATTGCCCTTTAAGGTAATTAGAAACAGGTTAATTAATGCAAAAACCAGCAAGAGATTTCAGAAGCTAATTGACACTTATTTTATAGATGCTCAATTAAAACCCTATTATACTTAAGGAAATCAAAAAAAAATATATATATCTTGCTTAATTTTCATAATATAGAATTAGTTTGGTCAGAATTTAAATTTCAAAAGACCTATGGAAATTAATTAAGTATATTTTTGGAAGGTGAAACTAGACTTTAATTAGGTCTAAATAATTTCCACCCGGTGCTATTTTAAATACTAAAATTTTGGATTGTTTGGTTGCACCCTTGGGTCACCGGATTTAAAAACGAATTTTTAGCTCTTTTAAAAAAGTGTCTCGTCTTTTTATTGCACAGTAATTTCAAAAGTTCTGAGACAATAATATAATAAAATGGAGAAAAATGATTAAAAAGAAATCAGAATAAATAAATACTCCATTTAGATTAAGAAGTTATGTTTAATTAATGCTGAAACGATTGAAAAAGCACAAGAAATTATTTCATTTAATGGCTTAAGGCGACCTCCCTGAAATATCACCGATTTCAATGAAACTTTGCAAAAACATTCCATTTAATGCCAAACGGACGAATATGCAAAAAATTTTTGGCGCAAACCAGTAGTTTTCGAGATATACTACTTTTAAAAATTTTAAATTTTCCTTTTACAAAATGCCCACTAACTAAAGATTTTCCTTTTACAAAATGCCTACTAACTAAAGATTTTCCTTTTACAAAATTCCTACTAACTAAAGATTTTCCTTTTACTAAATTCCTACTAACTAAAGATTTTCCTTTTACAAAATTCCTACTAACTAAAGATTATTTTGCCACCATTAAATCTCGAATTCATGTTCAACTTCCAAAGCAAATTGACAGTTCCAATCAGCTGTTTGTAGGAGGGAGAGAATTCAGGTAAGTTGGAAATAATGATAAATTTAGTTTTTTCAGAGTGTTGCAGGGCGCAGAAATGGAAAATATGGGGTTTAAGGAGTGTTGCGAGTGCAGTGTAACTGAAAAGTGAAGTGAATTTAAGTGAAATTTTGCAAAAAGCGCGTAAAAAGATGGCAAAAATTTTTGACAGCTGACAATTTTTTAAAAGTAGTATATCTCAAAAACTACTGGTTTGCGCCAAAAAATTTTTGCATATTCGCCCGTTTGGCATTAAATGGAATGTTTTTGCAAAGTTTCATTGAAATCGGTGATATTTCAGGGAGGTCGCCTTGTTCCGCACAAATCCACCTGCTTCATCTGGACCTAATCGAAGCACTAAATACTCACTGCGTAATTCGTCCGCCATTTCGTGCAATTTGATGCAAGCCCTACGCCAGTTGAATTCCATCAAATCGAACCCTTCCTCGAGGACCTCCTCCTGCACAGATTCGAGGACCTCCTCCTGCACAGATTCATGTTGGTCCATATTTGCTTGATTCACAACTCGTTTTTCACTTTAAATGTGTTTTAAATGTTGAAACAAAGCCCAGTAGCAGCCACCTTGATTCGTTTGTTTTTAAATCTATTCTATTAGAAATTCGCGGAAGTGGAGATGGAATAGTGCACTGAAGTACTAGATTATTCGCTATTTTTAAAAAAATTATTTTATGATTCTTTTAATAAATAACAAATACAAAGCCAATACAAAAACTATTAATGATTCGTAATTTTTCGCATTCGTTTCGCTATTAATATGAATTATTTCAGGTAAATTTTATGAAGATTGCTTTCGAGAATAATCACAAAATAAATTGGTGTAATTTTTCAGCAGATAATAAACAAGAAGAAGATCAGCCCGAACGACATTTCTAGCTGTCAGTGAGGCGGTGGAAATTTGTTCACGAAAAAATTCTGCAGGATGGCTTTATTAATAACCAACAAATATATTTAGCACAGCCGAGGCAGCTTGCACTATATGTATAATTAGGAAGAGACCTAGACTCGACCTAAAAATAAATAAATTAATATTAGAAAACATTAAGCTCAAACGGGGCTATATTGTAAAATTTACCCCATGCAATTCCGTTGAGAATTGGCTGACTAAACATTTGATTTCATCTCTATGGTGGAGATTAATTCAGTTTTCCCACCCAATATTGCCTTCACTAGAATTCACAATAAATAGAAAAAATTAGTATTAATAAGCAACAAATATATTTAGCAAAATTAAATAAATAAATATTAGAAAACATTTAGCTCAAACGGGGCTATATTGTAAAACTGACCCCATGCAATTCCGTTGAGAATTGGCTGACTAAACTATAATCTGTTTTGCGGGGAAAGAGGGAAACGGAAAATATTGGGGAGTGGGCCAAAAGATGAAGCTCAAACGGGGCTATCTTGTAAAATATACCCCGTGCAATTCTGTTGAGAATTTACTGACTAATCTAAACGTTTGATTTCATCCCTAGGGTAGGGGTAATTTAGTTCTCCCAGTCAATATTGCCTTCACTTCCATTGAGAACAAATAGAAAAAATTAGTATTAATAAGCAACAAATATATCAAGCACAGGCGAAGCAGCTTGCATTATATGTATAATTAGGAAGAGACCTAGAGTCGACCTAAAAATAAATAAATAAATATTACGCATTCTTCAGTTCCATGCCATCGCCAATCCTTCACTTTAAAAACAGACCGTAAAGTTAAAAGGAAAACCAGTAATACATATCATCTGTTGCAGGATTGCCCGTTGACCAGAAGAGCTCATGGTGGACCTTCACCTCCTCTCCCAACTCTCCTTGATCCATCCTCACCAAACACTCTGTTATCCATTTTACATAACATTAATTTTTTGGATAGAATATAAAATGAAACAAACACTTTATTTACTGTTGAATGAAACAACAATTTTGATTTCAAACTATAATTATGTTATGTTGTCAATAGGAATACATAAGGTGCTTGCAAAGAAAAAGAAAAAATAGTTTTGTGTATTTAAGTTAATTAGCAATAAGTCATAATATTGTTACTTGTTTACTTTTGCATGAATTGCTAGCTTTTCGTTATCTTCGCAGGTAATGTTATTATTAGATGCGCCATATGGGCTTTAGTTCACGAGTAGCGCGGAAAGCATTTTATGTATTGGATTTATCTTGTACATAAATATTTTAAATGAATAATATTAATACATATCCTGGCGGTGCAATTAGAAATAATTTAAAGCAAGCGTGTGAACCCCGACTTCAGCTTTCTGCCGCGTATTTGCTCCAACCGCATCTCAAGTTTTAGATCCTCATTTATTTTTTCCTTACTCCTTTTCCTGCTTTAATTTTTTCTTGAGCCAAGCTTGAGTAACAAATATATTAAGCACATAAATTCGTTCGATTTAGTTCTCCCATTAGTCTTCGTCTCTTTTAGTTGTTTGTTTTTTATAGCCACCCACCCTTTATACTTCTGTTGCGCTAGAGCCCTTCTATGCTGACTTTTTTTCTGTGCTTTCCTCTGTTTCTCTTGTTTTCTTTTTACTTCATAATATTTTGCAATTCTAAATGAAATGAATTTAGTTTCTGCAGCTTTAGCATTCCTTTTTTTATACGATAAGGAGGATATTTTATAATATTAACTAGCCTTTAGCTAACATGAACTCTTATAACTGATTTATATAACATGATACATGCCTATAACACATTTGTGTTTTGTAATTTAGCTATAAGATATTAGATCACTTAGAATGACTCGACAGTTAGAGAAAACATTTCTAATAAAATGCTATTGAATATAAAATCCTCCTTTTAGTTGACTGAGCAATTAAATTAATTCGTGACTCTAACCTAAGACGAGTTAGATGATAGTAAACATACCTTTTCGCATTTAACCACTCTCATACTCATATTTTTCCGCAGGCAGTTTTCTTCTTGTTATGTCCAAATCTTTTTCAATAAAAGTTGCAGAATTAACGTACCTGAGGCGAAATATATACATATAAAGATGTATAAAGTGTATTTGAGAGTAAATTCTGCATACCTCACAGTTTTGTAATTATTTGCTGTGCTATTGACATTGTTAAGGAATTGTTCTTCTGCATCATTGCTAGGAGCAGACTTGGCAATCTTCATTTGAGTGTCGAGGCATAGTTTCCTAAAAGTACGCCGAGATGTTTCGATTTCCTTACCTTCTTCATCCAAACGAACTGAATAGAATGCCATTGCTACGGAGATTATTTTAGAATGAGTTGTCTTTCCCACAAGAAGTCTTCCAAAAGCTTAAGCAGTTTGTTTTGTTGGATGTGTTATCTGAAAAATAAGTGGGAGTTTTAGCGGGCAAGTATCTAAGAAATGCATGAAGAGGGCTGAATGCAAGGAGCAGGATTTTTTGCCGGCAGCAAATACAACATGAATTTATTGTAGCTTTTATTTTATGATGAGATTAGTATTTTTTCCTGACATTTGATACCGGCGAGACTTGGTTAGGCCGTTTCCTGTCTACTTTATTATTATAGAAGAGGTATTAGATTAGATTACCTGCGGAAAAATCCTGTTTGATTTTAAATTTAAGGGCAACTTAACGGCGTTATGGAATATTATTATTAAAAAAATATATATATATATATTGTTCCTTAATATATCACGAAATAGATAATTTTCAGACTGATGCCTAGTTCAAGCTATTAGTATTGTTACCGGTATCAGTATTAAAACTTTTCCACAATTTGAAAATTGGTAACCCGGAAAAATATTGATTATCGGTATCGGCATTATTTTACGCCAATAAATACTATTACGACCGTAACTTTGACGGTTGGCTTTGCTTTTAGGCGACTAGATAGAACTGCCGCTAAAAAATGTCGATACTGATAGCCATAGTTTGACCGGGCATGAGATACATATATTATAAAATATCATAGACCCCTTACAAAGTAAACTTATGTACATATGTACATATATCTACAATAAGCGAACTCAGAAACTGGGTCCATATGGCGTACCGAGTAATATTTCAAATTACTAAACAATTCTTTCTGACTTTAAATACATTAAGAAATAATACAAATAATATACATATAATAAAAGTTCACAAAATCGCATTTCATCAAGAGCTTAGATTAAATACAATATGTTGATTACTTCAATGAAAATAACTGATATAATAATTTTTAAGTTTGTCTTAATAGTCGAAGGTGCCTTTCCTAACTGGTTAACACCGGACGGACTGACAGAGTTCATTGGAGTAGGAGGGCGGATAGCTGGTGGGACCATCATTCCTCCATCAGGCGCTGAACCTGGCACGGGTACGGGCATTGAGACTTTCAGACCTTTTCCCATCCCGACAGCAGCTACCAAGGCTTGCGTATCGGTCATGCTACTCGTCTGTTGTACTCCTAGTGTGTAGCAAAATTGTAATCAAAAACTACAAAGCATTATCAATTCTTACCTGATCTGGAAGATGATTCGATTTCCTATTCCTCTTTTGGTTTGCTGACCATATCGAACACATGGGTTACAACTTTATTGTATTACGCTGGACTGGATGGTGTTCATCCAATGTAACTCCAGTCAAATCGACAATTTCATCTTGATCGTCCTGTTCGTTCTCGTCTGATGTGTTCGTATTGCTTGTCTGTTGGGATCCACTGGAAAGTTGACTATTTCTTGAGAATGATCCCCTCCTTGGGCTTGCTAAAGTTCTTTGGTTTGCTGGCTTCACAGTTATTATTAAGTTGGAGCTGTTTGCAACCATCATGTCCGTGACCTAAGATTAATTTAGATATAAAATCTTACTCCTATATCGCTTTAACTTTATTAAAGAGACAAACCTGATCGAGAGTCTTCCCTGCGACTTCAATCCCATTGACTTCTAAAACTTCGTCATTAACGGCTAATAGTCCCGTGCTTTCCGCCAATCCCCCGGGAACTAAACGTGAAATGAATATTCCCGGCTGTTTTTCCAACCCATGAGCGGTCACTCGAACCGAAGTTCCATCTCTACAGGCACAGAAATCAAATTGTTCAAGTTCGTATTCATTGAAAAATTAATGAAGAGATTTAAACATTTTTATGGTACATACCTTATATAAAATCCAAGCGGTTTATCGCTTCCATGCTTGAGTAGGCGAACACGTCTACACGTTTCTGGGACAATGTCAACATCAATAATTGCCGAAACTTGCCGGAAGTCATGAGGGTTTGAAATTGTAGGCGCCTTCGATTTCACTGGAGTCTGTCCCAATATACTGCTAATTAAATTTCTAGGCTTTATTGTTCCGTACCCAGAAATCTCCTCAAGACAATCTCCTTTAAAATAACTAAAATGAAGATCCTTTTCGCTGTTTAGAAGATTTTCCTATTTGTACGTACCTTTTCTCTGGATGATAACTCGAAGAAGAGGCTTCGCAGTTGTCATGGCCCGTAAAAAATTGTCATCATTGTTAATGGGCAGCAGGTCATTGTCTCTGGGATCAATGTACAGAATTAAGAACTGCATGTTGTTTAGGCGGTGCAATTGTTCGATTGTAGTTGAAAAGTTCTCAAAACTTGTCGTATCATTTCGGCGTAAGGCCCATCGGCGAAATTCTGCATCAAACTTTAGGAAGACGAAAAGTATGCGTTATTTGAATGTTTTTTTTTATCTAATAAATCTTAGTGTCTAAATTTATGTCGTCGTTTTAGGTCAGACTATCAAAACCTTGGGAAATTAATTGCTTGATTAAAGGAGGTCATATCATGTGATAAAGACCTTGTCCTATTTGTTTATTTCACTTTTTGCAAAAACGAGTTTATTGAGACTTAGTAAATTTAATATAGAGCAAGGGCGCACAGGGCGAAATTAGAAGGTACCATTTTAAAATGATGATGAATCATCGAAGTATTTTCCTGGAATTATAATCCCTCTATTAATAATTGAAGGGCGGCTTTGTAAAACCCCGTAATGAATGAATCCAGAAACAAGGTTTTGCATTTAATTGCAAATAATTAGGCAGGATTAAGGCACAAAAAACTTGCTATCGCGGAGCTGCAGAGGTCGTTCTGCTTGCTATTTTCTGTAATAACAGAAATTTATTTACTCTTTTTGGGCGCTCCAAATTTCTAAAACTGCTCTGAATAACCTCCACTTTAAAAGATAAATTACCACCCGATTTCAACACTTTTATCCCTGAAAAGAAAAACGGGTCATCTGTGTTTCAAAACCTACTCAAGGGGGCTGCTAAGTCCCACCTTTTCCTTGTGAAAACCCTTTTCGATGGCCGCGGTAGAAAGCTGAAAAATGTTTGATAGTGCAGCGACCATCGCCCCACGGAGGTCAGGAGATTCGTACTCAGAAATCGGCAATAACTTACTTTGGACTTTATTTCCACAACATCACATTCAACTCGAGAGTTGTGCACTTTACTTTTAGACATTTTAACGCCACCAAGAACACACAAAAAAAAAAAGTAAAAACTTGTCAATCAAACGAGCAGAGACGTCTTCCACGAGAAGAGAGCGAGATGATGGAGATGAGACGTGAAGTTGGCTGCGTTGATTTGTCAGCGCTGGCATCCTTCTGAGTGCTTGAGTATTTGGGCATGTTCGGTGTTTACATATGGCTTCAATTTGTCGTACACTTCGGACAAAAGTTTAACGTGAAGTGCTGCCATGCCAACGTAAATGTATACTTAGCGGCCTCGAAGGCGAAGTTCTTGACGCATATGTAATCATTAAAATTTTAATAAGATCGTTTTTCTGTGAAAGCTTAAGTAGGGGAAGATTATTTTCAATATTACATATTGTTTAGAATCCACACTCAATTAAGCATTTACGTCCCTTGAAACATGCGTTCAGGTCCACGACAGATAAATTTGATTTAAGAACCCCACGGCTAACGAAGGCTGGCGTCGCCAAAATCAAGATGCTAACGGCCGTTAGCAACTGACACCAAATGCTGTTTACTAGCTTCCTATTATTAGCAGATAATAGTAAGTAATAATAACTTAACATTGAAAAAGTTAAATTCCAGATTTTTAAAAAAAATATCAAACCTCATAAAGCTGGAATATTCATAATTAAATTTAAATTATGGATAAACACGGGAATTTAAAGGTTATAAAAGCGGAGCAATTTGATGAATCCTCCTCCTTTTTTCAAGTATTTTTTCAGCAGCAGGTAGCGCAAAGTTGACAAAAACATTCCAACCAAGCTCAAACGGGGCTATATTGCAAAATTTACCCCATGCAATTCCGTTGAGAATTAGCTGACTAAACATTTGATTTCATCTCTATGGTGGAGACTAATTCAGTTTTCCCACCCAATATTGCCTTCACTAGAATTCTCAATAAATAGAAAAAATTAGTATTAATAAGCAACAAATATATTTAGCAAAAATAAATAAATAAATATTAGAAAACATTGAGCTCAAACGGGGCTATATTGTAAAATTTACCCCATGCAATTCCGTTGAGAATTGACTGACTAATCTAAAATCTAGTATGTGGGGAAAGGGGGGAAAATATTGGGGAGAGGGCCAAAAGGTGAAGCTCAAACGGGGCTATCTAGTAAAATTTACCGTGTGCAATTCCGTTGAGAATTGGCTGACTATTCTAAACGTTTGGTTTCATCTCTATGGTGGAGACTAATTTAGTTCTCCCATCTAATATTGCCTTCACTTCAATTGAGAATAAATAGAAAAAATTAGTATTAAAAAGCAAACAATTCTGTTTTTGAGAAAGTAACAAATATATTAAGCACAGCCGAGGCAGCTTGTTTTATATGTATAATTAGGAAGAGACATAGAATCGACCTAAAAATAAATACATAAATATTACGCATTCTTCGGTTCCATGCCAGAGCCAATTCTTCATTTTAAAAACAGACCGTAAGTTTACAAGGAATACCAGTGATACATATCCTGGTGGTGCAATTAGAAATAATATAGAGCAAGCGTATGAACCCCGCTTTTCGGATCATAGATTCCTCGAGATCTCTGTGGTGTCTAGGAAAACCCATGATATTGGATTTTATGTAAAGATTCGAAATAGAACCCTTTAACGTGAGGCTTTGGTTTATGTATACCGTTCTGTACCCAATCCTTATAAATTTCCTCAGCTTTCTGCCGGCGTATTTGCTCCAACCGCACCTCAAGTTTTAATTCCTGATTTATTTTTTCCTTAAACTCCTTTTCCTGCTTTAATTTTTTCTTGAGCCAAGCTTGAAAGTTTCTGTGTTTGACTAATTGCTTATCTTCGTTATTGTTTGGTTCCGTTTCGAACTGTTTTGGATCATTATTAATCTTGGTTTCATTAGATTGCTTTTCATATTTTAGTTGTTTGTGTTTTATAGCCACCCACTCTTTATGCTTCTGTTGCGCTAGAGCTCTTCTATGCTGACTTTTTTTCTGTGCTTTCCTCTGTTTCTCTTGTTTTCTTTTTACTTCATAATATTTTGCAGTTCTAAATGAAATGAATTTAGTTTCTGCAGCTTTAGCATTCCTTTTTTTATACGATAAGGAGGATATTTTATAATATTAACTAGCCTTTAGCTAACATGAACTCTTATAACTGATTTATATAACATGATACATGCCTATAACACATTTGTGTTTTGTAATTTAGCTATAAGATATTAGATCACTTAGAATGACTCGACAGTTAGAGAAAACATTTCTAATAAAATGCTATTGAATATAAAATCCTCTTTTTAGTTGACTGAGCAATTAAATTAATTCGTGACTCTAACCTAAGACGAGTTAGATGATCGTAAACATACCTTTTCGCATTTAACCACTCTCATACTCATATTTTTCCGCAGGCAGTTTTCTTCTTGTTATGTCCAAATCTTTTTCAATAAAAGTTGCAGAATTAACGTACCTGAGGCGAAATATATACATATAAAGATGTATAAAGTGTATTTGAGAGTAAATTCTGCATACCTCACAGTTTTGTAATTAATTTGCTGTGCTATTGACATTGTTAAGGAATTGTTCTTCTGCATCATTGCTAGGAGCAGACTTGGCAATCTTCATTTGAGTGTCGAGGCATAGTTTCCTAAAAGTACGCCGAGATGTCTCGATTTCCTTACCTTCTTCATCCAAACGAACTGAATAGAATGCCATTGCTACGGAGATTATTTTAGAATGAGTTGTCTTTCCCACAAGAAGTCTTCCAAAAACTTAAGCAGTTTGTTTTGTTGGATGTGTTATCTGAAAAATAAGTGGGAGTTTTAGCGGGCAAGTATCTAAGAAATGCATGAAGAGGGCTGAATGCAAGGAGCAGGATTTTTTGCCGGCAGCAAATACAACATGAATTTATTGTAGCTTTTATTTTATGATGAGATTAGTATTTTTTCCTGACATTTGATACCGGCGAGACTTGGTTAGGCCGTTTCCTGTCTACTTTATTATTATAGAAGAGGTATTAGATTAGATTACCTGCGGAAAAATCCTGTTTGATTTTAAATTTAAGGGCAACTTAACGGCGTTATGGAATATTATTATTAAAAAAATATATATATATATATTGTTCCTTAATATATCACGAAATAGATAATTTTCAGACTGATGCCTAGTTCAAGCTATTAGTATTGTTACCGGTATCAGTATTAAAACTTTTCCACAATTTGAAAATTGGTAACCCGGAAAAATATTGATTATCGGTATCGGCATTATTTTACGCCAATAAATACTATTACGACCGTAACTTTGACGGTTGGCTTTGCTTTTAGGCGACTAGATAGAACGGCCGCTAAAAAATGTCGATACTGATAGCCATAGTTTGACCGGGCATGAGATACATATATTATAAAATATCATAGACCCCTTACAAAGTAAACTTATGTATGTACATATATCTACAATAAGCGAACTCAGAAACTGGGTCCATATGGCGTACCGAGTAATATTTCAAATTACTAAACAATTCTTTCTGACTTTAAATACATTAAGAAATAATACAAATAATATACATATAATAAAAGTTCACAAAATCGCATTTCATCAAGAGCTTAGATTAAATACAATATGTTGATTACTTCAATGAAAATAACTGATATAATAATTTTTAAGTTTGTCTTAATAGTCGAAGGTGCCTTTCCTAACTGGTTAACACCGGACGGACTGAGTTCATTGGAGTAGGAGGGCGGATAGCTGGTGGGACCATCATTCCTCCATCAGGCGCTGAACCTGGCACGGGTACGGGCATTGAGACTTTCAGACCTTTTCCCATCCCGACAGCAGCTACCAAGGCTTGCGTATCGGTCATGCTACTCGTCTGTTGTACTCCTAGTGTGTAGCAAAATTGTAATCAAAAACTACAAAGCATTATCAATTCTTACCTGATCTGGAAGATGATTCGATTTCCTATTCCTCTTTTGGTTTGCTGACCATATCGAACACATGGGTTACAACTTTATTGTATTACGCTGGACTGGATGGTGTTCATCCAATGTAACTCCAGTCAAATCGACAATTTCATCTTGATCGTCCTGTTCGTTCTCGTCTGATGTGTTCGTATTGCTTGTCTGTTGGGATCCACTGGAAAGTTGACTATTTCTTGAGAATGATCCCCTCCTTGGGCTTGCTAAAGTTCTTTGGTTTGCTGGCTTCACAGTTATTATTAAGTTGGAGCTGTTTGCAACCATCATGTCCGTGACCTAAGATTAATTTAGATATAAAATCTTACTCCTATATCGCTTTAACTTTATTAAAGAGACAAACCTGATCGAGAGTCTTCCCTGCGACTTCAATCCCATTGACTTCTAAAACTTCGTCATTAACGGCTAATAGTCCCGTGTTTTCCGCCAATCCCCCGGGAACTAAACGTGAAATGAATATTCCCGGCTGTTTTTCCAACCCATGAGCGGTCACTCGAACCGAAGTTCCATCTCTACAGGCACAGAAATCAAATTGTTCAAGTTCGTATTCATTGAAAAATTAATGAAGAGATTTAAACATTTTTATGGTACATACCTTATATAAAATCCAAGCGGTTTATCGCTTCCATGCTTGAGTAGGCGAACACGTCTACACGTTTCTGGGACAATGTCAACATCAATAATTGCCGAAACTTGCCGGAAGTCATGAGGGTTTGAAATTGTAGGCGCCTTCGATTTCACTGGAGTCTGTCCCAATATACTGCTAATTAAATTTCTAGGCTTTATTGTTCCGTACCCAGAAATCTCCTCAAGACAATCTCCTTTAAAATAACTAAAATGAAGATCCTTTTCGCTGTTTAGAAGATTTTCCTATTTGTACGTACCTTTTCTCTGGATGATAACTCGAAGAAGAGGCTTCGCAGTTGTCATGGCCCGTAAAAAATTGTCATCATTGTTAATGGGCAGCAGGTCATTGTCTCTGGGATCAATGTACAGAATTAAGAACTGCATGTTGTTTAGGCGGTGCAATTGTTCGATTGTAGTTGAAAAGTTCTCAAAACTTGTCGTATCATTTCGGCGTAAGGCCCATCGGCGAAATTCTGCATCAAACTTTAGGAAGACGAAAAGTATGCGTTATTTGAATGTTTTTTTTTATCTAATAAATCTTAGTGTCTAAATTTATGTCGTCGTTTTAGGTCAGACTATCAAAACCTTGGGAAATTAATTGCTTGATTAAAGGAGGTCATATCATGTGATAAAGACCTTGTCCTATTTGTTTATTTCACTTTTTGCAAAAACGAGTTTATTGAGACTTAGTAAATTTAATATAGAGCAAGGGCGCACAGGGCGAAATTAGAAGGTACCATTTTAAAATGATGATGAATCATCGAAGTATTTTCCTGGAATTATAATCCCTCTATTAATAATTGAAGGGCGGCTTTGTAAAACCCCGTAATGAATGAATCCAGAAACAAGGTTTTGCATTTAATTGCAAATAATTAGGCAGGATTAAGGCACAAAAAACTTGCTATCGCGGAGCTGCAGAGGTCGTTCTGCTTGCTATTTTCTGTAATAACAGAAATTTATTTACTCTTTTTGGGCGCTCCAAATTTCTAAAACTGCTCTGAATAACCTCCACTTTAAAAGATAAATTACCACCCGATTTCAACACTTTTATCCCTGAAAAGAAAAACGGGTCATCTGTGTTTCAAAACCTACTCAAGGGGGCTGCTAAGTCCCACCTTTTCCTTGTGAAAACCCTTTTCGATGGCCGCGGTAGAAAGCTGAAAAATGTTTGATAGTGCAGCGACCATCGCCCCACGGAGGTCAGGAGATTCGTACTCAGAAATCGGCAATAACTTACTTTGGACTTTATTTCCACAACATCACATTCAACTCGAGAGTTGTGCACTTTACTTTTAGACATTTTAACGCCACCAAGAACACACAAAAAAAAAAAGTAAAAACTTGTCAATCAAACGAGCAGAGACGTCTTCCACGAGAAGAGAGCGAGATGATGGAGATGAGACGTGAAGTTGGCTGCGTTGATTTGTCAGCGCTGGCATCCTTCTGAGTGCTTGAGTATTTGGGCATGTTCGGTGTTTACATATGGCTTCAATTTGTCGTACACTTCGGACAAAAGTTTAACGTGAAGTGCTGCCATGCCAACGTAAATGTATACTTAGCGGCCTCGAAGGCGAAGTTCTTGACGCATATGTAATCATTAAAATTTTAATAAGATCGTTTTTCTGTGAAAGCTTAAGTAGGGGAAGATTATTTTCAATATTACATATTGTTTAGAATCCACACTCAATTAAGCATTTACGTCCCTTGAAACATGCGTTCAGGTCCACGACAGATAAATTTGATTTAAGAACCCCACGGCTAACGAAGGCTGGCGTCGCCAAAATCAAGATGCTAACGGCCGTTAGCAACTGACACCAAATGCTGTTTACTAGCTTCCTATTATTAGCAGATAATAGTAAGTAATAATAACTTAACATTGAAAAAGTTAAATTCCAGATTTTTAAAAAAAATATCAAACCTCATAAAGCTGGAATATTCATAATTAAATTTAAATTATGGATAAACACGGGAATTTAAAGGTTATAAAAGCGGAGCAATTTGATGAATCCTCCTCCTTTTTTCAAGTATTTTTTCAGCAGCAGGTAGCGCAAAGTTGACAAAAACATTCCAACCAAGCTCAAACGGGGCTATATTGCAAAATTTACCCCATGCAATTCCGTTGAGAATTAGCTGACTAAACATTTGATTTCATCTCTATGGTGGAGACTAATTCAGTTTTCCCACCCAATATTGCCTTCACTAGAATTCTCAATAAATAGAAAAAATTAGTATTAATAAGCAACAAATATATTTAGCAAAAATAAATAAATAAATATTAGAAAACATTGAGCTCAAACGGGGCTATATTGTAAAATT
Source organism: Eutolmus rufibarbis (assembly GCA_963920795.1). Lineage (NCBI taxonomy): Eukaryota > Metazoa > Arthropoda > Insecta > Diptera > Asilidae > Eutolmus > Eutolmus rufibarbis. Next base: position 197,930 of record OY987204.1, read on the forward strand.
TACCCCATGCAATTCCGTTGAGAATTGACTGACTAATCTAAAATCTAGTATGTGGGGAAAGGGGGGAAAATATTGGGGAGAGGGCCAAAAGGTGAAGCTCAAACGGGGCTATCTAGTAAAATTTACCGTGTGCAATTCCGTTGAGAATTGGCTGACTATTCTAAACGTTTGGTTTCATCTCTATGGTGGAGACTAATTTAGTTCTCCCATCTAATATTGCCTTCACTTCAATTGAGAATAAATAGAAAAAATTAGTATTAAAAAGCAAACAATTCTGTTTTTGAGAAAGTAACAAATATATTAAGCACAGCCGAGGCAGCTTGTTTTATATGTATAATTAGGAAGAGACATAGAATCGACCTAAAAATAAATACATAAATATTACGCATTCTTCGGTTCCATACCAGAGCCAATTCTTCATTTTAAAAACAGACCGTAAGTTTACAAGGAATACCAGTGATACATATCCTGGTGGTGCAATTAGAAATAATATAGAGCAAGCGTATGAACCCCGCTTTTCGGATCATAGATTCCTCGAGATCTCTGTGGTGTCTAGGAAAACCCATGATATTGGATTTTATGTAAAGATTCGAAATAGAACCCTTTAACGTGAGGCTTTGGTTTATGTATACCGTTCTGTACCCAATCCTTATAAATTTCCTCAGCTTTCTGCCGGCGTATTTGCTCCAACCGCACCTCAAGTTTTAATTCCTGATTTATTTTTTCCTTAAACTCCTTTTCCTGCTTTAATTTTTTCTTGAGCCAAGCTTGAAAGTTTCTGTGTTTGACTAATTGCTTATCTTCGTTATTGTTTGGTTCCGTTTCGAACTGTTTTGGATCATTATTAATCTTGGTTTCATTAGATTGCTTTTCATATTTTAGTTGTTTGTGTTTTATAGCCACCCACTCTTTATGCTTCTGTTGCGCTAGAGCTCTTCTATGCTGACTTTTTTTCTGTGCTTTCCTCTGTTTCTCTTGTTTTCTTTTTACTTCATAATATTTTGCAGTTCTAAATGAAATGAATTTAGTTTCTGCAGCTTTAGCATTCCTTTTTTTATACGATAAGGAGGATATTTTATAATATTAACTAGCCTTTAGCTAACATGAACTCTTATAACTGATTTATATAACATGATACATGCCTATAACACATTTGTGTTTTGTAATTTAGCTATAAGATATTAGATCACTTAGAATGACTCGACAGTTAGAGAAAACATTTCTAATAAAATGCTATTGAATATAAAATCCTCTTTTTAGTTGACTGAGCAATTAAATTAATTCGTGACTCTAACCTAAGACGAGTTAGATGATCGTAAACATACCTTTTCGCATTTAACCACTCTCATACTCATATTTTTCCGCAGGCAGTTTTCTTCTTGTTATGTCCAAATCTTTTTCAATAAAAGTTGCAGAATTAACGTACCTGAGGCGAAATATATACATATAAAGATGTATAAAGTGTATTTGAGAGTAAATTCTGCATACCTCACAGTTTTGTAATTAATTTGCTGTGCTATTGACATTGTTAAGGAATTGTTCTTCTGCATCATTGCTAGGAGCAGACTTGGCAATCTTCATTTGAGTGTCGAGGCATAGTTTCCTAAAAGTACGCCGAGATGTCTCGATTTCCTTACCTTCTTCATCCAAACGAACTGAATAGAATGCCATTGCTACGGAGATTATTTTAGAATGAGTTGTCTTTCCCACAAGAAGTCTTCCAAAAACTTAAGCAGTTTGTTTTGTTGGATGTGTTATCTGAAAAATAAGTGGGAGTTTTAGCGGGCAAGTATCTAAGAAATGCATGAAGAGGGCTGAATGCAAGGAGCAGGATTTTTTGCCGGCAGCAAATACAACATAAATTTATTGTAGCTTTTATTTTATGATGAGATTAGTATTTTTTCCTGACATTTGATACCGGCGAGACTTGGTTAGGCCGTTTCCTGTCTACTTTATTATTATAGAAGAGGTATTAGATTAGATTACCTGCGGAAAAATCCTGTTTGATTTTAAATTTAAGGGCAACTTAACGGCGTTATGGAATATTATTATTAAAAAAATATATATATATATATATTGTTCCTTAATATATCACGAAATAGATAATTTTCAGACTGATGCCTAGTTCAAGCTATTAGTATTGTTACCGGTATCAGTATTAAAACTTTTCCACAATTTGAAAATTGGTAACCCGGAAAAATATTGATTATCGGTATCGGCATTATTTTACGCCAATAAATACTATTACGACCGTAACTTTGACGGTTGGCTTTGCTTTTAGGCGACTAGATAGAACGGCCGCTAAAAAATGTCGATACTGATAGCCATAGTTTGACCGGGCATGAGATACATATATTATAAAATATCATAGACCCCTTACAAAGTAAACTTATGTATGTACATATATCTACAATAAGCGAACTCAGAAACTGGGTCCATATGGCGTACCGAGTAATATTTCAAATTACTAAACAATTCTTTCTGACTTTAAATACATTAAGAAATAATACAAATAATATACATATAATAAAAGTTCACAAAATCGCATTTCATCAAGAGCTTAGATTAAATACAATATGTTGATTACTTCAATGAAAATAACTGATATAATAATTTTTAAGTTTGTCTTAATAGTCGAAGGTGCCTTTCCTAACTGGTTAACACCGGACGGACTGAGTTCATTGGAGTAGGAGGGCGGATAGCTGGTGGGACCATCATTCCTCCATCAGGCGCTGAACCTGGCACGGGTACGGGCATTGAGACTTTCAGACCTTTTCCCATCCCGACAGCAGCTACCAAGGCTTGCGTATCGGTCATGCTACTCGTCTGTTGTACTCCTAGTGTGTAGCAAAATTGTAATCAAAAACTACAAAGCATTATCAATTCTTACCTGATCTGGAAGATGATTCGATTTCCTATTCCTCTTTTGGTTTGCTGACCATATCGAACACATGGGTTACAACTTTATTGTATTACGCTGGACTGGATGGTGTTCATCCAATGTAACTCCAGTCAAATCGACAATTTCATCTTGATCGTCCTGTTCGTTCTCGTCTGATGTGTTCGTATTGCTTGTCTGTTGGGATCCACTGGAAAGTTGACTATTTCTTGAGAATGATCCCCTCCTTGGGCTTGCTAAAGTTCTTTGGTTTGCTGGCTTCACAGTTATTATTAAGTTGGAGCTGTTTGCAACCATCATGTCCGTGACCTAAGATTAATTTAGATATAAAATCTTACTCCTATATCGCTTTAACTTTATTAAAGAGACAAACCTGATCGAGAGTCTTCCCTGCGACTTCAATCCCATTGACTTCTAAAACTTCGTCATTAACGGCTAATAGTCCCGTGCTTTCCGCCAATCCCCCGGGAACTAAACGTGAAATGAATATTCCCGGCTGTTTTTCCAACCCATGAGCGGTCACTCGAACCGAAGTTCCATCTCTACAGGCACAGAAATCAAATTGTTCAAGTTCGTATTCATTGAAAAATTAATGAAGAGATTTAAACATTTTTATGGTACATACCTTATATAAAATCCAAGCGGTTTATCGCTTCCATGCTTGAGTAGGCGAACACGTCTACACGTTTCTGGGACAATGTCAACATCAATAATTGCCGAAACTTGCCGGAAGTCATGAGGGTTTGAAATTGTAGGCGCCTTCGATTTCACTGGAGTCTGTCCCAATATACTGCTAATTAAATTTCTAGGCTTTATTGTTCCGTACCCAGAAATCTCCTCAAGACAATCTCCTTTAAAATAACTAAAATGAAGATCCTTTTCGCTGTTTAGAAGATTTTCCTATTTGTACGTACCTTTTCTCTGGATGATAACTCGAAGAAGAGGCTTCGCAGTTGTCATGGCCCGTAAAAAATTGTCATCATTGTTAATGGGCAGCAGGTCATTGTCTCTGGGATCAATGTACAGAATTAAGAACTGCATGTTGTTTAGGCGGTGCAATTGTTCGATTGTAGTTGAAAAGTTCTCAAAACTTGTCGTATCATTTCGGCGTAAGGCCCATCGGCGAAATTCTGCATCAAACTTTAGGAAGACGAAAAGTATGCGTTATTTGAATGTTTTTTTTTATCTAATAAATCTTAGTGTCTAAATTTATGTCGTCGTTTTAGGTCAGACTATCAAAACCTTGGGAAATTAATTGCTTGATTAAAGGAGGTCATATCATGTGATAAAGACCTTGTCCTATTTGTTTATTTCACTTTTTGCAAAAACGAGTTTATTGAGACTTAGTAAATTTAATATAGAGCAAGGGCGCACAGGGCGAAATTAGAAGGTACCATTTTAAAATGATGATGAATCATCGAAGTATTTTCCTGGAATTATAATCCCTCTATTAATAATTGAAGGGCGGCTTTGTAAAACCCCGTAATGAATGAATCCAGAAACAAGGTTTTGCATTTAATTGCAAATAATTAGGCAGGATTAAGGCACAAAAAACTTGCTATCGCGGAGCTGCAGAGGTCGTTCTGCTTGCTATTTTCTGTAATAACAGAAATTTATTTACTCTTTTTGGGCGCTCCAAATTTCTAAAACTGCTCTGAATAACCTCCACTTTAAAAGATAAATTACCACCCGATTTCAACACTTTTATCCCTGAAAAGAAAAACGGGTCATCTGTGTTTCAAAACCTACTCAAGGGGGCTGCTAAGTCCCACCTTTTCCTTGTGAAAACCCTTTTCGATGGCCGCGGTAGAAAGCTGAAAAATGTTTGATAGTGCAGCGACCATCGCCCCACGGAGGTCAGGAGATTCGTACTCAGAAATCGGCAATAACTTACTTTGGACTTTATTTCCACAACATCACATTCAACTCGAGAGTTGTGCACTTTACTTTTAGACATTTTAACGCCACCAAGAACACACAAAAAAAAAAAGTAAAAACTTGTCAATCAAACGAGCAGAGACGTCTTCCACGAGAAGAGAGCGAGATGATGGAGATGAGACGTGAAGTTGGCTGCGTTGATTTGTCAGCGCTGGCATCCTTCTGAGTGCTTGAGTATTTGGGCATGTTCGGTGTTTACATATGGCTTCAATTTGTCGTACACTTCGGACAAAAGTTTAACGTGAAGTGCTGCCATGCCAACGTAAATGTATACTTAGCGGCCTCGAAGGCGAAGTTCTTGACGCATATGTAATCATTAAAATTTTAATAAGATCGTTTTTCTGTGAAAGCTTAAGTAGGGGAAGATTATTTTCAATATTACATATTGTTTAGAATCCACACTCAATTAAGCATTTACGTCCCTTGAAACATGCGTTCAGGTCCACGACAGATAAATTTGATTTAAGAACCCCACGGCTAACGAAGGCTGGCGTCGCCAAAATCAAGATGCTAACGGCCGTTAGCAACTGACACCAAATGCTGTTTACTAGCTTCCTATTATTAGCAGATAATAGTAAGTAATAATAACTTAACATTGAAAAAGTTAAATTCCAGATTTTTAAAAAAAATATCAAACCTCATAAAGCTGGAATATTCATAATTAAATTTAAATTATGGATAAACACGGGAATTTAAAGGTTATAAAAGCGGAGCAATTTGATGAATCCTCCTCCTTTTTTCAAGTATTTTTTCAGCAGCAGGTAGCGCAAAGTTGACAAAAACATTCCAACCAAGCTCAAACGGGGCTATATTGCAAAATTTACCCCATGCAATTCCGTTGAGAATTAGCTGACTAAACATTTGATTTCATCTCTATGGTGGAGACTAATTCAGTTTTCCCACCCAATATTGCCTTCACTAGAATTCTCAATAAATAGAAAAAATTAGTATTAATAAGCAACAAATATATTTAGCAAAAATAAATAAATAAATATTAGAAAACATTGAGCTCAAACGGGGCTATATTGTAAAATTTACCCCATGCAATTCCGTTGAGAATTGACTGACTAATCTAAAATCTAGTATGTGGGGAAAGGGGGGAACGGAAATTATTGGGGAGAGGGCCAAAAGGTGAAGCTCAAACGGGGCTATCTAGTAAAATTTACCGTGTGCAATTCCGTTGAGAATTGGCTGACTATTCTAAACGTTTGGTTTCATCTCTATGGTGGAGACTAATTTAGTTCTCCCATCTAATATTGCCTTCACTTCAATTGAGAATAAATAGAAAAAATTAGTATTAAAAAGCAAACAATTCTGTTTTTGAGAAAGTAACAAATATATTAAGCACAGCCGAGGCAGCTTGTTTTATATGTATAATTAGGAAGAGACATAGAATCGACCTAAAAATAAATACATAAATATTACGCATTCTTCGGTTCCATGCCAGAGCCAATTCTTCATTTTAAAAACAGACCGTAAGTTTACAAGGAATACCAGTGATACATATCCTGGTGGTGCAATTAGAAATAATATAGAGCAAGCGTATGAACCCCGCTTTTCGGATCATAGATTCCTCGAGATCTCTGTGGTGTCTAGGAAAACCCATGATATTGGATTTTATGTAAAGATTCGAAATAGAACCCTTTAACGTGAGGCTTTGGTTTATGTATACCGTTCTGTACCCAATCCTTATAAATTTCCTCAGCTTTCTGCCGGCGTATTTGCTCCAACCGCACCTCAAGTTTTAATTCCTGATTTATTTTTTCCTTAAACTCCTTTTCCTGCTTTAATTTTTTCTTGAGCCAAGCTTGAAAGTTTCTGTGTTTGACTAATTGCTTATCTTCGTTATTGTTTGGTTCCGTTTCGAACTGTTTTGGATCATTATTAATCTTGGTTTCATTAGATTGCTTTTCATATTTTAGTTGTTTGTGTTTTATAGCCACCCACTCTTTATGCTTCTGTTGCGCTAGAGCTCTTCTATGCTGACTTTTTTTCTGTGCTTTCCTCTGTTTCTCTTGTTTTCTTTTTACTTCATAATATTTTGCAGTTCTAAATGAAATGAATTTAGTTTCTGCAGCTTTAGCATTCCTTTTTTTATACGATAAGGAGGATATTTTATAATATTAACTAGCCTTTAGCTAACATGAACTCTTATAACTGATTTATATAACATGATACATGCCTATAACACATTTGTGTTTTGTAATTTAGCTATAAGATATTAGATCACTTAGAATGACTCGACAGTTAGAGAAAACATTTCTAATAAAATGCTATTGAATATAAAATCCTCTTTTTAGTTGACTGAGCAATTAAATTAATTCGTGACTCTAACCTAAGACGAGTTAGATGATCGTAAACATACCTTTTCGCATTTAACCACTCTCATACTCATATTTTTCCGCAGGCAGTTTTCTTCTTGTTATGTCCAAATCTTTTTCAATAAAAGTTGCAGAATTAACGTACCTGAGGCGAAATATATACATACATATAAAGATGTATAAAGTGTATTTGAGAGTAAATTCTGCATACCTCACAGTTTTGTAATTAATTTGCTGTGCTATTGACATTGTTAAGGAATTGTTCTTCTGCATCATTGCTAGGAGCAGACTTGGCAATCTTCATTTGAGTGTCGAGGCATAGTTTCCTAAAAGTACGCCGAGATGTCTCGATTTCCTTACCTTCTTCATCCAAACGAACTGAATAGAATGCCATTGCTACGGAGATTATTTTAGAATGAGTTGTCTTTCCCACAAGAAGTCTTCCAAAAACTTAAGCAGTTTGTTTTGTTGGATGTGTTATCTGAAAAATAAGTGGGAGTTTTAGCGGGCAAGTATCTAAGAAATGCATGAAGAGGGCTGAATGCAAGGAGCAGGATTTTTTGCCGGCAGCAAATACAACATGAATTTATTGTAGCTTTTATTTTATGATGAGATTAGTATTTTTTCCTGACATTTGATACCGGCGAGACTTGGTTAGGCCGTTTCCTGTCTACTTTATTATTATAGAAGAGGTATTAGATTAGATTACCTGCGGAAAAATCCTGTTTGATTTTAAATTTAAGGGCAACTTAACGGCGTTATGGAATATTATTATTAAAAAAATATATATATATATATTGTTCCTTAATATATCACGAAATAGATAATTTTCAGACTGATGCCTAGTTCAAGCTATTAGTATTGTTACCGGTATCAGTATTAAAACTTTTCCACAATTTGAAAATTGGTAACCCGGAAAAATATTGATTATCGGTATCGGCATTATTTTACGCCAATAAATACTATTACGACCGTAACTTTGACGGTTGGCTTTGCTTTTAGGCGACTAGATAGAACGGCCGCTAAAAAATGTCGATACTGATAGCCATAGTTTGACCGGGCATGAGATACATATATTATAAAATATCATAGACCCCTTACAAAGTAAACTTATGTATGTACATATATCTACAATAAGCGAACTCAGAAACTGGGTCCATATGGCGTACCGAGTAATATTTCAAATTACTAAACAATTCTTTCTGACTTTAAATACATTAAGAAATAATACAAATAATATACATATAATAAAAGTTCACAAAATCGCATTTCATCAAGAGCTTAGATTAAATACAATATGTTGATTACTTCAATGAAAATAACTGATATAATAATTTTTAAGTTTGTCTTAATAGTCGAAGGTGCCTTTCCTAACTGGTTAACACCGGACGGACTGACAGAGTTCATTGGAGTAGGAGGGCGGATAGCTGGTGGGACCATCATTCCTCCATCAGGCGCTGAACCTGGCACGGGTACGGGCATTGAGACTTTCAGACCTTTTCCCATCCCGACAGCAGCTACCAAGGCTTGCGTATCGGTCATGCTACTCGTCTGTTGTACTCCTAGTGTGTAGCAAAATTGTAATCAAAAACTACAAAGCATTATCAATTCTTACCTGATCTGGAAGATGATTCGATTTCCTATTCCTCTTTTGGTTTGCTGACCATATCGAACACATGGGTTACAACTTTATTGTATTACGCTGGACTGGATGGTGTTCATCCAATGTAACTCCAGTCAAATCGACAATTTCATCTTGATCGTCCTGTTCGTTCTCGTCTGATGTGTTCGTATTGCTTGTCTGTTGGGATCCACTGGAAAGTTGACTATTTCTTGAGAATGATCCCCTCCTTGGGCTTGCTAAAGTTCTTTGGTTTGCTGGCTTCACAGTTATTATTAAGTTGGAGCTGTTTGCAACCATCATGTCCGTGACCTAAGATTAATTTAGATATAAAATCTTACTCCTATATCGCTTTAACTTTATTAAAGAGACAAACCTGATCGAGAGTCTTCCCTGCGACTTCAATCCCATTGACTTCTAAAACTTCGTCATTAACGGCTAATAGTCCCGTGCTTTCCGCCAATCCCCCGGGAACTAAACGTGAAATGAATATTCCCGGCTGTTTTTCCAACCCATGAGCGGTCACTCGAACCGAAGTTCCATCTCTACAGGCACAGAAATCAAATTGTTCAAGTTCGTATTCATTGAAAAATTAATGAAGAGATTTAAACATTTTTATGGTACATACCTTATATAAAATCCAAGCGGTTTATCGCTTCCATGCTTGAGTAGGCGAACACGTCTACACGTTTCTGGGACAATGTCAACATCAATAATTGCCGAAACTTGCCGGAAGTCATGAGGGTTTGAAATTGTAGGCGCCTTCGATTTCACTGGAGTCTGTCCCAATATACTGCTAATTAAATTTCTAGGCTTTATTGTTCCGTACCCAGAAATCTCCTCAAGACAATCTCCTTTAAAATAACTAAAATGAAGATCCTTTTCGCTGTTTAGAAGATTTCCCTATTTGTACGTACCTTTTCTCTGGATGATAACTCGAAGAAGAGGCTTCGCAGTTGTCATGGCCCGTAAAAAATTATCATCATTGTTAATGGGCAGCAGGTCATTGTCTCTGGGATCAATGTACAGAATTAAGAACTGCATGTTGTTTAGGCGGTGCAATTGTTCGATTGTAGTTGAAAAGTTCTCAAAACTTGTCGTATCATTTCGGCGTAAGGCCCATCGGCGAAATTCTGCATCAAACTTTAGGAGGACGAAAAGTCTGCGTTATTTGAATGTTTTTTTTTTATCTAATAAATCTTAGTGTCTAAATTTATGTCGTCGTTTTAGGTCAGACTATCAAAACCTTGGGAAATTAATTGCTTGATTAAAGGAGGTCATATCATGTGATAAAGACCTTGTCCTATTTGTTTATTTCACTTTTTGCAAAAACGAGTTTATTGAGACTTAGTAAATTTAATATAGAGCAAGGGCGCACAGGGCGAAATTAGAAGGTACCATTTTAAAATGATGATGAATCGTCGAAGTATTTTCCTGGAATTATAATCCCTCTATTAATAATTGAAGGGCGGCTTTGTAAAACCCCGTAATGAATGAATCCAGAAACAAGGTTTTGCATTTAATTGCAAATAATTAGGCAGGATTAAGGCACAAAAAACTTGCTATCGCGGAGCTGCAGAGGTCGTTCTGCTTGCTATTTTCTGTAATAACAGAAATTTATTTACTCTTTTTGGGCGCTCCAAATTTCTAAAACTGCTCTGAATAACCTCCACTTTAAAAGATAAATTACCACCCGATTTCAACACTTTTATCCCTGAAAAGAAAAACGGGTCATCTGTGTTTCAAAACCTACTCAAGGGGGCTGCTAAGTCCCACCTTTTCCTTGTGAAAACCCTTTTCGATGGCCGCGGTAGAAAGCTGAAAAATGTTTGATAGTGCAGCGACCATCGCCCCACGGAGGTCAGGAGATTCGTACTCAGAAATCGGCAATAACTTACTTTGGACTTTATTTCCACAACATCACATTCAACTCGAGAGTTGTGCACTTTACTTTTAGACATTTTAACGCCACCAAGAACACACAAAAAAAAAAAGTAAAAACTTGTCAACCAAACGAGCAGAGACGTCTTCCACGAGAAGAGAGCGAGATGATGGAGATGAGACGTGAAGTTGGCTGCGTTGATTTGTCAGCGCTGGCATCCTTCTGAGTGCTTGAGTATTTGGGCATGTTCGGTGTTTACATATGGCTTCAATTTGTCGTACACTTCGGACAAAAGTTTAACGTGAAGTGCTGCCATGCCAACGTAAATGTATACTTAGCGGCCTCGAAGGCGAAGTTCTTGACGCATATGTAATCATTAAAATTTTAATAAGATCGTTTTTCTGTGAAAGCTTAAGTAGGGGAAGATTATTTTCAATATTACATATTGTTTAGAATCCACACTCAATTAAGCATTTACGTCCCTTGAAACATGCGTTCAGGTCCACGACAGATAAATTTGATTTAAGAACCCCACGGCTAACGAAGGCTGGCGTCGCCAAAATCAAGATGCTAACGGCCGTTAGCAACTGACACCAAATGCTGTTTACTAGCTTCCTATTATTAGCAGATAATAGTAAGTAATAATAACTTAACATTGAAAAAGTTAAATTCCAGATTTTTAAAAAAAATATCAAACCTCATAAAGCTGGAATATTCATAATTAAATTTAAATTATGGATAAACACAGAGGAATTTAAAGGTTATAAAAGCGGAGCAATTTGATGAATCCTCCTCCTTTTTTCAAGTATTTTTTCAGCAGCAGGTAGCGCAAAGTTGACAAAAACATTCCAACCAAGCTCAAACGGGGCTATATTGCAAAATTTACCCCATGCAATTCCGTTGAGAATTAGCTGACTAAACATTTGATTTCATCTCTATGGTGGAGACTAATTCAGTTTTCCCACCCAATATTGCCTTCACTAGAATTCTCAATAAATAGAAAAAATTAGTATTAATAAGCAACAAATATATTTAGCAAAAATAAATAAATAAATATTAGAAAACATTGAGCTCAAACGGGGCTATATTGTAAAATTTACCCCATGCAATTCCGTTGAGAATTGTCTGACTAATGTAAACTCTGTTTTGCGGGGAAAGGGGGGAACGGAAAATATTGGGGAGTGGGCCAAAAGATGAAGCTCAAACGGGGCTATCTTGTAAAATATACCCCGTGCAATTCCGTTGAGAATTGGCTGACTAAACATTTGATTTCATCTCTATGGTGGAGATTAATTCAGTTTTCCCACCCAATATTGCCTTCACTAGAATTCACAATAAATAGAAAAAATTAGTATTAATAAGCAACAAATATATTTAGCAAAATTAAATAAATAAATATTAGAAAACATTTAGCTCAAACGGGGCTATATTGTAAAATTTACCCCATGCAATTCCGTTGAGAATTGGCTGACTAAACTATAATCTGTTTTGCGGGGAAAGAGGGAAACGGAAAATATTGGGGAGTGGGCCAAAAGATGAAGCTCAAACGGGGCTATCTTGTAAAATATACCCCGTGCAATTCTGTTGAGAATTTACTGACTAATCTAAACGTTTGATTTCATCCCTAGGGTAGGGGTAATTTAGTTCTCCCAGTCAATATTGCCTTCACTTCCATTGAGAACAAATAGAAAAAATTAGTATTAATAAGCAACAAATATATCAAGCACAGGCGAAGCAGCTTGCATTATATGTATAATTAGGAAGAGACCTAGAGTCGACCTAAAAATAAATAAATAAATATTACGCATTCTTCAGTTCCATGCCATCGCCAATCCTTCACTTTAAAAATAGACCGTAAAGTTAAAAGGAAAACCAGTAATACATATCATCTGTTGCAGGATTGCCCGTTGACCAGAAGAGCTCATGGTGGACCTTTACCTCCTCTCCCAACTCTCCTTGATCCATCCACACCAAGCACTCTGTTATCCATTTTACATAACATTAATTTTTTGGATAGAATATAAAATGGAACAAACACTTTATTTACTGTTGAATGAAACAACAATTTTGATTTCAAACTATAATTATGTTATGTTGTCAATAGGTATACATAAGGTCCTTGCAAAGAAAAAGAAAAAATAGTTTTGTGTATTTAAGTTAATTAGCAATAAGTCATAATATTGTTACTTGTTTATTTTTGCATGAATTGTTAGCTTTTCGTTATCTTCGCAGGTAATGTTATTATTAGATGCGCCATATGGGCTTTAGTTCACGAGTAGCGCGGAAAGCATTTTATGTATTAGATTTATCTTGTACATAAATATTTTAAATGAATAATATTAATACATATGCTGGCGGTGCAATTAGAAATAATTTAAAGCAAGCGTGTGAACCCCGACCTCAGCTTTCTGCCGCGTATTTGCTCCAACCGCATCTCAAGTTTTAGATCCTCATTTATTTTTTCCTTACTCCTTTTCCTGCTTTAATTTTTTCTTGAGCCAAGCTTGAGTAACAAATATATTAAGCACATAAATTCGTTCGATTTAGTTCTCCCATTAGTCTTCGTCTCTTTTAGTTGTTTGTTTTTTATAGCCACCCACCCTTTATACTTCTGTTGCGCTAGAGCCCTTCTATGCTGACTTTTTTTTGTGCTTCCCTCTATTTCTCTTGTTTTCTTTTTACTTCGTAATATTTTGCAATTCTAAATGAAACATTTTAGGATAATTTATGAATTTAGTTTCTACAGCTTACTGAGTAGTTTAGCATTCTTTTTTTTATACGATAAGGAGGATATTTTATAATATTAACCAGCCTTTAGGTAACATGAATTCTTATAACTGATTTATGTACCATGATACATGCGTATAACACATTTGTGTTTTGCAATTTCGCTATAAGATATTAGGTCACTTAGAATGGTTCGACAGTTAGAAAACATTTCTAATAAAATGTTATTGAATATAAAATCCTCTTTTTAGTTGACTGAGCAATTAAATTAATTCGTGACTGTAACCTAAGACGAGTTAGATGATCGTAAACATACCTTTTCGCATCTATCCAGTCTCATATTCATATTTTTCCGCAGGCAGTTTTCTTCTTGTTATGTCCAAATCTTTTTCGATGAAAGTTGCAGAATTAACGTACCTGAGAGGAAATATAGTTAATAAAGTGTAATTGAAAGTATATTCTGCATACCTCACAGTTTTGGATCGTTGTTATTAGTCTTCGTCTCTTTTAGTTGTTTGTAATGACTTGCCGTGCAATTAATTTATGATTCGCGCAGGATTTGATTTACAACCGCGCTTTAATTCCGCACAGTCTTTGGTAAATAACCTGTAAAAAAAAGAAAAATTAATTTAATGTTAGAATTTATCAATTTGGATTATTTTATTAAAATTAGATATTGTTAGCGATAGGAAGTTTTTTAGATTTAATATTTTGGCAGGATGCGCCATATGGGCTGTGCTCCCGAGAGCGCTTAGTTTTAAGTACAATAGAAATACAATTAATTGTATAACTATTACTACAAATAACAAATAAATTCCGCACAGTTGTCGGCAGCTGATTCACGAGAATTGCAACTGAGTTTTTTTAGGTCCAACACTCCAACCTCGAGAAATGCCTCCCACTTAAATAGTGCCAAGGTAGGGTAGGAATTTAATTGTACTCTACCTATTAAATAAGTACTTAAATAATGCCGGCAAATACATTATACTGCACCGCCTCCCGAAGTCCATAAACTCTTCTGCTTTATCTACGCTTACTTGAGTAACCATAAATATATTAAGCACATAAATTCGGTATAAATAAATTAAAATTAGTGTATTAGAAGTAAAACCACGATGAATCATCCTAAAAGTGGAATTCATAACTTTCTTTATTTTTCTTAATTCTTTGGACTAAACATATATATGTTTTTGAATTGATAGTGTTGTATAGCCGAATTGGTTGGGGTTTCTTGATCTGCCCCAAATCGGAAAACAAAAAGAAAATAATGTTTTAATTTGTAAATTTATATTGTTAATGATTTGTATTAATTTTAGTAGTCATAAGTGTCTTTTAAAAAGGTTATAAGACCTTCTCACCTGTTTACCTGTTCCAAAGAAAAAGAGAGATTTATTTGTATACTAGAATTAAGTCCTTGGTTCCCACATAGAGTTTGAATGAATATTGTTTTTTGTTTGTATGTCCTTCAATTTTGTTTGTATCCTTTTAATTGTTTTAGGATGCGCCATATGGGCTTGGTACCCGAGTGCGCTTAGGTTTAAGAATAGGGTTAAGAATTTATTCTTGTCCTCTATTTTGAATAAATAAAAATTGAATTGATAAATTGAACTTGTGATATTCATTGTACATATTAAGAAGAATTGTTAATTAATTGTTAGACTGGGTAAGTAGTTTAGGATAATACGAATTTAGGACCAAAAGAACTATTAAATTTTTGTTTATTCTCAGCAATTAATTGAAATTGAGGCTATGTAAATCCAAAATGTATTTACTTTAATTAATAAATTAGCTTGAAACTATATTTGGTTAGGATGCGGCATAAGGGCCTGGTACCCGAGAGCGCTTTGTTTTTAAGGTAGGGTAGGAATTAATTTGTGCTCTACCAATAAATAAATAAATAAATAAGCCCATAAACTCTTCTGCTTTACCTACGCTTACTTGAGTAGCTTGAGTAACAAATATATTAAGCACATAAATTCGGTATAAATTATAATTAGTGTATTAGAAGTAAAACCCTGAAGAATCATCCTAAAAATCGAATTCATAACTTTATTTATTTTTATTCATTCTTTAGACTAAATATATATGTTTTTGATGAGATAATAGAGCGCCCTTCATGGATTTTCCCTAATAAATAGCTTCGCTTGTTGGAGTACACAATATCAGGTGAGGAAACCCGAAATAAATGCCTCACGTTGGCTGCATTGGCTCTGGCCTCTAAAAAGATACAATCCAGCTTGAGCACAGAATGGCGAAGCCTTGTTGAACCGGTCCGGTCGCAGGGTGCGTAGGCCTACATTAGGGACTGCTGGAACTGCTGCATTTATTTCACCTTGCGATATACTTGGCCAGCTCGTTTTCTGTGGGCGGTTTAAGAGGACACGTATAAAAGCCGGACTCTGAAATTCACGTGTATATTTTATATTATGTAATGCTGATAAGTAAATAAAGTATGACTAGATATTATTTCCTTTAATAAGCAATAAAAAAAAGTGGAATATATTTATTTATTTAGACTATTAAGAAAAAGTTCTAGGAGCTATTTTGAGATTTGATATTTAGGGTCCGAAAAATTGGATGTAATAAAAAAACTTATTGTTGTAATAATTAATTTTATTAAATTGAATAATTAAATAAAAAATTAAACGGGAATCAAAATCTTTCAAAACGAGCGTAATGTGTTTGTCATGTTCGCATGTATTCATGTTCACTAAAAGTACGCTGACGCTCAAACGTCTGTTCCGATTTAAGCAAATAAGGTCTCTTGGTATATTTTTTCTGACAACATAGTCTTTAAGCCCTCATAACAAACACCAAAAAATAGAAAACCAACCAAGTATTTAAAAGTAAATTTAAGTATTAGGATGTTTATTCTAGACCTCTTTACTTATATTCATGATTTTTCCCAGAGTTTGCCAACGGATATGTTCCTATATCGTGATTTTTAAAAGATGTTTAAACATTGCACATATTTAAAAAAATAAAATATTATATTTTTGATCTTGCAGTTTTCAAGTTTTCTTTTATATTATATATATGCTAATTCAAATTCGTCCTAGATGTCCTTTGCGAATTGTTTCTAAAATAGATTTCATATTTGGCGAAAGATCTAGAACATTAAATCGTTGTTCCAGACTATCGAAATCGGATTTCTCCAACTGGAATATATATGAAATAAATCAATTTTAAGCAACAATTCACATTATGCAGTTACCTCATCGCAAGAATCGGTGTCTTGAGAATCCTTAAGTGCAAGACGTTCAGCAAAAGCCAGAATACCGCACCAGGATCGAAAATTTAATTCTGTATATTTGTCTATTTCGACTATGTCGCACAATTTTTCTATAACTTCGTCTGTACTGTAAAACCCCAGAACTTCTTGTACAGCCTTTCGAAAGTGCATGACTGGAATTCGCCGTTCGATATCGCTCGGTAGGGGATCACCAGCTTCGTCAAATTCATCTTTGCAGATATACTTTAAAAAGGTTTTTTTATAAAGCTGCTTCCGTTGACGCGATATCCATACAAATTCGCTTAAGTACTCATAAACGCTTATGACTGGAAAAATAGCCAACATGAATGACCTATAAACTGATCACTTGTTAATAATAAACATACTTTCCATGAATTTTATATTAAGTGGCATCTCAAATCTAGCAGCTGATTTGGATAGCTTTCTTGGCATACCTGTGTTTGTTTGAAAAAATAAATCTTTCAAGACATCCGGAGAATTGTGTTTCTCTGGCAAATTTTTCTTCTTAGGCGTCACATATTTTATTGCTTCACGTAATGCTCTGTTAAGCTAAATTAAACAAACTATTAATTTTATATGATAAACTGAAAACTGAAATCATTGTCAATAAAATCCAACAAAACCGACAACACGAGACAATCAACATATTTAATTTAACAAAACGCTTAACAAATACATACATATATGTATTGTTTTGATTTGTTTAATGATAATACTAATTACTAAGGTGCATTTTTTTTTGTTTACACCACCTCACCCTAAATCCGAACATGTACTTACGTAACGCTCAAATGTATTCTCAATAACGTCGACATCTAACTCTGTTTTCAACACACGAAACGCCTCATCAGTGAGGAAGCTATCCTTCAGGACTGTAGGTCCATTTTCGTCTTTGTTTTCGGAAGACGAAAGCAGTGTGGAAGTATTTGGAATTAACGAGGGTCTTGTGCTTGGATTTAAAGAATCTGGGCCCAATGTTGCAATCTGTGTTTCAGGATCTTGGCTCAGGTGAAAAGTTGGTGCAACTGTAAGGTACAATATAACATCACTTCACATTGTTTATTTTATTTATTTATTTACTTATTTCTTACTTGGTTGATGTTTCGATTTTTTGCGTTTTTTCCCACGTCGTTGCATTGCTTCTTCATCACTGATATCTTTTTCATTGATGCAAGATAGTTGAGTGGTGTTTTCCGCAGGCGTTTGCTCTTCGCTTACAACAACGGTAGATTGCTTATTGGAATAAAATAAAATATGAATAATTCTTTTACTCATAATCGAAACCGCCAAAATCGGCATTTACAATAAAACTACAATTTATTAGTATAAGTTATATTTCCATAAAAATAAAGTTTTTTAAAAGAAATATTCGCTCCACAAATTCCTAATTTATTCAATATACTCAAATTTTGTTTTGGCATTTAAACACATCCTAAATGTTCGAATTATTTTCATTCATAGGTCGATATGCTCCCAATAATTTCACGCAATATAAATTTTTTCCAATAAATATTGCAGTAATAATAAAATTAAGAGCTCCGAGTATTTCTAGAACTTCAACGGAATGCGTAACATAAGATTCAAAACTAAAGATCACCGCGTATCGAATAAAAATACCATAATTAATCATCGTTAACAATAATTCACCTTTTTCTTGGCCTGTTCAACTTTTGCAGATTCTGTCCTTGGTTTTTCCTCTATTGTAGTAATAGTTAATTGTGACTCTCCCTGCAATCCTTGAGAAACTTCAGAAGATGCTTTCCAATAAACAGTTTCTTGACTATGACTTCGCCTAAAAAAATATTTAAACTACCTGTATTAATATATGTAGTTGCTGTGTTCGAAACGAAGTCTGTCATTTTTTAAAAGTCATAAAGCTTGTATATTTTTTTTATTTAATAGATATTAGGAATTAAAGAATGTATTGGTTAATCAACAGCATTAGTATTATTTTGGAAAATGCTCAAAATACTGCTTTGCATTCAACGCTACTTTTATCAATTCATGAAAGGACTCATGTAGACTTAAGGTACTATTACCGTCTAGAATTTTCAAAAAATGGATTTTTTTTTTTTTACATTTTTAGATTCCTTATACCTTCAATAATAACTCCCAAAAATATTATATATAAATTCGACGCCGATCCCGAGATATAACGACTCTACTGAAGCGCGCTCTCGGCTCGCCGCAGGTGTTCACGCAGCTGTCGCTCGCACTGCTCCAACTTTAAACGCGTTTTTCTCGAGTTCAGGTTTTTTTAACTTGCGGACAGTTAATCTCCGGATCTAGTGGATCGATTTTAATAAATCTTGGAGCATTTTGTTTGTTTTTGTATCCTGTGTGATAGTTTACCACAATTTGACGGAAAAAATAAAAAATATAATTTTAGAGTCTCAAAAAGGTCGAAAAAAATGTCGATTTTTGAAAAAAAAAAATTTGAACGTCCGCAATTTTTTTATTTTTACAGATTTTTTAATTTTTCTGGTAAACTATCACGTAAGAGCACTTCCTTTTTATAAATCTTTTTGAATTTTTTGTTTCAGACTTACCGTTCCAGAGATTAACTGTCCGCAATGGAGCAGTGTTTTTTTTGACAAGAAAATTTGAGCGCCCTCTATTAAATGTACAAATAAAATATAATAAAAAAAAAATATTTATCCGTAATCTTCAAGAGTTGTATAATACTATAGAAAAAGTTTGATAACTATATTTAATACAGAACATGAAAAAAAAATTGTTGAAAATATGTCATTTTTAACCGTTCTAGACGGTAATAGTACCTTAAGGGAATATTCTACTTTGAAATGAAAAAAAAGGGTCATCTTTAGGAATTTATTTTAAGAAAACGAGACATCATATTGGCTTGAAATTTTTTTTATTGTATTATATAAACAAAATTATTGACTTATGAAACAATTTTTTTAAGCCGATTTCATGTCTGTCCCAAAAAAAAAACATGGCACGCATTTTAACGAAAAATCGTGTTTTTGGTTTTTTTTTTTTTTGTCATTAAACCCACTGGGAGGGGACATATTGAAAAAAAATTATATTTTATTGGTTACGGCACTAGCTATAAGTGTCTTCTTTAAGATGAAACTTTTATTTTCTGTTTCAGATCAATACTTTGGCCTACGCTTCGTGAATAGAAAAAAAACCGCACTTTTTTTAGACGCCACCTAGTGGAGATAGCAGACATAAAATCGGTTTAAAAAAAAAAATTCATAAGTCAATCGTTTTGTTTATACAATAAAAAAAATTTCTAGCCTATGTATATGATGTCTCGTTTTCTTAAAATAAATTTCTAAAGATGACCTTTTTTTTTCATTTCAAAGTAGAATATCCCCTTAATGAAAACTGTTCCCTACAAATGTTTTAATAAGGTTAACAAGTAATTAGCATATGGTTCTTATAAATTTCGGAAAATTGCCAACCTACGGTTTTTTTTTTTTAAATACTATAATTATAATATAGAAATATCGAATTTTCAAAATATTGAAAATTTTACCGGAGATCCAAAATGAGTTTTTTTCTCTTATTGATGTTTTCCTTTCCGGGCTCAGGAGTAACACACCGCCTCGCATTCAAAAATGAGCCAGCACTGGTTCTGGTCCGAATGCTGGTCGTAGCGGGGGATGGCGTTAGCGGCCGAGAATCAGTATCTGTATATCGTCTAAAAAGTTCTTCAGGAATATGCCCGGACGTGTCGAACTGAGCTGATTCAAATTTCTCCTTGTGCGAGCCGTAGAAACTCTTTCCTTCTGATGACTAAATTTTGTATTATGCTGTGAACTCTTCTGCTTATTTATTCTACCCACCCATGAGTCCTTAACCTGTTTAATTACATTTCTCACAGCGCTGGGAGCCGGATGATTGCATAGCACAGAGCATGATTTCGAATAAGGGTTGTATAAGCCTCCAAAGGGCCGTACGGAGAATTCAATTTGCTTTGCAATGTTCTTTGAAAGAACAAAGCTCTCAAATTTCCTCTGTAACATAAATAAATGCAAATACTTTGTCAGAGTTCATATTATGTTATATACATACCTGTCTCTTCTCATTATATTCAAAAGATAGCTTTTTTGGTGTAGGAATCAAACCAGTTTTACTCAAGACACTCATAAATAAAATTGGTAATAGTTTGTACGAGTTTTCCGAAGTAATTATTTCGTTGCACAAATAAGCGAAGATATTTGATCGATAAGTTTTAGTAACGTGGTGATACAAATTACCTGTTACATGCCTTAACGCTGGAGCTCATTGAAAGACAATTTTGAAGTCAAAGTTGAGTATGCATTCTTTTGCAAGAAGCTCACATATTTCGTAAGGTAAAAATAAGGTAAGGATATTATTACTACTTCATTTCCTTTAAATTTTCATTCCGTGTTTTTAGACTATCCCAGCGCGCTCTGGCGGTACTTGTCTTATGTTTCCTTAAATTTCTGAACTGTTTCCTTTCTAGTAAAATGAAAATTTTAAAAATCGTGTTCGCCATACTAGCTTTATAGTGACGTCACATAGTATACATACATATGTTACCCGCGTCATTATGACAAATCCTATGATGTCTCATTTGACAAAATCCAACGACTAGTTTAGTGAGGGTTGTGCGAGGCAGCTTTAAAAGCAGATTCATATTAACCCTTTGCACTCCAAGACTTTTTATAAGCCGTACCTGTATGGTACCGTAGTTGTAACGCCAAATTTCCATCCTCAAGAATTTGGTAAGGATCCTGTTTTTTTCTTTTTGGGGTGAACCTTAAAATTTTTTCTTAAAATCAAAAAATCCAAAACCAATTTAAACAAATTTAAAATACCCTAAATGAATTATTTATTTTAAATGGTCTCTACATTAAGAGAAAAGTTTTTAATTCATTGTCTATCCATTACACAAAAATGTTTAAAATCAAACGGGTAATGAATATTTATTTCCTTCTTGTAGATTCGCTTGCGGTAGGTGGGGGTGGGGGCCCTCTCTTATGTAAATCCTCAAGATACGATAAAATAATTTGCGCACGTTCCTGTGTCACATGATCCAAAACCAAATATCTACAAAACTTCACATTATGATATATCTGTAAAATGAATTTAAATATTTACCTCTTGTCGTTTTTGAGGATTTCTTCAATGTCCTTTAAATGGTTGGGATTTTCTTGGTATGTTTCAAAGCTTTTATGAGTAATCAATTTGCACTCTTGCAACAATTCTCGCAATGAGGTTTTAGCCTCTATGGTCTTATCTTTTATATAATCCCGGAATTCCCGCTCACACTATATGTGATAAATATTTATTAAAGTTAAAAATAATATTCCTGCTTCCTTACCTTTTCACTGTCATTGTATTTTAAATACCGAGGATCCTCTCTGATTAGCTTTTTAATCTCTTTCCAAGAACTGGTTAAAATCAAGTTTGGTAATTCATCTAACATTTCACGAAATTTGTCGCGTTTTTTGCGCATCAATAAATCTATATGATCATTGAAGATCCTAGAAATTCACACCTTAATTATATATATACTTTTAATTACTTAAATTAGCATACTTTTCTCTGTCCTCTCGATCCAAATTTTCAACTAGTTCCCATCTGTGATCTTTCCGTAATTGCCGCTTTACTTCTTTCCAAGTTAAATCTGCATTCCTGACAAGATCTGCAAGGAGAGCACTAAAATGCCTTATAGCTTCATCACGCTTATGATGTTCACGTTCCTTGTCTCGATCACGTAAATGATTGGCCAGAGTTCTTTGCACCTTTAAGTAAAATAATTTTCGGAAAAATTAGTAAATTTCTCTTAAAAACAATCAAGACAAACGGCTGTGGCGAAAAAGAAATTAAAAAAGTATGAGGTGGTTTTCTAAAACCGCGTTACATTAAGTTCACGTAAAAGCGGATTGATCACTGTTGTTTTTGTCCTATTTTAGTTTGTTTTCGGTGGTCGTTGGTCAAATGAACCTATATTTGTTAAAAAGAACATTATGTAAAAAAAAAAACATTATAAGATAATATCTAAAATGAAATTTTAGGGATAGTTTAACAACATAATTCGTTCAAAACCTAGCCACAAAATACTATGATACTCTAACTATTATCAATCCTGCAAGAAATTTAGTAAGTTTCTAAAGTATCCCCAAAACTTCATTTTGATCGGTTAAAAGCTGAGATTAGGACTGTCCACAAGTTTAAACGACGCCAAAAATAAAAAATTGTGGGAAATTGGCTGTAAAGTTCTGATATTTTTTATAATCGCATCTTGGTTAAAATCCCCAACGCATTGCGCGCGCTAGAATTTGATTTTCGACGTACCGTATGCAGCGTTGTCCTCCGGAAGGACCAAAACATTTTACAAGCCATTAAAAAAAAATCGATTTTTTTTAATGTTTTAACTCAGGTATGTTCCCTTTAGGTTAATTAAAATCAATTCTAGTAGGGAAATATAAATGATTACATCATAGGTTAGGTTTAATTAAAATGGTTACCTGATAAAGATCAGGGAAAAGCCCAATATGATACCACATATGACGAATTCTCCCCACATGCAAACATTGAACCATTTTGAGTCATAAACTGCATCATATTCTTGATCTTAATTGAACCTAGATCAGCGAGGTTATCAAAGATCGCGAACCCCAAACTGCGGTTTCTACGCGCGGCAAGGGTCTCCTCTTCGTTATGGAAACTTCTGTAGAAGTCATTAAAGAAACGCCGAGCCTTCTGTTTACCTCGTAAGTTATATTAACTGTTTTAGTGCTGAGGAGCGAAATAGCGCTCTTCTCGTGTTCTGCCAAAATTGCGGGGAGCGCGATAGCGCTCGTGTTTTATCATGCTAAGACTGCGGAGAGCGCGTGAAGCCTGTTGCGTTTGCGGAGCGTATGATTTTTAATTGTTGTAATAATATTACATATTTCAAATCTGCTTTCTTTTTTTTTTTTTTTTTGTTAAATAACGGTGAAAACAATGCCTAATATTTGGAGTGAATCTGACTCGGAATCGTGCCGCAGTTTTGGCATATGTCCGAAAAAATCTGTCAGCAGCCAAACGGTTAAAGTACAACAGGACCCCCTTACTCACGGTAGTTTGGTTCCGCCGTCCTCCGCGAATAGTAGCGAACCCTGTCTTTTCAGATACATATATGACGCAAAATTGAAACAGGAAAAATCGAAAAAAAAAATTCTTTTCGGTTTAAAAGAGTCAAAAAATGTTTTACAATTTTCTTGCCTAATTATTTATGAAATATAACAGACTATTTATTATTTTATTATACATATAAATATATCAGATATTGTTTTCTCTAATATTTCAAGTAGAAAGAAATAAAGGCGTTTCTATCAGTAACGTTCGCTAAAGCTTAAATATATGTCATGAGTCATGTGCTAAATAGTTTCTTACGCTTTTACCAAGTCGCGCATAAATAAAACCGCGGATAATACTGTAATACGTTGTTGGTTGTTTAAATTTTGTTTGAAAATCTTACCTCCTTTTCTCTTTCTTTGATGCTCTGCTCTGCTCTCAGTTGCCTTTCTCTTTCCTTTTGTTGTCTTTCTAACTCATCTTCTGATGTATGAATTGTTTCGCCGTCCTCCTAAAAAAATTTCTTTGTAATTGCTTGATCATTTGAAAAAAGTGTTACTCACATTTTCCTCCTTTTTCTTTTGTTCTTTCTCTTCAACGACATCACTTTCAACCTCCTTTTCCTTACTTTTTCGCCTTTCTTTCCTATCAGATTTTTTGTCCTTCCGATCACGATCCTTTTCCTTCATCTTCTTCTTTTCTTCCTTTAGCATCTTGCAGAAATCAAGAAAGTAGTCCTCCCGCAATATCGAGCTTTCCACAGCACGATACCTGGAATCGGACTCTAGTTTTTTCTTTACCTCTTGCCACCTGCTGTGGCGATCAATATCAGCTCGTTCACGGAGCATTTCTATGAAATCTTTTCTTATCTAAAATTAACAAAAATGTTGTATTAGTACGTAGAAATGACATCATGTTCATTATATATAAATAGGTTATAAGTGGTACTAGTATATAATATAAAATGCGCACTGGGGCTTAAATGCAACTGTTATCTTTGGCTTTGTCGTCTTCTGAAATATTGAAGCATTAAATGTAGACGGACGGACAACGGACCTTGAGAATATCTAAAAATGTAAATTTGATTTAACAGCCGCAATCGATTGGCATACATTAAAAGAACATAGTTATTAAGCAAAGCAATCAAATACTCTGTTAAATCAAATTTTCTTTTGTCAATTGAAAAGCTTCTTTAAAAGCTTTTACAATGCTTCTTCGAAAACGAAATGTACCATTTTCAAGATCAGCCTTTTACAATCGAACACGAACACTTGTAACAAAGTAAAGACAGCACATACGACGTCATCAACTTCCGTGTTATCAGAGATCACACCTGATGGGTGGATGAATGTTCACCTTGAGTATATTTAACAACAGGCGTGCATGGGTTGAAGATAGCAGCTGGTACGTCGAACAATTCCATGTAAATTCATACAGATCAAAATCTAAACATTTTTAGATAAAATTAAATGATCTAACAGACTGAACAGTGTTCATTTAATTATACCAAAAGACGAAAAAAGCAATGGCCTTTTATTACGAGCCTAATTTACTAACCTGCTCCTTTCGGTTCATTTTTTCCTCCTTTTCCCTTCTGCGAACTTCGATAATGTACTCGTTGAAAAGACTCTCCCGTTCCCTTACTTTTTCAATGGCCTTGTACCTGTCATCCTTCCCATATTTAGAAGTAAAATCGCTGAAGGAAGATCTAAAAAACAAGCCCACATACATTTCTGTAGAAACACGTATTTCTATGACTGTCTCCCTACTTTCCATGTAAATTAGCAGCTTCCATAAGTCTTCTGAAATCGTCCCGTTTTTGTCTCATTTTGTTGCGCTTCTCCTTTCGTTCCTCTTCAGCACGTTCTTTAACATATTTCTCAAACACTTGCTTTCGCTCCCTCGATGTTAATAGCAGGTACCTTTGGTCAAAAACTATTTTATGCAACTCTTTTTCCCAAGTGCTGAATGCTGAGACCTAGAGGTTAAGGTATATTTGTAAACTTGTATGTAAATGGACGTTATTCTTTAGTGGCCATCGAGCAAACATATTTTTATAGAATACTCAAAACTGATCATAAGTATAATGTGTGTCAAATAAGAACTCTCATAATAAATGAAAACACTTCAACATTAGTTCAAACTTCTTTTCAAAACCAATGACCACAAAATTCATTATATTATTTCAAAGAAAGCCATTGCAGTTGAAAACTTTCGTCCGCAGTGCAGATGTGCTATAATGACTTTCGATTCCAAATTCGAAATCAGCGACAGCACAAACCTATATGTAAATATGTTGTTTGATAAATAGAATAAAAACGAAAAATTAATATGTAAACATCTTTTTTTTGCTGACAAGAATTACAATGGTTTCTGCTTTAATTTTTATATATTACATGTATTCATTAGCAACAGTTTATTTTTACGAAAACCTTAGATATATATTGCAATAAATAAGAAACCAAATATGTAAATGCAAAGAAATGTGTTTTTATAATCTGAGCTTGCATGAATCTTTAAATTTGGATTTTAAAATTCTTTATATCAGAGTACTGAGACTTTCTTTTTAAGGACCTGTCTATTATTTATTTTCGGTTTGCTTTCAATTTGATTGTGTTCAGAAGTCTCAAAAACTTTCAAAAGAACTTCAAGTAGCGGAGCCAAAATAAAACAACTATCTTGCTTAAACTTCAATTCAACCACGTATTAAGAAAATCAGATACTTATGTAAGTAATGTATTAAAAAATCAAACACCTATTTTGTTGCTCTGCACTGTAAAAATAACGATATCTCCGTTATGAAACCAAATAAACACAAATAAAAGTGAAAAATTGATGTTCAATTCAGATTACAATATTTAAATGTTATATAATAATATCTATTTCAAATTTTGATAATCCGACTCCAATTTTTATAATAAAAACTAAATATTTGAAGGTAAAAGAAAGTTTAAAGCTATTATTACTCACATCTTTTTCCCGTAACATTTCTTTAAATGATTTTACACGGATTTCCAAAGGTACAAGGGCACGCTCTTTCGCAGCACGCACTTCTGCCTCTATTGCAGCTTCCTTTGCAACTTCCGCTGATGGTTTTTTATCATTTTTAGGATCTAGGAAAAATTCTTTATTTTAATCAATTGGGCCTTAAAATGCAATGCATACCAGCTTTCAATTTCTTTTGGGGTACTTCTTCAACGCTTGACTCAGATTCCGTACGGGTCTTAATGTCTATTGTAACCGGATTTTCAGGTTTTTTTTCCTGTTGCAACACTCCCATAACTTGTTCAGGAGGGGTTGCAACAGCTTTGTCGACGTCTGCTCTGTCCAAAAGATCCTCTGGACGTTCCCAAACAGATGTTCTTGTAGAAGGGTTATAAAAAAAAACCCGGCCATCTCCAGTCCAAACCACACACCTGAAATTTGTTAATTAATTAAATGTGAAATGAATAAAAGTAAATGTTAATACATACAAACGCAAATTTCGAATAAGGAAGGTATCTTAAAAGGGCTGTGGAAAATTATTAAAAGAACAAAATTAAAATGAACTATCGCGAATAAATTTATAAATGTAACTGAAGATTTAAAACATTAATTTAACAAATTTTTCGTGGACATTACTATATGTAGATTTTAATTAATGCAATGTCAGTTTTAATTCAAGAACTGCAATGAAAGACGAATGCTTCGCATACTAAATTTGTGGAATAATAAAAACGAAAATATTAGATTAACTAAATCATATGAGGCGTTAGAAATTATTGGTTAATTAAGATTATTAACACAGTCTTACAGAACGTTATATTTTCAAAAGTTTCAACGCAGCGAAAAGAATTGAGTACATGACTGTGAATGAATAAACTCAAATTATATGTTTTCAAGACTAAGGCAAGGTTTCTAGAGTTGCATACAAGCAGAATGATGGCAGTGAAATTGTTGAGAAAAGCTCGGAATCGTTATAGACGAATTTAACATGTAAAAATATTCCAAACAAATTCAGATTAATTAGGTGAATTAGTGTGCATCGCTGATACTGCCACATTTAAACTACTGATGATATATTTTTAGGTAGATTTCATATGAAATACTACCTATTGCAGCATATCTGATGAAAAGATTTCGAAAAATTAATGATGCCAAAACTCGTTTTAGAGGTCGTAGACTTCAAAAATAAAATGTATTTATATTTATATATATATACAGCTGCGGTCAAAAAAATAGCACCACATGAAAGTATTTTACAGTTTAGGGATTGGCCTGCGAGAAATGGCGGAATATTTTACGGACAGACGAAAGCAAAATCGTTATGTGCGGTGCTTCGTGACCTCGGTCATATGTTAGAAGACTGGAAAATGCAGCATTCAAGCCAGCGTTCACCCAAAAAACCATAAAGCACGGTGGGTCATCGATTATGATATGGGCTTGTTTTTCTTACAGTGGCGTTGGACCCATTCATTGAATTAAAACAATAATGGATCAACATGTTTATATCCAAATATTGGCGGAAGTAATGCTTCCTTACGCATCAGAAGATATGCCATTGCTTTGGGTCTTACAACAAGACAACGACTAGCCGGAAGGCGCAAAAATGGTTACAAGACAACGGTATAAACTTGATGGAATGGCCCCCACAGCCCCCGGATTTAAATCCAATTGAAAATCTGTGGGCTGTGGTGAAGAAGGAGGTCTTTAAATACCATCCACGAAATAGAGACGAGCTTTGGGCTGTAGTGGAGACTTCCTGGAAGGATATTCCTATTCAAAAGTGCCAGAGTCTAATTAGCTGCGTTTTTTTCATCCGGATCTGAATCTAGATCAGCTTCCTACTATGGAATTACAACAACAACACGTGATCCACACTTCTACCCGGATCTGGATCTGGATTTCAAACGTGTTGGTTACTAAATATTTTACAAGAGGTGCTTGTGTCGTTTTTTCATATTTTATATGTTGGCAGGAGAGAGCTGGGACGTCTACCTGCGACAGCGATTGCAGGTGACACAAATAAATATTTGAATATTTGACAATTGCGTTATTACGCGGTGCAATTTATTGAATTTGAAATAGAACTGGTGCTTTTTTTTTGAATCTGAACTAGAAGTGGTGCAATGGGCGAAAAAATTGGAAGAAATGCATACTTCCATTAACAAATCCATTTCCTGCATTAATTAAAATTGTTCTTTCCTGCGAAGCGTAAACACAAAACTTATTATTGTCACTGACTTTTGTATTGACATTTCACGAAGGCAGTTATACCAATTTCTCAAATTAAACACGTGCTGATCCAGATCGTTTTTTTCATTTCATGTTGATCTAGATCCAGATCCGGATGAAAAAAACGCAGCTATTGATTCCATGCCTACACGTTGTACAGCTGTGATCGAGAATAAAGGACATGCCACAAAGTATTAAACTGTGTTAACTAATTATGAATAAAATAAATGTAAAATTTTGAGTTCATGTTGGTTTGTTATACAGTTTTACGCTAGTAGTGGTATAATGGTGCTATTTTTTTGACCGCATGAAAATCGACTTCCTTCGACAATATGTATTACAACATTTTTTTATGTCGTTATTCAATTGAAATTTCTACGTAAAATAAATAACTCTTTTGCACCATTCACTTCTTATATCAGGTATTTCAATTCATTAGTTTGTTTCATTATTGAAGCCGTTTGAAGAGTTAAAGTGACTTTGGTGCTATTTTTTTGACCGCAACTGTATATAAAAAAAATATTATATACGAGGAGTGTTCGAATAAAAGATAACATTTCCACTTTTAGGCTTTTTGTTTTTTTTTTGCAGAATCATACGTAAATCTATGAAATACACATTCGAGTTGAATTTGGCGTATCAACAAACAAATGCTAATTCTTTTAATCACATTTTAGTGATTTCTGAAAAAAAAGCAATGGTGGAAATGTTACCTTTTGTTCGAACACTCCTCTTACGGGATATAATGAAACTTGTGGACACAATAGAGGCCGTATTTCTTAACCGATTTTGACCAAATTTCGCCTATACGTTTATCCCGCCAATATCTCTGCTAAGTCCGTAAAGGGGAGGAATCGTTCAAGGGGGTGGGGATATAGGGGCTACGTAAGTTGTATAAAAATGTTTTGGACCTCAAATCCTCCGTATTTTTGAATCACTATTGACTAAACTTAACATCTATCATTCTAAGTCGTGTTACAAAATGGTAGGGATCGGCCAAAGGGGTGAGGTACTACATCAATTTCTAAAAGTGATTTTGTTACCGCGAGAGCTGTCGCATTTCTAAATGGATTTTGATCCAACTTTGCATATGCATTTATTGGGCTCGATATCTACATCAAGTTAAAAATTTGGGTTTGGGGAAGAGGGAGAGGAACTTTCACCTCGCTATATACATATTTTAATTTATTTCCAAGTAGACCGTATATTTCTTAATCGATTTTGATTACACTTGGCTAACATATTCTTCGTGGCAATATCTCAGCTATGTTCGCAAATAGGGTGAATCGGTAAAGGGGGTGGAAAATTCAGCATTACATTCCTTTATGCAAAGATCATTTTTACCACATTGAAATCTACCCCTTCTTTCTGGCTGCTGCCGAAAAGTCTGTTTTTTCTGTGAAACCGAAGAATTTCAATTATGGTTTCAGAAATTGCAAATTCAAGGTATGAGAATGGCGTGGGAGTGTGGTCAATATACGACCGTGAGATAAATGCAAAAAACATTAAATTGAACGATGATAACGCAATAAAACTGCAACGTTCTGTTTTTGTTTCGATTTTAACTGTGGCTACACGGGTATCTGCATGGGATTTAACGTATGAATACGAACATTTCCCTACCTCTTATGGCTATTTAATCATTGCTCAAAATTAATCAACTAACCAGTGATATACAGACTGGGACTATTTTATAAAGATATAAAAGCAAAGATATAGAATTTTGAAGAGATAGGACTATTAGTATTAATATTGTTACCAAATGATGTTTTGTATATTGTTGTTTGTAATGCAAAGTATTAAAAGGACAATAAAAAATAAGTATTTTTTAATAGTGCGTACCATGGTGTTCCAGCAATCGGGGTACTGGAAACAGGTCGACTTTTATCTACTGGCTTAGTACTTTGCTTAGTTTTTTCCTCTTCGTCTTTCTTCTTTTTATCCTGATCCGCTTTTCGCTTTGCAGCTTTTGCGTCTACAGTTTCATCAGGAACCACATCAATCTTGGGAACGTTAACATCACTATGTGGCTTTACTGCAAAAGCAACTTGATCAAACATAGGTGTACCAGTTATTGGCACAGCAGTAGTCATTATAGGCGGTTGTCCAATTAGAGAAGGCGCTGTACTTACAGAATGCGGCGCTACTGTTTGAGGGGTGGCACCTGAATGTGCAGCCATACGAGCAGCTAGAACAACGAAAATTAAATCTAGGTTCTTCTATTGAATCCCATTCATTCACTTTACCTTCCAAGTCTCTTATAGCCTGCGGTTTTTCCCAAACACTTTCACCTCTCGCTGCATGATAGTAATATGGTCGGCCATCCGGAGCTCTGTGCTCCGACCACTCCGCAGCTCTGGCTATTACAGCCGGGTCAATGACTCCCGGTTTAATTATGAGATTTTTAGCCGGTGCCTCTTGCAACGTATTGTTTGCCATGGCCCACGGCATCCAAGGAGCAGGAGGATAGCCCCCATAGCCCGGCGGTGGCATACCAAAGGGTGGACCACCAAAGTGGGGGGGAGCACCGGGAAAGAAATTGGGTTGTTGGGGAGGGGGAATGGTATTTGTTTGGGTCATTTCCGGTTTCTTGGGAGTTACATTACTGTTTGGCTGCGCAGCTATATCTGAATTTTCCTGGTCTTTCCCAGTCGCAGGAATTATTTTCGGAGCCAATGTATTCCCAGTCGCTGCCTTATCCTTGGAGACGTTCTCCGCAGGGTTTTGGTTTTGCTGATTTTTTGCATTCATAGCTTCCACCTCAGCCTGCGTGACAACCTTGATGTTGGGTCCTTCGGGCTTCGTCCACGTAGTTTCTCTGGTGATAGCATGATAGTAATAAGGCTTCCCATCGTCTGACTTTGTTTCTACCCAAAGCTCAATTGAGGGCGCACTGAAGTTCGTATTAAAGCCGGGACCGCCGTTTCCGTGCTGCTGCCAGTTATGATCGAAATTTGATGCGCCAAAACGAGGTCCTGGCCCTCCCCTTCCGCGGAAGAATGGACCAGGGCCTGGACCGCCACTCCTGCCCCTCATTTGTCCCGATCCCATTGGGGAGAAACCTCTTCCCCGGGGTCGTGCACCGTTCCCAGCTGCATTCCACGGCCTACCCCTATATTAACATAATTCAGTAATTTTAACACCGCAAAAAGGCACATACCGAAATGATCCTCGAGCTACGCCTTTGAATTCTCCTTCGTCACGCGCTTCCCCTTCAATTTGGTCCCCATTTTCCATTTCAACATCTCCCTCTGTTTGGTAAAGATTTAATTCCTCCAAAGTGTCCTTGGGCACTTGCTCCTCGGGCTCTTGCATTTCCTCCATGTTTTCACTTTTATTTTACTTTGCACGCGTATTTTACCGTCATACAAACTAAAATCCAAACACTTTTTAGTATTCACGGCAACAGCGAGAAGCACGACATTTCACCGCGTTGGCACCGTTCGATAAATAATGCAAATCTTTAAGGCTGGTTCACATCTAAGGAGAAACAAAACCAATGAATAAAAAGAAAAGATGAGCAGTTTGAGACACCAAAACATTAAACTATTGTAATTGTTGATTTTAATTTGTTTTAGTTCAAAATATGATCTCATTTTTGAAGTGAGTTGCACTCTACGACAAGCTACTTTATCCGGCGGTTACACGCGTCTGTAGAGCTGACGGAAAGTACTGACTTCAAAATGTCAAATCTGCTGTCAGTAATTGCCTTGTGTTCGATCAACTGACCGTCAGTTCATTTTAAAAATGTTGTCGGCCAGTGCGGGTGCTGCGGTGGCATCTTTGCTGCTTCTTGATATTTTAGAGGAGATTGAAAAGGATGAGAAACGAGTAAAACGAAAACGTAAATATTGGACAAATCCATTTGTTTCAAGAAGGGGACAATTTGATATAGAGGCAAATTTGCTAGCAGATTTACTCTATGATGACAATAAACACCACCAGAAGGATTTTTCTCATACAACTCAATTAAATGGATAATTTCTTTCCTTGTTAATTTTCGAGCAATTTCCACCCTAAAAACGATTAAATATTAAAAAACCAGAAATTATATTACTTTTGGTTACCTTTCTAATTCCATTATCGCAATATTAACTTACATAACATACTTAACTTTTGTTAACACATTGAATTCACAAAAAAAAATTATTTTGTCGCACTTCAACAGAAAAAAAAAATTTTCGAATTCAAAATCACTATGGTGACAACTCAAAACAAACACTGCTGACAGCTAAAAACAGCGCCGGTTGACATATACTGACTAGTCAGTATTGACGAGATTATTGACGAGTCAGTACTGACTGGTCAGCGAAAAAAGCTAGTCAGTGAAGGTTTACACGAGTCAGCGTCAGTGTTAGTGTCAGCTCTACAGACGCGTGTAACCCCCGGGTTAGCGTGGTCGGCCGCGTATTGGGTTTTTACACGGTACTGCCGTTCCATTTTAGTTTGTACTTCTATGATTCGGACTGCCATCACAACCCTGTTTTTTTTCCCCTTTTTTCCTTTTTAGTTCATAATTCGTTGTTGAGCGGATAAATGTCAATCTTTTTTATCACTTTCCGATTGATACCAAAGTAGAAAAAGATCTGTACGAAAATTAGCGTGTCTATTAGATACATATAATGGTTTTTACGACATTGTGTAATTTTGTACGTTCACGCGGTCCTGATGAGATTTGGAGGAAGCGCAAAATCTTCAAGCTTTCGGCGGTAGGGGTATCGAGTCATTGAAATTTCGTATTTTCTAAAAATTCATTTTCAGCACTACGTGGGTCGCCGCAGAAATTGTTATTCAATTGCGATCAAAAGCGTTCACAGAGCATTGGCCTACGCGACCAGTGGGAGGAAACTCAAAAAGGAAGAAATGACAAATGTAAAATAGTGCACATCGCATTTTGGGTGGTTAATCATGTGCTTTTTTAGCTCTGGCAAACGCGACTAGAGGCCAGCTGCGAGCAGTTTGGGATTTCGGCTGAATGCTTCCAGGAAGGACTGGCTCGAACAGATATCTTGCTCAACAGGTAACATAGCTCAGAGTGGAGTTAAGACTTGTTTTCATTTGAGTGATTTTTATTTACCCAACAGGAAAATGCTTGCAGATTTGGCTATTTGGGAACCAAAGTCCTTCGAATCATTAATCAAGTTATGCCGAGAAAGAGCAGCGAGTGAGGGCTATTCAGGAGTTAAAGGTTCTACCAGCAGTAATAATGTAATTGGTCTTAATAAAATTCTGAACTAGGCGCATAGTAATTTTTTATTAGGTGAAGTTTGGAGGAGCTCGTTCTTAAAATATTATTTAAGAAGTGCGGATGTGTAGAAGACTCAATTAGCTAGTTCGACAAACTGGGGGGCTACATAAGATTGAGATTTATCTACATTTGAAATGTTTAGTGTTCAGTCAATCGGATCTCCTTTCAAGGATTATAACAACTATAACACTGGTCAATACCAACTTTTTTTATTCCAAAGAATTGGCAAATCATCCCGAAAGGATTACAAATTCGTAAATAAAAATGTTCCATTAGGTACCGTTTTTGAGAAAAATACCGTTAAAAAGTACGAAAGGCCGTGTTTTGACCATTTATTGGAAAATAACGGATTAATCCAGGAACTTATAATGTTGTTCAAATAATAGCTGAAATCTTCAACTATTGTATAATACTACAAAAAGCTTTAAAACATTTTGGAATAATTGTGAATTCTATTTCTTTCCATAAACTGAATATTTTATACAATAGATGCTGAAAAAAGAACATCACACAAACGCACATTAATGAAAATATTTTTCCCTGTTAATACATCGTTTGGGTTGGATGTCTGTTGAACAACGTTTGAAGACCAATGCGCTTTTATGTCTTCATATTAAGGGGGCAATCGCATTCATAACAGAAAAAAGCACATTTTCAAGATTTTTTTTTTGAAAAAACTATTATATTTATTTAAAAAATTCGTTTTGGACACTATTCTTTGAATATTGAAGAATACAATATTTTAATTTTCTATTTTTAGTAAGAGGCAGAGGGTGTCTTGCAAAAGTCTCATTTTAGCTGGTACGCATCACTTGGGACTTCCGGGAAAAGATAAATGAAAAATTCAAAATGGGTTCTGTCCTTTAAGCTTTTTCCTAGGTACTAAACCTAAAAAAATTAAGTTTTTAATTTGTTTTATCACTGTTTTTCGAAAAATATAAAAAATCGGCCGTTTTTGCGGAAAACTACCTCTATAAAAAAAAAAACAAGGTACTTTTATGCATTTTTATAGGTTTAGTACCTAGTATTTATGTCAACGAATCATATGCTCTTTGATTTTTTTTAATTCTATTGAGTAGAACTTGAGATAGCATCTTATTTCAAGAGCAAACTTTCTAAGTGTAACGAAAGCATAAATGAGCCAACTGCTAAACTCTAATTAGCATTACTTATGAATTGTCGCATTTACTGAATTTATTTAATGAGTATTAAAAATGTAAAATGTAGAAAAACTAATAAAAAAAAAACTGATAATTCTGGTGTATTAATTTCTCAATTTTCCGAAATAGAAGTGGATGTTGGACTTTTTAAAGAATCCCTACAGCTTTTCAGATATAATTTTTAATACTTTTCCAAAATAATTAGAAATTTTCTCAAAGTACTCTACACTAGGCAAATAGGAATTTATGTGTGGAATTTAATAGCTTCCCTTAACTCGAAGATTTTAAATGGGAAAAACAATGTATGAGTAATAAAAACACCTTTTAAAACAAAAATGGAAATCAAATCATTCATAAAACGTTTTTATAGAAAACCGTAGAACCGTTCACATATTTTTAAGTTTTTGAAACCTTCTAAATATTATGAAACAAAAATCCAAGCCTTTATTGCACCGAATGTTGGTAGTGGGCTGGAAATTAAAGCTGATTTTGAAAGAAAAACCATTTTAAAAATGATAAGAAAAAACGTTCAACTGCAGTAAAAAATCAAACTATAACTACACTTTTTCCTTCTTTATTCTAAAAAATAGTAATTACAACAATCGTCTTTATTCTACTTTGGCCAAAATATCAGCCTCCCGGAAAAGATGGTACTCCTTCTTGTCTTCAAGTTCGACCTGGAAAAAAGAATCGCTCGAATTAGAGCTAGACAGCAATGAGAATTCATATATGTATGTAGTTCAAAAACACCGTTTTGTTACATAACCCCATGCGTGTGAAATGGTAAAACATCAAAACTAAGGCAATATGAATCTTACCTTTGTCCCTCCGAATTCTGGCAGTAGAACTGAATCTCCGACTTTCACTCCCAAGGGAACATGTTCTCCTTTCTATTAAAAATAGTTAAGTCATGAATAACATAAGTGATCAAATTCTTACATTGTTTCTGGAGCCT
Organism: Eutolmus rufibarbis; assembly: GCA_963920795.1. Lineage (NCBI taxonomy): Eukaryota > Metazoa > Arthropoda > Insecta > Diptera > Asilidae > Eutolmus > Eutolmus rufibarbis. The sequence continues at coordinate 234,210 of OY987204.1, forward strand.
GGACCAACAGCGACGACAGTTCCCTTCTGCACTTTGCTTTGTGCCTTTTCCGGGATAACTATGCCGCCCTTTGTGGTTGCAATTGCTTCAGCTCTTTGCACAAGGACTCGGTCCAATAGGGGAATAAGTTTCCGAGCAACATTCGAAGCCTGAAGATAGAAGTTTCATCATAACATGAATTGAAATTAATGCGTGAAAAACAGCTTCCCATGTTATTTCATATTACATCATCTAATTAAAAGCAAGCGGACTCTGAAGATAAAACTTACCATATTATAACAAAATCTCTTGCTTAGAAACCGCTGACACTTTAACCGGCAACTCCTATTGCTACTGCAAACTTCCAGAAATTTTCAATCAGACAACTTGATAACCTCAGCCCCATGTGAGGTGCTTATGGCAGTACACTGCAAAGTGTTACCAACTTCGTGTGAGTTTTCAGCCTACGAAAAAAGAACATGCATATCGTCCATCGAAGATAAAACCTAATTCCCTTGATACACGGACACGATCGAATGAAACTCCAACGAATGATACTTCACTCGGATTTTAATCCATTCCATGCATGACACACGAGCATACTGCGAATTTCATTCGAATCGATGACATTTCGTTTTGACGATGAAAAATGCAAACAGATGACTTGCTTCATTTTTTCAATAATTTTATAGTTTTAAGGAAAATATCATAAAGAGATAAACGTTTAATAATAAAAAAGGGAAAAAATATATTATACCATGTTCTATTATTACATTACATTGCTAATATTTGCTAAAATTGTGGTTTTGTCATTGTCAGTGTCAGTTTGATACTGGAAATCAGCTGATTTTTCCAGACCTTCCATCTTCGTTCGCTGAGAATTAAGTTATCGGAACTTCATCCGATTACGTTCGTATGAAGTTAACGGATGAAGATTCAAACTTAATCCGCAGTGATACACGGCACAATCGATGATGATCCGTGCTGCACCTTCATTTGACCGCGCCCGTGTATCTTGGGTATAACGGGTAGAAATTTATTTTAAAAATATATACACCACAAATGCGAGCTTGCCTGCGAGCGAAAAATGCATAGTGTAGTGTTTTTTAGGAAAATTAAACAAATTTAAGTGGAATTTTGCATAAATAAAGGAATTTTGCGGTGGAGCCACTTCATTTTGACATTTTGTTAAAATTAAAAATGGAATATTTTGAAAACTATAGCCGAACGCCAAGAAATTCCTTCGCATCCTTCCGTTTTAGACTAAATGGAAAGCTCCTGCAAAATTTCATTGAAACCCGTGGGGTTCCCCTATTCCTACCTTCAAAATTTTTATTACAAAAAAGTAGTGATATTTATTTAAAAATAATTAGTAAATATAAGTAAGGCTCTAACAATTTTCTCAAAAGTGGATTTTCAGGGGTTATTGGGTATAAAAAAGCGACAGTTCTGCTTTTAAAAATGGTTATAGTGTAAAAAATAAGCCTACAATTTATTTTAAATTGTGAAATAGAAAGAAAACTTGGAAAAATGTAAGGAATTGAATTTTCCGAAAGACGATTTCAGTCGTAAAATGTTTCCTTCAAAAGAGCTCAATAAAAATTGTTAAAGTAAGGTTTTGCGACCAAAGAAAAACTTTCTAGATAGGCAGTAAAAATCCGGCTCCATAACTTATCATTACATAACATTTTTGTCCAAAACAGTTTAAGCGATAATGAATATTATTAATTTTTTTGTTTTGTAGGTTTTTCTTACTAAAATTATTTATTTTAATGTAAAAGAACATATTGAAATATGTTGAAAAAAATTGAACGAAAAACAGAATATAATTCAGATGTAATGGTTCGTATTTTGAATAAAAACAAATTGATAAACTCTAAATCAAAATTTTTAAATTTTTTATATTTTTCCGAAGGGGATGAAGAATGATATTTTAAAATTTGATTTTTGAAGTGTTTATTTTAAAAATCTTCCACATAACTTACCTTTCAAGTTTTGTTCAAAATTTTCAGATAGGCGCTGAAATGGTAATTTTCGAAAATAAGTTTAACATCAATAGTTACCAACTTTTAGAAGTCTGAGGTGGTAATTATAGAACAAATGACTCTTTGCTATAATCCTCATTTAGCTTAACCTTCTATAAAAGGAATTGACAACAAATCTTTTATAATTAGCTTCATTACGCCCCTTTGGTTAAGATAACTTTAGATGACTTTTAAATAACTCTGGATCTCGAATTTGAAACTCCTTCTTCGTGTAAAACTTCTATGAATCTGTGTGGAACCATTTTTAGTAAAACTCACACTCTTGATCTTATTTAAAAATAGGAAAAAACACATTTATCTCACAATTTTCCCGTGGTGCATGCGAATATTTACGAATATTTTCCCTTAAGAGAGTATTTATATGTCATAATATAAAAATTATTTTATTTTAAAATTTTGCGTATTGAAATTACACATACTTTTGGTTACAAAGATATCCCAAAATAGGAATTAATTCAATTTACTTGCAATTTATAATTCTAGGGATCCACAAATGAAATCATGATATACCTAGTGCCATTGGTGACTCGAAGGCCTTCATGGAAGTGAGTGAGGCGTCCAGGATGCATGAGCATCCAACCCATTTTGGTGGCTACTACAGAGCAATTATACCTTAAAAATTTACACCCACCTCCTTCATAGTCGATGCCTACACGATTCAATGCGATATTAATTGTATAAGTTGATGAATCATGATGTGGCCTTAGGAAGGGTTGTTCATCAGGTCGGTACCGCACGACAAAGTTCATGAGTGCTTTCGGTGGCTGAAATGCATTTTGTTTAATTTAAGAAAACAACTGGTTATAATTTGAGGTACATTGTGATAGTATCCTGTAAAGACTGCTTCTTGTAATGGACGAACATATAATTTCAAAAAATATAGCCACTGTTTTTCTAATCCAACTTGATTCATGTGAATGTCTCTCGTAGGTACAGCCTCGTAACCACCGTCTAGCCGGTTATCCTATATCAATAAGGTATTTATGCAATCAAACAATAAACTAATATTTTTTGTTATATACTTACACTATTTGAGCCATCAGACCACTTTCCATAAGTTTCCATAATAGCGATAAGATCTTTGCAGAATTCGTCCGTAACGATGGGAAACCAATAAACATCAGGACAGGGCTGTATAAATGTCAAATATTTTAAATTCTGTTCATTAGCGAAAAATTGTACATATATTACTTGTTTATGAGTATAATTAGGCTTTAGTTGTTCTATGTAATCAGGATGTATATATCTTTTCTCCCAGTCCGGTTGATTAGACATTAGAGTGTAGAAGTCTGGACTTACTACGTCGACATTAAAATTGTCGTTGTTAATTAAATGGCCGTAATATTTGGTATTGGTAACGAACATAAATATGTTCTGTAAATTAAAATGTTATGTGAAATGAAAAATATATGTATGTATATAGGTATTACATCTTGTCGCATACGATCACAGAGCGCCATATCAGGATCCAAGTTTTTATGGTTGAAGGAAACTTTATTAAATGCTGTTTTCTTTATTAAGTAGCATCCTGATACGTAAGGCACATTCCACATTCCCCTGAAAAGAAGAAAAAATTAATTCTATTATATTCGAAAGTGGGTGGATTTTTAAAATCAAAAATCGGTTCAGTGCGTACCAAAATACGCATAAAGTAAAGTTCAGTAAGGCATTGTAAGGCAAAATATCTTTTTTCTTTAAGAAAAAAGTGATTTTTTTTACCAATTCTCAATTGAAAAAATGAAGTTCAAGCACAACTTTTACTTTTACCAGAATAAAATTAAAGTTCCTTTTACTAATTTACACCTCACAGAAAAAATTCAAGTGAGAAGGTACCATTTATTTTGTGCCAGAAGAATAAATTGTTGTAAATAATTATTTTAATTTTGTTATAAATGCCCAAAAATAATAATTTTGGTGAGTTAGAAACGGAAAAGATCACGATTTTAAAAAGCTTACCAGGCATTGAAGGAAAACTTCAATACCCGGGTATATTTTATTGAATTTTCCAACTTTAAAATATAATTCTAGGAAAACTAACAGGGATACGTTAAAAAAAACCGGTCAAGTTTGTGTAGACTTGTTTCGATATTCGAATATTCGGGGTTGTGGATTATTTCAACATTTTTGAATTAAAAAAAGCTGCACCAGTGTGGTGGACAAATTTTATTATACATATATGTAATGTTACGTTCTAACTCAAATCCTAATCGTTTATTTTTTTTCCTTTCTTGTTAAAAAATAGATGGATCAAAAGGTGATAACAGTAACAAATTTGTATTTATTATTATTAATATGGACCATTCCCAAAATTATAATAACTAAAACGAAATGAATATAGTTGAAAAATCAGTGTAGCTCTTTTGTTTCTAAAAATTTGGTAAAATGTTACCATTATTTAAATAAAACAAATAGAAAAATCTGAGGAACTCGATTATTTAATATTATTAAGAAAGTTGATTTTATCGTCTCACACTCATTAAACATTTGTGATTTTCTATTTTTCTAATTTTATTGTAACAATGCGAAAACGTCAAGGGAACATTTGCAGAGCGGTCAAAGCTCGAGAATTAAATTTAATTCAATTTGTTTCAGTGTGAATGACACCACATAAGAAACGAAAATGCTGCATGTAAAGGTTGATCAAATTGCCGCCGCAAATCGCATTTAGTAGGCGTTAAGTACTAAACGACTCTGGTTTAATTCAACTTTGTTTTGCGCCGTCTCATAACAAAATCTCGAAACCTATTCAAAATGAAGCATTGTATTTTTCTATTCGTATTCATAGTGTTTAGTGTTGGAATTTCCGCTCAACGTAAGTGTAAAATGGAGAGAATAAAAAAAATCATATAATAAAATTATGATGATTGTATTTAGATAGACATCCAGGGAGAGCTATACGAAGAAATTACACGGGAAAAAAACCCATAGTAATTCAGCATCGCACACCCGATGCCGCCAATTATTACGATAACGAACATGTATGAAAGCTACCCATAACACCAAGCATTCTACATATTAAATTTATTGGCCATTTCAGGGGGCGAAAATAATTAAATCATCTCATTTTGAATTAGAGTACATGCTTGGACGCAAAATTACATTCTTCTGTATGGCGCAAGGTAACATCTCTCAAAAGGCTCTAATTCATATTTTAAAATGATTTCCTAGTGTTTCGCATCTTAACGCATATTATAGTGTGTATTTCGACAAAAGTTCCAAATAAAGTGTTTAGAAATCTTTTATTACTGAAGATGAATGGGTAAATTTCAAAAAACTATTACGAGCATTTTAAAGGATTCGTGTAAACTTGCTTCAAATTTAATTGATATTCCTAAATTTCTTCTAAAGTGATATTTATCCAGTGTTGTGTTTAATGTGTATAAAAAGCAAAAAGTTAATGTATTTTATTAATGCCTTTAGATTTTATACTAAAATTAGAATGAAACCAATAACTAATAAACTTAAAAATAATAAGGTGGAATGTGCATGCATAAGATTGATCAGACTTTTTTACTTTTATCAATCGCATGTGATATAAGCATGGGATTCATGGCAAGCTTTATAAATTTGAGCAAGCTGCTTCTTATTAACAAACGGTAACATAAAGCAAAATAAATGCATTAGAAAGAAAAATGAAGGCTATCTTAACAAAATATTCTTTAAAGGTGTTCCTAGGCCAATAATAACTTGGTTTAAAGACGGAGTTGAATTATATCAGCATAGATTTTTCCAGGTATTTTACAAAGTGTAGCATATTGTATAAGTTTCTTTTAAATATCTTGTTTATTGATTAAGGTGCATGAATCCACAATTGGCAATAATATAATCAAGTCAAAAATGGAGATTGATCCCACAACACAAATGGATGCAGGTAAAATTACAACTTTAATTTTTTTTAAATCATCCTCCATAATATTAATAAAATAATCTTTTTTTCCTCTTCTTTACAATCAAGGTTACTATGAATGCCAAGCCGATAACCAATATGCCATCGATCGAAGAGGATTTCGCACAGACTACATTATGATAAACTACTAAAGCCAATGCGGATGCTTTAGATATCCTATGTTAAAGCTGTATGAAAAAGTTCCCTTTCTGTAGTAATGTAGCAATAATTGAAAGTAAAAATAAAACGCGAAAACGCAATTGAGCCAATTACTTAATTTAGACAATATAATCCCACCGTATATGAAATAGAAGAGAGCGACAATTGAGACGCGACAAGTTTTGATACCTTGTTTAAACAAATTTATTTCTGTAGTTAATTTTTAGTGTAAGAGTTCAGTCACAGCAATACGTAGTGCGGTTCTAGATTTGAAAAAAAAAAAAAAAATTAAGTGCACAATGAATCGCAAAGTAATTTTAATTACCATTGGGCTGTTGTTATTAGCAAGTTATAGTGCTGCTCGAAGGGGGAGAACCAGAGGAAGAACGAAGTCCCGAGTAGGTTTTTTTTTTACACTAAATTAGTGAGAAAATTATATATCCGATGTTTCGAATTGCATTCTGGTCAAACATTTGCATAAATATAATAACCCGTGAATAGTTACTTAATATAAATTGTTAATCGGAGTAAACAAGTATTAAATGAATTTTAAAATATGTTTAAAGTTATGCATTTAAAATTAATTGATATTTCACTAACGCTTTAAGTGTAAAATCCACGAAGAAAAATTACTAAAGCACCGACGGAACTTAAAAATTACGGATTAAGATGGTTTAAGTAAACAACTCCTTTTTTGTGGTATATAACGAACGATTGTTTACCTTAACGCCCCATTTCTATCTAGACTTTTCACTTTTATGGAGACTAAAAAATCTTTGTGTAAAAAGTAAACAGGTAGATGTTTATAGAAATTCTAAGTATGTATGTGTGTACTTGCAAATTTTGAAGGAAGATTTCATATGAAATACTACTACATATTGGAGTATATCTGACGAAAACATTTCGAAAAATTAAAGATGCCAAAGCTCGTTTTACAGGTCGTAGATTTCAAAAATAAAATTTATTTGTACATATCTATATACATATACATATATAGCATAGAACGAAACTTGTGGACACGATAGAGACCATATTTCTTAATCGATTTTGACCAAACTTCGCCTATACGTTTATCCCGCCAATATATCGTCTAAGTTCGTAAATGGGAGGAATCGGTCAAGGGGGTGGGGATATAGTGGCTAAGTAAGTTAATAAAAATGGTTTGGGCCCCAAATCTTTCGTATTTCTTAACCGCTATTGACCAAACTTAACATGCACATTGACAACATGAAGTTCTAAGTCGTGCTACAAAATTGTGGTGATCGGTCAAAGGGGTGAGGGGCTACATCAGTTTCTAAAAGTGATTTTGTTACTGCGATAGCTGCGCTTTTCTAAATGGGTTTTGGTCCAACTTTGCGTATGCATTTATTGGGCTCGATATCTGTCATGTTAAAAAATTGCGGGCTTTGGGGAAGGGGGACAGGAACTTTCACCTCGCTATATATTTTAATTTATTTTCATGTCCACCGCATATTTCTTAATCGATTTTGATTAAACTTGGTTAACATATTCTTCGTGGCAATATCTCAGCTATGTTCGCAAATAGGATGAATCGGCAAAGGGGGTGGGGAATTCAGCATTACATTCCCTTATGTAAAAATCATTTTTACCACTTTGAAATCAACCTCTTCCTTTTGGCTCCCGCCGAAAGATATTTTTTTAACATCATTTTTGCAACGAAAAAATAAGAGATCAGAATATTGTAAAATACTTTTCACCTGCAAGCAGGTTGGTAGTGATAAATTTGATTAAAATTGAATTTATTTAAGATAATTGAAACTTAAATCACAGAGAGAAAGGCAACTCACAGCTTTTTATACCATACAAATTTATAAAATAATATTTAAATTTATATCTACTTCAATTATTGCAGTTATTTTATCTTATAATATGTAACAAAGAGGCGCTCAACTTTTTTCCGGGTAACTATTGTAATTTACCCGTGACAATTTATAATTAAACACAAACACTTTTATGTGCTTACATAAAAGAAATGGGTACCTTAGAATTAAATAGAATGTGCAGTTCCGAAAAAGGTATATTTCTGACAATTAACATTTTTCACAAAAGAGAGACTATTTAATTTTTAAAATATTATCAGCTCACAAACAATTTATGTAAAATAAGTAAGTGATGAATACATTGCAGCATTGTAGTTTTTTTTTTAAATCAATTATATCATTTTTTTTTTAATTTTCATTATCTGAGGAAAATGTCGGTTCCCTTTTCGAAATTGGCAAGCATAAATATTTGAGAAAATATAGGTAAAAATAAGGATTCAATAGTAAAATAATAAATATTTCTTTATCTTTTTTATTTACACCCAATTTTGCCTAATTAGAAGAAAAATAATTTCACATAGTAATTGTATTTCTTAGAGTTATGCCGAACTCGTTATTTAATAAAATAACTCGCTTATATTAAATCGAAACACGTGTCATTTTCATATTAAAAAATGTATGGACATTATTAAACAGATTATCCAATTTGCTTATTCAATTATATTTTTTCTTAGTAAACTATAGAAATCTAGTAATTTGAACTTAGCAAGAAAGAATTACAATAGTTATTCGAGCAAGTGCTAACAAGTACTAAACAAAAAAGTACTATAGAATATAGAGTTGAAGTTAATAGGTCAGTAGAGAAGCATCAACATAAATAGATCAACTTATAAATAAGTAAACCTGACTTTGCTCATTTTTTATTGCCTTAAAAGTAGGTGAATGTATCTCTAAACGACGTATATAGCTTACAATTAGATGGTTTTGGGAACAGACATATCACCACTTATATTCCCCGAATCATATCACTACTTATATTCCCTGAATTATACGTAGAATTGGTAAACATCACAAAATACTTTATTAAACAATAACGAATTATTTGCTTTAATGACTTTGAAACTGCTTAAAAACTTAATTTTATTCCACAGGTTCAAATAGGACTGCCTATAACTGGAAAATACAGAGATCCTGAATCAGATCAATACTATAATAATAATAATGTAACTTAAAACTTGCAGCATGTCCTCTATGTACTTATTTAATTTGTTTCAAGGGAGCTAAAATCATACAAGCTTCACATTTTGATTATGAATATGTGCTCGGTCATAAAATAGCATTTCTTTGTGTTGCAAAAGGCAACCCGCGACCTCATATTACATGGTACAAGGATGGAGTTGAAATATTCCAGCATCTTTACATGCATGTAAGTATTGAAAAATTCTAAATTTGTACACTTTTACCTTAAATTGCTGTATTATTTAAGGTGCATGAGTGGAACATTGGAGATGACAAAGTGAAATCAAAAATAGAAATTGATCCAGCTACTCAAATGGATGCAGGTGTTTATGAATGCACCGCTGATAATATGTACTCCATTGATCGACGAAGTTTTAAGACCGACTTTTCAATTGCATTCGATTAAATTTATCATAATGTAGTAATACAGAAAGAATAAAATCATAGACTTTTTTTATGTTTCTTTCTACCATTCTCGTGTAAAAATAAATGTGTTAAATACCGAAAATCACAGAAATTGAAAATGAGAAGCTGATACATCGAAAATTAAAAAGAGTTAATTTTATTTCACTGCTTTTAAGTTTTGAGTTAATGCTATACATATGTATGTAGTTCTAACTAAGAAAAAATGGCAGAGTCGATCAGTTGAAATGAGAATCTTTAGAAACGGTATGTATACCACTGAATATTTGTAGTACATATTTGGGCCTGATGAGTTTGAAAACAAAAATTAGAACAAGAGTACTATTAAATTTCTGTAAATTGGGAAATGGTTTATTTCGTTCTTAAAGTGGAACAGTTCTACGGAAACATATCGCAAGGAAATAGACTTTCATTCGAATGAATTTAATGGAATTTTTATAGACTTTCATTCGAATGAATTTAATGGAATTTTGATTAAAATCGGTTGTCCAGCTGAAGGCACGATTTTTGAAAACATTACTAATAATAACTTGGCTTCACAAAAATTGGCACTGGGCTTCAAATACTCAATGTAAATTTAGCATATCGTTGCTTTGATAACGTAACAACTGCCCAGTTTCTGTTTGGAGTTATTAAGAAAAACATATTTAATTGTTTCCTTAAATTTGAGTACCCGAAAAAGAGTTCAAAAGTTCGAGAAAGCACTGCGGATAAAAATTTACTATGTACATATTAGCGATTTTCACCATATTGGTAAAAACCAAAAACATAATATGTAACTGCAAAAGCCTAATGAAACAATTTAAAATTATGCTTTGTTTATAAATATCTTTAAAAATAAGAAGTAGTTATAACTAACTCGAAAGTGTGTTAAGGATAAAATTATATTACAAATATAGTTAAAATTCATTTATTCTCCATTATGTACCACTACCATCGAGAAATTCACAATTTAAATTTATTTTTAAGCTTCATTTCATGTATTGACGGTAAACTTAAATTCGTCGGCCCACAGAATAATGGTTGAAAAATTTTGTTCATTTATTTTTGTCATTACTCAACCAAATTTTATCCTCCTCAATTAATATGTAGTATTGGTTGGGTTATAATTTTTTACCGAACAGTTTCCGGCAAAAAAAAAAAAAACAAGTTCAAAATTCACAAGACTTCTTTTAAAAATGAAAATATTATCAGAGATTATAACAAAAACTATATTTCTTTAAGCTTACTTCGTGGAAAAAAGGTATGTCCAAAAGCGTACTATTAAAGCAATTAAAAATTAGTCTCTGTTTATGACAAAACCCCAAAACAAAAGGATATATTTTAGTCTAAATGTACAAGGTTTGAGTTACTCTACATGCACAAACCCAAACTGCCCTCGACTTAGTATCCAACTGGGGCCAGGAAGTGAACCTAAAAGTTAATCCTGGAAAGACAGTAACTGTCCCCTTTACGAGAAAGACGGAGTATCACATCCCGCAGTGCTTTTAAATTTAAGATCTAAACCTCACTCACGGTCGCTTGGAACATATGAAGGTATGTACTAAATACTTTCTCAAGGGACTCAATGACCGATCGAGTCTCAGATCATGATGTCAAGGAAATTCAACTTCGATGTGGTGGAAGGACTTTGGCTACAACGCCCGACCAGGAAATCTAGACTGGTACACCGAAGGCTCCAGGACGAACGGGCTTTCTGGCCCCAGGATCTACGGTCCTAACTGCCAGATCTCAACAGCCCTGGGAAAAACCCCAACCGCTTTCCAAGCCGAAGTTCTAGCCATTGAAATCTGCGCCAGAACCATTCTGGGGAAGGGATTGAAAGGGGCCAGACTTCGAATACTAACGAAGAGTCAAGCAGCGGCGCTCAAAGCGCTCACTAGTATCTCAGTTACATTCAAGCTGGTATGAAGCTGCCTAAACGTACTGAAATCGCTTTCCTGACTCAAGAACGTCGCTCTAGCCTGGGTACCAGACCACGAAGGAATAGACAGCAATGAGAAGGCGGATGAATCTTCTCTCGCTTGATAAAGCTGGACTAAAAATCATCACGGATCTCTACATGAGCCACTGCCCCTAAGATATCACCTTAAAAAGATATACCTCTTGGACGATGATATCTGTCGTTTCTGCCCCATAGAGGTAGACAGCGGTGCACATGCTCTGTGAATGCCCAGTCTTTTGCCGCCAAAGGCTGATACACTTCGGAGGCTCTCTAGTGACTCTATATCCACAATAATCTTTACTATTATATTTGGAATTCTCATGAGCAAGGAATCTCATTATCAGCACCAGTGTGCAGTCAAGCTGTGGAACGGAATTTTAAATCCAGAATTTATCGGTCCTTCTGACCGGCTAGTTCTTGAAAAATGAGTTACTGAATTTATTGAAAGACATGATTTGAACCCTATTGACTATTTCATTTGGGAATTTTTAAAGATATTGTGCATTTGCTTTGAGAAGTTGCAACGGAAACAGAACTACACCAACAAATTTCACTGGCCATAAACAAAATCAAAGAAAATTGCCAGAGTTACTTTCAGCTAAAAAGGAATTTTTTTGTAACGGTTGCAGACTTTATATTTCGGTGGAAAGTTTAACTTTCGAAAATTATTGTTAATAATTTCGAGTAAACATATTTAAAAAAAAAAAACATTTGGGTTAGGTTTGTCTAAGGGGGGATTCTGCTTTATGAGGCTCACAAAATCCATTTTTTGTTATTGCTGAAATCTCTTCCTAATATATGAATATATATTAAATATATCTAAGAATATGTCTGTAAAGTTTTATAGGCTAATTCGAAATATTTTCAAAGATATAGCACTAAATGCAGTGGGGTGTCGAGCAGGTATACGAGCGCATTTGTTCTGACCGTAAACTTTGAAGCGCGTTTTCTCGAGTTTTAATTTTTATGATTTTTCTAAATTGGCGGGTGTGATTGCAAGAAAACTAAACGACCAATCAAAATGAACCAAAGCTTGTTGTCTTCAGTTTTAAATTCTCTTCAGTTTGAACTAAAAAGTTTCATGAAAAAAAAATTCTAAACAACTTTTTTAGCAAGTTGAAATGATTTTTTTCTTGCAAAAAGCACATTTTTTTTTCAAACCTGAAAAAGATTTTAAATTTTACAATTTTTTGGGTTTTTCTTAGTTCACATTGAAGAAAAATATATATAATAACAATTAAAATTTTCTTTGTTTTTTTTGTTTCAGACAAAAATTACGAGCTTCATCTTTCCCGCCAATTGGAGACTGCGATTGCAAGGTGTTGCACAAATGTACATATAAATTGGCTGCGTTTGAATATTTTTGTCTTAATAAATTTTTTTTTAACGTTCAAATATGCAATAACATAATCTGAAAAGTTCGCTACACTTGCTTATTTTTTTCTGTCCTAAAAAAATGTCCCAAAAAACGCAGAATCCCCCCTTAAGCCCCATGAAATTTTAATGTTCATTTTTCGAACTCATATCTTGACGGGTCTGCATGAGGTAGATTTCTTGTTAAAAACTACCTAAAATCTTTTATACAAGCGGAAGGAACTCGATGTACCCTGAGTGGGGGTTGTAGCTAAAATATGATTAAAGGAAATTATTAATATGTCTGCACTAGTATTTTTTATAGTATTTGTTTCAAAATTTCAAACGAAGCGATGCAAAGGTTTACTGTACTAAGCACATGTTTTTAAATAACTGATGACGTTATCAATGTGCCAGCATCCAAAGACGATTGATGGTTAAAAAGATATGATTGTTAAAAACATGCAAGTTATCTAACATACTAGGTGTAAGTAGCTCCTTAAATAATATCTGTAGGCAGAAACAATAAAATTTTAAATTAGGCCATCAATTTCGGAGTTCAATAGAATACATAATAACAAATCTATAGGTATGTTTATTATGGAAATTTTACGAAAATGGGAAGCAATATGAGGGTGCTGCTAGGATTGATAACGATAAAAATTATTTTGGACAAATACAGTATCCCGCCATTAAATTATGACCGATGGCATTTATGCAAAATTATTGTCGTTTAATGAGTACTGGGAACTCCTTTATTGTTTTTGACCTGGAAAAAGGACTAATTATGAATTTATTTGGTATTACCCTGCACCCTTCACTGGAAAATTCCAATTTACAGTTGTTGTTACAGTATTTATAGATAAGTACAAGAGATCATTACTAATTCATTACTTATCAGTTCAATTTGATACTTGTTTGGGATAGTTATTTGAGTGATAAGTACTGAAAGTGTGTTGAAAAAAATTAGAAACTGTGAGTGAATATACTAAAAAGTAAGTATTAGTAAACGTTTTTGAATATTTTAAAGTGAGTTTTAAAGTCATCTTTAGTGACGAATGCCGATTAGAAGCGGTGACCGAGACTTCAATATTTGTTCGAAGAAGCCCCAACGAAAGGTATTCAGAGGATTGTGTTGTCCAAACAGTCAAACATCCGCCTGCAGTGATGATTTGGATCTGCATTTCAGCTGAGGGACCAGGCCCAGTTTATTTCGTTGAGGGAACAATGCGCTCCAATCAATACACGAACGTTCTGAGGAATGTCCTTCTGCCATATTTGGAAACTCTTCAACATCCCAAGGAGGAATACATCTTCATACAAGATGGTGCTCCATGTCACACTTCGAGAGCAAGCATGGATTGCCTTAACTCCCTGGGATTGGAAGTTTTGCCATGGCTTGGCAATTCTCCGGATTGCAATCCCATAGAGAATTGTTGGGCCTACTTAAAATCAAAGGTGTATAGTAAAAGAAATAACACCATCAACGAATTGAAGAAAAATATTGAAGAAGTGTGGAAAAATGATGACGGAATGAAGAATATGATAAAAAAATGTATTGAGAGCATACCTCATAGGATTCTCCCCGTAATAAAGGCTAAGGGAGGAAGCACTAAATATTAGAATTTTAAATATTTTTTTTTGTAGAACGTAAGAATAACAATGTAAGAATCAATATATATTATGAAATTATACAAAATATCCAATTAAATTTGTTTTGTTTAGAAGAGAAATTCAATTTCTTTAAATTTTCTAGTCGGTCATAATTTAATGGCGGGGTACTGTATACATATTTATGTACCTCTTGCTCTAAATAGTACGCAAAATTTAAATGAATTCAACAAATAAAGATACAAAAATTAAATGTTTTCATTATATCTTATAAATAAAATTATTACTAGCTGATAATGAGATTATAAGAAGCACAACAATTCCCAAATTTCAGTTTTTGATATTTCCATGTAATCTACATATAATACCTAAACAAAAATCAGCATAGATAATATTTTATATATTACTAGCTGAGTAACCCGGTTTCACCCGGTGTATCAAAATACTACTTATAGTTAAATTCTCCTAAACTGTTGGTACTTCAGCCAGATTAGGAAGGTTAGCAGTATTACTAAAATCTGTGGATGTGGTATAGAACTGTTCTACTACCATTGTTCATACCAGAAGGGCTCATAATCTATTCCGTACTTATACGTTTTCATTGTTATCTTAAATAAATAAATAAGGGTATTAATATTTTTTTACTATTTCATCGTTACTTATTGATTGCCTATTCGATATAGAAATTATCTCTGCCTAAACATTTCGTTACACATGTAAACCTTCAATATTAAATTGTTGGGTATTGAATCAACCATTCTAATTTATTTTCTCATGATATTACTTCGAAAACTATGGTTGCCATATTAAGTCTACTATCTTGATACCTAAATTTTGAAAGCGGATTCGCAATCAGCATCTCCAAATACTCTAAATACCCAATATTCATGGCAATCCATTGACATTTACAATTGCTAGCCGCCATTTTGAAACTTTTAATTTTATGTCCATAAAAATAGTCCATATGTTAAGTTAAAGGATGCAGTGCCTTCATTCAAAAAATGAAAATGATCGGACCCAGCGTTTAGGTGTGATTGAGCAACAAACACGAAAATTTACAAACTTTCGACTTTATATAAGGGATTTCAAATTCAGTGCTTTCCTGTTATGCACTGTTTTTGTTTGATTTTATTGGATGAATGTTCTTAAATTCGATCAATAAAATACCAGATGCGTAAAATATGCGACGCCTAATCGTCAAATATGTAAATTTAATTTGATGTTGTTGCTTATTAATTGCTGACGAACAGACCCGTGACCACTGAGCTGATTTCATAAATTTTTACTATTAAATTTTTCGCATTGCATTATGTTTTGGTTCTGATAGCTGTTTATGGTTTAAAAGTAGGTTTGATATTTGAGAAAAACATTCGTCGTATATTTGCAATGGCAAAAACTTAGAACAATAAATTTTTTTAACAAAATATAGAGCGCACTTTGGTACGCTGATACATTGTATTTATAGAGCCGAAGATTAAAAAATTAACACCTTGAAAAACTCAACTATCTGGGGCGATTCCTTTATGGAGCAAGAGGCCGTGTCGCAAAAAGTACCCCAAATACTTATACAAGAATTGATAAATATCGAAGTAGTGGCCAGACGTTGAAAAATTGTGATCTTGGTATTTTTAATTAAATTAATTTGAGAGTAAGAGGAAATAGCCTTTTTCAAATGAAAACTACAAGTTTTTGTTGCAAATGACGCTGCAATTTTTCAAAATCGGGTCTTATGCAGACTATTTTAAAACAAATAAATTTTGGTAATAATATTTTATCTTCATAGACCTTAAAGAACAATAAAATTTACTAACCTCATATTACCCTTAACGATATCAACATAATCATGAGAGCGAGCATAAAATCCATTTTCACTTAATGCTCCCCAGAAATTGCTCCATAGCTCATTAGGCCTTACAAGAACTGGAGCGATAAATGTCCTATTTAAAAATGTAATAATAAATTTCAGTACAACTTTCACGATCTATAAAAAATACCTATTAAATGAAATGAGATCTTTGATAATGCTGGAGTCATCTATATGCGCATCTGCATCGATCGAAAATAAGTAATCACTTCCTCTAAGAATAGCTTGATGCCTGGAAAAAATACAAGGTTATCAATGATATTTTTCTAAGATAATAAAATAAGTACACTGCAAGATTTCTTGCTTCTCGTTCGTTTACTTCCGAGCCTGCTAGCTTTACACTTTTGTATGCAGATCTAAATGCTTCGGTGAATTCTTTCACTGCTTTTTCGTGATAAGCAACCTTAAAAATATAATTTTATTAAATTGTTTATTAAAGTACCTCTGATATTACGTTGTTGTGAATAAATAAGTATATATTTTTTTTCGGATAATCAATATCAGCTATTTTATCAAAGAATTCTTTCAGGAAGGGAACTGCAGTTTCGATGAAAATACTGAGCGACAATGTTGGAAGTTTACTCTCCTGCAACTCAATTTTGTTTTCTTCACATATGCGACATTCTCCCGCAGCAAAGGCACCTGCCAGGTAATTGGCAAATGAGTTCAAATATAATTTGCTAAGACCATTCCCATGAATAACACTTGGGTTGGACATAAAATTAATGTTGAGAATAGTGCCTTCTCCTGTGTCGGCATCAACATTGAGTTTAACGTCCTCTAAAAAAGCAAAAATGTTAATAACACCTTACAAGTATAACATTTGTCACTATACCAACCTTCAGCTCCGTGCAAATTTTGAAATATTTCAGACTTATAGTCTAATTTAATCATGTGCTTCGAGCGAAGGTCAGGATTGAGAAATATCCGAGTATAATAAAGTTGGTCATCGTCAGTGTTTTCAATTGGAGCTTGTAAAATTTGGAATATGTCGGAAGCGTATCCTGTAAGTTAATGTATAATTAATAATCGAAATAAACATCACATGTAAGCATCAAACCTATAAATGTTCCAGAATTTAAGTAACGAGGGGCATGTGCCATAATTGACGGATAATTATTGCGTAAACTCTCGTCAGGCCAACAAAAATGTTCAGCTCCAAATAGTACTCTGGCTCCAGATTTTTTGAATTTCTGTATAATTTCTCCAATACCGGACGTAAAAATAACGTCGTAGCTAAAAAAAATAAAATACATACAATTAAGTGATAAGTTCCTTAAAAGGATCTGTTTTGCTTATAAAATGAAAAATCTTAATCTCTAGAATAAGGCAAAATTTATTATCATGTTTTATTATTTATGTCCACTTTGTTAGAAATTGATCTTGCATTTATTGTCCCGTCGATTAAATAAACCTCAAGAAGTTTTGTGCGCAAGGTAAATAAAATCAAGTTTTAAAAAAAAAAGACTGAAAAAATATTTATTACAAAAATTATCCATGAAATTAACTTTCTAACTATTCACTATTTTAAGGTATTAAATAAGCTTTATATAAATCAGTTATAATTTTCTAATATTTTTCGTAAGCAGCCTTCCTTGGTTCTTTGGGCATTCCATCAGAATATTCTACAAAGTTTTAGCAAAAAGAAGTCTAAGTCTAAAATAATGCTATTTATGTACTTTAGTGTAGCAAAAAATTTGATAATGCACCAACTTTTATTTATAAAAGTCTTGCCACAAGCAACAAAAAATCTCAGAATACATAAGTTTTTATTTAAAATTTATATAGTCATGTCACAAGAAATTGAATAAAAAAAGGAACAGGTTATAGAAATTTTCTTAACTTTATTTATCATTTACAAGGAGAGGCTACGCTCTCGTACTCACGGATTCGCGCAAAATTTTGCGTATTGGTAGCTAGTACCTGCCTGAGTATTTGACCAAAACCCTAGCGCGCACCTCTCCGGGATTGTCCGGCAAATTGACCAGAAAGTTGACCACTCAAAGCGGCGCGTCTTATCTTCAGTTTTCCCGACTCTCCAGAGCATAAGCCGGCGTGGCCTGGGGTTAACGTGTCCGAACCGCGGGCCGAATGTTCTTGGTCCGATTCCCGGCCAAGATTTTTGTTTTTTTCTTGGCGTTTGTTTTGAATTTTTTATTTATATTTCATAAACAATATATACTTTTAAGCTTTTTTAAAACATATTAGTGCAACGGTCACGAAAAACCAAGAAAATCCCGCTTGGTTTAAAGAATTAGATTACCGTCAAGTAAAAAATTTGATTAAAAAGTTGCAAAACTGTGCATATTTGATTGAAAATTCACGTGAAATCAATTCTCGGGAAGGCTGCATCAAAATACAGTCAGTAGTTGTTCACCACCAACTGTCTGCACCAATTTTCCGCGACATGATCAAATATGCTTGGTACGCATCACGCCTTTCCGAGAACGAGAACTGTTTTTGAACGTAAACGAGGTCTGTTTTTCAACAGACATGTTGAAAACAAAATGCGATTGTAACAGATCATCGTTCATTTGCTGTTTTTATTGTCGAAAAGTTTTATGTTTTCATTGTTTTTACGATAATTATCACCTAAGCTCTTGTAAGCAGAATATTGAAAAATAATATGTTTTAAAAAAGCTTAAAAGTATATTTTGTTGCGCCAAAAAAAAAAAAAAAAAAATCTTGGCCGGGAATTGAACCAAGAACAATCCCGGAGAGCTGCGCGCTAGGGTTTTGGTCAAATACTCAGGCAGGTACTAGCTACCAATACGCAAAATTTTGCGCGAATCCGTGAGTACGAGAGCGTAGCCTCTCCTTGTTAGTATTACTACATTACAATTCAATTACGTTGAACTTACGCAACGAGAAATGGGCTTTGAATATAAAATTTGGTTCACTCATAACATGTGGCTTAGCAAAAATTATAAATCTAATCCATACGAAAGGGTAGTAATAGTTGGATCTCCAAGAATTACAGTAGGATGGATTTACATACATTTGGCGTTAAATTTCAAAAATTCAATATATTGCATCTAAAACATCTTTCAAGTAATCTAATTTATTGTTTATAAATTGTATATTTTTACTGGAGTAGGAAAACGGTCACGAATGAGATCCTATTAAAAATTGTACACAACCAATTACATGCTCCAGAATTGCTCAGCTGAGTAAATTCAACATATCGTTGTTGCCATACTGGTCGTACTATTTTTAATATTTCAACGGCATGGACAAATTCATTTTACAAATCGCCATTTATTTGCTTTACAAAAATTTATATTTATAATCAAAGCGTTGTAAGTATTTTTTGTATTCGTACTAATATAGAGTTTTTTTTATAACTGGTATTATATTTTACGATTTTTGATCTTTCCTTTTTATTTTTTCAGTTTTGATAAACATTTCAATCGCCTGAATAATTTAATTTGTCTTGCTCTACTAAATTTTGTAGATAGCTGGCTTTTTATGTCTAATCTTGAGTTGGTTTCTGAGACGTTTTTACATTTTTATTTTATCTCATATTGAATTGACTAATATAAATTCCATGATATAGAAAAGAAACTCATCGAAAATCAGTTTAGATTTTGCGCCGAATTCAAGCATCTAGTAATATTTTAGGATGTTATATTTTAAGTAGCAAGAGAGAATTCCAAAGTGAAGGTTATTTTGGACTTTTTAGAGCTTCTAATTTTTCTAAAGCGGTTCTATTTTTTTAAGAATCGTTTTTGGTTTGAAGAAATTTGAAAATGGTATAAGTAATAAAGACCCTTGTATACATTATGTATGTACACACAAATACAATTTCACGCTTTATTTTAATAAAAAAATGTATGTAATTTTCAATTTTTTTGTTGCGGTGGACGAATAGCGTTACTTTAGCTTAGACTTAAATGTGTGGTGGCAGAGCCACATTACTATTACAGGTAATGCGATATAAAATGAATTACCAGTGCCATTACCAGTAAATTCAACTAATCGAATTACCATTACAGCTACTGGTACTTTACCATTACTTAAAATTACTCGACATTACTAGCATTACTTACCATTACTTATTGCTCAGCAGTGGTACTCAGCCTCACTCAAAATTATTTCAATTAATATATTTATCCAAAGATATTGCACATCTACAATTTCATTACGAAAATTTATAAAACGAAATAAAATAAAATTGGAGTGTAAATGTCGAATTCTATCATACAAATGTAAAACACCAGTGTAAAGGTCTGTGTCAAAAAAAAATATATCTATACTGACTTGTGCCTAACTTCTTAAATTATGCCTAACAATTTCTGAAATAATAATAGTATCAGCATATCCATGACACACGTTCTGTGTACCTGTCCCTTCTACCTCAACATAATAACCGACAAAATCTCAGAGCTACACAAGTTAATGCTGCCCAAATTAATTAGTTTTTTTAGACGAACCAAACAACTAGCGGATCTGAACGGGCAACAACATTAAAATTGGATGGAGCTATTCTTTTCAAGTATGTACAGTGGGTGGTCAAGCAATTGGAACGCATGGAAAAATTCGAAATGTCTACGATTTTAAACTTTGCTACAATAAAAACTATTGTAGTTAGGTTACTTTTTTATTTACATATATGTATTAATATAATAGTGGGTACATAATACGTATTACAACAAGGCCCCCTGCCTTTAATACTTAGTGCATCCCCCATTTGCCTTAATGACTCCCCCCTTTGATAAGAGCCAAAATTGCTTTTTTTTCATATATGAATGTACAGACCGTGAAAATGTTGGTTATTTTCCAATGACAACAATGTCGACAAAAAATTAACGGTATAAATAAAAAAATTCACAAACTAAATATTTATTTTTCGCCACCCTTACTTGTCCAAATATCACTGCGAACTGATATCACCGATAATTTGCCTCCTGAACCACGATTATAACGGTACTTCTGAGGGATAACATGCCGTTAGCTTTGGAGAACTCTTTGACGAATCTCTCGAAAAAAGAATAAAGTAGACCCCCATTACTCAAATGCAGAGCTAGGCGAATTGGGATATATAGGGGGAACTAGGGAGACTTGACCCAAGGGCATTTTTTCCATGAAAGGGAAATTTGGGGGAAATTTGGCTGGCATCACTGATTGGCCAACCACCTTGCAGTGTTTTAGAAGGAACAACCATTAAAAAAACATCAGTAGCTTTGAAGCAGTTTGATGTTGATTGATTATGCAGATCAAAAGTAAATTCTGGTGGTTTGTGAACTTCTTGGAATTGAACCTCTAGTTCTGAGATATGTGAATTTCTGTGTAATACTTATTTTTTGTCTTTTCTTAAGCTAAATATTGGTATATAGTAATTTGGTATATCTTTGATGTAAGTAACCAGAAGTTGAGGTTAAAGACAGCAATGCTAACTAGGGAGACTTGACCCGAGACTGCTAGGGAGACTTGACCTGTCAAGTCAAGGAGTCTTTATCAACATGGTGTTATTTTTCTTTGTTGTTTTATTTACTAAATAACTAAAACATTTAATATTAGAAAAGGTTATACAAAATAAGTCACAAAATACTGCATTATATGTATATATAGAGAGCTTCCTCTTCCTTCTTCACTAAGCTCAATATTAATCTAAAATGGTGCATTATTTTATAAATGCTAAATGTTTTGACTAGGGTCTATCTAATTTTTAGGGTAAGTTTCTTCCTCAGTTATCATTCTTAAGCAAGGCCAAGTGCTACTCTAATCTCAAGCATAAAATTGTATTAATGTAAATGATTTGAATGGCCTGAAGTCAGTGATGTTTCTGAAGTGGACTTTGAACAAATTGAAACTCATCTCAGCCCCCCTGTTATAACAGTACAAAATGACAGGGTCACAAGTTTTGAACTTAACTATTGCTTTTCTGCTGAAGTGGAGTAGAATTATGTAACAATCTCTTTTGGTTCAGTATTTTAGAAAATACTGAAACAGTTTAACCATATAAAGTTAAGAAAACCAAAACTAAATCTAAAACACTTTGTCTAATACACGAAAAAGTTTTATGTTCATTAACAAAATTATACTAATTAAAACTAGATTACTTTCAAACCATAAAACATGTGTATTTCATCCAAATGCCGAAGAATCTCCTTACTTTAAAAGTTGGGTCAAGTCTCCCTTAGTGTTGGGTTAAGTCTCCCTAGACTTAGGGACACTTGACCCATTTGCAGACTTGACAAAGTATTTTATTTTGCACAACTTCCAGTCAGAATTTTGCTTTTATTTTTTACCATTATGTGTACAACAGTACAGACAATTTTTTTATGCCTTTTACAAATGTATAATATATAAATTTGCGGAGCGTTCCAATTACTTGACCACCCACTGTACAATGGACCACAGGATCTATGTGCGGAGCAGTTCTGCTCGACTCACGAAATCTACATCTACAATATGTAGTATCAGCATATTTAGATGAAATTGCTTGCAGCAGTACCAATTTTTTCAAAATTGGAAACTTTCTCGGAGTTGACATAAGTCAAGCGAAAGAAAAAGAGGTGTTCCATTTTATTTATTCTGAGGAATGCGAAGTAATGCCGCGTAATAATAGTAATACTTATGCGATTATAGTAATGGTGAGTTACCAGTACCAGTAACTGTAATGGTAATTCGATTCTTTAAATACGATTACTAGTAATGGTAATGGCTACAATTTTCGAAATTGTAAATTTAAATATTTCGGAAAATATAAACGTTTTCACCACAAACTTTTTGCATATTCTGCCGTTTTTACGTTCATTGAAATCAGAGAGGATTTATTAAAATAAACTTAAGCCTGGAATCCAAAAAGGTTCTTACTAACCTGTCTGTGAATAAAATAATTAAATGCATGTCATCCTTGTAGGGTTCCAGTGCCTTTTTAAGTAAATTAACTTTTTGCCCTCCACCGGTTCCAAGCATGTTTCCACCGTTCCATTCTGTACCGAGTCCAAGTGTATCCACCTGAGTAGAGTAGAGCTACATAAATACCTTTTTAAATAATAAGTTAAAACCAAAACTTACCACTATTCCATAGTTTCTCGCTGATCTACGATAGCGCTCGTAGCCATCGTTTGACTCCGTTGCCACAGTGAACACTTTGATGTTCTCTAAAAATAGAATATTGTATCAGAAAGAACAATGAATCCGGATGCATTTTCTGGAGTGAAGATTAATTTCCCATGTATGCGGCATTTAGATGCGTCTTGCGGACTTAGCTAATTTCCATTCGTTTAGAGGGTGGTAAAGTAATAATTATATATATTATATTTCAATTAACTACCTTCGCTAGTTGTTGAAGTCCTAATCACTAATATTAACACTAAAGCTACTAAAGCACAGAGGCGGTGAGATTGCATGTCGGCGACTAGTTTTGAATGAAATTGGACACTATTGACTCAGCACATCACTTTTTCTGTTTATTATCTTGCTTGACATTTAACCCCTAATTTCGGGGATATCTGCTGTCCTGATTCCGCACCCGACAACTCAAAAGCAACAACTAGATCCAAATCTCAAACTCAAATCTCTTGCGAAGTCTCTCGTTGGCCCTCGCTCACTCACTGGTACGGAACACAGCACAGAGGCTGCGTCGGTGTCCGTAGATTTGCAATTTTATCACTCGAACAAATTATATTCAGAGGACAAGTGTTGCCACCTAACCACTCATTCACCCAAAATACGCTAGAGCAATAGTTCCCCTCACAATATTTTTATGCTCCTTTCCTTTCTCACAAATTAAAAATATGCTGAAACCAGCAGAGAGCGAAGAGCTGGCGCGGAGGAAAACTCTGCACAGTCCAGTCCACACCACACTGTGACTGCTGTGACTATGTTTGGATTGGACTGAGGTCAAATGGGAAGATGTTTTTTATTTGTACAGTTAGTCTAGCAGTACTCAGATTTATAAAAATGCTGACATCGTCAGAGCGAAGCTGCTTTTTCTCCTATTTCATGTTTTCCCTATAGTCCAGCCCAGGGAATAAAGACATCGCATTTCGGAAAAACTCTAGGAAAGCTGAATTTTTGCATGAGCCTTCCTTTTGTGGTTCTTAGCAAAATCCCAAAAGTCCCCATCAATCCGAGTACCGCTAAAAATTTTACGCATGGTTAAAGGTTACTAAAAATGGTTTTTAGTGAATATCTCGTTAAAATTCATCAATCCGGATGACACCTTTTAAGGGTTGTATCGATAAAACTTGAATTTTTAATAAATTTTGATGGATTAAATGTTTTTCAAACTGCATTAACTAACTAACTCAAGCCTAGTTCTTTTCTACCTTAAATCGGATAATAATCAAAAACAAAAATACACACACTAATTGGCTGTGATTTACAATAAACGATAATGAAAAATATCACAAATTGTCCCAACTGCAACTACTGTAATTTACTTTGAGTTCAAACATTTTATTTTTGTACTTATATCTTTAATGTAAACTCTGACAATATTGGTTGCCCTTGAAGAAAAAAGAAAATAGTTTTTTCTTACTTTCTCATACATACATATAACACGCTATCCACAAAAGTACACAAATGTGATTTTTCAAAATCAAAAAAGTTTGAGGAATCGTTATAAAACCTCGGTAAAATAGTTTCTATTATAAGAACCTTTTATCATGTTTCAAATAATCATATTCCAATTCGAGTTGTAGAGCAAGAGTTTGAAATAAATTAAATTAGTCGCAAAAGAAAATTTTCAGCAACAGAAAGTTGGGGCTTTTTGGGGTGTTTCGAGCCTACCCAAAACGTGGTATGATGCATCAAATTTTTAGATAGGATAGGATATTTCCAACGTTTACATTAAGACTGAATATGTACGTTAAAATTTATCTGGAGAAAATGTTAAAACAATGGTTTGTAGTACATATTCTAAAAAACTGAGCAAAAGTTCGGACTCGATATTTGTATAGTAAACTGAGATCAAGCTCAGTTTGTCTATGTAAAAATTGGCTCTGAGATTTTGCTCACTTTTTTAGCATACGAGTGAATATATTAAAATAGTAGAGTTATGGCTTTTAAATCTCAAATATGTATGTACTAATTACTTACTCAAATTTGATTGACGGTTAATTCCATAATTAACAATATGATTGTTTTCAAGGATTGGTCCATCTAATAAAAGAAAGCAAATTATTTTACGTATCTACATATATATACATATATACATATATAAAGGGTATACGTATCTATATACATATATATATATAAAGGTCTGAACGGGAGTACGCCAATACGCCTGATCAACGGCTGTTCTAATACCCCCCCTAAAATCAATCCGATCCGTGGCCCCGAACAAACATTCATCAGGAGACCATGTAGAATCAATTGGCATACTCCGTTCAGACCTTAATGGGTTAACTCAACACCCTGTATACAATATTTTTTAATTCAAATGGTAAATTTCGCCATATAAAGGACCCCGCTATAATTATATGGGATTTGGGTTTCAGCGGATTTGGCTGAATTTTTGATATTTTGTAGGTCTCATCATGCCAAACAAAAGTCTCCATGGGCACAAAGCTCGTTATTGAGTATTTTAAGAGATATATAAACATAAAACATCGGGACCATTTGCCGCCCCTTGGATATGCCGCCCGTGTGCGTGGCACACATCGCACTTATGGGCGCGAGGGCCCTGAGCGCGCCTTTCGGTTTCTTAGTCAGATCTAATAATCTATTGGTTTGAGCAACATAGACTGCATTTACACGGAACGGAGTTTAGTTAGCAATTTGGCAAAAACATATTTAATGATATATTTTGAATATTAATCAGCATTTTTCACTTTTTCGCAATTATATTCAAAATCGAAACCGTTCACGGCCGATATCTCTTAAAATACTCAATAACGAGCTTTGTGCCCATGGAGACTTTTGTTTGGCATGATGAGACCTACAAAATATCAAAAATTCAGCCAAATCCGCTGAAACCCAAATCCCATATAATTATAGCGGGGTCCTTTACTATACAATATGTACCTAAAACCACATAATGAACCTAAGATAAAGATTTTATATATTGAAGTTTTTATAGATGGGTCAATATTTGATAAAGTGGCATGGTGTCTCATCATTTTTTTACATAAATTGTAGTTTTTTAATGAAAAATAAAAAAGTTATGCAATACATACAACAACATTTTTAAATGATTTTATACTATAACTCACCAAAGGGTTACTACCATGGGAGATAATACCGCTGGAATTTTTTAATTATAATATTTTCCTGCATCTCTAAGCAATAACGTAAAATAATATATTTCAACGCTAAACTGTTTCTAAGAGTTAAATGATTTTTTATACTGGAGTAAAATACTTTAACAGTGCGAGTTTATTATTAGAAAATTTACTTTCGGAAGTGCCCGCTTACATTTAGTATTTTCCTAGCACGCAGTTTTTTGTGAAACTTAGATAATGTTTTTTTTAAACCAAAGAAATTCAGTAAATATAATTTGTCTTTACTCAAGCCATCTTAAACAAACAGTAATGACGGGCTCTGGACACTGTTTTCAACTATTCAACCATGTGTTAAATACGGGAAATTAGGAGATTTTATAACTAAAGTTGAATTATAGCTTTGTTAGAAGGTAGCACCTAGTAAATAAATAAGAATCCCGGCGAAGTTATAATTGGAAAAGATCTTTAAACTATTTCTATTTCACATGAACGTTACAATTATTTTCTATTTTAAACATAATTTTTTTTGTACAGCTTATTCCCTTTTTCCGATAGAGATTTCATTATTACGATCAATGATAAGGATAGGCAATATTCTTAAAATTTGAAACCAGAAAGTTATTACGTAGTTAATTTTCTAACTTCCTGCTATTTGTTAGATTTCGTGATATATAAATGATTACCATTTTGATTTACGATGTAACAATTAAATCCACGATATTTAACATAGCACTCATGACTGGCGAACGGTTGTATTGAAAAAACTATATACGTAAAAATCAACAACTGCTTCATTTTTGCGGCCTCCCAAGAGGGACAATTTTTAAACTAAGTAATAAAGTGGATTCCCGATGTTCATTTAATTCTTTAATCACTCGAAGACAATTTTTTCTGATATGCAATCAGAAATCACAAATTCTAACTGAAGACGCGACGAAATTGATAGCTTATCTGATTTAAGGTACAACAAATCTTCGAAAACTCAACAATCACTTGCTGGAAATTACAAAAAATACTTAATCGCTTGAGTGGCAAATTATTACTGTGGGTTTTGCAATGACCGCATAGCGTACTCATTTTAAAAATTTTATGCAATTTTTTCTTTCACTTAAAACCCTCATCGTGAGGTGTTAACATTTTATATATGTACCTACTAAAATTTAACACTTTTCTTTATGGTTTTGCATACACTTATCTTTAATAAATTTAATTAACAATTAAGATTTCGACAAAATAATTAACAAGACGGAACTATTTTAGTGCCGGAACTAAGATGCAAACAAAACTAAATTCAATAATAAAATTTACCTAAAAGATTGATCACAACACAGTTTGTGCCACTTAATTTTATATTACAATGTTGTGTTCGGGTTGTTTGTACAAAAAAACTTATGAATATGCTTAATAACATGTACACCACTCTGGTCATTTTGAACGCGAATGGTCGTTAAATTCTTCTTGCTGAATTTAAATATCTATCGTTGCGGTTACCCGAAATCACGATCGTAACCAATCAATTGCATCAATTTCACTTTCTTTTCAGTTAGATGTAACACAAACATAAAATTCCGATTTTACGCATGATCGCAAGCTGAATAAAACTGAAAGTACTTTTTTCGCTGAAAATCTTAGTTCAAACTAAATAATTTCTTGCATTTTTCTTTCGAACTTATTGTGTAATTTTATTGGATAATTAAAAAAAAGACTAGTGTTATTCCTAGCGTATTCGCTGTCGCGGTTTGTATAGTAAACACAGAAATAGAGATTTCAAATCTCACGCTTCTAAACCAAGCAATTCCTCTACCTATCCTCATTCAAGTCTAGACTCTTTTGTCTGCATTAAAGAATCGATAAATTCAATAAGTAAAATTTAGGAAATATTTCTAAAAAAATACATATGTAGTAGACAATAAACATTTTAATTAATGAACAACTTGGTTTTCGACAAAATCATTCCATCTCACATCAAGCTTACAGAATTAAAAAACATGTCGGGGATAATTTAGCCATTGGGTTTTCTACAAGTTTCTTTACCCTCGACATAGAAAAAGCTTTCGACTTTGTTTAGCAGGAAGGGACTTGTTTATACACTTCATAAATTCAATTCCCCGGTTTATCTTATTAAAATAAATCAAAGTTTTCTAACCGGTATATACTTCAACGTACATATCGGTTCAGAAAAATCCTCACTGTAATATTTTAAATAGTTTGTAAGACTTAGGAATGATTTTTTTATTGTTCCCATAGCTTAATTTTCCTTCAAATTAGAAATCAAATAAATTAATACTTGCTTTCACTCAAAGTCCAATTAAATCCCACATTGTAAAGGCCGTTCTATATAATGCAGAGACCCACCAACCACGAACCAACCAAAATCACGCCATCGCGTTTAAGTTAGTATCATTTTTTGCGACATTATTATTTAACTTAAAATTCACTAAAAATTTTTTTTTATGCGATCAATAAATCTTGTGTTTTTGATATCATGTTAATTTTACACTTTTGGTATTTTTTGTTTGCTAGCTTTTGTGCTATGTTTATGTAATTAATCTTACGTATCTTTTTGATTTGTCGTTATCTCTCACAGAAATCCCCGATAAATTCATAGATAAAGTTTAAATCTTAGAATCTCGTTACCAAATGAATTCAGATAATATATTGTGGTTGGTGAGACTGCACTATACGTTCTTAAGAATGACTAGTCATAGAGAGAGACCGTTGTGGTCCATTTTTGTGAATTTTTAAGTTTAGAAAGTTCAAAATCTTAATTATAAATCTAGGGAATGATTTTTGCTTTAATTCTATTATATGTATTAACGTTCAAAACATAAATACGGGGACATATAAATAGTGCATATTCCAAATATTGGTCGAACTATTAATAATAGATAAGGCGTGTTAAGAGTATAAATGTCTTCTAAGTCGATTGGCAGTGAAAGCATTTTGAAATTGTTAATTCAATATAGGATAGTATAGTTTTTTATCATAAATTATACCCAGGACTGTAACTTCTTGGACTTTTATTATAAGTACAATTGTTATTACACATTGGGGTTTAAGTTTCAAGAAATTACGATTCTACATTTTGATAAATTTAATTGAATAGGGCTACATAAACATTAATTAGAAAGTCGATCGTAATAATCTTATAATAAACTCATCATCGATAGTAGTTATTTTTAAATATAACTAAAGATCTTCGGCATAAATCAAGCATTTAAAATTAAGAAAATGATTAGCAACATCGTTAATGAAAAGTATAAATAATAAAGGACCAAAATGCTTAAGCTCGCACTTTAAAGCAATTAAAATTATATGCCTAGCGGGATAAAAAAACAAACAATACTACATACTTATACTAAATCATAATAAAATTAAAACTAGTAGGCAACGTTACGAGCGATTTCAGAAAATAAACCAAAATAAGCTGTACCAGAATAGGAAGAAACTGGGCACTTTAACAGAATTGATTTCGGATATAGAACAGGTGTTTAGTAATAATCGACATACATACATAAATATAAAAAAGTCTACACGTTCATTATCCGTATGCCCGATCTATAGCATTTATGCGTCCCAGTAGTGCCCTATTGATTTTGTTTTATTTGCAAAACAACTTTAACATACATAAAAATGTCTTACCACTACTTATTCGAAGAACGCCTATTCAGAACTCCAACTTTAGAAAAATTTCAATCCACTTAACTAATTCAATTAGTGTTACTGAAACCACCTCAGAATGGGCATTACTTAGACTTGGTAGTTTGAAGTTTTCTTCCAAACCTTAAAGATCTAGTTGTGTAAAATATATTGTCCCAGTTTATAAGAAAAGTTTACAAAATGCCGAAAGACGATCCGGAGACTGCTGCCCTTAAATCTGAGATTAATGGAATGATAGAAAAATTTCAAGTATATTCATTGTAATTATATAATCTGCTTAGAAACAGTTTAAATATCTATGATTGTAGGAAGCACAAAAGAAAGCAGTTGACTGTTCATTAGCTGAAAAATGTGGAGATATGGGAGATATTCCAAAAATTCGACTTGCCACGAAAAAGGTGTTAAAGGGGCACATCAATAAAGTTAATTCAGTGCATTTTGCTGGCGATTCCAGGCATTGTGTTACAGGTTCATTAGATGGAAAACTTATAATTTGGGATACGTGGACTGCGAACAAAGTGCAGGTGAGATTTTGTTTACCTTTCTTAAATGAATTGAGGAAATATATGTAAGTATGTACAGAATATTAAAAATAAGATGTTACACATTTGGGGTACCGATAGAAAACATTAACACGAACAATATTTTTAAAGACGACTATTTTATGGAGGCATCAGCATTTATTTATACTAATATTATAAAGAGGTAAAGTTTGTTTGTATATAGGGGGAACTACTGAAACTACCACAGCAAACATTTGGATGAAAAATCGTCACGGCGCGGGCGATATATGGATGATATTGCCAAACTATCCTGAGGTAGAAATGTAGGTGAAAAGGCTAAAATGGTTTCTTCTTTGGTTAGCCAAGGCGAAAAATAGGTGAAATCATACAAAACTTTTCGCTTATTTTGAATGTGGAGGGAAAGAAGGCAATAGCTGTGATGTGTGTTTCACTCCAAAGATGAATCGCCAGGAAACGGTAGCAAGTTGCTCTAACACATCTTCTTCGTATCGCGACACGCATTCGTTTCGTCATGATGTATCGCTTTCGGGGTAACAGTTTCTCCGGCGGAAGTTAGGAATGCGATACGCAGGCGATTTCATCCGCGAAAAATTTTATCATCCAGGTTATAATAAAGCAAATCTTTTTCGTTTCGCCAGGACATTTCTTGAGTGATAGGCTATGCATCGTAATAGGAAAGTGGGGGAGGGAGTAGAGAGAGGGGTAAATGTTGAGCAATGATATGTTTATGTTGAGTCACGCTCCTGAGTGGCATTTGACAAATTTGAAATCGGTAACGTCATATTTTGATTAAAGTTTAGCTTCATTATAGGGATAGTTGTGACCGGATTACGCCGGGTACGGGTCAGCTAGTTTTTAAATATTGAGTTACTAAATTGACATTTAAGAGGTATACTGACCCAAAATGGGTCGACTACAATTCGTCCGGTAAGAATTATACAAAGGGGCGAAATATTGGGGTTTCTATTATCCCTCGAAAAATCCGTTAAAGAAAACACTCTGCGTAGCTACTTTCATTTCGAAATAAACTGCGTGTTGAGGCGAAATGTGTATTTTTCATTGACCCAATTGGGAACAGTGTATCGGAACTATTAAGTTTTTTATTTTCATAAAAATTAATATTTTCCTGTATTACCAACTTTTGTTTTCATCTGATTATTATAAAATGTAAGTATGAATTTAATATTTAGATACAGTATTGGTATTCAAAATTAATTATAAAACTATACATTTTAGGCATAAAATTATATAAAATGTACTCTTTCGAACTCCTAACATTTTTTATTTGTTTTAAATGTTTTTGCAGATAATAAACAGTGATTTGGAACTGTGTCCAGCCTGGATGACAAATCCAGAAGAGTATATTTTTTACTTTTTTCAGTAAAGCTTCTTATGAAATGTTTGAATAATAAAAGTTGTTTGAGAAACTTTTACGTGTTGTCGAAATATTAAAATGTTCGAAAATAGATGAGCTCAGCGCCTCCACACGTGCTAATAACACAACGCGTTTTTCTCTAAATGGCACATCTAGATCTTTATATAATCAATGATGTTGTCAATGTGTATGTTAAGTTTTGGGGAAAAATTTGGGATCCAAACCATTTTTATGTAACTTAGGTAGCCCCTATATCCCCACCACTTTACACCGATTTCTCCGATTTACGAACTTAGCCGAGATATTGGCGGGATAAACGTATAGGCGAAGTTTGGTCAAAATCGATTAAAAAATACGGCCTCTATAATGTCCATATATGTATATATACATATGTATATATGTATATATGTACAAAAAAATTTAATTTTTGAAGACTACGACATTTAAAACGAGTTTTGGCATCATTCATTTGCCGAAATCTTGTTATCAGGTAGGTTGCAATAGGTAGTATTTCATATGAAATCTACCTAAAAAAACGATCAAGGTTGATTACCCGGATAAGGATTTTTGTTTCCTAAAGGTCATGTCTGCCTGATTGAAGCGACAAATGAAATAAGCGTTAAAAGGAATGTGATTGTTTACATCGTCGAAATTGCAAGAAATCAAAATGTGTATAATAAATAAAATGTATATTAACCATTCTTTGCATATTTTGTACCTGCCACTTACTTATTATTCACCATTTTTCGACTTACACAATTTAAAGTTCTCCAAGGGGCAATGCTACTAACGCAAAATCAAAGTAGTTCCACAGCGCCTCTGCTGAAATATTTTTCAACTAATCATCCGGTTCTATAACCCAGACCCCGATAAATATCTAGGTTTCATGTTATTGCTGTTTTTCTCTGTTAAAGAAGTTAACCAGATCCTGACCCGACTAAAAAACGCAGCTATTGATACCCAACACTAAAGGTTTTGGGAAAGATTTTAATTTTTAATTAATATTACTTATAGCGTCCGCCATACTGAAATTTTTTTGACATCATAGTAGCATTCCTGGGATTAAGATGATTCCAATTTTAGTTATTCACCAAAAATCCATCAAGTCGTTTTGGCTCTATGAGGAAACAAAGAAATATGTACTTACATATTTTAGAAAAATTACATGATTACAGTCGTGTAAATATGTATAGCTCCATCAACCAACCATTGTTTGTTAATTTTAATATTGACTGTCGTTACCCTAAAGGTATAACATCTGATGCCAATCATTCTATATAGGAAAGATTAAAAATTAAATTAAATTAAATATAATGAATATAACTTTTTTTGTTAGATCATACCTCTGCGATCTGCTTGGGTAATGACAGTGGCTTTCTCGCCTTCTGGTAACTTTGTCGCTTGCGGTGGAATGGATAACCAATGTACTATTTATGACCTTAATAATAGAGATTCTACAGGAATAGCTAAAATGACTAGAGAGCTTCTTGGTTATGAAGGATTCTTAAGCTCCTGCCGATTTTTAGACGATACACACATCATTACAGGATCAGGAGATATGAAAATGTAGAACACTTACAAATTTCATATAAATATAATTTATGTATATATAGGGTGAATATATTTTAGTGGAAATGTAGAAAAATGTCAGAGGTCTTTAAGATTCATATTTTAATTCTTAAGTTATCCTTATGTTTACTTCAAAACATGTTAAAGATCTTATCGCTGTAGCGGCTCGCGAATTTTATATCCTGATATTTAACATTTTTTGGGTGTATGAGCTATAAATCAATAAAGTTTTGCTTTAATAATTTTCAACATAAAAATATGGAAAAGAGAACTCTGAATAAACTAAATTATTTCATAAAATTGTAATAGTTGGTACCTACATTTTTATTCAAATATTTTTCCTCATATCAATTTTAATAAAGCATATTGCAATTATACAATTCACAGTCATATAATCAAGCGTAGTAATGGTAGTAAAGGAAAATTTATTTTTAAGATGCCATTGGGATTTGGAAACTGGAAAGAAAAATATGGAATTTAATGGACACGCCGGAGATGTCGTTTCTATTTCATTAGCTCCAGATATGAACACGTACGTTACTGGGTCTGTAGATAGAACTTGTAAACTGTGGGATGTTAGAGAGGATAAACATAAACAAATGTTCTTTGGACATGAATCTGATGTGAACAGCGTCTGCGTGAGTACATGACAATCGCGTCGACTTAAAAAACAAATTTATTTATTTAACATCAACTAATCACTATAGAATACTACCTTAAAAATATTAAACATTATACACATCTACAAGGAATAATTGTTATAATTTATACACAAGAAACGAATTATTCTTTCTTTAGTATCATCCCGGTGGTCAAGCATTTGCGACGGCATCGGAAGACAAAACAGCAAGATTGTACGATATTAGGTCAGATCAACAAATTGCATTGTATGAGCCTCCCAATAAAAATACAGGTTTTACATCTTGTGGTAAGTCCACTGAGCGCTTAATCATATAACATTCTAAAAATTATAAGCCTATTTTTCCATAGCGCTTTCATTTAGTGGACGTTATCTTATTGCTGGATCAGTGGATAATAACATTCATGCTTGGGATACGATGAAAATTGCACATAATGGTAAAGCAGTCTCTTCTCTAAATTTCTAATAAATGTAACTGAATGTTTGGTAGGAGTTCTAGCTGGCCATGAGAACCGCATAACTTCGATTGCGCTAACTCCAAATGGAATGGCTTTGGCTTCTTGCAGCTGGGATCAGAATGTTCGGGTTTGGGTCTAAATTTATGTAGTATATGTATGTATGTGTGTATATATATGAAGGTTATTTATACCACAATATCATTATTATCAATAAATCTAAATAAATAAGTAAAATCACCACAAAACGTTTTCATATAGATTCTGTACAAGTGTTCCGCACTGGTAATCCTCGGTATATAAGCAAAATTCGATTATAAATTGTTTGAGCTTTATTAGCCCGTATCTTCGACAAGATTAAAGACAAGCGGGGTTCATAAGACGTTGGAGCAGAATTCTGATTGTCTTCTACTAAATGACGAAAAAATAACTTTTCAAATTATTTATTTATCTTAGAAAATTACCTTTTCCAAAATCACTTATTTCCCCTTTCTTCCAAGCGGTTTTATCAATACTGTTCCAGTGAATTGAAGCTTTTGATGGTATCCAATACCGCCAGAGCAAACATTTTAAAAGCCGATACACCGAAACTGCTTTACCAGTCACGTTAAGATACCAATTAAGACAATTTTGTGGAAAAAAAAATTTTAAATTAAAAATAACCTTAAAAAAATAATATGCAGAAAGACTCGTGACCCCAAAGAACTTGTAGGAGACTTTCTTGACCTATGCAGTGACTGGCTAGCACTAGGTTTATTTTAAAAACTAATCAACGGATATAGATGAAATTTATATACAGTGGAGCCTCTTTAACTCGAACTTCAAGGGAAAGTTTACAAATTTCGAGTTAACGAACTTCGAGATTAGGAGTTTTTAAACTGTCAATTTCGACTTATAGAGGCATATGTTCTATGTATGATACTTCAAGTTATAGAGTCAAATTTAATTACTTCGAGGTACAGAGTCTTACAGACAGAATTTCGATTTATAGAGGCCGCAATGTTTACATATTGCTTCTTCGAGATATAGAGTCCGCTAGATTTGTAGATTTGTAGTTCGAGTTACAGAGCTTAATATGTATGAATAGTACTCGTACATCACAGGGAAATCATATTCAGTTCGAGTTATAGCGTCTAAATAATTCGAGTTATAGGGTTTTTTGTACTTCAACGGAAGGGAATAATTAATTTCTTTGTCTTAGAGAGGATTTCGAGTTAACGGGGTTCGAGTTAAAGAGGTTCCACTGTACAAAATATAAGCATAAAAAACTAGTGCTTAATCGAAGGATTTCTTTGTTATCAATACTGTTTTTTATATGTTCATAAATAAAATCAAACCTTTGTTCGTTTGTTTGTTGCTCAATCACGCTTAGACGCTCTGTGCGATAATTTTTAATTTTTTTACTGAAAGTATACATATACATATATGTACATACGTGTATCCTAACTTAACACATAGGCTACTTTTTATTTACGGGCTTCAAAATGACGGACACAAGATGGCGAAATTTACAATTGAAAATTTCAGGAGATTAATGTGAAAATTAGTATTTGGGAGTTTTTGGAGATCTTGATAGCAAATCCATCTTGGAAATTTAAAAATAGAAGATGGCGGCCAACAATTTTTTAAATTAATGAAAACCATGGATGGATGATGAGGATTGTTTCAATACATCCCAAAAGTGCAAACCAGAAAGAAATATTTTTATATGGCCCTTCGAGCACCCACAGGAACTGACAAAGTTTGAGAAAAAACTATAAATGTGAAATAATCTTGTTTTACACGTTACCCAAAAACTAATAGGAATAGCTGACTGGTTTAGACTACTAATGTGGAAAAACTTGTTTAGCAACATAAGGGTTAAAATTATATTACTTTTCGTTAAATTATTAAGATAATTCATTTACAAAATTAAACGTCAAGCATGTATCAAGTACTTTAATATTAAGAATCATATCCTGCAAATTTACATTTATTTTTATCGATATATGTACATCGGCGAACGCCCCATCACCCCTACCAAAGGGGGTTGAAATTTTGTATATAATGTAGCCCCGTTGCAAAAAGTATGAAGTTATCCAAAATTCTTTGGTCATTTTCGCAGATTGTCGTCTTTACTTAGGAAAAGTTTTTCTTACACCTCTAAAAGGGCGGTTTTTGATTTTCTAAGAGATTGCCATATCAAATTAACGTATATCGATTTTATTCATCCTCTTTTGGATATATAATTGATTTATGATATGAACACATTTTTTATTTTACATCAAAAGAAGTGAGACTACACCGTTTTTAAGAAATTAAAAAATAATAAGGGTAATTTTGGAAAGTAACACATTTTCGCTCACTATTAATGAATACTTCTGTAAAGAGATGTGATTGAGTGATATTTTAAAACCATTAAGAGGTTAAGCCCTATGAACTTCCATTCAGCAATTGCGATATCGAAAATCATTGAAACATAAAAAATAAATTGTATCTCTTCCATACTGCAAAATATATTTTTATTTTCACACGCGGAAAAAAATATTACTTTCCCCAGACGTTTTACCCATCAATCAAATTTGTTTTGTCATTTTGATTTTCCTTTCAAGAAAGGAAGTAATATTTTTCACATGCACCTAATTCACTAAATAGAAATTAATATTCAGTTGCGGTTGCAAAAATGGAGGGTGAGTATAAACAAATGGGGCCAGTAGATGCCCCGAATTATAAGGGGATCAATGTCACGCAAATTGGTCTTGACAAATCGCAGGAATCAATCAGGTTACGACTCATAAATAAATTGGGCTCGATACGTATTCATTCCTTAAATTAAGAGTTATTTTTGCTATCAGGTCATGGCACTTCATAAAGGAGTTATGTTCGTCCCTAGTCAATGGTTAATTCGTTTTTTGAGGATGCCTCCACACAAGGTTCTGCCTTTTGCAAACAAAAAAATTTGGTCAGTTGAATTTTAGCCGCAATACAAGTCAGCAGCATTCTTTCAAAATTTCGTGTGATTCGGTGCCGTGCGTTCAATATGATAGCCAAGTTGACGAAAAGTGAACGAAAACGGTTGCGGGAAGAACGAAAAGAATTGCAAATAATTGTTAAACATAGTCGAAAATTAGGTGATTATTGTAACATAGCATGAGTATTAATTATTGAAATTAGAAGGTTTTACACATATAATACAATATACACAGCAATTCAACCATTACGAGTAATGTTTATTATTATTATCCGTGCATTTTTATGTGAATGGTGGCTCTTACGAAAAGATTCGCACTAAACGTTGTTTTAAAAATGACTAATAACAATTTTGTTGCGTTTTAGGATTCGACTATATTGTTGTACGCGAAAAACCTGCACAAATATGTTTTGGAACAACTACCGAGAGAGTGTGCCTTCCAACCCATGGGCCTTCTATGAGTTCATTTATGCGACGTTTTGTTGAAAAAATTAGACCATACCCAGCACCAGGCGATTACGATATATCGACTTCACTAATAAAGAAAGTGAGTTATGAATGGAGTTTTTAAAGAATGCATTTTCTAAGGTACATTCCTTTAAATGTTTTCATGAAAATGAATGAATTCAAGTAAATTAAAAGAACTGATACAATAAATAAATAATTACTTATTTATTTCATTTCATTACACATTAAAAATTAAAATATTCCTTCTATAACTGCAACCAATTTTTTATTAATTTGGAACACTGCGGCTTTTCAGTTGTAAAAAAATTACAAATATGCATATATATATATACAATATATATATTTATATATATATACATATGTATTGTATGTATTAAAGCCTTTATCTTATTTACTTATACTAATTGTATTAGTTCTTCTTCTTCTATAAACTGTTTGAGCTTTTTCACAAAAGCAATCGAATAGAATCCAAAAGAATTTACTAACTTTAAATGAATGTAAGTTAACTCAAGTGACTGCAAGCGAATTCACAGAGCATTAATGAGGAATGCAGTTCAAGTAATGCGAGCTTTTTACAAAAGGAAAAGCGCATGCATTCTTTAATAATTTTTAGGTATAATGGAGAGTCGTCAGGTTTATTCCCCGATTGAACTTGCTAGTGATCGGACTCTTATTATAATTTTTGGAATGATTTTTTGATTAATTGGGTTAATTTACAATAATTTCTTGAATTTTTCAATAAACTATTAAACAGATAAAGATCGGTAAATTCTAATGAATAAACATTTTTCAATTGGGTCACACAATACAAAGCAAAAGTCCGTGGTTTTTCATTATTTATGCCTACCGACTCTCCATAGGAGTTTATTACTTTTATTCATAATTGTTAAAAGGTATGAGGGACTGCAAAGTACAAATTCGTTATTCTTTTGAATTAAAATCAAAATAAGTTTCATTCTTTAATCACTCTGGTTATTACCAGTATACATATATACAAAATAAGTATTAATTTTCAAATTTTTATAGTACCCTGCTTCAAAAGGATACGATGGTCTTGCTAAAAGGGCTCCTAGAACGACATTTGTGCTCCGTGACGTAGCACCACCAGTTGGACATTATGATTTAGGTACACCAACGGACTCTAAGCAATGTCCCAAACCGTTTGGTGTTGGAGCTCCTTTATACAAAATACCAAAATTTCTTACCCCGCCGTAAGTTCGTTGCTTTATTGTAGACATTATAAATACATTTCCAACCAATTTTCCAGGCCCGGGTGTTACAATTTTCGTAAGCGGAAAATAAACGTAAATGAAGCTTTTCGGTCTCAGCGAAGTATAATACCTGCAGTCAAAATTATATGCTCTCCGTTAAATCTCGCTAAATGTTATATATGTGAGGAACAGCCTTTGGGAGATTATTGGCGCTGCAGTGCAACAAACCGTGATATGTGTCGAAAATGCATGTCTAAGGAAATGAATCTTGTAAAAAACAAATGTTCGCAACGTATGACAACGCAAAAGCGGAAAAGGCGCAACGAATTAGAAAAATTCAAACTGCATCGTTATTGTGGATTTTATCACGATCATAATGGAACAACAGCCGCGATTAGACTTTTAACGAAAAAGCAATTTATTAAAAAAATTCGATGCGAAAATTACTTAACATCCTTTGGTATATAATGGTCCAGAAATTAAATTTACAATAATTAATTGTTTAAGTAAAATCTGACTACTCATTAACAACTGAAAAATTGGACAAAAGAAGGGAAGATCCAAGGGATCCAAACCAAAAACATTGATTTAGATTTGATATAAAATTATTTCATGAACTCCCGCTTTAAGCGCAAACTTTCTAAGTATATAAACGATGAACCAACTGCCAAATAGTTAGTATTAATGTATTTATTTAATGAACTCTAAGATTGTAAAAGTTTGCTCACAAACCAATAAATAAAAAAAAAAAAAAATTCGAACTTATCCGAGATATTGGCGGGATAAACGTATAGGCGAAGTATGATCAAAATCGGTTAAGAAATACGGCCTCTATCGTGTTCACAAGTTTCGTTATATATCTATGTATGTACAAACAAATTTTATTTTTGAAGTCTACGACCTCTAAAAAGAGTTTTGGCATCATTAATTTTTTGAAATCATTTCATCAGGTAAGCTGCAATAGGCAGTATTTCATATGAAATCTACCTAAAAGAAAGGAGAATGATTGTACGAACAGCATACTTAGCTTTAGATATAGCTCAATAAAATTTTCAGGGTAAATAGCCTATGAAATAAGAGTTCTTAAAATAGGTTTGAATAAAAAAATGTATGACTTTTTTTTTTTTAATTAGCCCTCAAAAATGTGGAGAAATTTTAATTTTTTAACTTTTTAGAATTCAAAAAAGTGTTTGCCACAATGGTATGCGCTATGAAATCAAAACTTTTTGTGTTTGGTAGGCATATTATTCAGATAAATTGGAACAAAAATCAAACACTTACCTCAATTACTCAAGTCACTATGGCCAAAACTATCTTTGAATTCGCAGTTTGATAAAAAAAATTATTACTCGTAAACTAAACAAAATTGCGCATATGGGGGTGATTCGAGTACCCCTGGAGGTCATCTACTTCTGGACTTCCGCTTGACACTATTTTTTGGGAATCTGATTCCCTTTTTTATAATAGTTAAACTGACTGGAAGGAAGTCATAGTAACAAAAAAAATTGTGTTAATTATGTAAGGAATTGGAGTGGTAAACTTCCAACATAATTGAGATAACTCCATCCTCTATACCTCTTATTATGTATATTAACTAATAAATTAATAAAGATTAATTAATGCATTTTAACTAAGGAATCTGTGGCTGTAATAAATCAAAGGCAAAAAAGAAGTGGGACGCGTTACTTTTTTTAAAGAGTATTATAATTGCGTAATAGAAAAGGCATTTTAATAATTTCTACTCTGATTTAATGTAAATAACCAGATTATCTTTTTAAAATATTCTTAGACTCTGCTGTGTCTGGGAGCCAGACTCTTCGACTCTGCCTGTAATATCAATTGAGTTTATGCGGATCATCGTGTTGGGAGACCTGTAAAAATTGATTCGCATGTACTGTTTCCTTCGTTTCTTCTTGAAATGCGTTTTTGTGTGAGTCAGGGTCTTCTCAATGATTGTCGCCTGGACGTCGACCAGACCAGGCCTAAGCAAGGGGGTCCCAAATAACGTGAACGACTTCCCACCAACAAGGAGGACCTTCTCCAAGCGAATTTTATCGCCGATAGTCGGCGGCCAGTAACCTTCCACCAAGATCACATCGCCGGGAGTAACTTTGAACTGCTTCCCGCACAAATGAAGAATTGCAAAAAGTCGCCCTTCTGAGTTTGTTTGAAGTGTTTTGTTCACATTATCAAACAATTCTTTTCGTTCAACCTCCTCATTTGCACTTACGTTCGCTGAATCTGTTTTGGGGACGTTTTC
The DNA here is from genome assembly GCA_963920795.1 of Eutolmus rufibarbis. Taxonomy (NCBI): domain Eukaryota; kingdom Metazoa; phylum Arthropoda; class Insecta; order Diptera; family Asilidae; genus Eutolmus; species Eutolmus rufibarbis. The sequence continues at coordinate 275,782 of OY987204.1, forward strand.
CCGTCGAGGATTAATTGTTATAGTGCGCACAGCATCTACAAATTAATTGAATATTATCTTTATGTGTGCAATTAGAAAAACTAATTACACTTACTAGTTAGTTGTTTAATTGCTTTGTCCTTAACAACCCTCAACAAATTGCCTGTTAAAAACGACATGACTGAACCTCATGCCAAAATTTTATTTCTTTTCGCTGTCAGTGTCAAATTCTTGTGGAACTTGTGAGCTAGAGACAAATTAATTGGCATGGGTTTGGTCTTCGGTAAATGGGCCTTCGGAATAAAATGGGATATTTTTACCAAATTCCAGGAATTCCTATAGCAACTCCTTCATGAAGAGATAAACAAATCTTCGTGTGAAATCGGCTCGGAATGTCGGAAACGGAACTGACAATTCAGCCGCTGCCAAATAATAGGTCTATCTGATAAGCGAGGTGCCATATTAGAGTTTCTTTTTAATTTTAAGTGGTTAAACTAGTTAAGTCTGTGTTGTGTTCCGCGGAAATGCAGGCAATATTTTTCACCGCGTTAGTTGTAAGCTGCTGCTTGCCGCTGGGGCACAGCGATACTTACAAATTTCAAGAAAAGTTTCCAACGATTCTCGTCGTCACGCTAATCCGCAACAAGGCTCACTCCCTGCCGTATTTCCTTAGCTACCTCGAAATGCAGGACTATCCCAAAAATCGAATGGGGCTGTGGTAAGCAAAAATTTATCGCATACAGAGTTTTGAATTCAATATCGCTTTAGAACGTAAAAAAGATTTCATTTTTATCTCCTCCTCGGGGCAGTTCGGGTTATTGTTTGACTCTTGGTTTTTTGTTCTTTGCACTTCACCGCCCGCCGGAGTTGAAGCTTTGTTTATTTGAAATTGCATCCGTTTTCCAGGGGGCTGGCGTTATCTCGGTCGACTTTGACAGAATTTTAGTAGCACAGTATTATTTTTACCCACGCTTTAGGAAATTCTATGAAACTCATAAATCTAGAGCTAGAATAAAGCTACAGCGGTATACGGAATTGCATTCCCAAGCACTATCCAAAAAAATATATTATCTGATATCCTTTCTTATGCCAGCAAGACTTTTTGAGAGGGAGGTAATAAAAAAAGTGATCCAAAAATGTAATACTTTAATTAATATAAAAGACAACCAATATAAATTGACTGAAAAAAATATTTGCACAGTCAATACTTTCTAAAAGCAGAGGCTCTCCTTTCGCTAGTTCAGAATATTTTAGCAAAATAATATAGGTAGTTTATTACCACATTTGCTGTTATCTTTTATACATTTACATATTTTTATTTTTGTTTATGCTCTAATAAGTACCAATCTTCGACGAGTAGATTCTGTTGATTTAGGTGTAGTCCTTGATAACAGGCCCATCTTTGTTGAACACATTAATTATTCTGTTCCTAAAGTTGAGTCTATGTTTGGTTTCATAACGAAATAATTTCGTGAATTAAAAAGCTTAACTGTTTATGAATATCTGAACTCATTAATCCATTCTTTGGAAAGACCTGCTTTTTAAATACATTTAATTCTTTCTTCTAATTATTTCCCATCCTAATTAACCTTTCAAACAAATTTATGATTAGAGATGAGAAATACTAACTATAGCTAAGCAATCCCAAAAAGTATAACATTGTGTTACACTAATATAAGATTCTTTTAGGTTTATTAATTAATTAAATTATTTAATAAAAAATTATCCAATACTGAAGGCGCTACTTATTTTTCTTCGCCTTTCCATTGGAAACATAATTCTTCTAAAGGAAGGTCTTTTTCAATTTCCGATTGAGCTATGCTAGGTCCGATTAAACGTTTTATCTGTATTTGTAAAATATATATTCTTACAATTTTACCCGCCGAGCGCCTGGATGGCAAAACTGTAATTTCGGCTCCCGTTTGCAACTTGCGATATGAGGCCTTGTTTTATTTCTGTTAAAAATTAGCAATCGTCATCCGAGTTAGACAAGCTCAAAAATTGTTGGCGTTTCGATCCGAGTCACCAGCCTGATCTCTTCAGTGTGGCTATGGTTTGGTGCCCTTCCCAAAGACGCCACGATCGTGCGGACGAAACGGCAGTCCCCATATCTACTTGATTCGAATTGCAAGTGTGAAAGGCAAATCCTGCAACAATATTATATTATAATTTTTATTGCTATTTTCAGGTTTCGTTCAGATCATAACGAAGACAACAGCATAGATTTAGTCCATATTTGGTTAAACAAAACATCCAATATGTACAACAGCGTTGACTTCGAATTTGATAGTGATCGAAAGCGTCATCAGAATGAGTCATCCCCGACAGATTGGCCACAAGAGCGCTTTTCCCACATAATAGGATTGAAAGAAGATGCCTTTGATAAAGCTCGTCGACTGTGGGCTGATTATGTATTCGTAAGTGCTCAGTTTTCTTTTAAGAACGGAAAGAAATGGTAAATTAAATAACAATATCACAGTTCCTTGATGCCGATGTTTTCCTAACAAATTCAGACACAATTAAACGACTTGTTTCGTACAAGCAGCCCATAGTAGCTCCAATGTTGATCTCGGACGGATTGTATTCGAATTATTGGTGTGGGATGTCTGCCGACTACTACTATCAAAGGACCGATGAGTACAAAGAAATATATCATAGACACAAAGTCGGAAATTTTCAAGTTCCTATGGTTCATACCGCAGTGCTAGTAGATTTGAATGAGATCAAATCAAATTCTCTGACTTTTGATCGCCAAAAATTAATAGATAACCAAAGACGATATTACAGCGGAGCAAAGTTATATGATGGTCCTCTGGATGATATTATAATTTTTGCAATATCAGCTAACTCTTCAGGAATCCCTATGTATATAAGTAATGAACACTCATATGGATACTTTCTAGCACCTTTAGAAACCGACGATGAACTACAGCGAGACTACCAGCAACTGATTAATGTGAAATTAATGATAGTAAATGATCTTGGAAATGAAGTTCTAGTCAACGACAAATTTAAGCCCTTTATTTCCTATCCGGAGAAGTAAGATATTAAAATAAATATAGAAAATAATTTCAAAATACTGTTTTCGCAGGCATAAGATCTCTTTAGACCATATTTACATGATCAATTTAGTGAGGCGACCGGAAAGACGGGATAAAATGGAATTGGCATTTAAAGAGCTTGGTTTAGATGTTGAACACTTTCCAGCCGTAGATGGAAGGTATGATTTTATAAGCATCATTTGAAGATTTTAAAACTTTGTTATAGCGTGAAATTAAATAAAATTTTTAAGGGTTATTTATGCATATACATTTTAAGATTATAATAAAAAGGTTTTACTGTACATGACATTCAGCTATATTGAAATTCTTCCCACCTTATTTGAAACGAAACATTCCTGTAAAGTAAAGAAAATTATATTTTCATTCTAGGGAATTAAATATGGCTGTTATAAAGCAAATGGGAGTCGAATTTCTACCGGGATATGAAGATCCCTATCACCACAGGCAAATGACCATGGGCGAGATTGGATGCTTTCTTAGTCACTACAATATTTGGAAAAAAATTATTGAGTTAGGACAAAACGAAGTATTAATTCTCGAGGACGACATCCGCTTCGAGCCGTATTTTAAGGAGAGAGCGATAAATATAATGCAGCAGGCAAGGAGTATTGGTGGATGGGATTTGATGTAAACTATTTCTGACTGGGTTATAAATTCTAATACATATTTTTATTCTGAAATGTAGCTACTTCGGGCGAAAGCGTCTCGAAGATCAGGATGAACCTTGGGTTGAAGGTACCAGCAACTTAGTTCGAGTTGGTTACTCCTATTGGACGCTTGGATATGTTATTACACTTGAAGGTGCCAAAAAACTAGTTGGCATAAATCCGTTGAAAAAATTAGTTCCAGTAGATGAGTTTTTGCCGATAATGTTTGGTCGACACCCGAACATTACTTGGAATAGAGCATTTCATCCAAAAAATTTGCTCGCATATAGTACAGCACCACTCTTGCTCTTTCCAACTCATTATACTGGTGACGACGGATACATCTCTGATACAGAAGATTCAGTAATTACTCCAATTAAATCAAATGGTAATGTCTAACATTTTTACAAAAATAATATGTATTTGCAAAAACGTATTTTAACAGATACTGATGCACAATTAAAAAGTGATAAAGAAAGGGTTAAGTCAGGCGATCTTAACACGCTGATCGAAGAAACCAATATGAATTCGAAGCACAAAAATGTGATCTCAAGTCAATTGACCAAAAATATGGGAAAGCGAGATCCAGGGGATTTGTAACACTCTGCCATATTTTAGAATTTAAGTATATTGTGAAACATTCGAAAAATAAGTTTTAACCAGCCATTATTGCTCATGACGCTAATATTAGTTATTTTGTAAGATATGTACAAACATAGAATTAGTCATATATAAAAATTGATGAATCTCTCCCGAAAAGGGGTAAATGATTCTCGCTCAATGTGCCTTTTATAACTACGACAGAATGTTATGATGTTGTTTAAGCTTTTGTTTCTGTCTTTTGTAAACAAAGTGATTATATTTTTTATTTATTAAAACCAAATAACTGTGAGAAAGCAATCAAAATAAAAAAAACGTGCATGGTTAAATTACACTGCTCAATAAATGTTATATTTTTATTTCTATGTATAATATCTAGAAGAAAATGATTCCTTTTTCGATCACTCATATTCTTCACGCCGTTTAGAAGTCAATTATTTCGGGACAAAACACGAAAAAGGAGTTCATTCATTTTGCGTCTTTGCCAAGAGATTAGTATTCTTTAATATACATTTAAATTTTTCAAAATTTCTTAATTTGTGTACTGGAATGTTTTTTATTGGTCGGGTTTAGGTTTTGCTCCGATATTGATTGAGTCGGTATAAAATAGCGATTTCTTTGGGCAATTGTTTGAATCCAGCAAACATTTTCATCTTTTCAAGTCGCTTCAGTCGGCATGGTTCGTGTTATTTTTGAGTTAAATTTAAAAAATGGCTAGAAATCGAATCTTTATAGTGCTTATGCTGTCCGATAGACTATTACGGTGTAGTTGTTGACACAGCAAATTATACCCCTTGTGCCTTACTCATAGGATGTCTTGAATTGAGTTTCCTTGTTCTTGATTTGAAGGTAAAATCAAATCGAAGGAAAAATAGAAATTCTTTGTGTTGTTGGGCTATTTAATGGTCCTTGATACATAACTGAATACTAAAGTTTTGAAAGCTAAAATATGCTTTCAAGAATATTGTAGTATGATGCAAATAAGCCTTAGCTGGAGGAGTAAATAATAGGATAAAGAATAAAAACCGCGGTTTTTAAAACAAATTTAATTTGTATTAATTCTACAAATTAATTTTATAAAATACTTAATCTTCATACGAATCATGTTTTTGTTATATAATATTATATATATAATAAAATCTAAAATAAAACACAATTTTCCCGACAATACAAAATTTATAGCGAAAATCGCTAAAATAAAAACTGTAAGAAATGCCAATGGCAATATCTATCTTTAATACGTATTGATCTAACCTACCTACGTCGAGTTAAAATCAACATTCGATTATTAAACATAAGCTTATCGATCCACATGACAACATATAGGTACATTTAGATTATGTAAAAAAATTATCTATGGAGGATTTTCCTCGCGTCCCTGATTTTTCATGGGAAATTTTATGCTTGGAAGACGATCTTCGTTATCAGTAGACCACATTTCATAAGATGCCTGCAATATTTGAGAACATGAAGAGATTTTTTATGATTGAAAGAATGGAAACCCACCGGTTCTTCTATAAAAGGAGGCCCCATTGGGTGATGCTGCTGGGAAGGCAGCGATTGTTGCTGTTGTAAAGAATAGTTCCTTGTTGGACGACACGAAAGCAGTTGAATTGCTTCAGCTAACCCATCTTGACTAGTGACTGATGGCTGCCACAATGAATCTTTAAGACCAAACAAAACGTTCTCAAATAGGTTTATTCATATACAGGTTGTTCGGATTCGACATGGGAAGCGCAAGAACAAAAGTACAAAAGTTTGCTCAGGACTCCCGAAGGCATCGATTGGTATAACGATTCCTACGTAGAATCTGAACACCCTGTATAAGCTGCCAAATCCTATTGATTAAATGTATTTATTCATTTAGAGCACAAAAATCTTAACTTAACCACTATTCATTCCGTTTTAATGAGCAATCCACCAACGCAAAGTGAATTCCTGAAAAGCACGCATTTCGGCTTTATGACTATGAGAAACTAGTTCATTTTTATTCAAATCGGATTTGGCGGTAAAATTATAAATAAACAACAAACCTGGTGTTGTACTTTGGCTCCTTTCTGAACTTGTTCTAGACGTGCGGATACTAAGCTTTGAAATTGGCATTATTCGTGTTTGGTGCCATGTCACAGTATTCTTATCAGTCTTAGATGCTTCCCACGGCATAGACCAACGTCGCATTTGGCTTTCAACATCAACGGCAGAATCACTACTGCGAACTTCTCCTGCCGCAGCTTCGGACCATCTTCGTTGAACATTTAATGGGAATAATGGAAAATTAAGAGGAGAACGCGATCCTCGATAGAATGGCTGTTTCATTCCAAGAAGATGTCCTGGATTTGGCAGAGGTCCTCTTATATTTTCTAAAAATCCTTGTATTGGACTAGGCCCTCGAATTTCTTGATGTGGTGATGGTCCCCTAGTTTGTTCGGAAGCAATTCCTGCTAATGGGAGTTCACTTGGTCATTAAAAATTTTTGAGCCGAAAAATTATAGCAGAGGTTTCGAAATATGAGTGCGAAAATGTTCTGTTATATAAAGTATTCGAGACAAAAATAAAAACACATACATATTTTGAAATTTTGAGAGTTATACAAATAATATGAAAAAATAATTTTACTATGTATTATTTTATAGAAATCGTTACATTTTATGGAGGACTTATAAAGCGTTTTATGGGTTCACCCCCCCAAATTTTCAATTGCGATTTTAGGGGGGATCTCCGAACAAACGTTGATCAGGAGACCATGTAGAATCGATTGGCACAGCCCTGTTCAGACCTTAACAAAACACCCTATATAGAAAAAAGGTTCATGAGTCGGAAGTGAATAGGGGAAGGAATTGGACCTAATTTGTTTTATTCACCGCTTTCTTACCTTTTTCTATTTTTCAATGAACTTAAAACAACAAATTACAAATTACCGTAAACTTGTTCCGTAGATGCTTGAGTTGACACGGAACCAAAAGCGATTCCACGGACGTCGCTGCACTTCTGAGGAACCATTGAACCGAGATTTGGAGACGGTGTCTGTGAGCGTTGTTCAAAGGGTACACTAATTTAATTTAAAAAGATTTCTTTACAAGTTAGAACACTTGGGGATAATTCTTCTACCATGCTCCTTTTTGGTTAATGATTGCACAGTCCGAATCATGAGGGAATCCTACAGGAGCTTGGCAAACGAAGCAGCACATAAGAGACGAAAACGCATCGTAGCTTGCCACACAAAATTGATGCTGTATATTTATCATTGTTTGTGCGTTCTCGAGAATTATCTGTTGGTTGTGGTCTCTAGTGCGATGCTGATCATTCTCCTGGTCCCCTGCGTTACCAGTCGATGTGATGAAATCTTGAAGCACGCTGACTATGTGTGACTTCACAGTGCTGGTGGCTACTGCCGTTGCACTATCGAGCGATTTTGTTCAAGTTATGCTAATAAATCATGACTCGCTTACCGGGCAAGATCATCCCAAGCCCCTGTAAAGTGAGCCGACAATTGGTTAGAAGGACCTTGTGTTTGAGTATTCTGAGGTACTCCAGATTGCGTTGAAACTGGAACTTCTGTTTGATGGCCCCACTGCTCCAAAGCTGAAATTGTTTGAGCAAGTCTGTATCCAGAAGCACACAAGTTGTTTAGCACCTGTTCAATCATCATGAATCTGCTTAAAGATTTGCTATTATATATTATATATAAATTATACCTGCAAATAATTCAACCACGCTCCTAAACATTCACTGACTGATATTTTAGCAGAGCCCTGGGAGCCGCTTGAGCTTGTTGACGGAGAAATAGACGACCCACTGCTATAGGACAGAGCACCTGATCCGAGAGAGCTTCTTGGCGTTATTGGAGGATGGGAAGTTATCTCATCTTGATCACTCATACTTAATGCAGATCGCGTCTTAAAATTTACTTATAGTTTTACTGCGAGTATTCACTAAAGGCATTTTATGAATAATTCCTCTTAGAAACGACAAGACTTTATAAAAGTCTCAACTGTTTACAAATCAGCTGTTGTATCCGCAAATGTCACCGAAAATTTTACAAATTATGGCGGCACTTCTAAGGTTTAACGCACAAGGGTGTTTTTCTTTATTTTTAATCACAGCTCTTAAGAAAATTTGACAATGCTGTATTGTAATTACACATCATAGATTTGGTCACAAAAATCAGTCAACGCATCTTTTAATGCACGAAATGTTAAGGTTTCAATTGTAAACCAATAACAATTCCAATCAACGGACCTAAGCCAGTTTTTAAAACTCTAATTTAAATAGATTGCACATTTTCGGTACTAAAGGTCCGCCTCAGTGAATCCTTTCAAAGAATCAAATTAATGATTTTGACAGAGCACGCTTATAAAATATTTTTGTTTTTCTATAATGATTATACTACAGAACAGTTTGTTCATTGTTCAAGACCATTTTATTAACTCTTCTTCATTTGAACTTGTTGTAATTTTGTACAGTACTGTACAACTTCTTTTTACTATCTACTACCAACCGATGGAACATAAAACAGTAGAGGGCTGTTTTCTGTCATGCTGTCGAAAGAAAAAGGTGCACAGGGCGGTGTTTTATTGAAGTGATTTTTCTGCTTATCGCTAATTAATCATTATTTAGTCGACGAATATTTAATATTAATTGTACTACCGTTATGATTAGCGATTTTACAAGCTTCTGCGAGTCCAGCCCACTTTGAGGTTTCCGAAGTGTCATCGACCCTTGTGCGAAATGCCTCTCTTATGCAGGCAATTAAATTGAAGAAAATGCGTGTTTTGTTGTCGATTTTTAATCAAATGGTGAATTAAATGTGTCTACGTAATGTATTATTGTAGCCGGTGAGAAAAAAGGCTTAAAAATATGATTTCCATGGCGAAATGCTCTGTCTTGGCCCTTTTAATTGCGTTTCATTATAATTGTGTATTAAGTGAGTTCCAACATCAGCCTCAAGTTCAGCAGCAAAAGGCGGATGAGTATACCCCGCGAAAGTGCTGTAATGAAACACTTCAATTAGGTCATCGGCTGGAAGTAAAGTTTACAACTAAGGTCGTGCAGAATGAGTACATCGTCGCATTCAGCAATTACTATAAGGCAGCCGCCCGGGAAAATTACCTCAGATCTGCACTTAATCGCTCCAATGTAAGTAAAGCAGATACTGACTATATTTTATCAGGCCATCCCGAGCATAAAAAACAAATGAGGCGATCCCACTCTGCTATGTTACGGCGAGCGACTTAGGCAAATTGTGTCAGTTTCTATCTCGTCTGGACCTGGAGCAGAGGAAAATTCCTATAAACTAAGCGTACCAACGCTCAGTGGGAACTATTTTCTTAAGTTGATGATATGCATAAAGTAATATGTGATAAACTCTTAACAAATGCAAAATTAAAAAATCTAGCATCTGAGGGAGAAGTTGGTTAGGTCTTTATGTTATTGTAACTCAATTAGAAAATAAGTGATGTTTACAATAATTTTTACATAATTTGTCTCCCATTTTTAAATTATTTCACCTTTTTCTTAAACGGCACAATGCATAAGAAAAATAAACCTTGTGGATCCACTCACATTAGAACATGAATAGTTAAATATATTTACGTCGCACGTCGCACCGCTCAGCATGTTGGTGGAAAATTCACCTAGTTCTTAGCCGCTGTAGCGGTAGAATTTAAGATTTGTGGATACTTTTTTTACATTTCTGTAAAAACCTAGATACTTAACGTTTTTTTATTTTTTCATTGGGATAATTAACTAATTTTATGAGTTTTATCTGTAAGTTTCCATTTTAATCTGAATTTTAATAGTTAAGGTACTATTCTGCCGTGCTAAGGAAAAAAGTGGTTAAGCGCCAAATTGAGTTTTTGGTATCATTAAATAGAGAATTTCCGGACGAATCGAATGATACAAAAAACTCAATTTTTAAAAATTTGGGGCTTAACCACTTTTTTCCTTGGCAGTATTCTACTCTAGAGTTTTCACAAAATCGAAATTTTTTTTTTTCATTTTTCGATTCCTTACATCTTCAAAAATGACCTCTCAAATATTTGTAGAGAAATTCGGATTAGAAAAAAAGTTATAGCACTATATGTATACATATAGCCGCTTGAGAGAACTCGGCCTTTACCAAAACTTTAAACGCGTTTTTCTCGAAATGGCATTTTTCAAGCTGGCCGCAAGTTAATCTCCGGATCTACTGACCCGATTTCAATAAACCTTAGTGCGTTTTGTTTATTAAAGTGTCCTGTATGACAATTCACCACATTTTTGCATAAAAATATAAAACAAAAAAAATGTCATTTTTTCAAACATTCGCAATTTTTTTTTTTTTGGGGAATTTTTGACTAACGGTGGTGAATTTTCACGTAAGGATAAGGAACCTTCCTTTTTAAAACCCCATTCGGATTTTTTGTTTCAGACAGGCCAGTTCGGAGATTAACTTGCGGCCATGGAACCATCTTTTTTTTGACACTTAACTTTGGCGCCCTCTATTTAATAATAATAATAATATGCCCAAAATAAAAATTTGTTTGTATACTAAAAGGGTCCATTTACATTTTGTGAAAGTTTCATCACAATACTTAATAAAGCGGCTGAGAAATAAAAGTTTGAAAAAAGGCCTTTTTTTGACGCTCTAGAGTAGAATAGTACCTTAAGTTTTTTATTGCGAGCCTTTCTGTATGTTAATATTAGTATTGTATGCTTATATTAATCCTAGGTACTTGTTTTTATAACCCATAGCTGAATGGTGCCACGGAGCCAACGGAATACAAAGAGTTAATATAGTTTTTATTTTTCAGCTTTATTATCATATAAATAAACTAGATCGTTTTCTGAGTATTTATTACGAATTTGCGGCCTTACGGCCACTGATATTATTTTTTGAGATCTTCATTGATGGTGTTTTCTACTGGTGAATCTTTTGAATAGTTAAACAAAAGTATGCCGTCTGTGTATTTTGTTCGGATTTTGCAATTTAATATTATTAATATGTACCAAATAAAACTGCAGTTCCAGTGTTGATCATTGCAGTGTACTGATTGGAGTCTCTTCTGGTTATAAAGATTGTCTTTTTAATTAATTAAATTAATTCAACACTTGACTGTATTAATTAGTGTATTATCGTAAAGAAAAAAATATATAGTCTAACAATATTTTACCATCATTCCTTGTTTTTCAAACAAATATATTATAGGTTCAAAACTGGAGAATTATTCCAAGACAAAACCCTGCCAGTGATTATCCTAGCGATTTCGACGTTATTCTAATGGAAGAAGACTCGTCTCTATCCGGCCTAGAGGCATTAAAATCCCACCCAGCTATAAAAAGTGTAACACCTCAGCGCATGGTTCACCGCAGCCTCAAATATGTCCCTGTTACCAAAGAAGAATCAGCCGAAAGCTACGAACCTTCAGAAGAAGATCTTTTGGAAGAACAGAAACTTTTAGAGGAACTTAAGGAACATTTTTCACAAGATAGTGAAAATGGGGCACAATTTGGAAATCTAAAAAGAAATTTGCACAGTACAATGTCCGAGGGTGGCAAAGACCCTTATGGTGCCAACCGACACACCAATAGACGTCTCTTGAGAGCGATTCCCAGGCAAATCACGTCTATGTTGAGAGCTGATGTTCTTTGGGGTATGGGAATTACAGGAAAAGGAATTAAAGTGGCTGTTTTTGATACAGGACTGGCTAAAAATCATCCTCATTTTAAAAGAATTAAAGAAAGAACAAACTGGACGAACGAAAAATCTTTAGATGATGGTGTCAGCCATGGCACATTTGTTGCTGGTGTAAGTAACATTTTTTATTATCTTCATAAAATTATATAGGTAATACTCATAAACATTTTAGGTGATTGCTTCAACAAAAGAATGTCTAGGATTTGCACCTGATGCAGAGTTGCACATATATCGTGTATTTACAAATAATCAGGTAAAATATACAACTATATAATTGAAACAATGAGAGGTTTTTTTTGTTTTTATTGGATTGCAGGTTTCGTATACGTCCTGGTTTTTAGATGCTTTCAATTATGCTATTTTAAGGAAAATTAATGTTTTAAACTTAAGCACTGGTGGACCGGATTTTTTAGATCATCCATTTGTTGACAAGGTCCTTGAGTTGACTGCCAACAAAGTCATAATGATCTCGGCTATTGGGAATGATGGTCCATTATATGGGACCCTTAATAATCCTGGTGACCAGAGTGATGTTATCGGCGTTGGTGGCATGAACTTCGACGAAAATATAGCAAAATTCAGCTCACGTGGTATGACAACATGGGAATTGCCACAGGTGAGTAGATGATCCAACTAAAAGATTTTTCAATAAAGCTGTCTTATTTAGGGCTATGGGCGGCTAAAACCAGACATTGTTACTTATGGTAGTCAAGTTAAAGGTAGCAATGTCAGAGGTGGATGCCGTACCCTTTCAGGAACTTCAGTAGCCTCACCAGTTGTAGCGGGCGCGGTTACTTTAATCGCAAGTGGTGTGCTTCACAAATTAGACCTTATTAATCCATCGTCAATGAAACAAGCTCTTATTGAAGGGGCAATAAGGCTAACTGATAATAACATGTTTGAACAAGGGCATGGAAAACTAAATACTTTAAAAAGCATGAAAATACTTTCAATGTACACACCAAAGGTTACTTTAAGTCCGCCTTATTTAGATTTTACCGAAGACTACATGTGGCCATATAGCACACAGTCCTTATATTATACTTCGACTCCGGCTATTGCTAATGTCACCATTCTTAATGGAATGGGAGTGACTGGGAGAATTGTAAATACTCCTACATGGCACCCGTATATCAAGCAAAATGGAAATTTGCTTAACATATCTATTACTTATTCAGAAGTATTATGGCCATGGTCAGGGTGGTTGGCTGTTCACATTGGTAAGATTTACACATCTGCACAGTTTAAATCCCGTTTAGAAAATCGAAAATATTATTGCAGTTGTAAATGAACATGGAGCTAAATTTGAAGGATTAGCTCAAGGTCACATTACTCTAACAGTACAAAGTTTTGCCGAACCTGATGAAGTCGAGTCTCGGAATAGCACGGTCAGTTTTCCAATACGTGTAAGAATAATTCCTAAACCTCCCCGCCATAAAAGAATCTTATGGGATCAGTATCACAGCTTAAGGTATCCACCAGGATATCTTCCAAGGGACAATCTTAAAATTAAATCTGATCCTCTCGATTGGAGGGCGGATCATATTCACACAAATTTCAGAGATTTATATACTCATTTAAGGAGTTCTGGATACTATATTGAAGTACTTGGAAGACCTTTCACTTGCTTCAATGCTTCTAATTATGGAACTTTGCTAATTGTTGATCCAGAAGAAGAATTCTTTGATGAAGAAATTGCTAAACTTAGAAATGATGTATTTAATCATGAGCTGAGTGTTATTGTTTTTGCTGACTGGTACAATACTTCAGTGATGAGAAAAATTAAATTTTTTGATGAAAATACAAGACAGTGGTGGATGCCAGACACCGGCGGAGCAAACATTCCAGCACTCAATGAGCTTTTAGGCGAATTTGGAATCGCTTTTGGGGACTTTGTAGGAGAAGGATATTATTCGTTAGGCGATCATAGCATGTATTACGCCAGTGGATCAACTATTGTTAGGTTTCCGAAGACCAATGAAAGTATACTTATTGAAGCGGAGCTACATGATCAGGGAATCGAGGTAAATTCACCTTTTAAGGTCCTTTAACCTGCAATTCAAATTTTATCTTTATAGATATTAAAAACAAATGAGGCAACTCCGAAGCGGCGTAGTCCAGCCGCTATTTTGGGTTTGATACAGCTACATAAAAATCTTCAAAAACTTAGCACAGAGAATCATATGGATCGTTATGCAGAAAACTCAATTGATCAACCTCAAGTCGATCTCGAGATTGAAGAATATAAACAAGGCCGTTATGAACAAAATGACAAAAATCCGATTTTAAACAAGCGCATCCTCCTAGAGGAATCAGGGCAGGAAAATGAAACAAAACTGAATGAACAACGAATGCTTAAATTCGACAATAATGAAATTATAAAGAATCTCGAAAAATTTGATGATCTTACGAATGATCTTGAAGCTAACAATCTTGAAACTGGTATTGAAGATGGAAGCGAAAATGAAGTTAGGGAGCTTCCGGGCAGGATTGTTGAAAAAGGAAAAACGCTTGAACCAAAATATGTGTCTGGTAAAAAAAGCGAGCCAAATAGTCCCAAGGAAGGGCGAATTGTAGTGTTCGGAGACTCAAATTGTTTGGACTCAACGCATCAAGAAAAACCGTGTTATTGGCTCCTTGATGCTCTTTTAGAATTTACTATGACTAGTCACATATCGAATTTACTACACGATCTGAACAGAGTAAATCAGTTCGTCTTGCCAGAAAATAAACCATTACCTTCAAGAATTCCAAGTAGTAATCTGCATCAATATTCAAAAGTTTTGGATTATAATAATCCACAGAACAAACGGGAAATACCGAAATGCGTTAGTTTGGTTTGGGAACAACCTATATTTCTGAATCTTACTGCTCCAAATGATCTAAAAAAGCATAATGATAAAATATTGAATGCGTTTGGCGCAGGATCTCACAATAATCTCGAAGACGGTGAAAACAGCTCAAATCTTCTGAGAAAACTTGAAAGCCAAAAAGGTGAGGTACGTAGTGGTTGAGGGTTTTATTTAGTTGCCGTTTTTGCACAAAAAGTATTAGTTTTTAATTTGTGTAAGAATGTGTTTAAAAAGTGCAACACTTTTGTAATACAAGTATATCCTTATGCAGGAGTCCTAACGCCAGAAGATTTGGATATCGGAGTAACTAATTGGAGAGGGAAGAAGCCGGACAGTTCCCTCTACACAGACGAGAGCTACTTTCAGTACTCTAATCGCCGCGGAGGATACAACAGCAATTCTGACGAGGAAACCCTCAGCTACTCGTTCATATCTTTAGTTCTTCTAACGTTCCTAGTGTTCATTTTATTTTTAAGTTGGTTTAAACGGCGAAGAGGTACCGGTGCTAGTAGTGGTCGCAACTGCCGAACGTGGAGATATTCAATACTTAACTTTTTATGGTTTTAGATTCAGATATAGACATTTAAGAGATTTTATGTTATTTTAACTTAAATTTATTTCTATTCTCCTGTGATGTTAACAGGCAGACAGTGTCCTGTGTCTTTAGATTTAGTTACCCTAGACACCTTAGTTTTTTCCGTTGTTATCTTCTTTTTGTTAAAATTTCCTGATTTACTAGAAGACCTCTTTAACAGAGTTTTATTTTGATACAGATTTTTATACAGAAAGAGAATTGTATTACATCTTCAAATGAATTTAAAATCGATCAAGAATTTGTTTTTTATTGAACTTTTAACAAATTAACCATTTTGTCCACATCTTTGTCATGTAAACATTTCTAAACTTTGGAACTTCTTCGTTGATTTTTATAAAACGGTTAAGGCTATTCGGTCTACGTCCGAAAAAATATTATTATGTAGATTATCGAGAAATGTGATACAGAACTTTAGATCCGGGTCCCAAATTTCATAATTCTATATGTAATAAAAGTACAGTCCATACATTTAAAGGCCCCACATTAAGTATCCATCTACATTCGGGGAAATATCGTAGCAGTTTTGAATTTTCAGTAGGCCACAATTTCAAATTATCTTCAGTAAAAACTTATAATGTAATTTTACCGAAATTGAGATTGAAATACATTTTTCTTGGAAATCCCATAAATAAGAAAATAGGTCTACTACCTTGATCTTCAAATTTAAATTCGAAAACCTCGGACTGCCAATTTTCATATCATTTAATAATATGCCTGATTGGCCATGAATTATCTCCCAGGACTAATTGTCAAAAAATTTGTGGCTTAAAAAATTTAAGGAAATTACAAGTATCTTGTTTATCAGATACAAAAATTAATACAATGCCCAAAATTTTTCAATCAATTAAAATGCAGCCAATGAAACCAAACGTAAATTTATCAAACATTTCACGTGCGAGGCCACCAGGTATTTTGAAGAACAACATTATCACGCATATAATAGGTGACTCCGGACGCAGCAAGCAGAAGGATTTACCAAAAAGATCAAGGGGCATAAGCAACACCTCAAAAAATAAAGATCGTCGAGTGAAATTCAATCAAGTTGTTCACACTTTTAAATTTGGGGAAAATTGGAGGGCAACAACTTTTATGGAGAAATTAAAAACAGAAGCAGCGGCAAATGTGAGGTAATTTATTTTATCTTGAAATAAAGTAATACTGCATTGAAATAAATAGGCTTTGTCGTAGAAATTTTTTTAATATTCGTGTAATTATGAAAACTAAAACCCGAATTAAAAACAAAAGCCTTTTTGTTATTTATTTATAAAAAGGAAAAGTCGCGAAAATTAATTGTTCGTCAAAATTTCGATTTCAATTGGTCGGAAATCGATAGAAGTTTACGAAATTGTAGATTATAAAAATGTAGAAAAATGTTTATACATACATATGTAAATGTAGGAAATTAAAACCAATTTATTTAAATTCTCACATAGGACAAGGAATAAATATTAAAGGCGATTTCTATTCAATTTATTTTATGCTTAAATTTATAAAACCTTAAATAAATACCCGTAGTCAGGCTTTCCTTTTTTTTTGTTTAATATGTTTTATACGGATTATATAAACCTCCCTTCAAAATATTAATTTTCTTACAGATATTATCAACCAATGTACAAATCAACTTGGCGCGACAGTGTTCGAAACAAATATGCACCTGTAGGAAAATTGGAATCACTTAACAAAAGTAAGTTTTAATTAAAAATTAAAGTTATTTTGAATTTTTGGTTGATTTAAGAAAGAGGAGGCTCTATGTTTGACCCAGTAATATATAAAAACGGCCAAACGATCAACTAGATTTGATTACAACATCAAAATAAATCCTCATACAAAAATTAACAGGATAATTTTACTGGTTAAAATAGATCCAAAGATCTCCTAATTTAAGATATTAAAATGTTTAATAAATAATATACGGTTACAAAATAAAATTTTATTGAAATCAATTAATTGGTTTAAAAATTAAAGCGGAACAAAAAGACCCCCTCATACAGGTTGATCATGTTAAATTAATTCTTGAAAATTCTTCTTTAGAAAAGTGTTCTGTTATTAAATGCGACAAAAACTAAATGATTTGTTTGTAGCTCCGCACGCTTTTCAAAATTTCTCCGAACGTGTCCGGATCCCTCCAAAAGAAAACAGCGTCCGGGGAAAAGAGGACAGGTGGCAAGTTAATAATATGTGAGAGCTATAGTTTATTAAATTCTTGGGCTTTACTGATTGCATATTTTACGTATTCAATACTTTCGTTTACTTTGCATAGGTCTCATTTACTGCTTTAACTGTAGATTGTTATTTTTATTATTATTATTACAGGCATTGCTGGAAAGAGAATCAGAAGCAGAACGTAAAACGTGTGAAATACGTACCAAGAGGAGAAGAGAAACATTACCTTTAACGTTTAAGGAAACAAAATTTTGATGACATTTCTCATCAATTCCCTCGGTTGATATTTTTTTTCTTATCACTCAAACTCTTGTAAAATCAAATTACTTTAATGAAATAAAATAATATTTTAGTTTTTACAAATTACATGAAATTTCCAGTAGTACAAGTTCTTTACATCTTTCGTATTGGAAGTATTGCGGAAAATCTATCGGAATGTATTTTAAAGTCCACGGTTTTTTGCTTGCTTTCTGCAGAAAATAATCGAAACATGGTGCTGATGTGTCTAAATCGGAAATTGTAAAAACATATCGTTTTTCTAGCGCCATGTATACAATTTTTTTATTTCCATTATTTCTGTCGAAAATGTTCTCCAATACTTGAATGAAGCAGTCTGTCAGGTCGTCATCATAAATAACTAAAATACCATGATAATTTCAAAAGAAAGAGTAATTAAAATACGACCATAGACAAATAAATATAAAGATGGCCCGCTTCTAACAATATAACTTCGGAAGTGTGACGAAAATTTTCGGATGCCTCCCAGACACAATATTTTATAAGCAAAATCAATATTATATATTCACGAATTTTAATATGGTGATATATGCAGGTATACAGATTGCAGACGAATCTGCAAACAAA
The DNA here is from genome assembly GCA_963920795.1 of Eutolmus rufibarbis. Taxonomy (NCBI): domain Eukaryota; kingdom Metazoa; phylum Arthropoda; class Insecta; order Diptera; family Asilidae; genus Eutolmus; species Eutolmus rufibarbis. Next base: position 294,219 of record OY987204.1, read on the forward strand.
AACGAGAATTCTGGAATTCGAGAGGTTTCTGAAGTACACGTTTCAATGAGTTTTGCTTTAATCCCTTGCATACGCAGACCGCTAGATTAAAATCCTCCTGACTTCTGAATCTGGTCCCGAGTTCCGAGTTCCCGCTCATTCCTAGTATTTGATTTGCTGACTGACGGTGGCGACAGCCAAAGGAACGTCGACGCGTATTCGATACACTACGACGCATGAGCCCATAACAATAACATTGCGCACCCGAACTGCTCTGCGTTGCTGGCTGAAGCCGCATCGCAGGGTGCAGGCATCGCTGTGGAGCTTAGAACAGTATGGAACGGCTGAGCTCCTACCTTTTGCGTATCAGAATTTCTCTTATGTGAGAGACTCGTGTTTTTGTATTAAAGGCTTAGTGTAAGCCGACATTTTGGGATGATATAGGGAAGAGCAAAAAAAGAATTTAAAATAGATGCCTCCGTACTCCACGAATATGTTACCTTTTAGACGGCACCACTGCGTGAGGATTTGCACCCATACTCCCACTGCTAAAACAAAAACAATTTCTCTTGCTCGGGTGCACACCGACACTACTAATACTTTCAAAATAAGGGTATACCCCTCTTGCCCCGTTCTTCAGGAAAGTATTCGCTCATGCACAGGATTTTTACACACCGCAGCCGTTCCTTACTTATTTTATATTCCAAGCTGTGGAGGCATCAGAAAATGTTGGTCACACTTCCGATGTTAGAAGCGGGCCATCTTTATATTTATTTGTTTATGATACTACTTACCATCTGCTGCAATTACAAAATCGGTATTTTTTATAGCTTTTTTTAAATTATCCGAAAAGGGTTTTTTGAAGTTCAATTCCATGACCTTAACATCATTCTTCAAAATTTTCTTATTTCGCTTTATATTTTCCATGATCAGATCTAAAATTCCTCCAAGGTCAATGTCAGTGCAAACGACATTCTTGCAATGTATTCCAGCTGCAATGCTACTGAGCCCCACACCAGCTCCTAATTCAAGAATATTTTTCTTGTTGAATTTAGCTCTATTGTGAAATAGGAAATCGGCAAGTAGAAGTGCACCTCGCCAAACTTGAAGCCCAACTAGATTAAGTACCGTGGATTCTGAGTGTTCTAGAGCAAAACGATAATACCAAAATTATATTTTGTAAATTATTTTGGCACATACCTAATTCAATTGCGCCTTCTACTCGTCTTGGAACTATGAGATCTCCATCTTCATCTTCCCTAATTTTGATATCAACGGTATCGGAGGGGTAGGTGAATTTAAATTTCGAAATTATCCCTGTAAATACAAATTCGGTTGAATATTTAATTTTTTTTTTTTTTTAATTATTTACACCGACTAGAAAATAATGAATAACGACCAAAACGTGGTCCTTCTATTCAAAAGGGCAAAATTCATATTTTTAAAAGAGTATATTTTCTAAATATCTATGAACGACCCAATAATATATAATTTATAATTTATAGTAAAACACCCTCAGGCTCGTTTATTTTAATTGATCAACGAATGACTGTGGACGGCTGTTAGGACGTTATGTTGAAATAATGCTAGGATTCGAGGGCCACTGAAATAGATCCTAAGGTTTCAAGAACCTAGCTTGAAGTAACTAACATCGCTCTAGAATTAATCGTTAAACCAGCCTGGCCAGTTTAACCTGCTGTCAAATTCTCGCATGAAAGCTATTGAAAAATTAAAAATAACATCGAATAGCTTGTTAAAATTTAAATAAGACATGAAACGGGCTTCCGTCAGCAAACAGAGGAGCGCATGCAACCTATGGTCTGCGCATCCCTGCTCCAAAGCAACCAATTCTGAAATATAGTCATTATTCAATAGAAATTGAAGACAAGTCAGCATTTTCTTTAGGATTATAGAAACTTTTCATGTGCAACTTGTAGTTTCAGCTCGAAGGGTTGAAATTTGACTACACCGATAATGTTTATCAAACAATTTTCGGAAAAAATATATCGGAACTATCTCCAAAATCACTCTACCTAATTTACATTCTTGCACAATTTCAAGTTGCTGCATTACATAATTAAGAATTTACTCACTTCCATTCTCGCACTTAACTTGCTCCAAATATGTTTCCGTGAAAATTTCCGAAGACACTTGATAGGGCTTCTCCATCTCTATGCGTAATTCAGTTGATGAGACCCCAAATTAACTATTCAACTAATATCTGACTTATTCCACAATTGCCTGTGATGAATGAAGATCCTTTTTAACTAAAATCTGGATATCATCGACTGAAACTTGCCACCCAATTTATTTGTTGGAGCAAAGCCAGCATTTATTTCTTCAAAGGAACCCACCCCAAAAATCATCATATTCTGCAAAAACTACTGCTTCCTCTGGGATCTATTTTTGAGCGAGCATCACATCACAATAAAAAGCATGCGGCGTTTGTTTTCCTTCCGCACTAAACTTGACATTTTTTGGCGCCATGCCAATCGAACCGAGCCCCGGCAATCAGCTGGTTTTTGTTATGTGTGATGTGCTGACTGCTGACCAAAATATTAGAGAAAGATGCAATCGATTTACACTTTTCTTAAAGCAAACCCGAGAACTGTCAAAATCAACCACATCCAGCCATGGAGGAACAAACGAAAACGTAGAGGCTATGTCGTGTAAAAACCCTGTACGTGTGATACGCAGTTTTGGTTGCGGAAATGGCAAAACTATTATCTTTTAAGGTAAATTCGACCTTATGACAGTTTGGACTTGCACCACCTGCAAAATAAACGGCTCATAATGTCAGCGGATTTCAGTCCATTTGAGTCTACCTTGTATTATCAGCAGTTTTGTGAGCCTTTTGCTAGTAGAAATGCATCTTGGAGCTTTGTGAAGCGTGAATCGTTTAGTTTACTAATTATTTAACGTATCGTATTGTAATAGCTTTTATATTTGGGAAAAATCCGCTATTTTTAATTACGTCAAGATGCTGGAATGGCTTGCATTACAAATGGTAAAAACAAAAGTTTATTATTTTGCATAGTTTTACCAGCAGCGGACCAGATCCAAATATTACCCATCTCTGATGGGGATTTATGTATTATATGTATAACAGATATACAGTGGTGATCAAAATGTAGGTGTGAACACTGGAAGTAGCTTCATTAATACAATTTGTTTATAAACTCCTCATTTTGCTTATCTTGAATTACCGTTACTTCGCCCATACTTCATTTGAATAAACATGCAGTAATAGCAGGCTAAACTAGTTGCTTAATTGTCGCGCAATAAGTCATTGAATGCAGTAAGTAGTTTATCAAAAACATAAGTGTGTTTGTAAACTCATAGCATCTTTAAAGTATTTTGTGGGATTTTGAATAAATTTCTTGAAGGTAAGTTCTTCAAAGTTAAAACATTATAATAAAACAAATATCAGTGCGAAAATTTTAATTAGATGATTAGACTTGACCCTCTTCAAAGATGTAAGAAATTGCTTCTTTTCACATATTTTAAAAATAAATTATGAGTATGTAGGTTTGTCTATGTATATAGGCACAAAAATGAATAATTATGTTTTCACATATGTATTTATCGTATATACGCTTTTATAAATGACCTCTATTTAGAACTGACGAAACTAATCTAGGAACTTGTGCGTTTCGTTCACCCACAATCTCAAACATAGAGTTTGAAGCAAGATGTGTACCAGACCAGTTGATAATAAGCGTCAATCTCTGTAAACTCGCTTTAGTTCCGACGTCAATGAGCTAAAATTTGTCGGAGCTAATTCTTTTGCATCGCTTAATTTATTGTATAGCAATTTTGCATGAAGCAGATATTTTTCATTTTGAAAAATACATAGTACAGAGCATGACCAACTCTTAAATATTGGCTGTTATAATATAATAATAAAGAAGCCAAGATAATGAAAATCAACATATTTTTAAAAGAAAAATAAACTAACTTACAAAGCACGAGCTAAAAAATTAAAAATCACACTTATTAATAGACTGATATGCAATTGTTTGTAAAGTCAGTGCGGCGCAAATCAGTATGTTTTGCTTTAAATCTGCATAACATTGTAAAATACGATGCAATAGTACATAATGCAATATTACATCGTAAAATCAAAGATATATGTATATAGTCTTTGGTAAAATGATTCTTAATTTGACAATGAAATTTTTTCAGAAAAGGCGCGTAAATTACATAGCAAATATACTCATATACCCGTTCTCCAATGCGCCGACCAGCCAACCATGAACTAACCAACCAAGTGCTGAATCCCGTGTAAAGAACAAGCCGTTGCTTGTAGTTGTGCCTGCCGACTCTCAAAACATCCTCGGGCAAATGTTTAATCTGGAAGAGTTTTTACCACTTTTTGCGCGGGAAAACTGCTCAATTTTGCTTTTAGTGCTGGGATAGAATTACCGCACATTTTTTGCTAGTGCCTTATATTGTAATTGCTGCAATGATGTTTTGACAACCGGTGGGACAGCTGTGGCACTGTCACTTATTCTAGTACAAATGGTTGCTGAATAAGTTACTATTACTTTTGGTTAAAACGCACACATGTAAAAAGTTAGCCAGGTTCAAAGCCTATCTAGAATAAGATGGGATACTCTCTATACCACCTCAAAGCTTTAACCCATATGCAATTCCCAAAACGGGATCGAGAAAAAAGTCTCTTTAGATAAGGCGGCAAAGAACTACTGCCTACCATTCCTTATGTAAATTCCAATAAGAGCGAACGAGACAAAAATAGGCAACCACAAAATTCTCACCCGCAGCGCTTACACTGTAAAGAATAATGTGTAGCAGTTTTTTTACATGCAGTTTTAAAGCTTAGTTGGAGAAGCATGTATGCGTGCGTGCATGGTATTAGTGCCTTTCCCTTGCAATGTTTTGGGATAGGGAAGGTCTGAATTGAAGAAGTGGGAAGAGACAGGTAGCACACACAGTTCAGGTCATTATGTGTGCTTCTAGCAACCGAGCACTGGGTGGGCTTGATTTTCTCAGAGAAGTTTTACAACTTGAGAAATTAATTCGAAAAGTAGGTATTACCATTTGGAAAATAAATTATTGAATAAGAACGTGCATGTATCGTAAATTTGTAAAAAATGAAGAGACACCCTATAGAAGTGTTTCAATTCTCGTTTCATTTCCTCTCAAATTTTTATCCCTTTCTTGTACATAACTTCCTTATTACTATCTACTTCTTGCAAAATCTTCAAGTTCGTTTGAGTAACTGCACCAAGGTCGAATTTAGATAAGGAAATATGTCATGAGTGTCACATCCTGTTCTGGATAGCCTTTGGCCAGATTGACCAAAACACGAGTGTGAGAGAACATGACACAAATAAGAATATGGAACGGGATGGCTCGATTTTGGTTGGTTGGTCTCTGCATTGGAGAACGGCCTATAGTACCCATAACGTGATTTCGAAAAATATTCCAATTTGAAATTTTCTTTCTTTAGATATATGTACGGGCTTTGCATGAATGGCTATGCTGACTATTCACCAGAACCGGATTTAAAGGCGTCAGGGTCCGGGGCAATGGAGGACTGAGGGCCTTTATATTGAAGAATATCTCTAAACAATTTTTTATTATTGAAGTGGTGCCACTTTCCACTTAATTTGTGGAGGCCCTGGAAACACCCGCCCGGTTGCCCCTTCGTAAGTCCGGCTCTGCTGGTCACACTTAAAAGTCACAGCTTCGTAACTTTTGCTAGTTATAACTTAAACTGAAAAGTATGTGCTTTTAGAATGCAGAGAAATAAAATTGGACCTTTTAGAGCCGCTTCCCCTTATCAAGTAATAAAGTTGTGCATCAACAAACGAGGGCTTCTGATATGATAACACTGCTCACAGTCTGAGAACGATGTTTCGCAACTCGCTCAACATGAGGCCAAGTGGCCATCAACAGACCGGCGACTTTATCCCCCAGTGCTTCTTAGGGGTTCGAACGGTTTTGCCGCTCCCGTTGTTTTGCGGAGCTTACCATGAGTTCAGTGCTTGCAAGTTAAGGAAAATCAGTGGAAATTCAATTGAGCAAATTCCCCGCGTCCAGAATTGATTAGAGAGCAGGAAAGTATGTATTCAAGCGGCGGTGTTTTCTCGTAAGCATAATAAATAGAACCGAATCATTGCCAGGAAAATGTCCTGCGGAGAGTGGTGAAAAAATCGTCCTGTAAAACTCAGAACAGTGTTCGCAGTGTTTTTCTAGTCTATGCCTATGGTATGCCGTGTGGGCTGGTGAGCGTTTGAATAACTATAATTCCCCGAGGTGTTTGTTGTGGCGAATATGCAGTAAAACATGATTTTATCTCCTATTTCCTGGATTTATGCGTTTATCAGCAGCGCATTACCGAAAACGTCAAAAAAAGGTATAGCACTGTGTACATGCTTAAGAGATTGATTTTTCCTTTACGCGGAACATCCGGGCTCCAAGCTGGCTGTTCATTGGAATTATTTCGCTCATGTTTATCTGCCCAAATGCTATTGGGGGGCTGCGCTAACACAGGGGCAGCTCATCCTCAGTTCACTTCGGAGGCGCCCTACAGTTCAGTACGAAATTTCTGCCGAAGGTCTCTTCCTTCAGTCAGGGCGTCAGGACTTGACCGCGGCCTGCAGACATTTTAAAGCTACTCCTTGAATCGTGAATTTTGATAAACGTTTTTCACCTTCCGATGATCTCCCACTTCGCTCAGGGCAATTGTTCTTATCTTTCATACGTATGTGAACGAACGCACACACGCAAGTCAGCCTTCCTGCTACATTTTTCAGTGCAGATAAGGCCCAAGAAAATTGTGAATTCCAAACTTGCGGGCATCTGGTCTCTGATTAAATCCGAGCGCTGACCATGTGAATACATAATTACAATTTTCGGAAGATGTTTGCTTCTATTATCCAATTGTCCCAATTGGATTCGCCTCGGATTAGTCTTGTGCATTTAGCAACCATTCTCTGAGGGTGCGTCGCGTAAAAAGGAATCCCATATTTATAATCTTTTCAAAGTGACAAAGGCTCGGCCTTTGTTACTAGGGTGATTTTCATTCAAGCTGGGCTTGGAGGCCCATTGGTATAGGATATTTGTAAAAATAATGTACGAAAACGATCGATTTCAATAACGTCGTTTGCGACGGTTGAATTTATATATTGATTCATTCCGAAACAAGTCTACTTAGTAATTCTCCGATTTCGATGAAACTTTGTAGGAACTCTGAAAAGTTAGCAGAGCTAAATACATTAAAAAATACCTTTCGACAGTATTTAAAAGAACTACGACATGTTCGAAAAACTAGCTTTGTAAAATTGACAATTTTTTAATTACCATTCACATTATTGCAACAGTAATTGTAATGGTAGTGGTAATTCTGGTTCAATTACTTTATTAATTAATTTATTAGTGAATCTTGCTTTCCACGTATATTGCAATGGAAATTGTAATGAAGACAATGTAATTGCGTGATGATATTTAAGTTTTCACTACTTTTGTCTCCTGTGAAAATTCTTACTTATCTTCAGGGACCGAAAATAACTGGTATATTTTACATTTTCAAACAAGCTAATTGTCCTATTAGAATAGAATAAAGTACATCAAAATGTTGTGCCTGGTGTCCTCTTCCGGTTCTTGTTAAGTTCTTCAAAATTTATCTTTTATTTCTAACTGATTTTAATTTGAAGCAAAGAAAAATAAGCTTAGAGCAGACCACAAAAAATGCTGTTTTGCAAAAAGCAATCTATTTCGAAGGGGTCTTGCATTTAATCATTTGATAATGGCATTTACTTTTGCCTTTTTAATCTAAGATTTGCTTATGCATATGTATTAAAAGTTTCCTAATCGTTGAATTTTGCTAATAAATTCAGGTCCTGCTTAATTTGCCTGAACGTCTTAAAGTTGTATTGTTTTTTCTAACCTCTTCTTGTTTCTCGAAAAGTTCTCCATTTTGTTGGCAATCATCTTAGCTGCACACTTTGAATATAAAGCCTAAGAAAACGCTGTATCCTGTAAAAGCGTAGTAAAAACGGGGGTGCCCATAGAAAGAGAAATACAACTTTAATAAACGAGAGGGAAAAAGCGAAGTAGCAAAATTGCCTGCACGAACACTATTCAGACTTTACTACGCTCGGAGAGTGATATCGCGCTTCGTTATGCTTTACCTTCAAAGGCTGCACAGGACACAACAGTCCAATTCATCCGGACTTTTCTTGGTCGTTGAGCTTTTATGATGACAATAAACTTGTTTGTTCGGGACGCAATGTGCACTGTGCCTCACTTGGGCTGTTTTGGGTGCATTAGGACTTATACATGTCTGTAGCAGGCTATATTTTTAGAACTTAAATTTCTGCGCACCGTGCCTCATTGGAGTATGGAACAGGCGTGACGTGCCTATTTTGGGCTACGTTTGGGCCTATTAAATTTGTACTCGGAGTTATCTTGGTACCTTGTCCACTCAAGGACAAGTTGGACGAATTGACGCGCGAAGCAGAGGTGGTGTAAGGGTTTGCGGCGGTTATGTAAATGCTTCTATTAAAAACACAATTGTTATACAGAAAAACTTTAGTGTATGAGTTTTTATTTGGTTCTTCTACTCAAACATACCACATAATCAGCATCAGAACAAATTTTGTTAGGTCTTATAACAAATGTTATATACGATGAGATTTTTTGAATCCCACACATATGTACATACATGTCAAATTTGGACAGGACGAATTCTGGCAATTTCTTTTGCTAAATATGGTATATTAATTCTAAGCTTGTTTAAATCTCTAAAGTATATCAAACTTGCCGAAAATTGAGGCGCACGTACCTTGGGAAACTGGGCTTAGCGCGCGAAAATAATATCGCAAATATGTATAACACATAGAATCATCTTGAAATTGGGGAAAATCTGAAAAAACACTTTAAAAGAGTTTTATTTTACTATACCCTAAAAATCCTTTTGAAACGACTGTCCTGTTGCTAAGTGTTTGAAGCTGTGTATGCAATGCTCAGTTTTGCAATGATAGAGAAACAGCAAAAGTTGCGTACAACAAAACGAAAGCGAGGATATTCGCAACAAAGTGATTTGTCCTACTTTGAATAATTCGTTACACGGTAAATGCCATATACATATGTATATAGTGCACTCCGCAAATTATAGAACAAAATTATTTATTAATTATAGTACGGATGGTAAAGCCTTATGTTATCAACTTTCCACCATGACCATTAGGGTGGAGTGAAAATGTATGGAGAATTAGTTTTTTTGTTATTTTGTAATAGCATAGTGGTAAAAAGCTGCCTAGGGATGAGCAAATGAAGTATGTTAAATATCATTTATGTATTATAATGAATTGAGGTACCCCAAAACGAAAGAATTTTGAAAATAAGTATAATTTTATTCATTTTTGACAGCCTCATTCAGGTGTATATAAACCTTAATAATGTATCGGAATAGTATTTTCCATGTTGTTTAAAACCTATATTTTTATATAATAATAAAAATATATATAAAAGTTTGGAATTTATGGTGCTCCAAAACATCTTAAAACAAAAATAAATCAAGAATTTTGCAATAAAACTGTGATTCATATTTATGAAACATTTATGAGAAAAATGTTACAAAATAGCCAATTAAGTAGAAAATTCGCGTTTAGTATTATAAAAAGGCATCATCTGACGTGATGACAGTCTGGCCCTGATAAAACCTGGGTATGTCATAGTAAATATATAAAAAAAATAATTTCACTCCACCCTAATGACCATGTACTTTACTTTAACGTACTTTCTTATTTTTGACGAGCAGACAAAAATAAAAGCAAAATTTAAAAACTAAAACCAAGTTAAAAAATGAGCATTATGAGCTTTCACACGCAATAAATTATCTAGTAATCTTAAAATTAAAAACAATAAAATGGAAAATATTTCTCACAAAATGTTTTTTCTTCCGCAGTCGAGAGCCTATTTATAGCTGCGTTTTTTTTTAATCTATACAGTTCTTAGTGCATTTTTTTCCCATGCAAATCTGAAAAACCGGATTTCCATCCAGGTTATGTGAAGTTTGCCACATTCTAAAAAGTTACAAATATCTGAAATTTTCCCGTAACCTGGATAGAAACCCAGATAAAACCTGAGTTTTCAGATTTGTATGGGCAAAAACGTACTAAGAACTGTATAGTTAATTAAAAAAACGCAGCTTATATTGCAGTTGATACAAGGTAGTCAGGCTTTTGAATTCCGAGGAAAATCAAACAACATTATTGTATGAAATATTTATTTTTTTTAACTTTAAGATGCCTAGATAGTTTATTGCTTACAAAAGTTCTTAACGTTTGTTTTGTATTTTTCCGTCGTCGGGTTTTAGTTTTATAAACTTTTATTTTTATTTTATATTTTTAGTGGATAGTTTTAGTTAGGGTACGTCGATTTATGAAAAGAAAGCATGTGTCATTTTAATTTAGTTATTTAGATTTCGATGTTTCTCTAATTCTGACAATAACATGAAACCTGATCAGCAGTTTAATTTTAATATTGCAGAAAAGAATTTTGTATATGTATTACATATCCATATAAAATCGAAAACAGTGGCCTTGCGTCTCGAAGAAACAAGTTTATTGCCATCATAAAAGCTTGATGACCCAGAATAGTCCGAATGGATTGGACCTGTTGTGTAAAAAAAGGATGAGGGTCCGCCCCTTTTTTTAGATTTAAATTTTATACGAAAGAAAGAGGTATACTGACTCAAAATCGGTCGAAAAATCCTTTAGCCAGTTGAAAAACACCCTGCATTGCAATTTTCGTTAGTTTCATAGCAACCTTCATGCAGTGAACATATGAGCGGCTTATGTCTGCGAAACGGCCGTATTTTGGAATTTCCGCCCCTGTTGTGGGCGCATATATGCCTGCAAAACGGACGTATTTTTCAATATCTGTGCCTGCTTTGAACGAGTATGTGCCTGCAAAACGAGCGTATTTTTCAATTTCCGTGCTTGTTTTGGGAGCGTATGTGCCTATAAAACGTGTCAGTTGCTTACTCCATCCTCAATTTAGGAATTTTAAGGGTAAGTTCGGAATAATGGGCTCGAAAATGTCTGTATTACTTTATGTTGAAATTACTTGTATCCGCTGTTGTGAATTTCCAAATATTTATGCTAGATTCTAAATCAGCGACCCAGATTTGCAGATTTGCCAAGCACTATAAAATGTGCCTTGATTGAATGTTTTACCTGACGGGCAAATAACTACTAGTATTATATTTATTTTAAATTCCAATATAAAACAATAAAGAAAATATTGTTTCAAGTTCAAGAAATTACCATCGTTTTCACGTTCTATTAGTGACACATTATTGAGATGATTTATGAGACTGATTGAATTGTCTTTTTTTTGGTCTTTATATGCAGACCTCATTTTACAGGTTAACGAAAACACTTTTTCTTTGGAAATATTTTGCATAAGAATCCATCGGTGGTCTGCGTACTCATGGCATAGTACGCACATTTCTCAGTTTACCCAAAGTCATATCTTGGAAATATATTTTAAGGTAAATATTTAGGGCGTGAGACAGACATTTCCATTAAAAGACTTCTAATGAAAATTATGACATGCTTGTAATTTTTTTACAGTCGTGTTCATATTTCTTGCCTTGCAAGTTTTTGCACATTATGCACATTAGCAGAAAATTAAATATGCTGTTAAGGTCAGCATTAATGTTGTGCGCAGACTTGAAGCAATTGTTCTATTTATACTATATTGAGCTTACTTGGTGATACAGTGCCCCAATAAGACCACTTGCACAAAGGAAGTTGAAAATTCTCTTAATAAAAACTTTATGGCGCTTGACTGAGGCACCTTCATAGATAGTTGAGATTATATTAAGATCTGAAATAAATACATATTATGTCAAATGCTCAAAAGATATTAATAATCGATATTGTAATTAATTGAAATAGCAGTGCAGTGCTGGTTATATATGGAAATTAAATGATATTCTATGCAAAAGAAATGTAATACAATATGTAAAGGAAATACATTTTCTGATTTTCCATTGTTTACATAGCGAAAATCAACAATCAGTTAGATGTCAAAACCAGAACCTTTTATGGATAACACAAAATACCTAACAATAAAGTCTTTGAGGACAAACATAATGTACTTTTAGGCATGGAAGACGCCCAATTGTGCGTTCTAAAATGACTGATTTTCACGTCATTCGATAACAAACATAGGCTGCATTTACACGATCGAACTCTTGATTGGTTTTTTCTTCGATTCCGCTTTGTTCTGACGTGGGCAGGCCCTATCGCTGCCCGCCTCTCTTATTCCTAGGTCTTGAGTATCATACGACAAAAGTGAAGTCGTTCAAATGGGATCATAGCGCCAAGGTTTAGATAATTATTGAAAAATGCGTTGTTGTGCTTTCAAAATCACTACTTATAAATGAAAATGAGAGTTCGTGTTTTTACTCTTCTCCAAAACCACGGAATGAATTCGAATGGGGTTTTCACTGTTGGATAGTTTGGTGCTTCGCCAAAGTTTTATACTACAAGTAATGCAAATAGAATAGAAACATAAACATGAGCATAAGCATAAACTTTTCATGCTGGATTTACATTATTTATAGCATTACTTTGGATTAATAAAATTGATGTGTGTCTCTGCGATTTCAAAATAAATAACTGTTTTTCTGTAAGCTCATTTAGATGATACAAAAACCCATACAATTATCATTGTCCGTGTTAATCTCTATAACAGCTAAACCGATTTCGATGGAACTGGACGGACGTGATTTAGGCTATTTTTATTTTAAATTTTGCAGAAATGTCCTTCAGATACTCGAAAAGATTATAGAAGCAATTAATATAGCTATAAATACAAGGATGGATAAAAGCTCGTGGCCTCACAAGGAAAACAAAATAATAGTTCAAGGAAAGTATTTTTATTTTTCAACATAATCATCATCTAGCTCAATCTACTTCTTTCAACTGGCCATTATGCCATTATATTATTATTATTTTGAAAGAGTTGTTAACCTCTTCATTGAACAAGAACTTCTATACTCCTAAGTATATTTTTTAATTGGCAAATATATGAAAACCTGTTGGAGCCAGAACAAGCAAACCAAGGAGGGTGCGGCAATAATTCAAACCCACATTTCGCACACAGCCTTAATATATATTTTACCGTGTATATTGTATCCCTTTACACAATGTTATTAATATAAGAAATAAATGAAGTCGTTAACAAATTCTGAATTAATTTTTGTTTTTCTTTTCAGAAAACTGATATAAATGCTGTTAAACTGGAGTACTTTGTTTCCTCCCTGGCGAAATGACAATGAAAACCTCCATTAAAATGTACCTGACTATATTTTTAATGACAACATGTATATATATGGTACTGTATCAGTACCATTTATCTAGGGCGGAAATTTTATCGACACAGGATAACGAAATAAAGGTAGTTACAAACCACCAAAAACAAGAAGAACGAACACACGGGACTAGACGCACAAATGTAGACCTACATAGCAAACCACTTCTTAAACAGCCTAGCAGTACAGCATCTTACCACTCAACAGTTTTCAACACAATATTTGTAAATAACCTATTTCATAAATTGTTAAATGTTTTAAATAACTATAACAAAATTGCATGATTAATGTGTAATACTCTTATATCAAATACTAAGCTTTAAACTTTTCGCTTTGCTTATGTACATAGGATGTTGTGTTGCGCTGTTTTCGGAAATAATTTTTATGTTTTAACAACCATCAAATACATCACATCAAATCAATTTTCCAGACGTTGACAAACAAAATTAAACAAATATAAAAAGAATGTAGGAAGTTAAGTCTTTAAACATATAACCACAACAAAATTTTAAGTCACATTTTCATTTCATTTACTCGTCATTCTCATCGAAGTAAGTAAAACGGATTTATTTATACATCAACAGAATGGTCTTGATCTACATAAATTTTAAAGAAATAAATATGGTGCATTTTATAATTTAATTTATTGAATTTGGACGGTGGTCCTCTATATGAGTTTTATTATTACTTTAATTAAGTAGATTTCATATGAAATACTACCAATTGCAGTCTACCTGATGAAAAGATTTCGAAAAATTAATGATGCCGAAACTCGTTTCAGAGGTCGTAGACTTCACAAATAAAATTCATTTGTAAAGTGATATACATATATGTATATACATATGTATATGGAATATAACGAAACTTGTGAGCAGGATAGAGGCCGTATTTCTTAATCGATTTTGACCAAACTTGGCCTATACGTTTATCCCGCCAATATCTCGGCTAAGTTCATAAATGGGGGCAATTGGTCAAGGGGGTGGGGATATAGGCGCTACGTAAGTTATATAATATTGGTTTGGACCCCAAATCTTTCATATTTCTTAACCGCTATTGACTAAACTTAACATAAAGATTGACAACATGTCGTGTTACAAATTAATGGTAATCGGTCAAAGGGGAGAAGGTCTACATCAGTTTCTAAAAGTGATTTTGTTACCGCGATAGCTACCACATTTCTAAGTGGATTTTGATTCAACTTTGCGTATGCATTTATTGGCTCGATTTCTAGGCCATGTTAAAAAATTGCGAGGTTTGGGGAAGGAAGAGGTGGACTTTCACCTCGCTATATATTTTAATTTATTTCGATGTAGGCCGTATAAAAGTAACTACTATCACCCTAGGAAATCAAGTTTTCATAATACACATTCCATTCTAATTCATAGCGAAATACTTACATACGTACGATTGATAATTATTTGAATTAAATCAGGTTCTTTAAAAATAGTAACGTTTGTAGGACAAGCAACAAATTTATGTATAGTGTCAATCTTATGTAATGTACATATACATGAAAATACATAGTATGTATTAAACAAAAAGTGTTTCCAATCTACATATATTTAACTTTTTTCCGATTAGGAATAAAATGTATATTGTATGTAGCATTTTAATTTAACATGTATGTATGTTCATATATACTCTAAAAACAATTAAATGTCTGGGTTAAATTGTTTAAAATTTTTCCTTGCAGCCACCTTTGTATATTATTACGCCTACATATAGGAGGCCAGAACAGTTAGCCGAATTAACACGATTAGGGTACACTTTAAAGCATGTTTCTAATTTGCTGTGGTTAGTCATAGAAGACGCTGAAGTTCCATCGCACTTAGTAACAAAAACATTAAAGCACATTGGGGTCACTTTCGAGCATCTAATAGGTAAGCTTGAGCTTTATACATAATATAAAACATAACAACGAAGTTTTTTCTTTCTATATCTAGCTCCAATGCCTGCTAAATATAGAAATAGCAAAGCAATTCCACGAGGCGTTTCGAATCGCAACAAGGGTCTACAGTGGCTTCGAGCTAATGCAATGGAAGGCGTTTTTTACTTTGCAGACGACGACAATACATATGATGTATCAATATTTGAACAGGTAAGAAAGATATTTCTACAGGGTGAATCAGAAATAAGTCTTCCAACATACACCAATCAATTCTATGGAGTGTCGGTCGAAATCTATCAATATGAACTTTTGCGATAATAATCAAACGAACATATCCCTGAATATACTGGATTTAAAAATTTAGTCCTAAGGGCCTTTATAGTAGGAAATTTAATTCTCAAGAAAATGCTGCTGTGAGTCATTTTTTTAAAGAGTTATTTACGTTTATGTAAAATATTAATTTTTCCATGTTAATTGTATGTGGAACTAAACTCTTTTTGCGCGCGCCGTTCAGAGGTTTGATCTAGGATTCTGAAATTTTAGGAGAATTTGTTTTATATTTAGAGCTAAACCACTGGCCTGTGAGACCGAATAAAATACTCTAATATATGTACATATATGGATGATAATACGCTATTAGCTCAAACACGAATATTATGTTTTAGCGACATATGTAAAATGAGTATTTTATAATATTTTCCATTGTAATATTTCAATTAGCACAGTATTTCATATAGACCATAAAAACAATAATTTAACATTCAAATTTGCTTATTTGGTGTCAAATGTAGTACCTTCCTCTGGTTGCCCTTGACACTATTTTTAAGGACACTCGGGTTCGATATTTTGTTTTAAAAAAAAACAATTAAACTTTTTCTGATAAATTACTTCGACAAAATATATATAATAATATTAAACACTCGATACAGTTTTTTTGTAAGACTCAAAAAGTAATAACAGCTCCACTGGTGAGATCAAAATTAAGAATTCCCGTGTAAGATGGCTTCGGAGACTCCGTTGATTATGTAGTCCGTTGGGAAGAATCTTCACCTTAGCAACAAATCAGACGCTTTAGCGGTTTTCGTCAAGAGACGGTCAGTCGACCGTTTGACCTTGTGTTAGTAGTTGCGTTCACTCCTCTGATATTGAATTACTTTATTTCGTTTCAAAATAAACAAATAAATAGGTGTAGATTCTATGATTTAATGTGTATTTATTGCCCCTATTACGAATCGCGAGTCGAACGTTCGCTGTCAGTCGACCTCCTGGGCAAACTAATGTTTGTGATTAAAGGGAGGAGGAAGGGAGGTTTTTTCTCGACGTATATCGATTCTATTGATGTTAGGAGCGGTTAGTTATTCACCCATGCCTTGGTATATGACAAAATTGTTGATTTTGGGTCCAAAGAAGTGAGACTACACTGTTTTTAAGCAATTAAGAAAATTTTTTCATATGTACGTTTGTCCAATGATGTTTTAATTTTACTTTATTTTTTAACTTTACACTTTTTTTTTACCCCTTAGGGGAGGGGTGCTTCCAAAAAACACTTTTTCAAGTGTCCAAATGTAGTAGCTCCCCTTAATGGGTTAAGAGTGTCTGCATCGAAACAAACGATGGTCCGAAGATTTCATAAAATCGATTGAAATATGTTGGAACACCTCTTTTTGATTTACCATATATGTATGTATATATAATAGTGTCGATAAGTTAGTAGTAATAATCGATATTGCGAAAAATGCAATACGAAAAAACTACTCTAGATTAAAATCTTTACGAATAACATGCTTTTTAATAAACAACTATTGTTGTGGCATTGTAATCTTAGGCCATTAAAATAAATCTTTAAATTATGTAGTTATACCAGTTAGATCAAACTAGTTTTCTATTATACTATAGTAGATGTGTATTTATATACAATACAACTTTTTTATGTGCAAAAATATCACTCATACGTCAGTATTTATTCAAATATTTAAAAGTGTGCGTCAATTGTTGTCGAATTGGGAGAAAAATCGCAATTTTCAATAAATTAAAACGATTATAGTCATGATATATTTAAACAAAAACTATAGTACAACATATTTTAGTTGTTGGTTTATTCCCGCCTACCCCGTCCCCTCATTCAAGTTATATCTGTATATAGTATATTATGCTATTTGTTTTTTAAGGGGCACACCTAGTGTGACTGCGTAAAAAAAAGGTGATTTTTGGGAATTTTTTTAAAGGAAACTACCGGATGAAATGTTTTAAAATTTCGGGGATATCTTTATACATAATTAATAAACGTGCACTAAAAATTTCAAAAAAAAAGAATGAAGTTTTAGCGAGTTATTTACGATTTTGTAAGTTGCTAAAAAAAACGTCCTAAACGGCTGCAGTGATTGCGGCCTTCCCCGTGACTGAAAACAAAAAAATAAAAAAGATTATCAATCTGAAAGGTATTTCCTATACAATGACCCTCGATCGTTAAAAAAAATTGAAATTTAACAAAATGGCAGACTTTGAAAGAAAAAGTGTCCAATTTTGCTCTAAAATATAATGATTTTCGGCTCGCCAAAATTACATTTTTCATACAATCGTAAAACTGGAGGGTCATGGTACAGAGAAAGGGGACTCAGGACTCTAGATTCTGCAGTTTGTTTTTCTCTTTTCAGTTATTTGTACAGTCGGGTTTTTTGTTTTTTAATAATAATTTACTTTTTCAATAATGATAATTTAGGGACATTTTCAAGTTTTTATTAACTATAGTTTGAATTAAAGAGTAAAAGCACAAATATTTTTGAATTTGGTTAAAACACCTTGGCAGATTTTCTTCTTCTAGGGTTCGTGCATTAGATAATCTCATGTAGTAATTTCATGGAACAAAGTCAGGAACAGTTCATTATCATCTTCAATATCTCGTTTTGTTTCACTTTTAGTTTATTGAAGTGACTATTGGCACATGTTGACCATTCTGGTTTTTAGGATAAACGATATGTAGTTTCTCGAGTTTTAATTTAAAGCTAGCTTAACAACTTCTCATTCAGCTTAGTGATCCTCCAGATGTATCACAAATTTCACTTTTCTTGCCTTCATATAGCCGCGTGTTAAGTTGAAACTGTTGAAAACTAGTTTTTGCAATCGTGTCTATTTAGAAAAGTTGTAATTGGTATTAGAAATCGAAATTGCTAAGGTACTAAAACCGAATTATTCTTGCAGAAACGGAACTCATATGATCTCATATGATCTTTTAAGGGCTCTACACATTTTCGCATACCTACTTTGCAGCACTGCAATTTGGCGCAAACTCAGGTTACATCGTTAGTAGGCAAGTTTTTCAATACCAAATTTTTTACTTGATGTAGTCATTACATCGACATTTATCAATTATTCACATTTGTTGGGCGGGGAAGAAATTGTGATAACTTCAGTTTCCCCATTGATAAATGTTCCTACAGCCCTATCAGAGATCACCATTTGAAAGTGTCTGTAGGCTGGAAAAACGTTTTGCATTAATCCTTATTGTTTTAAAAAAAACTCTGTCAGCTAGTTTTTCTTCGCGTTCTCGAAGATTCTCATGTCTTAAGATTGTTGTTCTTTAATTCTCTCTCTAGCGATTGGTAGGTTGTTCGTTATATAAACTACAGTGAATACAGTGAATAACTATATAGACAACTATATTTTTAAGAATTTTATAGAAACTAAATTCAAGTATGCCTTGAGGATAATTTTTCTTAAAATGAAGAGAATTTTTATTGCAGCGTAAATATCTCGGAAATTATCAATTTTTTGACGAAAATAGATATGAGAAAATACTCACGTAGTAATCTACCCTCGCGATGGTGTGGATGATAGTAGATATTTTTATTTTATGGGCCTCTTTTGTGTTGAATTATATTATAAAAACTAGTTTTTCTCATAACTATTTTTCTCGAAAATTTGAAAATGTTCGAGACATTTATGAAAAACTCGACTATACCGCACAAATGCTAACTCGCAAAAATACTTTCGTTCACACAGTTATTGTACAAGGAAAATACTTGCCAAAAATTAAAACAATATTAATTTTTTGGAACTTCTAGACAAGAATCTTCATTTAAGGGCGAATGAACGAAAGCAAGGGTTGGATACGGAAGCGAATTTTCTTAAATTCCCCTAATAATGAAATTAACTAAGGGATACAGTTTTCTGGAAATACTTTAACAAGAATTTAATAAATAAGTATTCATAGGACCGTATAAGACTTCTGCATTGTATAAATGGTTTGTTAAAGAATATGAATATCTGTTGAAGAAATTGTGTACGGACCAAGAAAAGTAATGCACCGGCAAATTTTGATGTAACTACTATGTATTTTAAAATTTTAATCTATTATAAAATTCTTCCTATTTCAGATGCGATTTACAAAGAAAGTATCCATGTGGCCTGTAGGTTTAGTAACCAAGCTTGGTGTTAGCAGTCCCATAGTTCGAAATGGAAAACTCGTAGGATTTTACGACGGTTGGATTGGGGGACGAAAGTATCCTGTAGATATGGCGGGCTTTGCAGTGAATGTAAAATTTTTGCTAGAACGGCCAAAGGCAGAAATGCCGTACAAAGCTGGATACGAAGAAGACGGTTTTTTAAAGAGCTTAGCACCACTAAACAATTCTGATATTGAATTGCTTGCAAATTTATGTACAGAGGTAATTTATTTTATTATGATTAATTACATAAATAGGTAACATTATTTTTAAACACTACAGATTTTGACATGGCACACACAAACAAAAAAGAACGAAGTTGCCGTTAAACTGAATATGACCAAGTACGGTGACACCAACTTAGTCAAGCTAACAAAGATGCTGGTCGGAAAGTGACACTGAAATATTTAACAATCAATAAAATTTATAGGTGCTATATATTTTTTTATTTATCAACTGATATTGAATTTTGTATTGTTAATAAATGAACAAGTACTTAACTAGAGTGTATAATACAATAGATAGGATATGTAAAAAGTGTAAAATTTCGTAAATCAATATATTTGCTGTGAGTGAAACTCGCGGTTATTTCCTCCTTTTCCAATTTCAGCGTAAAGTTAATTTTTCATTCGTATTGTATTGTAATCGTATTAAATATTTAAGATCGCCATATTATAAAAATGCAACTTTCAAAGGTCTCTAACGATAAAGGAATACTTTTCGCATTAAGAAAACTGTAAGATATTACCTATTTGTAGAAATAAAATTTGTGCTAACGCTAACATCTGTATTTTTGTTTATCCCTTGTAAACTGTATTATTAAAAATTAGATGAAGAAATTACTATTACTTTAAAAATTCTTAATTTTCATTTTACTGGTTCTATACCCACAAATTGGATAATTTTCAAATTAAAAAGAAAGATATCCGTAATGTAAAAAACTATTAGGTAGAAGGTTTGGTTCGCATGTTTACTAACATAGAACCAAATGATGAATAATCAGTCATACGCTTCAGACTAACTTTTTTCAAATATAACTAAAATTGTATATTCTTGAATAAAAGAGTCCCATTCAGTGAATTTTCTCCAATGCCGTTGAGTAAATTTTGAGATTCTGAAGAAAATGTTTTAGTTTATATTAAAACAGTTTTTTTCGAATATTACTAAAATAAACTACTTTTTTAATAGGTTAGAAGTCGGTTAAAAATGTTGAAAAACAAAATTTGTTCTTTTTCAGAATTATTACTCTTAAATCGATGTTTCAGTGCAAAAAACTGTCTTATCAATACTTTTAAGATGAAGCATCTGTTTAGATTTTATTACATATTCGTTATTTGAATTACTTCATAAATTAAAATATTTGAAATTCTACTCACACTAACGTTATACAAATGCGAAATTTTCATTCTTCTAGGATTCCCGATGAGTGAGACGGTTTATATCCAGACATTTTTTCAAATAAATTCCTAACCTGATATTAGGTTGTTTTCGTGTGATTTCTGGGTCCAGGCGAGGCTGAGCCTCTTATCGGTAAGTATAGGTTACATGTTAGATTTTACTTATTTAAAATTAAAACAAGGCAGACTTCGTTCAATAATGCTTTATTTAAGAAATTCGAAATACGATTTTATTTTTATTGAAAATAAAACTGCAATAGTTTTCTGAATCTTTTCGTTTAAAATACTTGAATAGAAAGACTAAAAGCATAAAAAGATTTAACTTATAATGATAATAATTTGTAATACAATTTCGAGTACTATGGTGACCCCTTAAAATGCATACGGAATCAATTTAACCCAAAGAAATATTCAATTTCAAACTCTTTAAATTAAAGAAACCATCACGGAATCAAATTTAATATTTTTGCGGTATAAAATTGATCGTATACAGTTTAAGGGTGCATGAAAATAATTTATGAGTAGTGGAAAGGAAACCACTATTCAAGATGATTTAAGTCATCTAAATCACTTGTATCCTGCTCACTCATTGTACTCCGGATGTATACGGCATTGGATCCTGAAATCTGAAAATTCAGAAATGAAATTAGAAATCTAAGCAGCAGTATATAGTTAGGCAAGGAGAATACACAACTATTATAAATTTAAAAAAATATTATTATTCATCGCTAATTAAACGTATCGTACTTAAGGGATCATTTTGAAAAACTGAAAGAACTGAGTTTTATTTTTTACATACATATAAGAATACTGGTAAAAGTTTATTATGTACAAATTTTACAAATTTATTATTCAAAATTTGTCTAAACTAGCGACGATTCATTCTAGGTCTCATAATTTTTAAAAAGTTCACAATACAACAGTGGTGGTATGGTGGTATGGAACTTTTGGAGTACGAGTCACTTGACGGATCCCTGTATCCAAAAATTAGGTTTTCGCAGTTGAAAGCTCAATTCAGCTATAAATTATGTTTAACTTCAATTGAACAGTTGGCTCTAGAAACTGAATTTTCAAGTACGGGGTAAAAATCTATTATATTCTCTTAAAATACATAAAGCACGTTGAACCTTCAATTATGATTTTATCGAAAAAAAATTTAACATCAAAACTCGAATACTCGAATAAAACAATTTTTTCACCGTCTTTTATAAATGTGGTGCGATCGTTAGAGTTTTTGGGCATAGCAATAAAATACGAACTTCATATTTGTGAAAAAAAAAAAAAAAAAATTAAGCAGTTTTCCTCACTAAAATATACCACATTTCTATCTAACATGCCTTTAAAAACTTACTTGATTCGCGGCCACGTTTGGTTGGTATTTTAAAATTCCATTTCCATTTTGCTGACCCGATTGCTGCGATAATCCTAAAAGTGCAAGGTTAGTTAAGACTTGCGATTCCAAAATGTTATAACAAGAAAAATACCAGCTTGTGGTGTTGATGGGCGAGCAGGTGTTACAATAACATATTTTTGCTGCTGACCTGTCTGGCTTTGTGAAATTGTACGCTGTATTTGCGGCGTTAAGGTCTGATTTTGACTGTAATTTAAAATTAAGGAAGGATTTTTCAGTCATATATTTTTATATATATTAGAAAAACACATGGAGGACTATTGCCGGTATTGCTATTCATCGGCAAAGACACATTATGCAGACCGAGATTTTCGGAACTTTAATGTGTTTGGTCTCCAACAACACTCGCAATGAGCATGACAAATATGACAGACTTGATTTTTACTAATTTTGTTATTTTTTTATGTTACTGTATTGCTACAAGACAAGTTACTATTTTTCCACTTTGCAAAAAAGGTTGACTTTGTAGTTGTGAACACATTTTAGTTTTTTAGATGTTAAAAATACTTTAAGTACAAATTTCAATTTTGTGCTTAAATGAAAAAAAAACGCTGGCCAAGTGCGAGTTAAAGTCGCTCATCAAGTGTTCCATATTTTAAATCCATTAAAAAACATTCTTTTTTTTACGAAGAAGTTTTTTTGTAATAAACTGCTGCAATTGCCGCTCTATGTAGACCTCAGACCATATATTTTAAAAGTTTTTCAAATTTGCATTGCTACTGCTTAAAGAGATATAGAAGTTCAAAGTTCAACCCCTAGTGCTTTTTTGATTTCATGGAAGTCTTTGATAAATCATATAAATGATGTTATATTTTTAGAGTATCCATTTAATTTGATACCCTACATGATAGTGTTGATAAAACAAAGGGAGCCCCTTAATCACCGGGCAAAATAGAGAGGCTGTGATGTACATATGTGACAAACCAACATTACATTAAATTATTAATTCAATTAAAAATAAGAAAATCTAAATAGTATAAGTTGGACAACGATTTGATCTCACATTTCATTTTAATTGTTGCATGGCTGCTATAATGTTACTCTCTTCGTCGCAGACAATGTAGTTGTAAGTATATCATACTTATTTGAATTTTATTTTATTTTAGGTTTTTCTAATAAATATCAATATCGTTTTAGTAATGTTTTCCAGTAGATTTTTATGTTATGTGAGCTCAGTTTGTACATTTTCTATATATATCATACAGAAAAGGGAAGCGTTCTTACAGATATAGCATCCAAGTGCATTATTAAATGTCGTAATCAAAGTCAAATGATGTAGTATATAAAGAACTTACATATTGGCTATCCGAGTCGTAACATGTGGGGCTTGTGGCCTGCTAGAAATAGCTGTTATTGGAGCACTGACGATTGAAGCTGCATTTGTAGAACTATTTGTTAACGCTGTTGTTGTCGAAACAGGAGGTGCATTTCGAGCTTTAATTACAGCCTGGTGCAAGGTAGGTCCCAAAAATCCATAGTCTCTCCTAAAAGTAATTAAATGTATAAAAAATAAAATTTATTTAAAAATCGCTGTACAATACTTGTATTCATCCACTATATCTGGTGGGTTTCTCATGGACTTGAGGACAGGTGCACAACATTTTTGAAGCATCGCTCTTATGTGACCAGCAGCAATTTTATCCGTGTTACTCATAGTGGTCCCTTGTAAGTGTCCTTCTATCCGTTCTGATATGAATTTCAGTCGAGGTATTATGAAAACTTTAATTACTTCACCCCCCAGCTCAGACAGGCCTGCTATAGCACCGTAAAGAGAAGAAAGGTGCGTTTTCTCATTTTGTAGGGCGGTACTAAAGATCCTATGTAACAAAAATAACTAGTAGCATTATAAATGTAATTGTAAAAATGTTATCACAAATACCTTGTCACCCGAGTTTGTAAATTATTTGTGGAAGTGTTAAAATTTTTGCAGATTTGTGCCATTAGTCGGGCAGCGAAATCCCTCAACGCCCAATGATTATCTAATTCTGGTCGCATGCATAGCTGCTTTGATACAATGCATGTGGACACCGATGGTATAAGCTCATGCAACTAGGAAGAAAACGTAGAATAGAAGGTTTGGTTTGCAGCTGGGCTCAGAGAAGCTGGCTCAATTCTATCTCATACTAATAAGTACTATCAACCGCTAAATCTTTATTTTCTGTTATTTATAATACCACTAGGATGCCTTAAGGTAAAATGTTATTTATAATACCACTAGAATGCCTTAAGGTAAAATGTTAGGCCACTTCTTTTTGTCATTTATAAATATTAACGATGTCTTTTTAAAACTAATTTTGTTGATCTCTCTCAAGAAAAGGTATAATAGAAGGGTTATGATAATAATGATAATGATAATTGACAATTTAAATGGATTAATTAAATTCCCTGAATTCTCCACTTAATATGCATCTAGAATCCTTATCGGCCTTTGAGATTGTATTTTGATTTCCTAAAGTCAGTGTGAAGAATCAGTTTTGTTAATTAAAAAAGACCTTTCGGCGGCAGCTAGAACGAAGAGGTAGATTTCAATGTGGCAAAAATGATTTTTACATAAGCGAATGTTACTGAATTCCCCATCCCTTTTACCGATTCACCTTATTTGCGAACATAGCTGAGATATTGGTACGAAGAATATGTTAGCCAAGTTTAATCAAAATCGATTAAGAAATATACGGCCTACATCGAAATAAATTAAAATATAAAGAGAGAGTGAAAGTCCACCTCCCCTTCCCCAAACCCCGCAATTTTTTAACATGACCGAGCCAATAAATGCATACGCAAAGTTGAATCAAAATCCATTTAGAAATGCGGTAGCTATCGCGGTAACAAAATCACTTTTAGAAACTGAAGTAACCCTTCATCCCTTTGACCTCTTGCAACCATTTTGTAACACGACATGTTGTCAATCTGCGGCATCATTCATCGTCCGAAATCTTTTCATCAGATACGCTGCAATAGATAGCATTTCATATGAAATCTACTTAAAATCTACTAAGTGAAATAATTCTCTTCCATACACGCGATTATATAGTAGTGTTGTAACTAAATAAAAAATTGGTTGCGCTCTTCTTTCACAGATCCAGAAAAATCGGTTTTAAACTCACGGCCCATCTACCCAGGCATTGTTGCCTACCCAAAATACACATTTGAACTATTCGTGAGCTTACCTTGCTTTCTCTAAAATTGTTTTTTCGCCTATAGGCTATAACTTTTGTTGGCGAGAAATTTTGAAGCTGTTGCTATATGAGTGAGCTACTCTGAAACTGTTTGCAATTAACGCCATACTTACATACTTCTCAAGGTACAATGCTGGATTATCCAAGAGAGCCTTCACCATGCGCATGAGGTATATCAACAGAGCGAGATTGTTTTGCACGACGTTAACTTTGACCCCTTCGGCAATGAATGTACACATTCTCGGAAGCATTTCATGAAGTCCTGGATCAGTTGCCAGCGACTAAATTAATAAGTTAAAGCAATATACAAATGTTAAAATGTCCTGCAAAGCCTAAAAAACCTGCAAAGCTTCTCCTCTCCGAGGTTCGTCGGAACCGACACAAGCCTCAGTTATTTCCTTGTAGTACAATTGTTGTTCAACTGATAACTCATGCGTAGCTAGCTGCTTAACATGAACAGTTTCGACGTTCTTCAATTTATGCAGCTTTCCAGTTGCAGGCTTTCCTGCTGCGTCTTTCGATATTCCTTGCTCCAGCTTGACGACAGGATTCACAGAGTCGAGAGCCTGAGCCTCTTTCGATAAGGGCGGAGGATTTTCAGGAACAGTCGGTTGAATACCGTCCACGCTGAGCCAGTGAGCTCTTAAAGATACTTCTAGTGGAATCTTCGGTGGACCCGTCTGTATAATTTCGCTTAAATCGATTTCCTTTTCTTCAATGAAATGGAGCTCCCTACCGCCGCCCGAAGCAAACCGGAACGGTATAAAATCATTAGAAGTAAACCCATATTGAGGCTCAATATTCCTAATTTTAAGCGCATAATCAATATCACTAATATTCAGTTTTTCTCTCTTTGCGTGGTGCATAAACTTGGCGGAATCTTGCACAATTTGTTTCAATTTGTATGATACGTCCTCTGCTAGTTCTTTTGCAGCATCGTCGGGTAAACTTCCGACGCCAATACTTTCTGCAATAACTTTCATTGATTCTGATGATAATGTTGTTCCATAATGAAAACTTTGCTCGCCCATTTTTTCGTGAACATTAAAAATATTTTGGAAATGCCACCAAATATCTTACTGTCAAATTTTAAAACTTGACAGCAATGTCACTTGCCTTCTTCTTGTTATATAAGAGGATTTGTCACAAATAAAACAACCAAATTTACAATAGGGAAAGAAAGAAAGGAAGTAATGCAGTTGGCTCTGAAACAAATACGGAATAGTTGTACTGTGTAAAAAGCCTGTTCGTAAGCATACACAAACGTCAAAATGAATTAGGGATTTAACTTTGAATATAAAGCCTGAGGAAACGCTGTATAATGTAAAAACCCTGTACGGGAGCGTAGTAAAAACGAAGGTGCCCATAGAAAGAGAAATACGACTTTAATAATCGAGAGGGAAAGGGCGAAGTAGTATGGGCGCTCGTTCATTTTGCACGGTTAGGGGTGTCCTTTTTACAGAAGGCGTTAAAAAAGAGTTTTTTGGGGGCTTTGTGTACAAGAAAATTTGCTTTATTCCTCTCTCCACTGGTGACTAATCAACAATTGCCTGCTCTAACACTAGTCGGACTTTGCTACGCTCGGAGAGTGACATCGCGCTTCCTTAAGCTTTATCTTCAAAGGGATTTAAATTCAAAAGAGATGTTCTATTCTACCAGTCAGTGGTCGTACCGTGAGAAGGTTGTCATTGTCAGACAATATGTGATGATTTAGATAGTGGTAGATAATCTTTGATCTAAACTATGAATTAACTCTAGAGGTTAGCAGATTCCCTCCCAATTTTTGTCCATCAGAGTTATTACCGTGTGAGATTGGCTTGGGAAAACGTGGTCATCAAAAAAAAAAAAGGACACAGATCTCACCGAATAAGTGCAGCGAAGCAAAGTTATTAAAAACGTTTCCAGGATGATCCCTGGATTTTATGGATAAGATCGTAACAACTGTAAGAAATTGAAGGAAAAAAAATATATATATATATATAAACAAACCTGTAATGTGAACTATCGGTATTAATTAAATATTATCGAGGGCGTATATTATAACAATTAATTCAACTTAACATAAAAATCTTCATTTGCTCTTAGCAAGATGTAGTAAAACGCAATTTGGCGCAATCAAAATTGCATTCGAAGAGAGGACATTTTTCAAGAGTTCAACAGCTGAATCTGTTTCCTTAAAACAAAAACAAAAACAAAAAATAAAAAACAATATATATATGTACATATGTATATATATATCGACAACTTCGTAAATTCAGAAATAGATTATATGAATTTAGTTTCCTTCTGAACTTTTTCTTTTTATATTAAGAATTATTCCTAAATACATAATTTCGAGAAAATATTTACGTGGTTTGTTTAGAACAATAGTACACAAAAGCCTAATTATAAGTTTGATTATAAGCTCAAGTTTGTGAAATCCGTAATTAGATTACTGCATTCAACCGAAAGTATTATGACCAAGCCGATTTCAAGTCAAATTAAGGAGCTGGTCCTAGAATTGGCTAGGGAAAGAAAGTTGTCTAGACAAATTGTTGAGAAATGTAATATCAGTAATTTTTATGTTTAGACAATTAAAATAATTGCCAATGAAGAATTTATATTTTCAATGGTCTGTCTGCTCTGCTAAACACATTTAACGCTCAAAATTGCATATATGTACTTATTTACAGGGTAATGCGTTAAGGCCTGAACAGGGGTATGCTAATCGATTCTACATGGTCTCCCGATCAACGTTTGTTCGGAGAATCCCTTAAAATCGGTCCTTCACCCCTAAAATCGCAATTGAAAATTTGAGGATATGTAAAGAATGATCTATCTATCTATAAAATCTATAAAATATCGCATTTGAATTTGGCCTAATGAAAGCTACTTTTCTGCCGTATGCTTTTTTAAATTTTTCATTTTGATACTACACTATAACAAATATTGTTGAAATATAAAACCACATTTTTAATTATAAATCTTTATTTACCTTAACCTAGAATATACCGGAAGCTTATAAATGTTTACTTAACTTAACCTAAAATAAACCAGAAACTTATTAAACTAACTTGTACCATTAAATCCATTAATTGGATAAGAATACACTTTTTCTCCTAGTCTCTCGATTTCATCTAAGAAGAAATCAAGATCGTTTTCCTGGAAAACTGGGAAGCATGTAAAAACCATTCGGAAAAAATTTCCTAAATTTCTGTATTCCAAGGGCGAATATCCGATCATGCACGTTCCTTCTTTGACCATTTTTTCTTTAATTTTTGGTGCAACCTGAAATTACAATGCAGCCATAAGTAAGTTAATTTAGTCAAATTCTTTTTATATTACCCTGCTTAATTTTTGATGCCATTCCTCATCGCGCTGTTGCATTCTCATCTGTTTTGGTATATACCAAAAACATACGTTCGTATACTGAAATTTATCTTGTACAAGAAGAAATCCATTCCTCTCGTTAACCTTTTTGGCAAAAATTTTTGCGATCTCAATGGCATGATCAACCAGGCTACCATAATATGATAAAGTTCGCGTTTTGAACATGAGCCAGAGCTTAAAAGCGTCAACCTTTCGACCACATTGAATACTTTTATTTCCAGTATCATAAGATACATCATAAAATTTGTCCTGCTGGAAAAGATAATTTGCACTAGTGCTGTTGCACTCTGCCAGTAAACCTTTTTCCTTTGTCACAAATATAGCACATTGCAATGGTGCACCAATAGCTTTGTGAGGATTCCATGATACAGAATCTGTATATTCTAGCCCCTTAAGTAATTTTCTATGTTTGGTAGACAGCAGGACTGCTCCCCCGTGGCATGCCTAGAAGAGGAGGAGGAATATATAAAAGTGTGCACTTTGGATTTTAGTTTTTAAAACATACATCGACATGAAACCATAGTTTATGCTTATAGCAAACAGCTGCTATTTCCTCTAAATTATCAAAAGAGCCAAGAACTGTTGAACCTGCTGTAGCATTAACAAAGAACGGAATCTTTCCATTCATTTTAGTTTCGACAATCTTAACCTCTAGATCAGCCACCATCATTTGTCCAAACCTATTTGTTTTAACAGCAACACAATTCTCAGTGCCTAATCCGAGCCAGTTTGCTGCCTTTTTAAAACTGTAGTGAGATTCTTCAGATGCGAAAAGTACTAGGGGACGCACTGAATAAAGACCTTTAGTCTTAATATCTGGAATCAGTTTATATCTTGCAAGGACCATGGCATACCTAAGGAGATTAAAAAAAGTGATGAGAACTCTGGTAATTTATACATATAAAATAACATGTCCTGTCCTGACCATAGAAATATAAACTAAATACGGAAGGCTGTAAGGCAGATAGCGTACACTTTTTGTAGATGTGTTTGAATTTACTGTGTTAGTAGTGGTCAGCTAGTTCAGGCGTAAATATAAAGAAATAATAAGAGGGTCATTTAAAAGAAAATTTGTAAGGTTGAATTTGCTGGAATGTAATGGAACAATTGAGAAATAAATAAACTCCTTTCAGCGAAATTTCATAAAAGATAACAACTGTGTTGCATAGCCATTATTTCACTTGCCTATAAAACGACCTACCACGCAGAACTTGAAATAAATAATAACTAAATGCGTAAAAGAGTCTTTTACACAATTTTTAAATACTTTTACCGCAAAAATTTGCACTTTTTGTAATTAACATCGAGAAACACAGATTTTATCTGACAGGCCGGTAACTTGCCTTATGCTGCGTTCCTCTTGCACACTATTGCTGTACTCTACAACAAGCTACTTTAGACTGTACGCTCACGTACAGGGTTTTTACACGATACATATTTTTATGGTCCTGACTGATTCATCAACACCGAGCCGAACCGTTGAAGCTAATTATATGACATTTGGACAGTACTTAGAACAGTATGGAACGGCTAAGCTCCTACCTTTTGCATACCACAATTTCTCTTGTGTTAGAGACTCGTGTTTTTGTATTAAGGAGTCAGTGCAAGCCGACATTTTGGGATGATATAGGGAGGTGCAAAAAACAATTTGAAATAGATGCCCCCGTATTCCACGAATTTGTACCTTTTAGAGCACTGCCTCAGGATTTGCACCCATACTACCACTACTAAAACAAAAACAATTTCTCTTGCTCGGTTACACACCGACACTACTAATTCTTTGAAAATAAGGGTATACCCCTTTTGCCCCGTTCTTCAGGAAAGTATTCGTTCTATACAGGGTTTTTACACGCCGTAGCCGTTCCTTACTTATTTTATATTCCAAGAGACAGTTGGTTTCTTTTGTGACGTAAACATCCACTAAGAAAAGATTTTACGAAATTCTTTTTTAAGGGGTAAAATAGGGGATGTAAGTTTGTATGAAAATCCTTCATTTTTTAAGATAAATCCATGAAAATTGGTATTTGGCCTTTAAGTTAGAAATTAAGAAAGACTTAAGGATTTTAGAATTTTTGGAAATTTATTCCTTAAGAGGGTAAAATAGGGGATGAAAGTTTGTTGTTTGGGAATTTCGTTATTTTTGTAGTTAAAAGCATGAAAATTAGTATTTAACCTTTTGGTTGGAAATTAAGCGTTTCTGGAAAATCATCCCCTAAGGGTATAAAATAGGGGATGAAAGTTTGAGAATTCCGTCATTTTTAAGGTTAAAACCATGAACATTAGTATTGGTTAATTCTTATAACTCTGAAACATGGGTACTTAATTTCAAACCAATAGTCTAAAAATACCAAATTATACGTCTGTAACTTTTGAAATGACGGACTTCCATACAAAGTTCGAGATGAATAGTGTATGCAGATGATAACAGGTAAATTTTTGAGTAATATATAGGCTTACATATTTGAGATTGAACCACCGGGTGAAAAAATTCCATCTCCATCAACATATCCACACATCTTTGAAACTCTTCTCATTATCTCAGTTTCCATTAACGAAAATACAGGTCCAACTTCAAACGTATATCTGCGAAAAAAAGTAAATTAATAAGAAATTATGTTACCATCCGGGGAAATTTAATGTTTATTAAAATGATTACTGGGTCTTATTAGGGAACTCGAAAGCAAAACGTTTTTCAGTCGAGGCACACTTTCATTTTATGTGTAAAAAAATTGTATTGTAAATTAATAATTATAAAGTAATAGGGTTTTGTTTGAACATTAACCTCCTCGAGGGTGAATTTTTTAAAGGTAGGAAAATGGTTTCGTGCTTTATTTGATTACGTATTTACTTAGTTGTTATCGACAGCAATTCAGTTAAAAAAAAATTATAATAAATAAATAAAAAATAAAATAATAATAAATAAATAAATAATAAAATATAATCCATACTACCATACTAAGAAAAGAAAGATAACGAAGTGAATAGCTGATTTTAAGTTCAGTTAGAATGATTAAAGTTGATTATACACAAACAAATTTAACCAATATTCTGAACCAGCAACCAGGCCAGACTATACTTTTCCGAAGGTTTTTGATGCACTAAGTCTGAATTGTCCAATCACGTCAGAACATAGCGAAGTTTTTTATAAGCCGAAACTAAACGTTTGACCCTATAAACTACAACCCTAAAATACTTGTAACTGAAAGCGATTACTTAAATTTCTCAGCAAACCAATTTGTGTGATCCGTAAAAGATTTCAGTTAATAACCATTCCAAACGAAAAGTGTGCTCCCTTAGTGTTCTAATTATGAATCAAACTTATAGCCAATATATATTTATACAAATTTTCATCGTAACGGTTGGTTTTTTAAGTTACGGCATAAAGCATTAACGTACATTCCAGATCTCAAGTTACTTACGAGCTTGTATTTAATGCCTCGGAAATCCATGCTCCTGCAAGTCCATAAGGATCCATTTGTCCAAAAAGTTGATTGCGAAATTTAGCATTGTTAGTTTTAACTGAATATTTGATAACTTGTCTGCATATATCTATTATTTCAGTTTCATTCAAAGGCTTATCTCCTTTAATGGAAATATCGATGATGTCCTTGAAATATTGCATATTGATAAAAGTATTAGACAAATATTTAAATAGATTTTATGTATAAAAGTAGTAATAAAAATGGAAATAGCGATATTTTTGGCATTTTTTCCCGATTTTATAAAGAGAAAATAGAATAACAATAATGTCAAAAGTTTTTTTTATAAAGCATGAATATTGAAAAACGTGTTAAAAATGGCTACGTTCAATAAATAGTTACAGTTGATAAAAGTTCTTAACCTCTATTAAAGCTGTAAAGGATTTTAAGTTCTACCGCAAAAATGTCTACTCCATATAGTATAATAGATAGTAGACTAAAAACTGATTGACAGAAAACTAACAAGGTGGTCTACCATTCTTAATTTTGAAGGTAAAGGGTGACTGATTTTTATTTTAATAATTTCACCGAGAATCTTCAAATAATAACTAAATAACTATCAGTAATTTAAGGTGAAAAATTATACAATCCTTTTAATATAGGGTGTAGGATAATGCGTGAATATCGGTTTGATAGAAGGATGCGCATTGTATCGTGATTAATTTGTTTTTAATATCTCAAAAATTAGTGAAATCAAGTTGTTGTAATCCAGAAATCGTAATCGTCTCAATGATTGTCTTATAACACATTATACGCCCTTAACTATTTTTTTTTTTAAATTTAACAGATTTTTGAGATAATTTGTTGAATTTAAAAAGGGTAGTTTTTTTTGATAAAATAAAATATTTAATATTTCGTTATAATACCGAAAAGAAACTCCTAATGTTAGGTACAATGAAATATCAAAATAATTTTATGTTCTGTAATAAACAAAATAATTTCGTTCTAATATAGACATGTACTTTGTTTATTTTCTAAAAATTAAATTAAGTTGTTTTTTCTTTTGTTTTTATAATATACATATAATGGAAAGTTTCTCGCGTTTGAACCATTGAATGATTTTTTTACAACCGAATCTAAATTTACATATTTAATATACTTAATATGATTTTTAAATTTGAGGTTCATCCTAACGGAAAAATCTTCATTAAAATTTATAACGTTATTTTGATAATGAAATTATGTTTTGTTTTAATTATCGTCTTCAGTTAAAATAAATATTTAACAAATTGATATACCGCATAAGATAAAATATAATTCATATAATTAAATGCATCCTTCATAAATTATATTTACAAAACAAAACTATACCTTCAATTTCTCCGGCTCAACAAATTTCACAACTTTTTCCTTTGTATCAACATCAAAAACTTTTCCCTCGCGCAAAAGATCGTAAACCTTCTCTAAAAATTTCCACTCATTCGGTAAACACTCGTCTACTTCACGTATTTTATTCATATTTAACAAAAATAATAACTGTGTAAACACAACGCAATCTTTTAAGATTTAACCAAAACGGCAGGCACAATCAATACTGCAGTTCAGAGTACTTTCTATTCAGCAATTTCTACAGTAATTCCATTTCCCCATACGAGAGGCTACTGGAATTGTAGGTCGCTTTGCCGGGTATTTAAGAGTTTAAGAGTGGTTTGATACCCGCCGCGCCAAAGACAAACACTGCGGCCTGATAGCTGATCTTACGCATGCCAAATACTCCCCCCTTGATTAACCTGCTTTATCTAGCACTGGATCACTTATTGTTGATTCCTCATCTACTGAACTTTCAGATGGAATTTTACTGAATGTGAATCGCATTACAGCATGTTAATTTTCCATGTTATTGTTTTGTTCAATCAAATTTCCCCTATGTACGTACAAAATGCATAAAAAACAGTACAAAGCTAGCGATGAAGCATCAATAAGCAGCCAAAAAACTTTAGCTACAAGTAAGCCTGAATTCATTGAACTTTAATCTGAAATATACATATCTGAATATACTTTCATTCTTCTGCAGCAAAATATTTTAAATTAAGTAGACTATACATGCTGATAGAAAGAGCCTTCAGCCAGACTGAGACTGGGACTTGACATTTTTCTAATCACTCAATTTTTTATATATAAACGTGTTCTGGTGCGTTATCTTACTTTGTGCATTAGGACTTTGAAATGTAAATAAATTTGCACTCTTGTGTCCTTAAATGAAAATTATATTATGCAAAGAATGACTAGCTTATTTTCGGATCATTTTGCAACATTACTTAGGCATATTTATTAAGTAGCAATTGAAAATTTGTTCACGTGAATATAGAGAAAAAGCTTGCAACTATTAATATATATTATAAGTTAAAGGTGCAAAAAAAAGATAACAAAAATCACGCAGTTATTTGGACATTGATCTTAGAAAACGATATGAATTTTTTGCGAATAAATACGACAATAGTACTCATATCAGTCAAATATAAAAGAAATTATCGAATTTTCAACGACTTTCTATAAATACATTACAATCTGTCAAGTTATCTTTTATTTAATATTTAAAAAATTTAAAACGCTTTCATTTCAGTAAAAGGACAAAGGAAAAGGACTGTCGATACGAAATTCGAAATAAAGTTAATTATATGTATATATTCTGAAAAGAAGCCAAAAGTGTCCTTAATTGGAAAAAGTCAAGTTCATGAGCTTATTTGAGTGTCTAAATGATGCATTCAGAAAAAATTTATGCAGTAGTTAATACTATACCTACTTAAGTTTTCAAAAAAAGTTTTAGAAAAATAAAAATAAAGAAAAAATTGTTTATACTCTATCATAGCCCAAACACGACTTTTATCAACCCAAGTTTTTTAATGTTTGGCGCTGAGTCAGGAAATATAATATTATATGTTACAGGTCAAATCCATTTTAGGTTTTTACTAGTTTTATTTAAATTTAAAAATATAAATTGGTTTAATGAATTTTTGTGTCAGAAATTGCTAAAAATTACGTATTTATGTTCGAATCGAATAAATACATTGTGCGTGCAAACTATAGATATGTACTTCGGCCTAGGCCCTAGAGCAAACTACTTTACCCTTAAATAGGGTTTGGGCGGAAACATATATTAAAATATAGGTAGATCGACAGATATTATGAAAGATGATTTTCTCCAAGTTTCAAAATAATTAGATTTTTGCTTCTCTCCGCTTACATTTTTAATTTTCCCTAAAGTACATATTCCTGTCTTGTGGAGCTGATAACAAATTTCTTCAAGGAAATGATGGGAATTTAAGTCTAATTGACACTAATACAATTATCGTACGGACTTAACGTATGTAGGACTAATTATTTCTATTAATTTGAATCTAGTAATCGCTTGCGCTTAGCTATGAAAATGAATATGCTGATCTTTTGCCCCCTTTACTAATAAGACCTTAAAAAACTCTTTCTTTGATCATTGTTCATTTCACTTTAGTTGTAATCTCTTTCCTAGTTTGCTTGTCGTCTACTAATAAGTTAATTATTTTTCATTCGCCATGCGTGTTAAACAATATGATAACCTACAAACACAGCTACATGAACTAAACTAACGAACTGAAAAAATAATGAAAGCATGTATACCAATTTTTTAATGAACATAAAATAATATTTGTTTTTATTTCTCTTAGAATTTTTACGGACTTGTGCCAATTATGTGACATTATTAGCTTCTCAAAGCGGCTGTTTTAGAAGTTGGAAACAATTATCTCTTCTCGTTATGTTTAGTAATTTTTTATTAGTTTAATATACGAAATAGCTAAGCCTTCACAAAGTGTATTTCAAGTGTGTGTCACTGTGTGATTCAAACCGTTGTTATTACATGGCGAATTTTTACTAAATAAAGACAAAAATCAAAGTCTTCTCTAAAATAATAAAAACATTGTTGAATTGTTTCAAAAATGGTATAAAAATCAGTTGAGGTGTCGAAATTATGGCAGGTAGGGAAACTAATATTGAATTGTGATAGATTTAACGTACATTTAGGCCATATTTCTACAGATCATAGCACTATGTGACAATTATACAGAGCGTCAGATGCCCAAAATCAACCTACCTACACATTTATTTTTTTATTCTTAACTATTCTTTTATATTATTATTTTGTTATAATTTTTGTTTTAGTACCTACACTCACCATAAGATTTGTTTCTTATTACTGTAATGTAGTGCTCTCCTTACTTAATAAATAAATAAATAAAAATAAATATTTACTATATGTACATTACCAGCCGCGTTATTTTGCTGATAACAATTAACATAGACCTAGTCATGGAAGGCCTGTCATAGGTAATAAAAAGACCTTTCGGCTGCAGCCAGAAGGAAGAGGTAGATTTCATTGCGTTAAAAATTAGTTTTACATAAGGGAATATAACGCTGAATTTCCCACCCCCTTGACAGATTCACCACAATTGCGAACATAGCGAAGATATTGCCATAGAGAATATGTAACGCCAAGTTTAATCAAAATCGATTAAGAAATATACGGTCTACATGGAAATAAATTAAAATATATAGTGAGATGAGAGTCACCCTCCCCCAACCCCAAACCCCGCAATTTTTTAACATGTCCTAGATATCGAGCCAGTAAATGCATACGCAGTTGAATCAAAATCCATTTGGAAATGTGGCAGCTATCGCGGTAACAAAATCACTTCTGGAAACTGATGTAGCCCTTCACCCCTTTGACCAATTATCACCATTTTGTAACACGACTTAGAACTACATGTTGTCAATGTGTATGTTAAGTTTGATCAATAGCGGTTAAGAAATACGAAATATTTAGGGTCCAAATCATTTTTATATTATTTACGAAGCCTCTATATCCCCACTGCCTTGACCGATTCCTCTCATTTACGAACTCATCCGAGATATTGGTGGGATAAACGTAGTCAAAATTAAATTTGTTTCCCTAAAGTTTATGATAATTTTACCTATTGACTATTGATTGCTAATAATAAATTTGAACTAATAATGATATTGCCATATTTGATATTTCTAATTTTCACATCTATTTGATGCTAAACGTTAATAAAAGTACTTAATTTATAAAAAAAATATATGTATGTCATCATTACATTACTGGATTCAATAGTTATAAGTATCATTAATTTTAAAAAAGAACATCATATGATTGTGCGCAGGGAAAAAAAATCCATTTTAGATTATTTTCCGGTCGTTCAAACAGATTTAAATATCTGTGCAGTGTTACAGCAAACACGCTCTGATTTACCTGTACAGGTCACAGATTCAGTTAAACTTTTCACTTAAACGCTTGAGGTGGCCAGCTAGCTAAGATTTCATCCTATTAATATGCAATATTCAAACCTTAAATGAAATAATGAAGTTCAATAGAGACAAAAACCTCCGATCGAAATAAAATAAATTTTTTAAATTTACTTATGTTTATGTTATTCATACAAATAATGTTATGTAAATGATAAATGTAATGCAAAATCAAATATGTTAAAAATTTAAAAAAAAACATTGTTAGTTTCAATATAAAGCTTAGTAGAGCATCTGAAGTTATAAGCTGAGCTACTCCTCACTTGGAGTGCGAAGATCTTTTCTGGGCTTAAGCTGTCCAATCCAAGTGCAAAGCCTTTCTTTAACTAGTTTTACGATCAGTTCTTAACTCGACTTCGAGCAGAGCGCGCGGTCTTTTCTTAGCGATTCTTGAAATGCGGCTTATTCTATACGTTTTCTTTCAATGTGTCTTCGTGATTGAAGTAAACAATCTGTGAGGTGAAAAAAAATCGTACAACAATTGTAGGTAAACTTGCGCCTGTGTAAGTGATTCGGATCCGCTTTCATATATGAAACAGATAAAAATCTCCGGCGTTGGTAGTGTGTCTGAAGTGATTTTGTGATTTTTGTGACCTGACTGCACTATGCGAGTGTTTTGATTTGCTTGTACATAATTAAAAAAAACCTCTGGTACAATAGAAAGAAATGCAAATATTTAAGATTTATGCGGAAGTTTAATAGTGTTGAAGTCTTTAAAGTGTGCATGTTTATGTAAAGAAGGAACTAAAGGCTTAAGGTCATTTAAAATGTAAACAAAACATATAGTTCCTCAACTTTATGTTCGGCCTTTATTAAGGTTTCATGCTCCTTGGTACCGTTTTATGTTTTCGTTTATTTTTTCAAACTGTGTGTGCCTTACTTTGTGATGTCAATGATTTTAAGGTATTAAATATCCGCTGCATGAATTTCCGAGAATGCAGCTATGATGGAAATTAAATAGGAGGAGTGGAATGATATAACCAAACATGTAAAAGTTTATATTTTTCTTTTTATATTCAAGCCGGTTTCTGCTTTTCATTTTGATGTAGAAAATAAACTTAGCTCATCTTAATTTTTTTTTATGCGGTGGTATTGTTGAATGATAAATTCATTCTTTAGGGTAAGGACAAAACGTTTTAGGGTTGGGGTAGTCAGCCTTTTCAAAAAATCTACTTAAAGTTTTTATAATATTTTGAAAATATGTCTGTCAAATTTTCAAGTTGATCCAATGAATAGTTTCAGAGATATCCCATAATAACCTTAGGACTTTCTTACTATTGACGGCAGATAGTGAAACTTTAGATTCGTTTTTCTCAAAACTACTTTTTCAGTGTCGATGACCACTATAATTTAAAAACAACTTGACGAATGTAAATGAAAATACATGATATTCTAGACATAAAAAACTAGTGCCTGATTGAAATACTTTTATTTTTGACCAATTTAATTATGTCCATTTGAGGCTCTATGATTTCGAATTTTTTTTTCTAACCAGCACTGTGATACACAAAATAAATACGAAAATAAAAATTCAATTGAAACGCATTTAGACAAAAAATTTGTACAATAATGAATTAAAAAATGGAAGCATTTTTAGGGTTCCGTAGTCAAATAGGAATTTTTTTTTGGGACAGTCGGATAAAAAAATGTTACTAAGAATGGCTGCGGAACCCTGCCCAATACCATCTTGACCATTATTAAATTTTAATTAAAATTCAAAATGGTATCTTTGATTAATATTCGCGGAAATTAAGTATAACAATGTCGCTTTATTCGATATTCGGGTCATAGAGACTAAATTTTCAAGTTGAATATCGAGCGTGTAAAAAGAAATACAGGGCGTCATAGCTAAGGCGGATTTGCACAAGATTACAGTGTTTATTAAAACTTTTGGGTATGCTTTTATAAATCACACTGAGCTTCTTATTAAAGCAGGTACTATATTAGAAATATTGTGGTTATGAAGCAAATTCTATTCTGAGGCACCTTGAATTTTTGCATTGCTATTGTTAATTTGAAGCGGAAATAAAATTATTATTATTGTTAGAATTAATTTCCGCAGTAATAAATCACAAATCATTGCTTTTTAAAAATGGCAAAACAAATAAATAACTGCAATAAACTGCATGAAGCAGTGGGGGTCTCGGAGGTTTTTTTTTCGTAAACTAAGCAACCAATCAAAAAGTTTTGAATTTGAGTTACGGATTAATATATCAACTCATTTCAACAGACTGAAGACATATTAAATTAAAGAAACCTTTTCAAATTGAAATGATTGTGTTTCAGTTAAACTCTTACGTAATTTTGCCCGGAGCCACAACGATATCATTTTAATTTTTTCTTTCTGAAATTGCGGTTAGTTGCACACTAGTTGGCTTATATTTTGATTGTAGAAAAGAAAAATCGTTTACAATTTCTTTGATTCTTATGATGTTATATGCAATTATTTTTTAATTTATCTGAGACGCTTACAATTTAATTTGCAATGTGCTTGAAATGGCATTTACTCCAATTACAGATTAAATTAGATATCTCTCGTTATGTACTCAATTATCTCTTTAAGCAAAGAGTAACAAGTGAAGAATCAAGATATAAATTTTGTCAATATTGAATTACCTCCATTTAAACCTTTTAATACACAGCAACGTTATCTAATGAAAATATACGTTGATAAGACTATGTCATGCGTGTAGGATAACTTTGTACAAATGTGTGCCACGCACGTGAATAACAACTTTAAGGAATTAGGGATGAACAATTTTGCATAAAAATTATGGAATAAATTAATTTACCATTCAATTAATATATAAATGCTTTCTTTTTAATTTTCAGTATGGCCAAACAAAGTTTTATTTGCTGCCTATTTACTTATTTAATAATACTAGTCGTATCTGCTTCTGATGGCCTTTTGCAAGAAGACCACACACAAGACTTTCGCTACATATCATTGCAAGGTAAGTAAATAAGATTATAATAAAAACATAAACTACAAAACACTAAGATAATTAGCAAAATTTAGCCTTGATTGGTTGAGCGAAACTTAAATTATTATTATGAAATGCAAGTAGAAAATAGTTTTTCAAGAAAAAACATAGTTTGTTGAATCAACTTATTTGAAAAAAACCTTTTTAAAGGCAATTTTCCGTAGTACAAACATTCGACACTTCACACTAAACTATCCCTTTAAGAAACAGGTGATTAATAGGACCCTATGGAGGATTTTAACGATATTAAATTGTAAAATGAGTCGAATGGAACCTCGCATCAGAAAAAATATACCAATTCCAAAACCACGCTATTCGATTTATTAAATGCTCTTTATTTATCTATTTTGACCTGGACAGGAATTTTTTTAAAGTTTTTTTTTTTTGGAAAGAACAGATAACAGAACTGAGAACTAGAATATTAAAAAAGTGATTAGGACGAGGCTAATGTGATAGACATTTATATACATGCATACATATGTAAATACTTATATATGTGATTTATTAAATGCAATTAGGCATTTTGCTCATTTCTTAAAAATATTTTATAAATAAGTTATTATTTATTTCAGATCTTTTGGAAACTGCTGATTACTTCTCCAAGGAAAATGTCACCACATTCTCGAGACTCCTATTTGATGTTTCCAGAGATCAGATGATAGTTGGGGCGAGGTACGTTTTTCTTTGGTGTATATGTGTTGTAATATGAATATAAATAAATAATAATAATAATTACAATATCAAATAAAAATAAATACGAATTTAAAAATGTTTATGCGTGTATTACAACTGGTTTATTTGTAAGCTATGTACAATTTCAGGTTTTTTTTTAATAAATAAAAATCATTTAAAATTCTTTATTTATTCGGAATATTCCATAAAAGCTTCTTTATTCATTGAATTAATTGTAAATTTGTGATGAAGTTGTTAGCTTTAAAGACTTACTTTATGTTTTTTATCTGATACAACGGGAAGGTATTGTCTTAGTGACCACTAATATATGTATGGTATAAAATTCAGCTGCAACAAGTGCGACAAATGCACATTTAGGCCTCTATGTATGTAAATGAAATGCTTCCAATATTGTTTTCTTTCTGTGGCTATTGCTCAGGATATACTCTGTTGATTGATTATCATCGTGTGTTCCTTTGCATAGTTTACTCATCAAGTCTTAACATAGCTTGCTTTTTACTTAGTAACTAATGCAAAATGGCGGACCGGATATGGTGAACTGAAATAGCGAAAGTGTTCTGAATACTCAATAAAATTAGGACAAAAAGGCTTTAGATCACTTATTGTTAAAATTTATCCGCATGTGCGATGTAAAATTTTGCTATTTTGGAATCAGAATTCATTATCATTTCTTTTCCGTTATTTTTCTTCGACCATATTGAATTTGAACTTTGTGTAGCTCGACGAGATGAGAAAATTTCTAGGTACGGAACATAAGTACGCGAGTCTTATTCGCACAATCATTAATTAAAAATAGTCTTTAAGAAGCCTACAATGAAATCCATAAAAATTATACCTTCAATACAGCTGTAATACTATGCATATTTGCATGCTAAACAAAATTATTTTATAAAAATTGTTTGCCGAGTGCGTAATATTTAATTTCTTAAAACGCCTTCACTGCAAAAAAGCATTAGGCCTAAAATATTTTTCGATATGTATTCGTCAGCGATTGATTGTTATCGGCCACTTTGTAACGTAGAATCCGCGTATTTTTGATTTTTTTGCTGACCCACTTGTAGCGTAGGTATGGCAAAGTTTTTGTGTCGATAACTTGCAGTGCAGTTTTTATTTATAAAACACATTGCAAAGCATCGATATCTGAAAACATGACACTATTGAGGACTTATGTGTTTCTATACGTTTTGCCTTACATAATGCGCTGTTAAATGCTTACCTTTATAATTTGTTGTCGTGTGTAAGAATGCAGCCACTAACTATAATAAAAGAGTTACAAACATTACGGTATTCTACCTACAAGCTTTCCTTGCATTAAGATTTCAAGTGTTCATTTATAAAGCCCACAATCAGGTTATTATCTTGAGGTAACCCGTTCGCCTTGTAGTTCAGCAACCTACGGAGCCAAAGCATCTTGAACATGAAATATCATATCAATATTGTTGACGTTTCTCTATACTTCAGGTAAAACAAATCTTTTAAGTCGTAATACTTTTTCCGTGCATTTACCTTATTATTGTGCTGGGTTGGCGTAAACAGGACAGAAACCTGTTTTCTTTCTACCTATGCTGGTTGCTTTCTTGCAACTGAACCTTTGGCAATCAGGTCCAGCGCCTACGTGTGCGAGCGTTTTTCCTCAATTTCAAACGAAACAATTTAGTGAGAACATCTGGTTCATTTGAACTAATTTTAAGCCAAAATTTAACTCTGTACTCGCTCTGATTACCTGGCGCACATCACCCAATAATTAAAAATTCATTTAATAATTTAAAAATTTGTACGATGCCAAGCTTTTTGCTTCGCCTCTGGCCTAGCATTATTCCACATAATTTGATGCATTCAGAATCACCGACTTTTCGCCTGAATTTGCTATTTATAATAAATGAGTGTATTTGCTAAAACAAAAAAAACTTTGTAAATTAATTAAACGATTAGAAATTTATTTTTTTACACTTACTACGTAAAGGAGTTCATATCTGAGCAATTGAGGTCATGGCATGTGTAGAATATACTTTAATATATACACAAGTCATGAAAAATTGCATTGGACAGTTTGCATTTTGGCCTAAAAACCCTTTTCGAAGTGTTAACCTTCAGCAAGCACACGAATTCAATGAAAAAAATCAATATAAATGTTTTATAGCCGCTGTTGTAAAGGGAATTTTCCACCAACATTATAATTTTTCCTTAATTCCTATATTATCGCTCCGCATATTGGGTATGCGATACCTCGGAAAACTTTAATTATGCATTTATAATTCTGAGACTATTCACAGATTAATTGTTATATGGCTGTCTCCTTTTAGTTTAAGATTTTCCCACTCTGTATGACTTATAAATATCTACCAAATTCATTAAATTTTAAGTTGGGTATCCTCTACCCAGACTGTCAAAATTAATTTAATTTTTGGCTAGGATTAGGCAAAATGTTGCATTACATTTTTTTTAACCTGCTTTTGTAACTCTCTATTCCTGAAAACACTCTCAAGAGAATGTTATTTTTATCTAGAATATTTCTTTAGTTAGTATGTTACTACACCACAATATATGGACATGGTTCAAGGAACAAAATGATTTAACTTTTGTAATTTAGACTTTTGATATGCATCAAAGATAGAAAAAATAAAATGGATTCATTTAAATTGCGCAAATATAATTTTTTATTTATAAATTTTAAGT
This sequence comes from Eutolmus rufibarbis, assembly GCA_963920795.1. Classification (NCBI taxonomy): domain Eukaryota; kingdom Metazoa; phylum Arthropoda; class Insecta; order Diptera; family Asilidae; genus Eutolmus; species Eutolmus rufibarbis. The sequence continues at coordinate 338,365 of OY987204.1, forward strand.
TCCAAACTTGAATGATTATATTCATAATATAGTTAAGCTACTGCTTGTTTTAAGATTTTAAACGAAAAAAAAAATATTCGATTAATGTTATTTTATTATTAAACTTACAGGGACACATTGTATCGGATGTCATTTTTTTTGGAACCCCAAGAAATATCTACTTGGGAAGCCAGTCCAGCTATGACAAAAATGTGCCAAGATAAAGGACAAAGTGAAGAAGATTGTCATAATTATATTATGGTTTTACAAAGCTTTCGAAATCAACTATATGTTTGTGGAACAAATGCTTTTAGTCCTAGTTGTTCTTGGCGGCAGGTGAGAGTTTTTGCTTATTTTTAAACCATACTTCACAGACAGAGACAACCTTCGATCTTGTGTTTCGCTGCTCTGATCAAATAGTTACCGCGGTCCGTTGCCAGCGATTTCGATTAATTTAAAGTTCTGATAAAAAGTGCAACTTATCACACATACCAATATGTAAATATACTGTAAAAATGGTATTTAACAAAATTACTTCGTTACGAAGTTGGAGAAGTCACTTGGTTGCTATTTTTTACCATTGTTTTCTGATTGGTATGCAAACGAGAACATTTACTGATAGCTGATGAATGTTCAAGAAGCTGATAAAATGTATTAATCACGAGGGAACATCCACTTTACAACCAACAAGTAATATATGTATTCCTCAGATTACGAGTTTGTAATGAAATGAAAATATAATTTCGTTTTTGAAAAAAAAAAAAAAAAAATTGAGTTGGAAAGCACAAAAGGTTGCACCTATTTTGGTCAGAACGACTTGAGGTATTAAATTGAAATTAATATCAAATACTAAGGTCTATAGCCTCATACTGCTGTAAAAAATTTAAATTTCTAGTTAACGCAATAAAAAGATACGGCCTTTCAAATTAGAATATATTTTCATACTAAAAATCCCACTCACTGATTGATCATCAAAACTTTCAAGGTTCTTCCCGGTGACAGTGACGATTGAACGAAGGGAGGTCTTTTGGCACAAGAGAAGGAATAAATCCGAAAACCACTAATTTCTAATTTTGTGGAATTTTTTTATTTAGTTAAAATGGTCGGTATAATATTCAAAATAATAGAATTATTACGTAAAAATAGGAGGAAATGCCTTGGCGCTTATATTTATATTTTAATAAATTTGTGCAACCATAAGTCAAGTATTGTTTCTTTAATAATAACAATGTTATTTTTTTATCCCAGACATATATATTATTTTCTAAATACCTAAAGAGACTGACAACAGAACGTAATAAATTTAAATCGTGTATGTATCTATCTGCCACAGATCTCTTCGATATGTATCACTTTACAATTGGCTCAAGAATAGAATGTTTAAAATCTAACGAGTACATATTAAAAAACGTTTAAAAATTGTATTCTCTGGGGGAAAAAACTACGTTTAAAATCCAAAAGCTTTCCACCAATAACAGCTTGGATTATAACATTATTAAATATTTTATATTTAGATGGAAAACCTTACTGTTACTAGATATGATAAGGGAGTAGCAAGATGTCCATTCAGCCCACGCGCCAACATTTCAACTTTAATGACTGAAAATGGTGAAATGTTCATTGGATCAACAACAGACTTTTCTGGTTCAGATCCTGCAATACTACGAGTGGATGTGTCATCGGTAAGCTATTGCATTTTTAAAATGTTTGAGTTCTAGTGTCTTTATATTAGACCATTTTTGTTATTAATTATTTATTTATACAAGTACTTAGTAGAATACAATCCTTATTGACTATTAGCAAGTAGAGAACAGTTTTGTTATTATAACATAAGCTATTATATTTCACAACAAATTTGATTTAACACGTAACGTTAGTAACCCATTTTCTTCCAATATTTTTTTTTAAATTTAAACTAGCTGTTTGATTTTCGGACTTTAAGAGATTTCTAGCGAATCGTATGCAACTGGTCGTTGCATTCTATAAATTCCTATTTCTCAAAAAATCGGTTGAAAAAGTCTACTTCTCTCCGTCTCTCATAACCTATTTTCTCAGAAATCATGCAACGTAGAGAGCTGAATTTTAACTTAATTTTATGTACTTGATATTGGATCAAATATAGATATAAAGTAGAAAAATATTAATTTGTTATTGAACGGCACTAATGTGTATAGGACACTCCTCTCCGCACTAACTTAGGTCTACAATTAGTACAACTTAATAAGTAGGGAATTAATTTACGTATAACCATTCCTAGATACTTGTCTTCGATTTTTGGTTTTGTTTTGGATCTTACGCATGGTTCACTAATTTACCAGGCCCGGTATCTCGCCAGGTGCCTCCACCCTATACTTTACTTTCATTAATATAAAAAATTTTACAGTGGGGAAGCAGAATGATACGAACCAATCAATATAACTCTAAATGGCTGAATGACCCCCAATTCGTGGGAAGCTTTGAAGCAGGTGCATTTATTTATTTTGTATTCCGCGAGACAGCTGTTGAGTATATCAACTGCGGCAAGGTATTTCTTTTATTCACAAAATTTTATATCCCTTGTTAATGTACTGAGAATTTCAGGTAATATATTCAAGAATAGCCCGAGTTTGCAAAAACGATAATGGAGGAGACCATATCTTGAAAGATAACTGGACTTCATTTCTAAAAGCGCGTCTAAACTGCTCACTTCCTGGGGAGTATCCATTCTATTTTAATGAAATCCAAAGTATGACCTATTCTTCAGAGGAGGAAATTTTATATGCTGCATTTGCTACGGCGGAGTAAGTATTAATACATATGTATATATCAATTATTATAAGATTACTAAAAAATTGCCATATTCAAAAGATACGTGTTAATATTAGATATTGTTACAATGTTGTCTCCTTCTTTGATAAAATTAAATGTGTTTGAATCAGTTTTGCTCCCTTTAATTTGAATATAACATTGATAGCTTTGGTAATAATACATGTAACAAATTCTTTTATATAGGAACAGCATTCATGGATCTGCTGTGTGCGCTTTCAATTTATCGTCAATTAACGCAGCATTTTTGGGTTCGTTTAAGCATCAGGAGAACATTAATTCAGCTTGGGAAAGTGTTAATACTCCTCATAGATCTCACTATGAATGCAAAAGTGTCCAAGGATCAGCAAGTTATAACCATTTATTGGATTCCTCCCGGTATCAGTTGATGAATATGGCTGTGCAACCAACGAATACTTATCCCCTATATGTTTCAAAATATGAGAGATTTACCCATATTGCAATAGATATTACTTTTATCAAATTTTATGGGAATGTCAATGTATTATTTGCAGCAACGGACAGTGGAATTATAAAGAAAGTACTTCTTTTGCCATCGACAGGACAGGCTTGTATAATCGAAATATGGCAAATGTATCCCGCGAGTACTGGTCACATTCTTACCACGCAATATTTAAAGGAGACTGAGTCGCTGTACATTGGAAGTAAAGATTCCCTTCTTCGAATTCCAGCACAACGTTGTTATCGTCACGTTTCGAGGACATCATGCATTAACGCCATGGATCCTTATTGTGGTTGGAATGAACTTTTGGAAAAATGCACGCCTCCACCAAAGGGAGACACATCAGTCAAATATTGGATACAAAATATAACAGAGTGCCCTATTCTTACCGCTCCAGTTGACGGTGGATGGTCGGCTTGGTCGGACTGGTCCAAGTGTGCTCAATATGATGTTCAAAATATCGACAGTTCTGCATCAAATGTCGATGCGTGTCTTTGTCGAACTAGAACTTGTAACAATCCATGGCCGAAGAATGGAGGCAAAGAATGCAAGGGGATAACTATTGAAGTGACCAACTGCACAGTAAATGGAGGCTGGACTGAGTGGAGTGCTTGGTCTGCTTGTTCACAAACTTGTGGTGTTGCAGTGAAAACACGTCGAAGGTCCTGTGGAAATCCCAAGCCTGCTCATGGAGGGAGAGTTTGCGTTGGCTCCGATCGCGCAGAAATTTATTGCTCTCATCTACCTCCTTGTCCGGTTCCGAAGCAGTCTCCCATTGACGGGGGATGGGGTCCTTGGGGATCTTGGAGCGAGTGTAGTTCTCCTTGTGGAGGTGGTTTTAAAATTCGTCGAAGGAAATGCAATGATCCTGAACCCCAAAACGGGGGCTTAGACTGCGCTGGCTGCCATATGGAGTACGATGTGTGCAATACACACCGGTGCAACGAGCACAAAAAAGTCAGCTCCTGGACTCCTTGGATGACCGTTGCAAATGAATCTGCAAAAGCCGACGAATACGTGGAAAAGAGATACAGATATGTGTGCAAAGCAGTTACTTTTGATGCATCTTCCCTAAAAATAAGCTTGGCCAAGGAAGAGACCCGAATTTGTCGAAAAAATGAAATATGCCAAAGGTATGTATGTAACATATGTTATTTTTTTGTACCACTAAAGTTAGTAAAAATATTTTTCTTGAGTAGTCAGCAAAAATTGTTATTGAAAATAATTCTGAATCAATCAATATTAAAAATCTTGTCTTGCCAATATCCTATTTAGAAAGTTTAATAAAAAAAAGCTTCGTCTTATGAGACGTGATATGAATCGAAAAATTGAGTGGGTTTTTGGAGACGCTGATTTCAAATTCAGATGGCGGAGTCTTAAATCGTTGTTTTAAGGGCACTTTAAAAACTGTTATAATTTTCCTCAAAATTGTTCACGTAATGTAGTAATTAAAATAATAAAAAAAAGTATATTCAGGCTCTTTGTATCTGAAATAATCTTTCTGGGGAATGATCAACCTTAAATATTTTATCAAGATTTAACTGAACATCCATAATCTATAACAACAGAGTTAGACAAATTAGAATGAATGACAAGAAATTATATCTGTTTTATTCATGTCGACTATTTTTATCTGTTTTTAAATCTAAACCATGAAGGAAGATTTTCTATCCTTTGTTTTGTGAAATCTCCTTTTGTTTGAGAAGTGAAAATTTTTAGTTTCGATATCAGATATCAAATAAACAAATACGTAGTATAAATTTGTGAAATTGATATCTGTTTTTTCAAGGTCTTTCGATAATAATGAAGAAAGCACTTGGAGCGATTGGAGTCCGTGCAGTGCGTCATGTGGTGGAGGGCAGCAGTATCGTTTAAAGTTGTGTGATCGTCCTGGTTGCGAAGGTAAAACTAGAATAGCCAGAGCTTGTAATACGCAGCCATGCAATAACTGGACCTGTTGGACTGACTGGTCACCCTGTTCCGTATCGTGTGGGGTTGGCGTCCGCTACAGAACGCGGAAATGTTTATCGTTGGATAAAAATTGCGAGGGAAATGATACTGAGGAGCAGTTATGTGAAATGCCCGGTTGTCAAGGCAAAATTAAATTGAGCGAGATGTAATTTTACATTTTTTAATTTTATTTCTGTCTACAGCGTCAACGGGTTGGAGTGTTTGGAGCGAATGGTCTAATTGCACTTCCGAGGATATGCAGATTAGATATCGAAGATGTTTGCCTTTATTACCCGGCCCTTTAGATTGCTCTGGGAGTGATTTCGAAAAGCGACCTTGTAATCAAGACTTTAAAGCTGGTATGTAAACTAATGCCCTTTTCTTTAACTATTAACGTAGTTCCATTTTCTCTTAGTAAATTTGTATTAGTACGAGTCTATGTTCGTGCAAATTTCGAAAATAATTATAAGTGACTAGAGATAGTCTCATATATAATACAACAAACAAAAATCGGTTACCTGTTGCTAAAAACTAAACAATGATGAGAATTTAATTACTTTGAAACAATTATTTAATTATTTCAGATATGATAGTGTCTGCAAGCATGATGTGGGTTACCCTGGTTATATCATCGGTGATTTCTTCATTACTTTCCATAATTATAACTTATGTCATAATCAAGCGTCGATTCTCAAAGACCCATGTTGGGAACTCATCAACCTCTTCAACTTATGATTCCTACCCAAATCAATACTGCAGTTTGCCAACTAAAGACGTAAAATATTTTTAATTTTTTACTTGAGAAAAAATCCATATCTCCTTTTTAGAATCTTGAGCCCAGACCGAAGCTCAAAAGGCAGCCTAGTTTGAATTCCGGAACCAGCGGAAATAAGACAAATAGCAACATTGGTGGCAATTTAACGAAAACTAACAATGTTACAAGTAATAACACACCGAGAGCTTTGACCCACACTTATTCTGAATATGAAGCTGGTACATTGAAGAAAAATTCACATGGACTGAATAATCACAGAGTCAATCGAAATTTAGACGATGATAAATTTTGAAAGTTTAAGTAAGATGCCATGATTTTCAGATTTAAGAAGACCAATGACTTTGTTATTTAGGTCTGTATCTATCAAGCTACGTTAATATAACCCAGACTGCAAACCAATTGTATGATAAATATAATTCAACTTATCCTCGACTTTATTATGTAATTTGATGCATTTGACTTTTAGTCTATGAGTAGATGATGATGTATGTATGGATTTAAAATTATTGAGAGATATAGTTCGATTGGGTTAGACTTTTTGTTATTATAATAGGATTACTTCCTAATTTAATAATTGGATAATCGTGCCATTTTGTATTAAACAAAATTGTGTAGCTCATATTGAGCACTATAAAAAAAAGTGTAGGATTACAATTGCATTACTATTAGTAGCGATAAAAACTTACGTCATAAAAATTTTATGGTATAAGAAAAAAAAATTAAATAATTTATCATACATATTTTGAATAAATAAATACTTATAAACAATTTGTAAAGTTTATACTGTTTTTGCCTCCTTTAAGGTATTAGACGCATTTTTACGAAATATTTAAGTTACTGTTAATTTTTGTTAAATAAATTTTCGAACAATAATTTAAATGCGATAGCTTTTCCTTTTAGCCTGAAAGTTGTCCTGTCTAGAACCGTGTATGTTTCCCAGAAATGATCAAAATTATGTCTGCTACGATTTTTTGATTGGTATTATATTAATTAATCGAATTAAAATTTCGGATGACTCAAATTGAAATGATTTTAACCGAAGTACTTTGACGAAGAATTGTATTATCTGCTATGCATTTCTTATGGATAAGTGCGATCAGAATACCTTGGTTTGAATTATTCAAAACACGAAAAATATCTGGTGGGAATTAATTTAATTTTACACAAGGAGAAACTATGAGTGAAAAATCAAGGTAATGCATCTTATCATTCAAAATTCACTATAAAAGGAGAAGGAAACATTATTTTAATTGGCTTTGGACTCACTGGATTTCCCATACATAGGAATGTAACAATTAACAAAGCTTATATATAATTATATCTAGTTTGAGTTAAATAAATTCGTTAACAGTAACTTATATTTATTCCACCATTTTCAACGACAAAATACACTAGTTTATTCACCATCACGTGCAAATAAGCTCAACGGAAAATATCAAAAGGCACATACACTTATAATAATCGGGAATTAGGTTAAAATCAATTGCAAGATTTTGCAACAAACGGACAGATGAAGTTAAACAGTTTCCAAAAATCAATATTTTTTTGTAATCTTGGTCAAACATTAAGTGCATAAAGCGATTATGAACAAAGTATAGTACACAGATTTTTATTTGGTATTGAGTAAGGTAAATTGGATGGGCCCTAGTCATAGAAATTTGAATATTATTCGGAAACTGTTATTTTTATTTTGAGACATTTGAAAGCTTTATAAGACCTAAATATTGATGTTCGTTCATTATTCCTTCTAAAAAAGAGAATACGGTTTTATATATTTACATATTTCATCGATTTTAACAAAAACTCGACTTTTACAAGTTATAATTTCATTTCTGTATTTAAAATGGATACATATGTGTACGTTTATATTTTTAGAAATTAAAATTATTCTAACTGAAAAAAGTTAAAATCTGTTAGAGCATCAACTTTCTCCGTTGAGATTTATGCCAAACTTTTGAGCGACAGTGTGGTTCACCGGAATTATCCGGATGAGTTTCTGAAGTTTCTGACAATATGAAAAATGAATCTATCCGACAAGAGTGATGTCAGAGGCCGTTTGACATTTCACTTACCGAATAGTTGTCATAGCGATCATTTTTTGGGTTTGTTGTGCACAGAATTCGATCTTCGGCGGGTTAAGTTAATTCGCTGTTTTTAATATGCCTGTAAGTATTTCCAGATAGGTAAATATGTTAATTTTAATTCCACCTGCATTTTAGGAAGATACAAGTGAGGGAAAAGTTGAAAATGTTCGGGTGGTGGTTCGCACACGGCCAATGGACAAAATTGAAAAGGAAGTGGGAGCTCAAAATGTCGTGAAAGTGGACAAAATCAATAGATGTGTCACAGTGGTCAAACCAAATGCAACGGCTAATGAGCCACCAAAGATATATTACTTTGACAACGTATTCGGCGAGGATTCGACTCAGGTAAGTTTTACGCCTAATCGGACGAAATGTTTTAGATTAAATTATATCAATATTTAAGGCAGACATTTTTTCACGGATAATTAAGATTCAAGGGTGCAAATATTTCAATTGGCTTTAAGCGTATCCTCATTTACTATGTTATATTATATTGCCTAAAATTGTTAATAATGGGATGCTAGAAAATGCAAGGCAAACTTCGAAGTGAGAAAATCGATGCCAAACAATTTTTGTCTGGGAATTTAAAAAATCCTTAACATTCTTCTTGGCGACTCAGTATTTGTCTTAAAATTCCTCTGCGCCTCCGGTTGGAAATCAAAATGTTTTACTTTACCGAGGGGCGCAAATTGGTCAGCCTAATAAGCAGCACGAGAAAGTGTTATGCATGCAAACACAATTTTCCAAAAAACAAAACCCTTGAATTATACGACAGTGATTAATATTCAAACGCCATTTCCTAAAAGTTTCATATTTATTAGGTAATGGATGCACGAGTCTTCCGTAGGAAGAACAGAGAAAGATTAAATCTTAAAGGCAAGATCTGCGGAATAGACACTGTAGGTAAAAGATATGAAGCAGGGAAATCCATTATCATACTAGTTTAAGGAATTTACTTTAATTAATTTAACTGGGAGTTCCTCTCTACTTTTACTAGAAAAAAAAAACTGCTGTTCTGCTGCTTCATCAATTTAGATTGCGGCATATTTACGGCGATAAGAATTTACAATCCTACACGCAAATATTATCCTCGTCAGAATTCAATTTCTCGTATTTCTCTCGGTTTGGTTTCCATGGAATAAAACATAATTTTTGAGTTACTGACTTATTGCAAAAATTCGAAATACAGTGACCGACCTTTCACTGTCCCGATTTCGAGGTGTCCTTATTAGAGAGTTTTTTATAAGGTATGGAACAAAACTAAGTGAAACTGCATATAAAAATACTACGTTATGTACATACATATATTAATTAAATATTAACAACTACCACTTTCGTAAGTAAAAACATAACAAAATATATTTCAAATTCTTTTCAATGTTTTATGTGTACATACATACATACATACATATGTATTACTATTATTTTCTTTGCGAAAAGTGATCGGATTTTATTCTATCAAAGCGCATTTTGTAGCTGATACTTGGCTATATACTACATATATTTATACACTATTGAAAATATCGACCTTTACAAGAGATACGGTTTTGGTTTATTTAAATTTAAAGAACTTTCTCACTTTTCTTTAGTCTTTCGCGGAGTAGTAAAGAGCAATAAAAAATTGTTGATACAAGATTGACTAAATAGAAAGTATCACCTTCAAAATAAGGTTTGGTAGAGCAAAATCCGTTCATTTTTCGCAAAGATATCAATGGTTAAAAAAAAAATGAAAACCAAAGCATTTTACGTTTAAAGTTCGATTGCTCGATGGCATGGGTTAATATTGTCTGATCACTTTCAAGTTTTATACACTTTTCTTTTTCGTGTCTTGTTTCTGCTAAAATATAGGTAACAAAATTGCAGATAACCAAGATAAGGAAGATTATTTACAAAATTGCATTTGCTCATTAAAAAATTTAAACTTCTCAATGTCCCAAGTAGGTCAATGTTTTTTAAAAATACTTTCACTCAAATATATTTTTCGCGAATTATTCATATTTTGTATGCTGCGCGTTTTAGCTGTAACTGTATGGTTTGATGAAGGATTTAATAATTAAACATTTTCATAAATGGTAAAAACTTTTTTATATGTAAAGGACAACAAAAAGTTCCGAAAAATATACATAATAAATTCTGACCTTTAGCTGTCCAGGTTTTGTTAAATAAATGGAATTAATAGTTTTTGCATTTTATGTATTTTATCTTACCTACTTATTCCATTTTTATATTTGGATACCAATCTTCCTACCCTTTTCTTTTGTAATTAAAAAAATTAAAAAAAGTGAAATGGTATATTATACTATTTCTATTTAGGGCTCAGTTGAAAACTTAAATGATAACATGTATTTTTATGGCAATGTTGTAAATATTTTTTGGTGTAAATGTTTGTTTTGGATGTAACTATTTTGTAAAGTACCATTAAATCAGATTAACATTAAGCAAATTAATCCACTTGTTCTTTAATACCATAGTGAACCGTAATAACAACGTCAATCAAAAATAAGACAGCTACTATCAGTGATGTAAATCCTGTGGCACACATTAAATCCAATCTAAAAATTTAGATAAAGTGGAATATTTAAAAAAACATTTAAATGTTGAAATTGTTTATACCTTTGCATGTTTGGCGGCCAGTAACTTCTATCTTTCACATTTGACCAATCTTGCAGTATAGTGGCTGAACAGGCAATGAATAAAACTACTGCAATCAGTGACATTAAAGCTGACGTTTTCCATGGATAACTAAAAGATATTTATTAACATTTATCCTTTAATTGTTAACTGAAGGGTTTACTATTCTCCAAAAAGTTTTGTTACAAGGTAAACCAAGGTGTGTATTAAAAAGGTTCCAAAAGTAACATACGCAAGTGCAATGGTTCTTTGCGTGACAAATACACGTACATTGGAATGGACGGCTGGATCATCGAAAAGACCAACACACACAATAACAAGGCACTGAAATACAATTATTACAAAATTGGTTATTTTAAAGCAACATGAAAATAATAATGAGCTATAAATGAATTGTGATTTATGAATTTATTATGATAAACATTCAGTCACTAACCAATGTATTGAATAGTAGGATCTCTCAACTTTAAATTGATTACATTGGTCAATAGGTTTTTAAAACAGTTTACTTGATAGGTTATTTTAATAGCATTTTTTCCGTAAATTTGCGAATCTAAAAACGAAAATTCTCCAAAACGTACAGTTATTGAAGAAAAAATTAAATAAAAAAAAAAATTAAAAATTGATAAAAAAAAAGAAAATAAGATTGATTCGCAATTGGCTTGGAGCAGATTTTACATCAGAGGTTCTCTGATAGCAGCTCAGGATCGGAAAACCATGCCATCGAAGTTTAAGATGTTTTATATTTTACGAAAGAAGTGTAAGGCACTTCTTAAAAATTCAAACCATTTTGAATGTTATGGAAATAGTTTAAACTTCAACTTTGAACCATATTAGCATTTCATATAACGATCTTATAATTTTTAAAATTAATTTAAAAATGCCTAAGAAACTGTTTTTTTTCTATCCTGTTTTTCCCCCAAACCTGACGTTCTGAAATATTTTAGTTTTCGGATTCGTAATTTACAGAAAAAATGCTATTCAAGTTATCTAAAACATACAAAATGTTGATCAGCGTTATTCAACTAGCTAGTTGGTAAAGAACAAACAAGCAAAATTTCCCCCTTAGCTCTTAATTGGAAACCCATAACTTTCATCTTTTCTTGCGCTATTAGTAGCTGTTGGGAAGCCGAACAATTGAATATAAAAATCGTTGTCATATGTAAATTAAGATTAGATAATAAATTTACTACATGTAATTATATTGAGTGCAACGGAAAGCGGAGCTTATTTTAATATTTGTGCTTTTTCATAATAATAATAACATAGTCACGTGCACGTAATTAAGAACGATACTAAAACATTTGGGATTATGGCAATACCATCACTTTGCGTAAAGAACTTAGTTCCATTTGTGGTTCGATTTGATCTTCAACTAGAAGTGAGCAAAAGCAACAGGCATTGTCTTAAGTAACTGTTATCGGTTGCATCCAGTTTACGATTCGGTGAATTGCATTTCAAATAGGTCGTGCAGTTAATTAAGAACGAACTCTTTCTAAAGCAATGCAGTTGCTTTTTCGTGAATTTTTCGGTGTATGTATAATAAATAATAAATTCAAGATGATAAAAATAATTTGCCACTAACTTACCAGTTCTACTACTTTGAGCGCAATAAGAGTGACTTTGATTCCTTTTGGAGTATCATTTAATGTTGAACCCTCTTCACCCTGTGTGTTCATGGTGATGTGTGATATATCTAATAAGATTGTTTCATTTAATTTAAAATAGGTTTATATAACAATTTTTTAAAAATTTTATTTCATTAATATAATATGATTTTGTTTGTATGATACAGATATTGTTGTGCTTGTAATGTCATGCACATTTTATATAGTGAAGTACAGACCTATATTTTTTAAATAATGCATCTTAACAGGATTCTTGTTTATGAAAAACTACCTAGAAAAAATATTGTCATCAATATTTGTTCAAATAAAAAAAAATGTTCAGTCAGTTTTTATGCAATCAGTTATACAATTTTTAATATACATTTTCCTAGAAATAAAAAGATAAAATTTACATTTCATACTTGCGTAGCGTTATCTGGGTTGATATCTCTAAAAAAACGCATCGTACATACGTAAAAATTACGTAAAAAATTCAGAAGTGGAAATTTGGTCACCAGATGATGATTTTATGAATTTTAAGAGAACGACAATTTTCATTTTCGAAATGTCAGTTGACGTTGATTTTTCGATCGGAACTTGAACATCTAATTATATTTTTACTTTATAATTGTTCACATTTTTTTCATTTTCTAATTCGTACACTGAGAAAAAAGATATTTTGAGTCAAATTATTTTCTGTTTTCTCAACTGCGCGGCGGAGTTGGATACGGCGAAGCCCGCATAGGCCCTTACTCAATTCCCTGGCGTAGTTGGCAGGTCAATATTGTCAATTCCGTAAGGACTTGAGATACATCATTAGCAGTTCATCCTAATAATTATTAATTTAGTTTGATTATTATTATTATTGATTCCAAAAAAAAAAATATTTGGTTCAATTGAAGAGATGCGTTCAAGTAAAACTGTTTACTTTTGAAATAATGAAAAAATTTCCAAAAAATCCTTCAACATTTTAAATAAATTAAAAACAAATTGATTCAAATGTAAAAAGTTCCAGGTCAATTATTGAAGATTTATTCATTGTACTATTTATTTTGTTGTATCAATAAATAAATTCATTTATCCAATTTAAATTTAGTGGACTCAACTTCATCTAAAACTTAACTTCAATTCTCTCGCGCAGTTGGTTTAAAAGAAGCTACATACTTACTCTGATTCCGACAGACTTGTGTGAATCATAATTCTATAGACTCTACTTCGAATTTGTCAACTCCGCGCGGAGTTGTCAAGATTTCATAAATTTTTCTCAGTGTACGAAAATGACTTAAGTATGTTTAAGTATTTTTAGGCTTCTTAACAGAGAGAGAAAGAACATAATATAGCATTAATTAACAAATGCATCAATTCGTTTTCAATAATGTAACAATTTATTAAAGTTCACTTTTGCATGAATTTCACTTCCTGAGGAAACCAAAACAGAACAGATTCTTTAATTTCGTAAATATTCACAAATTACGTGTGCTGGTGGTATGTTGTCCCTTGAGAAGTTGTTTGTCTTTTTGTTTAATTTTACGATAACGATTTTCCTCTTGAGAATAAAAGAAAAAAGAAGAAATTCAATCATTTTTACAATTCTAGTTGGATTATACGAAAAAGCACTTAATTTGCTTTTCCAGCAACCTCTGGAATTTAAATTTTAAACCTTTTACATCTTAAATAGCTCAATATTTCTTTTTCTCATCTAATTGTGGAATTTGGTTTTAATTTTAATTTATTTTATACCCGTTTGTAATAAGAAAAAAATGAAAATGAAAATATAAATTTAATAATTAAAAATGTATGACCAGGGAAATCGAATGAATCCAATGATAGCTAATTTCCTGAAACCGGTCTGGTAGTTTACGTTCTGCGGGGGAACATCTGACATGCATACATACATACATAGAAACTCTTTCGCCGCCGTTTTTGTATATTTATCAGGCGCGGGAGAAGTTATAAAAATTGTATGGTTAAATCTAAAAAATAGAATCATCAAAATTGAACATTTTTGCATTCATTCGCCTCCTGGTTGCTTCCAATTGTGCATTCTAACGGACAAAGTCGCAGTTACAAACTCTTCAAAATCTCATTCAGACACACACCATATTTTTTTTTATATATAACTGCGTCTGTTTAGTAAACTTATGATCTCAGCGCTATGTGTAAACTTTTTTGTTCAACTTTATGTTGCTTCATCTAGAAGTAACTTTATCTTACATTATTTTCAATACATCACTATTTTTCTAACTTCCACATATGTGGGGCTTACTAAGGCATTGCCTTCATTCTTTCAAATCTAAATCTTTAGAATAACTGAATGAACAAAATACTAGAAAGTATAAAAAAATATCTCTGAATGGCTTTTACACAGCGTTTAGCGAACCTCAAGAAACTTTCACTCGATCGATAGGTGTGTGCACTAAAGGTATGTAGTTCACCTGACTTGTTTACGGTTCTCTATATACGTGGAAAATGTAAACAAACTAGTTGTATCAGCTTTGTTTATATCACAAGTTTATTCATCCCAAATTGTTCTTGAAGAAATTTCACTAAGTTCAACAAGTTTTATACGAATCGACAAAATTTTTGATTACAAAGGTTATAGCTGTTGATTGTAAATGCTTTTCACTATCACCTTTTAAGAAGATTCACAGGTATATTGGTCATGTAACACGTGTCTTCACAAACAAAGGAAGTATAGTAGTCTTTTTTGTAAACTACAAAAAGATAGTAACTATTTCGCGCGCTAAATTTCACGTTTTCTCAGTTTGAAAGCTCAAAACTGTTTGCTTTCCACCCAGCCCATTCGATGTGCCATGCCCAACCTGCGACAACCACAAGCGTCGTATTTTCTTAATTACCAGTCACAACGCACCAGTAAAGCTAGTGGAAAATTGAGCCAACTTGAATGTCTGGTCACGAAAGAAAACCTGAAACTGCCGAGAATCCGGCCGAAGCTCTAAGCGGTTAATTGCACTTGCTTTTAACGAATGTTAGAAAAGGGCTTTGTGTACGGCATATACTCAGCGCGTCACGCCAAGAAGTAGTTTTCGTTTATAATTCAATTAACATTCTCATGTAGAAAATCGTCGTTGTACCTTGGTGTACAGAGATGAATCACATTATTGTTCTGAAATTGATGCTGAACGAATCACATCAATTATACGCTATTGTCGTTAGATAATCCAAGCAAATTCCACACTAATGATTCATTGAGAATTAAGTTAGTAGTTAAAGTTTTCAGCATCCGCTTTTTTTTTACATCATTGACAGCATAGAATACGCTTTTATTCACAAATATCTCGACAACTCCGGAGTTTTGAAAGAGACTGCCATTAATTGTTTTAATTAAAGTAAATTGCACCAATTCGATCCGTTTTTAGAAAATTTACTTCGGCCGTAGGCGTATGTAATTAGGAGAAATGGGCACTGGGTTCAATGAATTACATTCAGAATTTTTTGCCACAAATTCTGTTTTTACCCAATTTTATTGGCTTCTAATCTATTCACTAACTAGCTAAGAATTTATTTATTTATTTCGCTTAATAAAAACTACAATTAGAGTAGTTAGTTACTTTTTCGGTTTTCCGTTCAAATTTCTTTTATTCACATGATTACTGCCATTTTTCTGCCAATCTATTTTTGTTCGATGAACTTGAATTTTTGAAAACTCTGAACAGCAAAATTAGAAAAGCCTCATTAAATACTATCAATTGAATTTTTGATATACATACATATGTATGTGTTCATAAGTATTAAGAGCCACGTTGTTTCCAAACCAGAAATTTTTGCGATGGGTCTTTAATGATCTGGGGGGCGTTTAATAGCCATGGGCCGCTCGAAAGTAACTGTACCGCACTTTTTAGTGGTGCGGCTATAGCTTTGCAACGGACTGTATTATACATTATAACTAAACATTCGTCTAATAAAATCTATCGACTTCTCCTATTCCAAAAGGGTTACTTACGACGAGTGTTCTTTTAACATTTGCCAAGTGAACGCTTTTCTACATTTTAATTGGTTTTTTAGAAATAAATTAAGGGAATATAAAAATTACATGTTTTTTAAATCGTAGTCTATGAGTCCAACGATTAATTATAGGGTAACAGTAATCTAAGCTTATTTATCTAATGTTGACGTTTAAAATTTGTGCATTTTGCTAATATTTATATACAAATCATATTCACATTCATATATATTACATTGAAAATTAAAACAAAAGTAGTTTTAGAATGTGTAAGAAATTACCCTTCATCTGAGGCCGAAAGAGTCATAAGACATACAGATGTGGCCAAATTATTATCACCTATAGAAATTTTTAATAAAATTGTATGAAAACGTATCTTTATGCCGCCAAAAAAAAAAGTTTTGTTTTAAATACATTTATTAATATTTAGTGAACATTCCCTTTGCATTTTTCAAGGATTGTATCCTACGTGGCATTCCAGTGATAGCGTTTTTAGCTGTGGTGACCAAATCGGCATCATTTTCCCAAATTTCCTTCATGGCTTCAATCACTTCTGATTTGGTTCGTGGGCACTTTTCTGCCACTTTCTGCTTAAAAATAGCCCAGATATTTTCGATAGGGTTCATATCTGGGCTATTCGCTGGCCAGTCAAGGATTTGGATGTTGTTAGTCCTTAAAAACTCCGTAACTCTCTTTGCTGTATGGCAAGGGGCTTTATCGTGCATGAAAACTCCATCTCCGTTAAATTTTTCTTGCATAGTTGGGATCATCTGTGTCTGAAGGACTGTTAAGTACTGCTCCGCGTTCATTATTCGGTCAACGACGTAGAGTGGGAAGAGTCCTTTGGACGATATTGCTGACCAAATCATGACCCTTACTGGCTGTTTGAGTTGCTGTTGGACACATGAAGGTAAATACTCTTCTCCTTTGGATCTGCGAACAGTCCTGGACATTGGTAGTGTCAAACTCACCATGGTCTCGTCACTGAATATGACCTGTTAAAAAAATAGAGATAATTTAAGTCAAATGAAAAATTTATTAGAAAATGTGTTTTCAGAATAATACGAAAAATAGTGTTTATTTCAAGTTTACCTTTTCCCAATCATCTGTAGTCCATGTCAAATGTTCATTCGCCCATGTTTTTCTTTGTTGGACCATCCTAGAATTCAGCCTCTGCTTCTTGCGTGGTCGTCTTGCACATAGCCCAGATTGAAAAAGTCGACGTCTCACTGTCCGCTCCGATATTTCTGCACCAACGTCACGCATAGTAGCCCTTAGCGACTTGCTAGATAGGGTGCGGTCGTCCTTAGCTTTCCGCAGCAAATAGCGGTCCTGGCTGCCTGTTGTTTTTCGGCTGCGACCACATTTTCCTTTTCTTTTAGGACTTGCTGATAACTCAGCAGTTATTTTTTTTGCAAATTTGCTAACAAATGACCGGCTGACTCCCACTTTCTGAGCTATTACTCCATGAGAATATTGTCCTACTTCCAAAAGCGTCGAAATTTTCGCTTTGGTCACTGCGCTGATATCCTTTGCTTTACCCATACTAAATTTTATAAGATTCTAAAAAATTGTCACCACGTTCACTATTCGAAGTTACAAATGCGATTAAATATCATTGGCAAGGTAGTCATCCTTAAATACTTCACGGTAACCACAACATTAAAGCAATTTGTAACTGAAACTAATTAGTAAAACAATAAAAACTCTAAACTGTTAATTTCCCGAAAAGGCTATTCAGGTAATAATTGCTCCAGGAAAGGGGTATTTCCAAGAATATGACATTTTTATTGCAATACTTCTTGGTAATTGAGGTAACCTTTGTAACTGGCAGATCAATTTAGAAAAAGGATGCAACGGTAGTTTTATAAAATACATTAATGACTTCTTTTTAAGAGGTGATAATAATTTGGCCACATCTGTACATACAGTGACTCAACTTATTGATCAAATAACTCGAAATTGAAATTGGACTTAATGTGAATCATTTTTGTATAGGGAAAAGGAAAAAGGGGGAGTATAATATCAAAGATAAAAGTATTTTATTTATATATATAAAAAAAAAAATTCACCAATTCATTTTATAACGACGATTTTCCTGAAAAAAGAAAAAAAGGCATTTGATCAATTAGTTGATTCTCTTTTCCTAAGATATGTTTTATTTACAATTTAATATTTTGTATGGCCTCCTTTCGCCTTGATGACGGCCTCAATCCTGCGGGGCATGGAGTCCATCAAATTCCTGCAAACGGAAGCTGGAATGTTTTTCCAGGCATTCTCCGCACGGCTCCAAAGTTCGTCCAAGGTTCGGACCTCTGACCGTGTTGAAGCGATCGACCTTTTGACCTCAACCCACAGATGTTCGATGAGGTTGAGTTCAGGAGACTGTGAGGGCCAGTCTAATAATTGAAATCCCTGATTTTGTAGCCATTCAAGGGTGATTCGAGCTGTATGTTTCGGATCATTATCTTGTTGAAAGATGATGTCCGAAACATTTTGTCCCCACTGTTGTAAGCTGCCAACGAGATCAGCCTCAAGGATGCTGACATAATGAGCGGCAGTCATCCTCCCTATAATTCGTTGGCACCTTCCAACTCCTTGGGACGTCATACACCCCCACAGCATGATGCTTCCTCCTCCAAATTTTACCGTCTGCTTGACGTGACGGTCTTGGAGAGGTTCATTGACCTTTTTCCAGGTCCATTGTCGGCCATCGAAACCAAGTCTATTAATTTTGGTTTCGTCAGACCAGATAACCTTCGCCCAATCCTCGGTGGTGAAATTCCTATAACGCCTAGCGAAATTTAACCGCGCTTGACGATGTCGCTTTTTTAAAAGCGATTTTTTTATTTTTGCCCGACCGTGGAAATCATGTTTCCGAAGGACTTTTCGGACTGCCTCGGCTGACACGTCAATATTATCAACTCGGCTCAGCTCGTCCTTTATCTGAACAGCATTATCACACCCACCTGTAGTAATTTGCCGTAAAATTCGCCGCTGAATTCCTTCTGTTAAAATGGCTTTCTTGCCCGCCCTGTTTTTTGGTGCGTCGACATTGAATTTTTTGCGAATGTTAGACACTGTGCCGACCCCAACACTCAACTGGGAGGCAATTTGTCGGTGTGTTTTTCCCTCCTCGAGCAGCCGTTTAATTTCCTGTATTTTGATTGTCCTAACAGGCTTCATCTGACGAAAATTTTAAAAATGCACAAAAAAAAAATATGCAAGATACTAATTTTAATTAACTTTTAAGCTTCATATACTCACTTTTAAATTCCCACAAAATTAAAAAAATTCCACTTAGATTTTGACTTTAAAATGTCCTTCTATTTTTACTGTGCATCAAACTCAACTAATTGATCAAGTGCGAAGAAATTATTTTTACTCCACATTAACCGTTATTTGTGGACTTTGGTCTCGAACTCTTTTAGTATTGCTAGGAGAGAAAATCCTTTCTCCACAGGGCCATATTTACAATATGATATTTGAAAGAAGAAGAAAATATTCATGTTTATTTCGAAAATTATTTTCATTTGATCAATAAGTTGAGTCACTGTACATATAATAAAATTCTTAACAGAATAGTTGTCACTAGGATTTTTATTTCTTAACTAGCTTGAGCGTGCCTGGCGTTACCAGTGTTACCTATTATTTGACTTAAATATAATAGTTCTCGCGTATCACGCGTTATCACAGTATCTCCAATATTATAATATATATTGAAATCTCAGATGTCTTCATTTCATATCGTGGATTAAGTACTATAACTAAAAACGTATAACTAAAATTTTATCGATTTTGAATTATTTTCTGCCCCAGATAGTTCTTGAAACAAAGTGAACAAATGCTAAAAGTAGTTCAATTCTATTCGGTCTTGAACCCTTTTAGCGGTCAATGTCTTAGCTAAATAGAACGAACTGTATGTATAATGATAAAACTAGTGGTTTTCTATTTTTACTTAAAACTGAATTTTCAGTTATTTAACCCACGATGTGACATACATAAGAGTGAGGCACTCATTGGCTTGGGATGCATTGTTATCTATGTAACGAAATCAAAATATAAATTACCATAAATCCTATATTATTTATTAAACGAGCTTGTATGTATATTATATTTAATGGTGTTCTCGCAAACGGCTTTAACGATTTTGATGAATTTTGCAGAATACATAGAAGTTTTCGGGGACGAGAAATAGATTCGATTTTGCTAGGTCTCATCTCTGGGAAAATTCGGAATTCAAAATAACGATCTCTGAAATTTTATACTTCAATGAACTTTCGTGATAACTTGTACATGGATGTTTTTGGGGTTGTTGATTTTAAATCTACTGTCAAAAACTATAAATAGCAGATGGCGAAAAAGCAAAATTTAACTATTTCGAGTACTTCGTTTCCAAATATGGAAATTTTAAGTCAAAACTCGATGCAGATGTCAAAGTGTGAGCGAGGCGATGGAACAGCACGAAACCCTGAGTAAGAGGCGGAGTACAAAACGTTCGAGGGTTGATTCGGTGGTTTTTAGTACAGCTGTACTTATTTTTTATACTCATAAGTTTTTTATTTAACTTTTCCTTGTCATCCAGATATTATTATATAAATGATTAATCTCCAAGAGTGTCTTTAATATGCTGATAGTTAAAAAAAGGCTGGTAATTTTATCCTTTTTAATGCATTTTAAAAGAACTTTATATACATCACGGGTTTACTTAGTTTATTTAGTTAATCTAAAGCGAGAATAGTAGCTCTACAGGGCGAATCATAGTTTATACCTTCCGTTGGCCTAGGCTGTTTAATAGAAAAATTTATTTGAAATCCTACAAAAATTCGTTGTAATGTAATGTTGCTAAAAGTAATTCAAGTATATTTTTTAATATAATTTCTTATTTTCAGATCGATTTATATGTGGATACAGCTCGTCCAATTGTAGACAAAGTTCTGGAAGGATACAATGGCACTATATTAGCATATGGTCAAACTGGCACTGGTAAAACTTATACTATGTCTGGAAATCCCGATTCTCCTCAGACTAAGGGAATTATTCCTAATACGTTCGCACATATTTTTGGGCATATTGCGAAAGCTAAAGATAACCAAAAGTTTGTTAATAAAATTTATAAGAAACACTTTTCTTCTAAATTGTTTTTTTTAGGTTTTTAGTTCGAGTAAGCTATATGGAAATTTATAACGAAGAAGTTCGTGATTTACTGGGAAAGGAACTTAATAAAAGTTTGGAAGTTAAGGAACGAGCAGATATCGGCGTATTTGTGAAAGATTTAAGTGGCTATGTTGTTCATAATGCTGATGACTTAGACAATATCATGAAGTTGGGCAATAAAAATCGTAAGATGGTATATTAAAAAAAAAATAAATTAATTTGATTAATAACTAGGTGTCGTTGGAGCAACAAAGATGAATTTGGAGTCGTCTCGATCCCACGCAATATTTTCTATTACTGTGGAATCGAGTGAAACTGATGCAGTTGGAGCCCAGCATGTTAAAATGGGAAAATTGCAACTGGTCGATTTAGCTGGCTCAGAACGACAAAGTAAAACGCAAGCGACAGGAATTCGCTTAAAAGAGGCTACTAAAATAAATCTTTCCCTTTCTGTTTTGGGAAATGTTATCAGTGCGTTGGTAGATGGAAAAAGCACACATATTCCTTATAGAAATTCAAAGTTGACGCGACTTTTGCAAGATTCCTTAGGTGGTAACTCGAAAACAGTAATGGTATGGACTTTGAACATATTTTCTTCTTGACAAACAAATTATATATTATTTTTATCTTCTTTTTAAGTGCGCAACTATTAGTCCAGCAGATGGAAATTATATTGAGACGATCTCAACTTTACGTTACGCTAGTCGTGCAAAGGGCATACAAAACAAGATGCATATTAATGAAGAACCCAAGGATGCGCTTTTGCGACGTTTTCAAGAAGAAATTGAAGAACTTAAGAGACAATTGGAGGAAGGTTGTTTGGATTTTGGGTCCGGTGAAGAAATTGTTAACGAAGAAGAATTCGAAGTTGAAATTGAAGAAATAGAAGATAATGAAGAAGAAGTTTCCAAGAAGAAGCAAAAGAAGAAGAAAGAGAAAAAAGAAAAGGCTGATGCTGAAAAGGAATTGTTGGAAAAGAGGGCTTTGGAGAACCAACAGGAGCTAAATCGCACAAAGTATACTACAAATTTGAATAGTTAAAATTTGTTTATAATAATTTCTTACTTTAAGATCGGAACAAGAGCAGTTACGAGCAAAACTTATGTCACTAGAGACAAAGATTTTAGTAGGTGGTGAAAATTTATTGGAAAAAGCCCAAGCTCAAGAAAAATTACTTGAAAGTTCAATTGCTGAACTTGAAGAACGTGAAAAAGCCGAAGAAGAACTTCGCAGATCACTTCAAAAAAAAGAGGTATGTATCTGAAAGAGTCCATATAATCGAATTTACATGTACACTTTCAATTTTAATTCCATGTATCTTAATTACAATAAATATTACTTTGGAATGGTAATTGAAATTTTAAGCGAAAAATTGCAAGTTAATTATCAATGTTGTTTTGATTGATTTATGTTGTTTACCATTATGCGACATATACTACACTTTAGAAATTTAAGTTGAAAAATTTATACTGAATTTTATTTCCAGACAGAGAGGATAGATATCGAGGAGAGATATTCTACATTGCAAGAAGCTTCTATTGGAAAAACGAAAAAAATTCATCGGGTTATGCAAATGCTTATGAGCGTTAAAGCAGAACTTGCTGATCAGCAACAAGAACATCAAAGGGAGAAAGAAGGCATTTATGAAAACATACGAAGCTTATCCCGAGAATTGGCATTATGCGAGTTAGTTTTAAATTCGTATATACCTAAGGAATATCAAGTGAGTGATAATGAAAATTTCGCAGTAAGCTAACTACATTCTTATCTGGGAATTATTTATTGTAGACAATGATCGAGCGCTACACTCATTGGAACGAAGATATTGGCGAATGGCAGTTGAAGTGTGTAGCATACACTGGGAATAATATGAGAAAACATATACCTGAGAACAAGTCAAGTGCGAAAGAGGTAAATTTTACTTTAAACTTAAATATATTAATTTTATGGTAATAAAGGTATTCAAGTCACTTGAACGAGCAGTCAAATTCTACAAAAATTACGACCAAAATTTTACAACCGTGTAAATTTAAGTTTGCTACAAACAGTACTTTCATTCAAATAAATAACTGTCATTACTTACAACCTACCCAAGCTCAAAATCTGGTATATTTCGGGTAAGTATATGTATATCTGGCAGTAATGTCCATCGGAAAAATCCTGGCATTCATTAGTACATATTAACAAACAAATATATTGTTATTTTAAATACTTCTAAGTCGCTTTGTGCGCGATTATCTTTTACACGATTTATTTACTTTTACCACTTCTCAGCAAACCGGTGCTTTTTACGGGGTGTTTTATTTGCGTGACATGCATCGACCGTATAAAATGATCTTTTGTTTTGCATAGAAATTATTTAGATTAAATCTTTAAGCTGCTTGAGTGATAGCCATTCTCGTGAAGTTGACAATAAAATTTGTTTCGCAAACGGTAGGTTAGGTTGGAGTGGTTACCAATTAAGGCACATTTAGGCCAGAGAAGGCCCACTGTGATTCTACAGGGGACAAGGCCCTATATGTAACCCTCGAACCAATTAAAGTCCATAATGAACTGCTCCAGGCTTTTAATCTTGACTGAACTCAGTTCCGACAGAAGAAGAAAGGGGAGTCTATATTACGGCTTCTACGCAAGAGCCGGGCTATGACAGATGTAGTGAAAGATGCTCTTCTCCTCCTTTTAGATCTATTCAGGTCGAAGGTAGGTCAGATCAGTCTGGTCGTCTCGCAGGTGAGTCCATTCCTCCACTTGCTGTTGACAGTTTCGATGAAGGACCTAATGTGCGGTTCTAGGTCCCACCTCTTACCAATAACTTTCTTGTAGGAGTATATGGTCACTGTGGCCTTGCGTATCCTTTCCTGAATGTTAGCTTTTCGACTCAGCTTCCTATCAATAACAAGGCTGAGATACCTAACTTGGTTTGTAAGTTTGATACTGGCTTCATTAAGTGTTGGCGTGGTAAAGGGGGGAGCCTTGTGCTTCCTAGTGAACAACATGAACTCAACTGTAAAATTAAGTACACCTAATTCTGATTTTACACGGTAGATACGTTCCATACAAAACCGGGTAAAAAAAAAAATTGTGTAAAAAAAGACATGAAGTACATAGAAAAAAAGCGGATTAGTTCCATATCCTTCAACCCTGTAAAAAATAGTTACAATAAAATGATTCATACAAAAAAACTATTATGAGAGTCTTTATAAAAGCCTAATTAAATTTTTATGTGCATCACTTATTCGTATCGGTATATAAAATTGCTCATTTCGCTTATTTGGAACGTTAAAATACATCCCATAAAACTTAATAATAATTGGTGTCATATTTAAATAATAAAACGTCTGGGCTGTGTTGGCGGTTTTTCTCCTCAGGCTGAGGCCCTGGTAGCGAAAGGGTTAAGCTGCTATGAAAATAAATTAGAAAGGGGAATTCCCTAACTATTTTATAAATAACAGATAGAAAAAAAAAATTTCTAAAAGATTACGGTTAATAAAAATATTTTTATTTAAAATTTCAATCAAATAGCTTTTTTTAATCGTGCTAAATCGAATGAAATCGTGTAAAAACGGAATCAATTTTTTTTTCTAGACCGTGTTAAATCAAAACCGTGTAAAAACTGAATTGGGTGTATATGAATTTATTTAGATTTTTCGCTGATATATGTACATTGAAAAAATCGATTTTTCGGTTATGTGTAAGATTCTATTAACTAGTAATCACCCAGCATAATATTGAAATAAATTGAATAAATGCTCTTTTCTAGTGTGAATTCATGGACCTTTCGCATGTGTATTTAAGCTACAACACGAATTGTGTTTCTGAGCCCGTTCGAGCAAAATCGAGCAGACCTCGAACTTCAGGTGTACCGCGCCCAACGACTACTAGAAAATACATTTAAGATAGTCTTTTAATTATGAGATATTTACAAAAATTGTTTCTACATATTTCTATCTATTCAAAATTACTAAAGATTTTCAAATATATTAATATATCTCATGGTAGATAACTGCCATGATTTTTAAGTTTTTTAATAGGAGTGAGTGATATGTGAATTAAGAGGACTTAACAAAATAATTTCAATTGATGTAAAATAAAAACTTTCTTTAGTTTTAAATTCGCTAATTTATCAAACAGGCCTCGTACACATTCTATTTTAATATATTGTGATATGTTTTCCTTGTTCGGTGCATTATTTTGAAAAACTGCAATGTTATTTATTTTAGTATAAGATTTTAAAAATAAATACCTTTGCCAGCGCACAAATAACTGTTTGCTATTGTTGAAAATTTTAAAATCGTTATTAGCAATGATAAAGAGGCTCATTGAAAGTTAGCAATCTCTGTTCACAAAAATCAATGCCTGAAAATTACAAAAAATGAAAAAAAAGATATTTTCATCTAAAAAGTAGGCTTTATCTCCAATGAAACGCCCTAGCGCCTGTTGGTATGCAATCCAAACAAGGGACACGAAAAAATTGGGGGAATGAAGTGTGGTGTGCGAGTGCGAGTGCGCGTGCGCAAGCGAAACGGTAAAACCTCGCGCATTTGCATGGTATACAGAAGCCAAGGTATGACACATCGAAATTTGACAGTAGCTCGTGATGTCATCTTGGGGAAAATGTATGGGGACTCAGAAAATTTACTATTACTAAATCCTTAGGACATTTTTTGTAACAGTTTCGTCGAGAAAAGTTATTTTAATTTTTTAAGAGGTTCTCAATACGAGAAAACGACTGAAATAAAGAAAAAGTATAACTCCTCACAGGCAGCAATGTAGTAAGTGCAAAGTATCGCAGAATTGTTATTTAATGACTTAAAGTTACAATTTTTCTAGGCTTGTCTATTGTCTTAACTGCTTAGCATATACATATATTCCAATATTATTTTATAAATTGTGAATATTAAACACTTTAAACTGGTGAACTTTTCATAGGGCATCTGTTGCCCTTGTGTACCTGTAAAATGAAGTAATTTAAACCAACAAGGCCTGGTTTTAGCTAAAAGAAAATGCAGATAAGTTAGTAAGGATTGTTTGCCTATTCGTAGATTTAAAAGATTGTGGTATTTGTCCCTAAAAGTTTTTAATTGGAATAATAAAGTATAAAGTACTCAGATATGACTAAGCGGATTTAACATTAAACAAAAGCTAGGAAAATCTGTAAATATATAAGCACTGTAAATTTTGCGGCTAATCCATAACTTGTTTTGGGAAAAACTTTATTGAGGAGTTGTCTCTAAAGAAGGTACGAATCTGCAATGTAAAATTTTATTTTTAAAAGCAAATAAAAAGCACACTATAATTTTATTTTACTATTTTTCCTTTTTTCTTAACATTATTATCACACAAACTCTTATTCAAATGCTTAATACTAAAATACATTCCAGACCTAAAGAATAGATTTTTTATATTAGATTCTATGTAAGTGTACATTTTTTGACTTATTTAAATGAGTATCTATAAATTTATCACTTGATAACTAGACTGCGGATTATATGCAAACGCATATTATGCATTTGTTAAGATAAACAAATAATTTCACCTGTTTTAAGGTTCAGTCTTGAAGCTACCGTCCAATTTAGGCTTTTTGGGAAAAGAAAAATATCTCACTTTTTTCACAAAATGTTTTCTCCCGGTATAGTTTTTACAATTAATTACGGCACAATTAACCATTTTAATGCGTACACATATAAACTTTTATTGACTAATATTAAAAAGTACACAAAAATATTCTAAATTCACCTCCAGCGCTGTCAAAACACGCATACAATGTGACGCGCAAGATGGCGGACCTTCGTTTCTGGTGATCACCTTGTCTTCTGTATACCGTGGCGCACATGTGCCATGTGCGTCGTGCAACAGCTGAGCATGGGTTGAGAACCCCCGAGAGTCCCCGTCTTAAATTGCCGCTTTGTTGGGCGTGAAGTGACTTGATTTTGCAGGAAAAATTCCTTGGTACCGCGGTATTAAAAAGTAGTGTTTTTTCGCGGGGTATTGGAAATAGTGAGTTAATGTGCTCAGTGCTGTGAATTTTGCAGGTTAAGGGTAAGTGCAATGTAAAAGTGTTGTTAACAGTAGGAGTTGGACAAAACCTTCTTATGCAAAAATAATTGGTGCTCTGTCGCCCGCCATTCGCGTGCGCTTCGGCGCCCTCCCATATAATTTGGCGCTAAGACTCCGCCGGTGTTAATTTAGGAGCGTTTTTTCTATTCCTATTTTCGCCTTATGATCATTCAATGTTATTTTTACTAGTTAATCTTAATTCCACTACTAATTTAATATGCTATCCTACACAAAACTGTCTTTGCTTTTGTTCAAAACTGCCTAGTTTCTTAGAGGTGCTATTTGCTTGCATTGACTCTCCCAGTTGGACTACATTTAAAAAATATTTGTTTTCCGTTTACTTGTGTGAAATGAAAACAATTTTATGCTTTATGCTGTACAAAAACTGTCTGTTTTTATTATATATCTTTTCCATCGGTTGATTTGAGATAAAAAACTGTTCAAATTAATTAAGTAATATAATTTACAATCTTTGTTGTGAAATAAACTTTTTACTATAAAGTTAAATAAATACAGTTTTAAATAATTTTATCTTAGATCTAAAGATATGCATTGAATGCGAGTGACGTCAATGTAGCGTAGTTTACATTACTTCTAAAATCGTTCCCTTAGTATAAAATTCACTGGTGTTTTTGGAACAAGCAGAAATTCAAATTCGGTTTCAAGGTCCTTTGGAAACTCTATCCTGAATGACAATATTATCTGAAAGAAAAATTTACTAAATAATGCATTACTTTGTTTAAAACATTTAAGATGTTTTTACTTTTGCAATCAGTAATAAAAGTTCAATTTCCACAAATCGTTTTCCAGGACATGTCCGTTTTCCAATTCCGAAAGGAACAATTATCGAAGATCCACTGTCATTAAAGTCAGGTTGGAGCCACCTTTCGGGAAGAAATGAGCTTGCATATTTAAAATTTTCCTCCTTCCTGCAGGCGATCATATTTTGACATAATATGACAGTCTAATAATATAAATAAAAATAATAGTTAAATATTACACTGTGCAATATGAAAAGCAATTTTACCCCGGCATTCACGCGGTATCCGGAAAAATTCATATCCTCTTCTAAAAGCCTAGCTAAACAAAACGCCGTGGGTTGAATACGATACGCTTCTTGAAGACAAGCTTTTGTGTATACTGCATTAGCCAAATTATTTTGAAGTATTTGTCCTCCTATGCAAGATTCAAACTCTTTCAGAATTTTGTTTGCAGCTCCACTGTGTCTCGATATATAAAACAGCATAAAAGTAAGAGTGTTAGCCAACTGAAAAGTATTAAAATTATTGCGGATGTAGTAAAAGAGTCGTCCGTATGAAAACTTAATACAAAAACAGATTTATAGCTCGATAAGTTCGCATGAAAAATTAATGATTTTAGAAAAGTTAAAAAAAAAAACGAATATATCCATTTACTTAAAAGATAAAAACACATGTTATTGTAAATATCTCACATCTAATGATTGAATCAAATTTGTGCATAAGAACACATACATACATATATTACACAATATAACATCCTTAATTAGGAGCAAAAATGAAGAAAGTTGGCCAACAATTTTCAAACGAAATTATTGTTAATAATCAAGTCCTATTTACATAACAAGACAGAAACTTGATTTTGTTCCTTCGGTTTTGGAAAAAATCGTCATTTTTCAATTTATTTTTAAAATATTTTCAAGATATCTATTAGCGGAGCGTTCGAATAGAGTACTAACATTTAATCTGCTTACCGTTTCTATTCCTGCTGATATGAAATCGATGATTGCCGATTTTTTGTCGCGTTCATCAAGATCCTCAGTCCTTAATATACTGATAAAAACACTTCGCACATCATCCACGTTGCAGTCCAATTGTTCCTCTGTGTATGCAGCGTCAACCAGCTCTGATACTATACTATAAAATATTCAATAAATCTTTTAACGCACACATGATTTAGAGCTTTAGTTTTAGAAAAGTATTGACTCAGAAAATTCGTGTTGGTCTGACTTTCTAAAAATATTGGAATTAAATATTTATATTTACAATACAGTTGCAAACAATACATTTCGAACAGGATAATAAAGTTGTTACAAGTTTTTGTGTTTATTTGAGGAATTACAATTTTAATTATTTATGTACAGAACATTTTGTGGATAATAAAATGAAACAATAAGTTTTTTGAATTGTTTGCATTATTTTTTAATTTACGGGCTGCAATTTTAATAGCAACCTTTGTTTTCTTCAAGAATTAAAATTTCCTTGATAAATACAAAAGTTTAATTTTCCCTCATTTGTGATTTTTTCCTGCGGAGCTGTTTAAAATGTGTTACTGTTGTTCAATAGTCAAAATTTAATTTTACTGGGCGAAATGTCGTTTTAAACAAATTACTGTGTTTAATTACGTGTAATTGTTGTAAGTGATATGCAGTGGTATTAAGTGCTTACAAATTTTATATGGTGCAGCACTTTGACTTGTTTTTTTTATCTGAGCATTTCTTCAGATAATAATAGTTATTATGAAAGAGAATTTTCATATAAAAAAAATTTGCTTACTTATAAATCGTGTCTTCACTATGTGCAAAATCCCTGTAAGTTTTTGTTGGCAGATACTTCCAAAGGCCCAAGCCGTAATATGAGTCTCTTTGAGATATGAACAGGTTTTTGACTGCTCGGGCCAGGCTCCGAACGTATTTAGGACGATGTAGGTCTGTGGAAAGAAAACCCAATCGTTTTCCTAACATTAACGTACACACTGCTTCCAGTCCCATTAGATTTGCTATGTCTTGAAAATCATGTATGCAAGACGTTTCGGGATCCACTTTGCTTTTAAGAAGATTTATAAAGTCATCACATATCTCATTGAGTGTTGGCAAGAATGCATAAAGCACTCTAGGCGATGTTATTTGAGTGGTCAACTTTGAACGCAAAAGTAACCACTGTTCACCCTGTCTGAGAAAATCTTAGCAATCTGTCAATAATAAATGTTATTAAAACTAGAAAATATACTCGTTAGTTATTCCCACGCTTGCATATCTATCAGGCCGTGATTTTCTGTATCGAGCTACAATTTCAGTTGGTGGTCTGAAGGGATACCGACTTGGATATCTTAAAATTTTTTCAATATCGTGACGGTCAAACAGATGTATTATAGGTGTACCTAAAGCAGTAACCTCTTTAACTATGGGGCCATATATTTTGTTGAAATCTGAGAAAAAATTGTTTGCTTACTAAAATTTATAAATAAATGAAATTGAATTATGATCAAGTACCTGAATACATTTCGTGCAGTTGTAGAATGCTGTACTTCCAGAAAAATACCCACTTTGTTCCTATAAGTGGTACATAAAGTGGCCCGGGGATATCCCATAGTGTCTTAACATCGCTTCTATTGTGCGCGCGCCATGCGCTGAGCTGAGTGAGTATTTTGTTGAAGTTGACATTAAGGAGAAGTGTCAGCAATATTCCAATGCACAAAATTAAAAAAATAAACATTCCGCTCAAAGCTGGAACAGAAAAATAAATATTAAAGGCGATTCATAAGATTGTCCAGCACTTCCATGTTTTATTTATGTACAAATTTGGCCAATTATTGTCACCTTTAGATAATTTAATAATATAACCTAATTTTGAAGATATTTGTATAAATAAAAAATTTTCTTAACCTACATAGTACCTACATATTACTTCAGAGAGAAAAATCTTGTGCAAATTTGGGCCTTTTTCGTAATACAAAAAGTTTTGATTATTTATTTATAATAACTTTACATATAATTCGGTTAGAGTTTTGAAGTTTCAGATGTTTAAGATGTGGGTAATTTTAAATTAAAGATTCTAACCCAAATATTTCCAATTTGCTTTAAGCCTTTTTAAACAGTTAATTTTTCCTCTTTGCGTATACTCTTTTTACGAAGCGCACGCAAAGCGAAGGTTAAAATATTTTCGAGTTAATAAGAAACTCTAAGACTAAATTCTCTTTTTTAAACAAACAAATTAATTTTAAATGTTAAAACAATATTCATTTTATACCTTCTTTTTACAAATAAATTGTCTCCTTGATCTCATACATCTGAACAGTATAATGTATTTTAAATTACAGTTTGGTGGAATAAGAACTACTCTAATATTACACTCATAATTCCACACATTTCCACAAATACTGAAATGAACATCAAAAAGCAACTGCGAGGAATTTAAAAATGTGGTTTCTTAAACGTAATCACAGTATGCACATCCGGGGATTGAAATATAATATTATTTATTGAAAGTTTGTTTTTGCATTTCTGAGATCGTTTGGAAGCATTTTAGAATTATAAAAAAAATCGACGCAACCAGGAATCATGCTTAGTCGAAATTTTGAAAACATATTGATTTCTTTTTGTAGATTCTAATAGTATTACTTTTCGAGAATATCCTTGGAATAATAGAAATCGATACGATAAAAATTAGCGGTGTTATAAAAAATGTCGTTGGGCGTCTAGCAATTGTAAAACGTAAAATACGTTTTTCTCGTAGTCACATTTTTAAGATCGGTGACCAAAATATTTTAGAAACTACTCGATAAATTTTTTCAGTAGATCCGAACAACAAAATAAATAAGAGTCAGAATTTTAGAAGAAGAAAGATTAAATTAAAAACTCCCGCTACCAGATTTTATTACAAACAGGTTTAAGAGGCATCGAAATGACTAAATGAGTCACTACAAAGAATTACTATGGTCTGACAGCATAATTTCTTAATGTCGAAGAAGCGAAAAAAAAAATTGGTTATTAATATTTTAAAATTTACTACAGTATAAAAATGTTGAATTTGATTTGTTTATATCAACACAAAATCATTGAAGGTATTGGTTAATCTTTATCAAATTATCTATAGTTAGCCTCACAAAGAGTGCTGATATAAGCCACACGCCGACATGCATACATTTAAAATGGATAAGAGTAAAATAAATCGATATTAATTAAAGATACAATATGAATAGAACGAAATATCCTTTGTTTCAAGGGGTATTCACTCTTCGGTGTATTTTTATTGAAGTAGCAAATTTATAGTGTTTGCTTATATACGGTGAAGAGTACATACATATGTATAAGTAAATTGCAATTAAAAATTGCAGTAGGCCAAGGCAGAAGAAGAACAAGATATAAGGGGTATTCACTCTTTGGTATATTTGGTCTTGTATCACAGCAAATTCTACTACATTGTACTTACAGTGTTGTGCAAAACAATAGCAACCATTTCTGTATAAAAATTTAATGCTGTTTTTTCCTTCATTTGATTTAGTGAAAAATAAAATGCTATATCCTATTATTGAAAATATGCATATGATGTTTCCAGATTTAACATGCAGCTGATAGTATTATTGCCAATTAGCAGCTTTATTTGCAGAATTGTGTCTTTTCTATAAAACTTGTGATTATCTTGCTAATACTAGAATTCTTTTACATTTATTCATTTCAAATAATTTAAATTCGTCTTCTCTTTTGCCCCGTGCTTTTAAACTAGTCACAATTTCAGTTTAAGTTAACAATCATCTTAGCGAAATTTTTATTTTCGCTTGTTTAAGTAAGGTATTTAGAGCGCGTAGTGTATATTTAGTAAAAACTGATATAGGAAAGTTATTAAAATAAAAATAGAATTATGTATCATATCATCCGTGCAAGCAGTTTAGCGTTCATTTGTGAAGTGTCCTGGGCTCCTGCCTTGCAGTAAGTTCGGCCCTATATTTCACAAAAAGCGAAATCGACACTAAATCACCACCGACATATTTTTTATCCTGCTTTTACACTATTACATTAAACATTTTGGAATATACTCGTACATGAAATACAAACTTAGTAAGATTGTAACAAAAAAAGATATCACTAATGTGTTAAGGGTTATAACGAAAAATATGAATATTAGATTATTATATTATTTAGTACCAACTTTTATTTTATTAATATTTTTTTTTAATTTTACAGTGTAAAACGGTTGGGTTGGTAATTAACAAATTACTTTCCCCAAAAATGTTTCATAAAATCGATGTAAGTTTTTATGAACTAAACCCATTTTAAATTATGGAGACAAGCGGGTTAGAATTACTGAGTGCGTGCTTATAAAAGGAACGCACGCAGTGAAAATATTTTACTTGTACATATCTCAAAAGTGCAAATGCCACGAAAATAACTGTGACGATTATTAAGACTGCAAAGAAAAAGTACGCGTGCTTCTCATAAAGTGTCAGATAACAAAGTTATATCGAGTTAATAGAAACTGGGGTCTTTACGTTTACTTAATGCATACCTATTGCTGAAGCTAACATATTTTCACACGTAGTTTTTTGATGTTTTGAAATGTTCATACAATTGCAAAAATGTCGAGTGTTTTGCCACAATAGTTTATCTCCATATTCATAAAGTACATATTTATTTTTCCTAAAATGGTTCAAAGTTCTGAAAAGTTTGCTCAAATAACATTAACCAAGAGAAGTTTAAAAAATTTAAAGCACTTAAAAAATAACATTCTGAATGACCAGTTATTCAGGTTTGCGTGTGAAACCTTCCCAATAACTATTTGCTACAAACTCTGCTTACAATTTCTATTGTTTTGGTTAAATTGAGTGATGATGAAGGGAGAACTTACCTAAGGGTCCTAAAGATGTAGAAATTGAGCAGCAAGGTCACTTCCTCGGCACACACTCGCGTTCCACTCTGTCCGTTGGCGCAGTTGTAAAATTACATTCATACACCTTGCAACACGCGTGAGGACCGGGACAGTAATTTGAACATATCTTTCGTTTGATTTATTCAATCACACCGCTTTCCAGAGTAAGTTGCGCGAGTCCGAATTTGATATGAAAACACGTTATGAATATTCGTGCGATAATTGCTAAATTGCGGAATGTATGGTGAACCGACTACCTGACAAATTCTGGTCTAACAACGAGCCAGAACGCGGATATTGGAATTCTAAAAGCCAATCGACTCAATATGAACGCGAAAGAATCAACACTAGAACTGATTGCCATACGCGTGCCGGTCTCGCGGACAGCTAAGCACTTTCCCGCTGCTCGTTGTAACGCAGATCAAATCTGAGGCGCGGTGCTCTTCACTTTGATTGAATTACTCCGGCGTTCGCGATCGCGACCAGATTTCCTCGAGTAGTGGATCTCGTACACAGAACGCATTTTTTGTTGTTTTGTGTAATGAGCACTATCTTATCAATGCCTCCAGCGCTTTCTGTCCAGATTAGCTCAAATGAGTACAAGTGTAATTTGTTAGATTATTAACGAGCTCTCACTTTCCGTTGATGAGCCCACTGCTTATATCTCCGCTCTAATCAAGAGTCACGAATTGCTTATGGTTCTGCAGCTTAATCTCGCCGCTTATTCATTTATATTCCGTAGTAACAGTGTACATCTCCATACATGTGTTTAACAAGCCTGAAACTCTAGCACCTGCTCGCACGGAGATATTTCTTCCGCATTACACTTGAAAAGTTATAGAGGCATAGGCCGTGAAGCCACAGCCACAGCCACCTTGTCCATCCATTCATTTTGAGACAGTTACGTTTCTGGAAATATCAGCCTTTTCGCTGTTCTGTCATTCCGTTCAGAGATTTCTGGTTTATAGATAATTTTTTTTAAATTTTATAAATTACAGGTTTATACCAAAACCAGGGCTCTAAAATATCATTAGATATGTTTATCTTTTTAAAGGAGTCGTGTAGATAAGGGTCCATTTCGTTCTTCATATACACAATTTCTTTAAATGTGCTAAATAGACTTTGGGAGTTGTGCGAATTGTGACTAATATTTTTAGTGTCGGCATGACTAAAGAATATGCCATTATAAATTATAGTTTTTCACGCTAATTTTAATTATTTTGTCTAACTCGTTGGCTGACGAAAGTGCACAAGCCACTGTAGTATATTTCGTGGCGCAGTAAGGATATGTATGCCTTATAATTTTTTTATTTATTTTAAATTAAATCTACTGAGATTCCAATTGGTCATAATGAGTTATTGAGGGTTGAAGTAGATCTCTAAATTGGTATCTAATGTGGGTTGAATCAAAGATTTCTCAAGCCTCCATTCAGTAATTGCTCGGTTTTTACAGGAATATAGAGGAAGGGTCCTTCTCTAGCTGTAAGCATGCTGATTTTGTTTGAGAATATAGAGTACTGAAAATTCCTTCTTGTCGATTGGATTTAAGGGTTTAGGATTAGTCATTATTTTCAAAAAATCGATTTTTTTACGTTTTCTCAAAGTAAAATATTTCCAAAATATTCTGTGAACATTTCAAGTCGATCCAATTGATGGTTTTAAAAATATCCTATAGTAACCGTAAGACTTTCCTACTATTGACGATAGATAGTGGAACTTTAGATGCGTTTTTCTCAAAACTCTCAAAACTACATTTTCCAACACGGTGACCATTATATTGAACGGATTTAAATCAAATTTATAAATCATTTTCTACTTATTGGCATGTAATCTATGTGTATAATAAATATCTACCTAATTTCAAGAAGAGTAATTCGCACCGCGTGATAGCAATAAAATACTGAATAAAATTATTTAAACAAATGTTGAACTGTTTTACCTAACATCGCAATAGACTTAAATTCAGAAGTTCTTTGATGAGAATACTCGGAATACTTTTGTCTTATTAAATCATTTTTCTTCTAAATGCGAATGTGATAAGCTATAATATTTTATATTAATCAGTCTTACACTGGATCACTTGTGCATGCCTCAGTAACATTGTCACAAAGTTTTGCGAACCATGAAGTGGCTTTTGGCGTTAAGAAGTATCTATGTATATTTACTTCTACCAGCAGATAACTGATAACTGATGGAAAAACAAAGTAATAAAAATGATCAAATCTCTGAGGAGACAAGTCGACATGAACTAAATTTATATTAAGATGTTTTAAATTTTGCCTATTCGACAGATTTCACAGGTGTTGAGATAAAAGTTTTGCTTTTCTGTACATACATATATACTTGGAACAGAAAATTTGAGCATTCGAATGATATAATGAATTTTTTTTTCTACATACATATATTGTTTCTATAAAGATATCGACATGGCCCAAATTTATTCTGGGACGTTCTCTCAGAATTTTAAGGTTCAATTCCTCAATCTGTTCCATTTGTCTGAGGATAGCATCATGGAATGAGGCAAAATTCACGTGAAATAATTAAACATTCGAGAGAATTTGTTTCCCCATTCGAAGTACCTATAACTGTTATAAACAGATATGTAAGTCCTTTAGTTGTTTTAAGTGCCAGAATTTTATTAGAAACGTGATTTCATATCATTTCTAGCCGCTCTCATTAACATAAATCAAATAAGATTGCAGAAAAGGCAATAGGAATAATTAAAAATTTTTTTTTAAAAAAGCAACAGCTCCTTAGCTTAGTACCTACATACATAAATATTATTTAAAAGGAAAAACTCTTTTATGAATAAAATGCGAAAGTAAATGAAAACTATCGAAGCTCTTGATTAAACTTTTGAAAATGTAAGGTACATATGTATGTATGTACATACTTAAAAGTTCTTCTAATGACTTTTCTTCTCAATATTTGCTTGAACTAACTTTTGTTATCATTTTATAGGGCCCATTCAAAAAGAATTTCCTGCATTAAGCATGCCAGGAAGAAATTAAAATGATTAATTTCTTAAATTGATAATCTTTCCTTTAGAGTTTAAAGCAATGATAACGAGGAAAGGGTCATACCCCATAAAAAGTCATTCATGGGTTGTATATCTGAATGTATATTTAAAATGCTTAATATTTAAGCTATTTAACTGACCAATTGTTACTTTCATGTTTAAGAATTAGTGAAGCAATGGGGTCAGAACATTGTATCAAAGATAAGCACAAATTCTGGTTGCACTCTTCTCAAAACGTGAAGAAAATCATGTTTTCTTTTGACAGCTGTTAATGGTTTTCTTCATGTGTTTTTTTTTTCACAATATTATTAGTTTCAACACATTAGAGCGGCAAAAATATGGAATTAAGACTTAAATTGGTTACTTTTTTCTGAATGTTATTTTTCTATACCGTTTTTGCAAATTAGCCCAAACATTTTTTTTACGGAAATTGTTTGTTTAATTAACTCATTTTCTATGTGTATTAGGGTATGTATTAGGGTAAAATTATATTTCTTAGCCATGTTTTTATACGTCTCCACTGAAAAGTTTTCACAGCCAGCAGATCCCCATTGCAACTTACAATGTAATATTTTAAGATTTTACTAAATGTTTGAAGTCGGTGCGAAAACTTGAATGACATAAATTCCATACCGTACAAAATCATTCATAGTTTGGGTAAGCCATTAAAATTAAAGTTAAAAAATTGTTCAACATCATTGAATAAGACAAATTGCTGAACTCTACGCTGTATTAAAAGCTCTAGGAAGCAGAGATTGCAACAAAACCCAGTATTCGATTAAGCAGATGTCCTGGGATTTTAAAATAGATGGCACAGAACTTTTAAAAAGAAATGATTCGAGCCCGAGCTAAATGTGGGATACATAAAAGCTTTAATTGTGCTTCTAGTTCTTATTGCCCCAAGTTTTTAAGAAAGAATTTTTCCTATATACTAGACTACGCGGGTACTTTAGTGTATTATAGCTATATTTATCAGTACTACCACAGATAAATAACTATTTATACATATATTTATCTGTGGTACTACCCTTGTGTGAAGAGTATAATAGTGATCGCCTTATTAACTGCTAGCTACTCGGTAGGTGGCTCTAGCTGTATCGTTTCAAAATTAATAAAATAAGCTTTTGTTTCTGAAGCAAATCTTGGCAAGAAAAAGTAATAAATGTGAAGCATGAGTTAAGACTGTGATTTTATTGTGATTTAGAGCCTCTCTAATGTTATTTTCAAAACAACAGATTCACAGTTGTGAAATCTTCGAAAGCCCGACTACAAGAGGTAAGCAGTTTATTATTATCACTCATAAGCTTTTTAATAGGGTATCCCAAAAACCAACGTCCAAACGAAAACGGATGATGAACCAACCTCATCACTGTTCAAATAAGGCAAACTTAATCTAAGTAAAAATTTTCTACTTTTCGAGATAATGGCAGTCTTTGAAATTTAAGATAGTCGTTAAGTTCGAGCAACTTTTGAGTCATGGCCACAATTTGATATTTTTTATTCTGTGTTTTGCAAACAATTACCTAAGGAGCCTTCTATCAAATGTAAGCAAAGATATTTCCAATGGCTGTCATTTTCTCACAGCAAAGAATTCTTTTTCAATTTTATGTGTGTCAACATTTTTTCCTTCAAGTTTGAATAACCATACC
This sequence comes from Eutolmus rufibarbis, assembly GCA_963920795.1. Classification (NCBI taxonomy): domain Eukaryota; kingdom Metazoa; phylum Arthropoda; class Insecta; order Diptera; family Asilidae; genus Eutolmus; species Eutolmus rufibarbis. Next base: position 377,128 of record OY987204.1, read on the forward strand.
GTAAAAAAATATACTGAGCTTAACTGGCCAATATAACGTGTACTATTTTGAGGAAAGAATGAATTCGGAAATAAAACCTGTGAAAATCCTTTGAGTAGGCATTTGGTAAAAAGTTTTTCACCCAGTGCGTATAATTATCTCTTGAAAGGGAAATCTTTCTTAGCAAATCATTAATTAGAAGAAAACTATAAATTCGCGGTGATTTCGCTGAGAAGATATAAGTAATCTAGAAAGAACATATTTCCCAGACGTTTGACGGTCTGCGAGCTTAATTTTAGGTGTTCCATTTCACGTTCTTAAATTAAGATATCGTTCAGGTTAGTACCTACTATCTTAATAGCATCATATCATTATACTTGCTTTTATTGTGCCATTATAAATGGCTCGAAATCCCCGCTTTCCTAATTTCGCCGACTATTACTCGCAAATAGCCCAGATGAGATTTACCCACTGGCACAAAATTTCGCTGGGGGAAAGAGCTTTTGGCTTCCCTCGTCTTCAGACGCAGAGCTCCCTTGGGTATTCGCAGAAACAAGTGTTTTTGAACAACGTGTCAGGCATAATAATAAATACAATTAATTCAGAGTATTCATATTCGGATAAAATTGCATACAAAATTAATTATTTTAAAACACCCTTCATAAAGATCGCTCGCTGGCGCCAACACTTAGTAAACCCCTCTAATGAAAATAAATGCTCTTAATTAATAAACACGCATTTGTGGTGGGGTGCTTTTAACTGACTCACTTCTGGTGCACTGCTTGTATTGGAAAAGGGTGGTCCTCTTTCCTCAACAAAACATTTTTTAGTGTGCCTGAATGTAGCCAAGGGCGGATTCTGCTTGTGGTTCATCTCCTACCATTAATCTTTTTAAAAGCGGTTTTATTATAATTTCGAAATTGAAAACGCTGTAGTGGTAGAGTCCTCGTTTGTATGAGCAAAAACTTTCTTCTGAAATACCAGATTAAATAACAATCTATTTAAATCAATATACAAGATGTTTTTTTTATTTTTGTTTCTATTTCAATCTAAAAATGTTAATCCTGAAATTTGCAGATCTGCCAAATAGAACAGATACATATATCATAATTCATTCATTTATGCACTTTGGTGTTTAAATATTTTTTTTTTTTAAATTTATAAAATGGGTGTATGTTGGAGCACCTAAGAGACTGAAGTTCAAACTTCGAAACATAAGCGAACATTCTAAACCTACAGTTGAGAGTTTGAAAAATAAAAAAGAGAACAAGATTAGAAGTAAAATTCCATTGAATTCTGTTTTCTTGTTTTTGTATATAATTCTAAAATTTGACTTATTGTTAATTTCACAATTTAGTCCATATCAAAATGAAATACTTTTCGAGTCAATTTGATGAATATATTCTGTCTTGCTTCAAAATTGTGGTATGTATTTAGATTATATTACTATAACTGATAAAACTTTTATGAATTTTTAGCCTAGTTATTTACAGTCAGTTCAAATCAAACGTGGTTATTAACAAATTGGTTTGTAACAAAAGTGTCTATTTCCTTTAGAATGCATCAAAACTGTCTATTTACAAATTTTGATTTGCTAATAGCCAATAGGCATATAAATCCACTTTGAGATACACATTTGAGTTCTTAACAATTTAAGTATTCTTGTGAAATATTTTGGGCGGAAGGTAAAGGTTTATACAAACATTCGATTTAGCTACAAACTTAACTGAACGAGCAATGAATTTGTTTAGGTATTAAATAGTTTAGATATTCTTAACAATGTGCGAAGTGTTCTTAATTAATTTGAAAAATTGATTATTCTTTTGGTTGATATTATCATTATATTATTTAAATTATTTATTTTATTTAAGAATATCAAAATAGTATACTTAATTGCCTTGCCAAGACGCAAAGTTGAAATGATGATAAAGACAGGTTTATTGATCGAGTTATTCTGCACGGTTCTAGTCGACGTTTTTTTTACATAAATTAATTCCATAAAATCTCACGTGGAAAGCTATGTTTATATCATAAAAATTCACCCTAAAATTGTGACAAAAGACTTATAATATTTTTCGCAGCCCGTAAAGCGACCTACTACTTCTTATACCCCACAGTAAAACGGGATTGTCAAACATTTCACAAAGCCATCAAAACAAATCCTTAAAAATCTTTGCTTCAATTGGGGATAAGGGATGAAATTTATTTTTTTTTGGGATTTATGGCATTCGTCTGCGCGCTGCAAACATCTGAGGCTCAGTTCCTGCAAAAAACGACACTTTCGATTAATTAAGTATGCAATGCGGGTGTCAGGTTCACCGGAACCTTTAGGAGATAAAAGTTATGAGGTCAAAAGTTATAGATTTGTCTCAAGTTTTCCGTTTTCACTTAGGTCCAGTTTTGCAACCGTCAATCAAAGGACAATGGATAAGATATATAGGAGCTGAGACCACCCCAATATTAATAAATTATAAATGAGAACGATTTTTCGAAGACCATTGGTTACTATGCATTATCCGACTTATCTTATTATGGGTCTGTTCGAAGTGATTGCCTCGAAAAAAAGGACAATGGTAGACACCATTTTTCATAACACAATGCATTTTCGATGACGTCCAAGACTTTTCGTGGTGTATTAAATTAAAGGTCAGATTTCCTCACTTTCCCCATTTTGTGGGAGTATTTACATCTACAAATTAAAATTTGGAAACAAGGAAATAATTTTAAACTTTCGAATATTTCGTGAGAAAAAATGTAATCAGCAAACCGAGCCACGCGGCTTGAGCGTTTGTTTTTTTATTATCAATTTGATATTATATTTAATATATCAAATAGAGAATATTTTGAGACATGTAAATTTATTAATAATGCATGCACAATTATAAATAATAATAACTAAAATATGATATATGTATGTTAAGTGTTAAATGAAAGCTTTGTTTAAAAATATTCATAATCGTCATCACTTTCCGAGGTTGAAGAGCTTGACAATTATTGTACTTCTTCTAACTCATCTATTTCACTGTTTTTGTTTTCTTTTTTTTTCAACCTTGGAAACTATTTGTTCCCTGCATATTTCTTTCCTTCCGTAAGTTGTGACGTCACGCTCATGAAAGTGTCACAGGAACTCTATAACAAAATATCGTGATACCCTCGAGTTTGTCCCTCTTTTGCAGGGTATGTATTTTAAAATTTTTAGTTTTTCAAAGTGATTGAAAGCTTGTTTTTAAAAAATAATTTTGTTTTGCTTTAATTGTTTTTTAAATTAAGAGATTTGCATTTTTTCAAGGAAGGAAAGTGGGTGTATAGTAAATCGGTTTAACAATTAGGAAAAGCTATTAAACCTCAAGTTTCCTAATGGTTATGACACTGACTTTTTGACTAGAAAAATTTAAAAGGTTATCTTCCTCAACCCTCACTCCATCCTGCCTCACTATCGCCTAAGTCTATTAAAAAATCTTGTTGTTGGAAAATTAAATTTGATGCCTGGTAATATGTACAATATATGTACGTATGAGAAAAATAATTCTAAGATGTATGCTTGCTTGAAATAACACCAGATACGTTCATTCCTGCATCAGCGTTAGGGCGCCTCCTACCTCAAATGTTTATTTGCAATGAGAAGGTTTCCATTTCCACTTGAAAATACGTGCTGCAGTTAAAATCGTTCTCGCCTAAAATAGGGAAGGACCCAGCAATTAATTAAGCAGGAGCGACACGTTGGAACCATTATTGGTGTAGTAAAATTACGACATCTTGTTGCTTTTATGTAAGTAGCTTTCTTCATTTGGAGAGCATGTTCTCTCTTATTAGCACAATCTCCAAGATAATTAGTAAAGGGACAATCGTGAAAGCATTTTGGGAAAGGGTAATTAATTTATGTCGGAAGAATTAGGGCAACGACAATAATTACTTTTCCGTTATAGAGGTAACAAATGCTTAATAAAAATTAATCATCGCATTACCAACCGACATCTTTATATTTTCAATTTTTTCTACATATGCATTACATACGCGTACGTATTATTATAGTACTAAAAATGTTGGTTTTTCAAGAATTTGGTAGTGGATAATTCTTTGGGAAAATTAATGCGTTATTTTTTGTTAGTTCAGGCGAAGCAATAATGAAGATTCCAACCATTTTCGTTGGTACTTTCAATTCAGGTTCTGTACCAAAAATGATTAAACGCGGAGAGAACTCGTCGATTTGTCTGTTCGTTAGCCTATATTAACACGTTGATAATTTATTACAACATTATTACATTATGTACAATACAACATACTTTATTGTACACCAGTCTAGAAATATACATATAAGCCATTTAGACTTTTCATTCTGCTGACAGCTAGTTATACCTACATCTGTATGTATTTTTGCAAAAAACACCTTTTTCAAGTTGTGTTGTAGCATATGTATGCGTTGTCATTTTCATGCCAAAATGAGGGGAAGCATTTTTCTCGATGTCATAATATTGCTCCCAGTGCACCATTTTCTTTAAATTTTTGAATATTTTAAATTAGCCTATAACACTCGTAGATCGCAACAAATTCAAAGACACCTCAAATCGCTCTACGAAGAACATGCAAACATACGTATCCAGCCAAAATCATAACCCTCTTTTACCTTCATCATAGTCGCGTAAAAAAGGGTGTTGAAATGAACTATCTATACAAATATAAAATAAATTCAAGAAAAGAAAATTGACATAAATAATTTCTTTATCTGAAATACAAACCTCTAAACTGTTGTGAATAATAACCAGGATCTTTTTATATGCTTCTTGTATATCGCAATAACGCGCAAAATAAGTGTGTGCTTACATAATCGACTATGTTAAAATTATATTCAAAATCTAGAGGGTTGTTAATATAATAGATGTGCATATCTTATGGATACTTTGCACGTAGATTCAGATTTCCTGTCTAATTTCAAATGCTAAAAGTGGGACACTAGCATTTAGATTTCAGAATCAATATCGAATATGTTTGGTCAAACAGTCCAAGAAGACCGCGAAGCTTACATTTCTCTTGTTCTAAATCCAAAATTCATCACACGAACAAATATGGAGCATGAAGTCATCAAGTAACTACTAATAGCCAGGCGAGCACTCATAATTACGTATGATATTCGAAACACGTTGCGTTCAACATGTTCCCTACGTACGTGTTAGCGACAATTAAAACATTGTTCATATATTCGGGTGCCAACAGGCAACAATTTACATGACATATTTGTCCTCCTGCGGGAAGCACATTAAGGACAAACATCTTGTATTAATCAATCTCTGCATTTTACAACTAATGGAAAAGAGCTTGCAAACTTATTCGATGTGGTGTAAAGGCTAATCAAAGATTTTGCTTATTTTTAATTTCGTTACTGGTACTATTTTATTTAATATACAGTCTAAAGGGTTCGAGCTTCGATAAAATTGTTTGTTGAACCACAACCAACATTAGTTCGAAGGAAGAAGAATACTTTTATGATAAACTGTGTAACAACTCATCTCTTTCATTCCCATATAAATTCATTATGGTGTCGGAAGTTATTTCCAATTTACCTTACAAGGGTCTGCTATTGTTCCCTGGGTGCACATTTCCGAGCAACTAAGTGGGCAAAAATTTGGGGTTGGCGGATCGTACGCAGTTTTCTGTGACGGGAATTTTTATCGGTTTAGCCTTCCTTTTTTTAATGTGATTTCATAGATTTCGTTAGTTAGCCCCACAACATTTGGAACAATTTGAGTATAGATGCAAAAGCATCAATCACAAATTGATAAAAACATATCTGAAGACCCAAGAATTAATTGAATTTTCTGTAGGTATTTCGATAAAGCACAATGAAAAACTTGTGTATTATACAATATTTGCACAAAATCGACACACATCTCGTTTTATTTATTTACCAAGATTTTATAATGTTATATAAAATATAATATGTACAAACAAAATGTTTTTTGTTTCGTTCCTTAGCAGATTATGAATTTAAAACCATTCATCGAGACCGCCTAAATGAGGTTTGTTTTTAGTTTATTGGAATATTACAACTATTTGATAAATAAAATATCTGATGTATTTTAAAGATATGGGCACTTACATAAATTTAAAACACATTTTGTAATTTTTGTTTCTTCTACAGTAAAAAACCGAGTAAAGTTAATTAAGCAAGGAAAAAGGGAAAATAATAATTTAATATATATTTTTATAGGAAAATCTTAATGTTAGTGTTTCTTATATGTGATACAGATGAAGCAAAAATCTTGTTAAATTTCTGCCACACCCGTCCGCCAAATAATTTATTAGCCTCTCCTTATTGAAAAAATTATTTCATTGACGACGTTAACAAATCGATTTAGGTAATTTCCACCCTGCCTTTGTTTTGCTAGCTATACTTAGATCATAAATAATTTCCATTCTTGAGACGTTTTTTATTTCATTTTACCCGGAAAATTTTTTCAATTAAGCAGTTCAATAAGTGAATTATTGTTTTATTTCTTTACTTTCGCCTGCCCTCCCTGACAGTCCCAGGCACCGAAAGAGCTCTTATTGTGTACACTGACACAACTTAGGGCGCGGATTTCAGCGATTGAAGCGGCGGAAAGAAGTTTTTAAGAGTAATAAAGGCGAAATGTCGCATATTTTTATGACACTCGTTTTTTCCATTCCGGACATTTTCGATTTGAATTTCAATTGAAGCATTGAATTGAATGGAAAAGGAAAGGGCAACATTTAAGAAATCGAAGGGAAAATAATCCATTTCGAGCAATAGCCGTAATATCATTGCAACATTGCACGGCGCAGAGGAGGAATCAACATCACCAATACTACAGCAGTAAGTAGAATTTAGTGCATCCAATTGAAGGTTCATATTTATTAAAAAGAACTGTAGGTACATTACTTCATTGTATTTGTCCCCACTTCTTGAAACCTGCATGCTGTCCTCAATCTCATCATTTGTAATAGAATAGGGTATTTTTGCATGTTTTGGGGGGGATTTCAATAGACAGATTACGAATATATGATATGTAAAAATTCGTTCGCGGTACCCACGATTGGTAAGAGTATGTACAATATACATACAATGTGATACAATACATACATATGTATGTATATGTATATGAATGCCCAATGTTGGAATATTTTTTATAATTTATTTAACTTTTACATGTTTCAGTTGAAAGGATAAATCTTGCTTTATTTTTTATAATTTATTCGGTATTTTATTGAATTATTATTTATATTTTTAATTGAAAATTTATTTCCTTAGAAAATTTAGACAATGTATATTTTTCTATGTTCAATAACTATTTTCAATCACAGCTAAACATTTGGAAATCAGCGGAATATTTTAAAATTAAAGGTATTTTGCACTTTTTGAGGCTCCTGAATTTTCGGAGGCAATTTTATTTTACTTTTTTTTTTTATATTTTTCTTACTTTCCTACCTTATTCCTTATCTGAAAGATTTTCATTTCAAAAGGCAAGGCTCCAACAAAAGTAAAAAGGCTACCAAGATTTTATTAAAAGTCCAGTGCTCAAAAGGAGCGAAGCAATAAATTATTCACTCATGTTTGTCTTACACCCCAAAAATTCAATTAGCCTAATAAGATTATACGAATATAAATTTAAGTTAAGAAACCACAATCGTGACACAAACTACATTTCTAGAGCAACCACACAAGATGCGATTGCAATGGTCGTCACAAAACATATTGGCTTCAAATAGAAGCTTTTACAACTTTCTCGCCGGAAGCGCTTTTAGCATTATTTAATTTTATTATATATGTCCTTCCGGGTGCTAATCGAGTTAGGAAAATATATAGCTACTATATTATCGCAGTGCACTTAACCCATTAGGGATGCCCTAGCTGTCGTCCAATCTTTGCTGGCTGTGGGTATGTTAAGGGATAAATTCTCGAGCGGTTGCCTAATTGAAACTTCACGACGAAAGGGGAAACCAAAGTTTTATTTGTTTATGAAAAGATTTGTATATGGGCCAAAACCACTAAACTATAAATTTCAAAGTTTCAGTTGGAATCTATTAAAACAAGATTTTACAAGTAGGACCAATAGATTGTTTGTTAACCTTTTGAAATGTAATTTGCCAACTTATTTGGATCCGACATATTATCGTTAGATATTATGTACATGATACATTTTTTAGGTTTTAAATAAAACCTTAAATAAAAGGTAGTAAAAATAAATGTAAAAATGTATATAGAAACTGAAACTTTTAAATTTAACTTCTAAATCTATGTTTCGAAAACGGTGTCGATTAGCATTTGAGTTAAAAATTATCTCCCCAAAAATCGAAATAACTCACGTCGATGTTAAAAAGAGATTTCCCTATCTATTTAATTTTCAATAACGTAATAGACGGATCCATTCCATTGAAATTTATCTCAGCTGTTCTAATTTCAAGCTGACAATCAGTTTTAAGTTTAGTTCATAAATCAAACCAAGTTAAATTAAAAGAAAAATGTCTAACTAGAAAAATTATTCATATTGTCACTTGCAAATGTCACCTGTTGTAAGAGGAGCGGCAGGGACTCGTTATTTGTAAAAGTATTAAATTTTGTCGCTCGCGAGTCAGACCATTTGCTGCTGGCAGCTCAGCTCTGCTTAATATCAGTCGCCCTGCACCTAAAACCAATGACAACATTTTTTTAATTTAATTACTGAACCCCACGCGCCCATAATGCGGACAACTTTATTTTAGCTGTCTGTCCCCCGTTAGTTCCTGCTTATAACGCAAAAGATAATTAAGCGGAACTGGCTTCCTCCCGCTAGCCGGCCCAGTTACCCAGCAAACGGGGCATCTGGGCTTAATTACAAAAACACGAAATTATACTTTTTGTCGTTCCTTCTCCGAGTTTTAGATACATGTGTCTCGGGGACGGCGCGGCGGTCGTTGCTGCCGCACAGCGAATGTATAAACAAAGAATATTAGCAATCATAATTACACGGTTAATGCGTATGCAGATTTCAGCCGGACTCCAGTTTTGCTACTTGGTGCATTAATTACTGACTAGCAATAGCTTTAATAATTCTGGAAGCTTTTAAAGAGGTGCCACCGGGTGTGCTTTCTTTATTGAAATAGGTTCATTATTTTTTTCAAGGAAGTACACTCGGAGAAAAATACTATTTTATCACGTTTCAGACATTGGGTATGACACCCCGGAGTATTGTACAAAAGTCGTACAAAACTTTTTTTCATTCGCATGTACATACAAGGAATGTAGAAAAAGATAAGGTAGAGCAAGTAAAGAATGCGTAGGTACTATAGAACTTTATTTTTTGTATTTTAAATTAACTGAAATTACAAACAAAACTTTTTTAAAGTAATGAACGCACAAATATATAGCTATTAAAGAAAAAGAAAATCCCTGTGCGCTTTTAGCTTTAGGAAAGGGCAAAGAGTATGCGCATAAATTACTCTTCATACATTACGTCCCGACAAAATGTATACTGATATACTTGTCTTTCGATGTGCACAAACAAGTTTATAATTATACCAAATTTTAAGAAGAGGAGCATGTATAGTTTCTGAAAAAACTACTGTGATATACAATAAATACAGGAAGCAAAGTCTCATATTATAAAAGTTCCGTGTTTATTCCATTTAGGAAAATCCCCCCAACAAAATTGCATAATGATTCAAGTTCGGTATTTGTCCGGCAATTGCTGATATTTGTATCTTGGATTTTTTTGAAAGAGGGTAAGTTTTTGGTATAACAATGTATATATGTTTGTTAGTTTATTTATAGGAACTACATAATACTTTTGGTTTTTAGACTTATCACACCTTTTTCTTATTATAAATAAAGTACATATGTAGATGGAGAACAAAAACTCGATTTGCAACAAGATGTACATTTAAAACAAAGCAAAGGATTCCTTCAAATGTGCCAGTCACCACCGCAAATATTAACACCGTTGAAAACCTTTTCAAAAAGCAGTAGAAGTTTTGCCACTAAACCCCTAATGCTCATGAAAAGGCATTCAGCCCTCCGAATTTAATTCCAGGATGTTCGAATTAAAATACAAAGCATTTGTGAAGGCTCACAATAACAGGGGAAGTCGCTTCAGGAGTAATCGATCATACCATTTAGAAGAATAGCTGCTACCTGATGTTGTTTCTTTTGTGCAGTATCCTCTTCCAATTGACTTCATTTTAATGCGCGCTGAGTAATATCAGGCAGAATTCTATTAGGGGTATCTGATGCTATACATAGTGCCTAGATTTATTTGGCGCATACACAGGTAAATGAAACTGAATTAGTTTTATTGGTATTGATCAGATTTTTTCGATAGAATGGTTAGAAAATCGCTTTTACACGCTTGTAATTCGATCACAAATATTTCAACTATTTTTATATGATGTATATTATATTTTACATAAAAAATATAAAGATAAGGAGACGTATGATCATCCTAGAATTATAGGCTCATCATATGCGAAGTAAGGTAAGATGTAAACTTTTGCTAGTTTAAGTCTAATCCTCTTACTCTAGAAATCATCACTAATCCAAATTTTTTTTTTAGTTCGGGATACACCTTGTTAAAAACGCCTGACACATTACTGCAATGATACCAAGATCAATAACTTCATCACCTTTCCGACAAACATAATATTTGCGAAGCTTTGTAATAAAAGTCGGGTAAGTTCATATTTATGTATTTCATTTTTGTTTTCACATAAAAGGAGCAAATTGAGCTATATTTATTATTATCATTAAGAGTTATCACTACTGTAATGGGCTGACATTAGAAGGCATTTTTAAAATTCTGTTTTTTTTCTGTAAGAAAAAATAAAATTGATTGTTCTGAAATTGCTGCCGCTGTTTATTGACAAAATGAATACATATATGTATGTGCACACATCTAAAAACAAAAGGAATTAATGTTTAAAATTAAACCCTAAACGTTGTCTTAGACTGGCTATGACTTGAGGTAGGGAATTCATTATATCTGAAAATGACAAAATATCTGAAAACATTAAAAATTTAGCGTCTTCCATTATAGAGAATTTGTTGAATGAAAAAATAGTCCAAACATACATGAATTTTGATTGTTTTGTTAACTGATATTTAATCAAATATATTATGTACATTTTTTTTTCAATTAATATTTTTAAATAATTACAGCAGAAAACTTATCCGATTCTTTACAGCTTTCCATATTATTTATTTATATGTATATTATAGTTTTATTTGTTCCTTTTATTTCATTTTGGTCTCAAATTATTTCAAACATCTTGAAGTTTACAAACATGTTTATTTTTCACTAAAATTTTAATTTAAACAGCAAATTGTAACTACTTTTTATACATGATGATTATACTCGTCATAATGCAAAATATCACAATTTCTCGTCAAAACAGCTAACAGATTAATATTATTATAGCCTATATTATATCAGGATTAATCGATTTTATAAAACATTTACAAAATGACGAATTTTTGTGAACACTTGCGTTTTACGAACTATTGTATTCATTTAATATGTAATTTTCAAAACAAATGGATAAATCTGGTAGAGGACAGATAGTGGCGGATTAAGATTTATGAGGCCCCAAGCAGAGTCGCTTCGTCGACATCCGGTTCGTAAAATTAAAAGTTAAAAATATAATTCAATATATCATAACTTTACTTTTTATTAACAATTTTTTTGTAGTTTATTCCTTGATTACTTCGTTGAAATTTATGTCATGAAGTATGTCTACGTCGATGCAAATTATTTCCAAAGAATTTTCACCAATATTATTCCTCTAGGGATTTTTCAGTATTTTTAATTGTGAAGAAAAACGGTTAGCTGAACAGGTGAAATATTCTAATGGCTATTTGTATAATAGCTACATATGTACATATGTATATAGGGAGAAAACAAATTTGATTCGATCTTAAATAATCTTCTCATTCAGATAGCAGCTGATCTTGTTTGCTGTGCTTTTGTACTTTATTTCAACATATTCCTTTCCAGTAGTGATAACCTTCAATTTAGCGTAAAACCACTTTTTTAATAGTGTAATTTTATGCATTTTATGACCTAAAACTAAAATCACACATTACTGCTGACGATTGAGAGCTCATTTCTGTTCTAAACTCTGGAGAACTCAAAAAAAGATGACACGATAGTCATATAGTCTCGAATTTTAACCCTGTCTGGAAGGTTTGGAAGTGAAAACCCTGCCACCTTTGTGTTAGCAATTGAAATTTACTGCCGGAAAATAAGGGTAGCACTATGGTAAAATACCATCGGTCAGACCCAGGGCAAATTAAATATCACCCATTTTACAGTGCCACTTAATCCATTCATGTTCATGTATTGGCCATATATCAAATTAAAAGAAGTCAATCAAGTAAATGCTCTTCTTTAAAGGGATTAGGAACTAACGTGCGTTATTTATACATTTTTAATTTTATGGGATGACATAAAATAATCAGAGCAAAAAGCCGTTCAGTTTAGCACAACCCTCCCTTCCCATTAGATAAATTGCAACATATAATGCGGAGGGCAAACACCAAAATGCTATCGTGCAGATGTTGCGAACGGAAAGAAGAAAAATCAAAATGGGGCTGTCTTCCTTTCGGTAACTAACAAAGACTGTATTAATTTGTAGCATGAGCAAGAGCAGTTATATTTAAGACCCATCAATCAACATTAAAATGACGTGAAAGCATACATATAAAACAAATTTCGGGAAATCATTGCAGTAGCACTTAAGTGAAGCGAAAATTTCGTTCATTGATAATATTTTATGGATAGTTATTTCCCGCGTTATTACTCATTTCAGTGAGATGCTAATTTTCTATTTTTTGCACTTTTTTTTTTTTTTTATAAAATGGTACCTATATTAATTTATTTTATAAAAAGAATTGTATTATATGAACTAGTGTACTAATTGAATAATTAATCATTAAAGAGCTAAAACATGTGGGAAAGACGAGCTATTAGTACTTTATTTTCAAATTTATTGAGAAAATACACAAAAGCTTGACTTAAGTTAAAGTAACGCTTTAAACGAAATCCTTATAATTTCATGCTGTCACCTTTTTTCTCATATGTACCTATATTAAACAAGTATTGATTAAATAAATAATAGGCCAATGACAATTTACCCTGGAAAAAAAGAAAGTAAGAAAATGTGCCCTTGAACCATTTTTGAAAATTTGTCCTTGGGAATGTATTTGAAGAGACTGCTCCTGCACTAATATTTATCCACTATTTATTCTATGATATTAATTCGTTTATAAAAAAAAGTTAGTTTGAACGAATAGTGGTAGGATTTTTTAAGCTTGTTGTACTTCGATTTAACAGCTAAACTTCCGAGCTTTCGTTTAAGCAACATAATAGGCTCCTATTACGTTGCGATATTTTTAAAAGAATTCAAAACTTGACGAAATTTAACATTTCTTACTTCTTCACACTGTTTTCTTGAAAATGGGATGTGATAGACCATTTTGGATTTGTTCTTAGCGATCCAAAAAAAAAAATAAATAAAAATATAATTGCTAAAACTAAAAAGCTATATTTCGCAGTCCTGTGGTAATGTCGTATTAGTATTGAAGCATCTGTCGTATGATCTAACATACATATATTGATCTTGGGATAGTGCTGAAAAAGAGTGACATACCTTTGCCCCTTAACTCAGTAAGTAGCACGACGCGTTGGAGGCAAGCTACCTGAGACTTATAGGTTGTGGGTTCTATTTCCACCAGAGCTCTGTTTAAAAGTAGTTTCACAAAAATAGCCTAAGTGTGTCTTTCGATATTCGAGACAGCCGCATAAACTTAAACCGGTCCCTTGCGCATTAGTTTTTCAAAAGTTCCTATTTGAGGCATATATTGTTATTTATTGATGTCACAGGTTAAGAAGTTATTCTAATTTTGTAGATTTTTGAACTCTACCATCTATGGTCATATTGTATAATATGGAATTGAATGATACAACTTCAGCTCAGGTTTAGTAAACCAATATGTGTAGATTGGAACTGCTTCTGCAGGAAAGTGGCTGTATATTTTTATTTGCGATGGGGTATAGTTATATTGTAAATCCCTATATATATGTATATAAAATCGAAAGTTTGTTTGTTGCTCAATCACGTCTAAACGCTGTGTCCGATTATTTTCATTTTTTGAGTGAAGATACTACGTATCCCGGCCTAACATATAGGCTACTTATTATTCGCAGATTTCAAAATGGCGGACCCAAGATGGCGGGCAAAAATTGTAAATTTCAAGCGATTGCCATGAAAATTGGTATTTGGGGTTCCTTGGAGGTCCTGATTGCGAATCTACGCTCGAAATTTGGAAATTCAAAATGGCGGATCCAATATGTCGACCAAAAAACTTTCGAACTTCAACGAATTTAATTGAAAATTAGTATTATGGGTATTTTGAGGCCACTAATTTTGAATCTGCTATCAAAAATTGGAAATTCATAATAGCGGAACCCATATGACGACAACAATTTTTGGAATTCTATGAATTTAAGTCAGGTAGCGAAATAGTAAAAAAAAAAATAATACCCCTATTTATTTATTTAACACCTAAGAATGAAAACATATAAGTACAGAATAGATCATTAGCCCTTCTGATTAAGACGGTGGTAACAAAATGAGTTTTGGATGGTTCTATACCACATTTACAGGTTTTAGTAATATCTACTTCTAAACTTCCTAATCTGACTGTAGTACCAACATTTCAGAAGTATTTAACTAATTAGTATTTTTGATACACCGGGTGAAACCGGGTTACTCAGCTAGTATTATAATATATGTATAGGTGTATAGTTATATTGTAAATATTATAATATATAGGTGTATAGTTATATTGTAAATATTATATAGGTGTTTGGCGTGAGACGGGAATGTATTTCTTGACCATGTTGAGCGCCCGATGCGTCAAACTTAATTCCAATTTCAAAAATGAATCGTGTGCAGAAATATGACCATCAGCGATTATTGACGAGCGTACAACGGGTGGAATAAGGCGGCATTATTTTCTCGTTACTACTAAAGTAATTATATACACATGTATTCAACACACATGTATTAAAATCATTATAAAGTCACAAAGTCAGTAAATTATTTTATTATTTACATAAGAGTACATTTTGTGATAATATGCAATCCATTTCGTACTTTCTTTTATGAATAAAAAAAACAAGAATTAAATGGTTTAAGGGGGGAAGTCCATGTAAACGCTTCAAAATAAGTCATATTTTAAAAGTGTTTTAGAAGGTGATAAAATAATGTTATTGTTTTAAATTTTTAACATAACGTTATTTAACTTTTCTAAATTATAAAAAAAAAGAAATTTTTTTTTTTCCTTCCAAAATGGCGGCTCAGGATAATTTTTTGTCTGTTGTCTGGGACGCGAGGTCCAAAAGTGCTGCATTTCTCACACATTAACCATTGATCTTAAACAAAAAAATGAAATTGTTTTCTTTTTATAACATATTAACGGGAAGGATAGACCTATAAAATTAAAAAAAAAAGCATAAAATTCAATATAAAATAAGCCTTTGAAAAAAAATTCAGAATTTTGGGCTGTTTTTTCGACATTTTTGACCCCCAAAGTGTTTTATTAACGCGAAATATCTGAAATTTTAGGTCTATCCTTCCGATAATAATGTAGAGCAAAACCTCTCAAAATTTCAGACAAATCGGTCAATAACTTTTTGAGTTACAACACGAGCAGTTTTTCAAAATACAGTTTCGAGATAATCGCGTTTAAAGATTTAGTACAGAATAACGTGCCTTTTATATAATTTGGCATTTTTATGTATAAAAATCGACTGAACACGACAAACTCTTCAGCTAAAGTAATTCTATTTCTCGACTAACGGTAATTCTATTTTTCGACTAACGGTAATTCTATTTCTCGGTATAACGGTATTCCAGGATCGCTACTTTACAATACGCACTCCGGCGTGCTCTGTTATATTACCTATAACTTCGTAAATATTCAATATTTTTTTTTTTCCTCTCGTCAATACACGCTCAACATACTATATTTTCAGATTATGGAAAAAACAAAAAATCGATTTTGTGAAATTTTTACATGGACTTCCCCCCTTAATATAAGATCCTAATTTGCTCACATAATCTATTGTCAGGTCGATTTCAAAATCTGTACATTTATTTTTATGTTACTTTGATTTTCGTAATTAACGAACATCTAATGTACATATATGTATTATTATATTTTTTTTTTTTTTTTAGAGAAAACAAGTTTTATTTTGCTGCAGTCACGTTTATGACGAACTAAAATGAATTTCCTTGAAATTGGCTAGGATAAAAGGCAAATATAAAAATCGTTATGTGTCTTGTCTTTATAAACAATTCTAGACTTTTTTGTGAGTGTAAAAGATGTAATTTAAAGTTTTTAATATAAAATATATATATTATATAAAGAAAACGTATCCAGTACCTACGCGTTGACGTGTCCCAAAAACTGGTCTCAAATTACATCTTACTATAGAAAATCTTGTTTTTACGGGATATTCAGATGCCTTGAAAATACCCTCACGGAAACTGCTAAAAATTATGAAATCCCTACAGGAAATCATTATAGAATATTAAATTAATATAAGATACGAAATTAATATCAAATCAGTGATTTTTTAAGTTCGTCAAAAATAGAAATATAAATACATACGTATATTTAAAAAAAAAAATTAAGGGACAGTTCGTTGACCGAACTTTCGAAATTACTTTTTTTTAAACTAAACACTGTCGTCGAACTTTTAGCATGAGAGGAATAAAAAAAGCAGAGTAGTCTGCGGAAGATAAACCTTATGACGACAAGGCTTTTCCTAGCCAATCGAGCATCACTCGGCGAATAATAGACTAACAATATTAAAATATGGGAAAAAGAACACATAAGTGCTCTCAAGTTTGAACAACATTGTCCTTGCTCCGTATTTTGAGGGTATTCTCGAGGAAAAATCAATAAGAGAGTGTGGTGCGGCGCTGTGGCCTGCTTTGAGTTCCCACTAAAGAACTAGCATCGCGCTGTACACTATATTGTATGCCATTCTCGGCAATAGGACACATTGGAAGAAGACGACAAAGGCGCAAAAATCGAATAAAATGTTCAAATCATCAAACAATAAACTTAAAATGGACTCCTAGTCAAGGCGAGCTGAAGAATTTCACCACATCAGCAAAGAACTACAGTCACGTCGAGCATTTCTTCTAACCCCCTCCCAAAAAGCCGGCGCATTGGCTCCGAGTTTACTGAACACCTTCCGGAGCGACCGTTGAACGCGAAGGCAACTGTAATTGCTGACATCTCGACAGGCCACGCCCAGCCGAGGGCGTGGCAGCACCACCATCCATTCGATTTCCAGGTTGGGGAAGCTCTGCACAGTCTGCTGGAAGAGGAGTGGGGCTTGTCTCGCAGGCCTGTGCAGAAGTGCAGATCTCTTTTATCACTTAATTCAGCCGCTAATGAAACGCTCGGCGGAATGTAGTGGTAATGCGTGGTTGGCGGATCGGACCTTGTTTGTTAATGAGCATGCATTTCCGTAATGGGGGAGTGTTGTCCCTGTACGGTGTGATTTGCAGCAATTAAAGCGGAATTTGTAACATGTCACCTTGTCAATTGTTGTGATTGCCTGCATAGTGTGCTCCCTGCACTCTTGTATGTAGCAATGGATAATGGGCAAAAATTTATGGCATTTGGTCCAAGGGTTGCCACACATGAGACATAGATAAAATAAAAGAGCCTATATTCAGGCCACTATCACCACGTTTATGCTTTAAATTCCATCTCAAAGTTTCAGAGTTATGACTTGGCCTTGCTTGACTCTCAAAAAGTTTTTCAAAGATGAATTTCGCGTACAATAGTTATGTTTTTAATTAAAAAAAAGTGCGATAAAAGTTGATATTTTTGCCTTCAATATTATAAAACCTATGTAGCGATACAATATTGATTAAGATTAAATATTCAAGATAATAGAGTATGTACAGATTGTGATGTAGTGAAATAGGCGTAGTAGGTATATTGAATTAACACTTTGAGTGCCATGTAACCCACATATAGAACACATGTTTAATAGCTAAATAGGAATATATATACAAAATAGAAGCGAAAAGAATGATCACAAAAATGTCTAAATTAAGTATATAGGAATGTTATCAATTTGTTTCAAATTCAACCTTGGATATCTTAAGATTAATTTAAACATAGATCAAGCTTGATTCAAACTTGGTTGAAGTTTAGATTAAGCCTCGTTCAAGTTTTACCAGCCTTTGGCGCAAACATGACCTAAACTTAGGTCAAGCCTGATTTATATGCCTAGTTCCGTTAAACTTCCAGACGAATTAAACTTATGTCAAGCTTCATTTAAAAAGTCATCCTCGTAAAACGTTCTTAATTTTTGAAGAATTATTGGTGGAGCATCACAAAAACATATGTATCTTCGAGACTCAAAATGTTTTGAAAAAAGCTTGTTTTGTTACTTACCATTAAAACTAATTGTATAAATATAATACTACTAATAATAATAATAATATAATTATTTTAATTAAATTTATCCAGAAAAAAGCAACCTGACTCTAATATGAATTTGACTGACGTAAACTTTAGAATAAAGTTGTAAACCCTTATCAACCATTGCAAATAAATCGAAGAAGTTTTCTAAAGGAAACATTGAAGAAATTAATAACAAAAATGTGTTGGGATTTATACGGCAATTGTTCATAATGCCAGTGCAAAATTATAATTTAGATATTCTATTCTATCAAATAGCTATCGTTCAGAGTATTTTCCCAAAAATATGCAAAATAGGACACAAATAAATCCCAAATTATGCGGGGAAGGACCCGAACTTAAAGCAGTTCTGTGATAGCTCGTATAAAGCCTTATTCATGCATAAATTATCGAGGGTAGTCGAAGGAAGGAGCATACTTCTTTTTCAATTAAAACATGTCTTCAATCCTTTTTAACAGGTGGACGTCGTAGCGAGAGCTCATTCATCGGGCTGGCGGACTCGCCCTTTTCAATCAGTGGTCGGGTCCGAGCCCTCAGTTTGGCCGGCACAAACAGTCGGGGACCGGAATTTCCGAGGCACACAAAGAAGGAAACAGTCACACCGAACAAACAAAACATTCAATCCGGCCTAGGGTATCGTAAATTTTGAGTAAAAGGCATAAAGTCAAAAACGTTCTTTTAATGCTGTGAAATGGAGTAGCACAAAGGAACGGAACTAGTACCCTCCAGGTGTTTAGTTAATTGCGTGTTATCTCATCCGCTTACCTGGCTTTGGATCAAAGGCATTCTGGAAGGATTTGTTGATCTTTTCAGATAAATCAACCCAATTTCGCATCTTTTGTTGCCTAGCCAACCGGCAAATTGGGGTACGTGCTGATTTCCTAGCGCACTGAACTGCGTGCTCGTACGTCCGTTGTCAAATTAATTGGATCCTCCATTGTTGCAAAAACCGACAAACTTCAAGGCCGACGAACTCCAGCATGCCGTCAAATTGTAGAGCTTTTAAAACGTACTGAACTCCAGTCTTCAGAAATCAAATCAATAGGAATGAAAAAGTAAAGCTTACCCTTAGCCCTTGCTTCTTAAAGCCTTTCTAATAGGTAGGTACTCTGGAGTCGTTCAAAATTAGCTTAGATTTTATTTATTTATTTACATAGCTTAATACAGAAATTATTTCCAGTTACATTTGGCTTGGAAAACATATAGTGAAAAAACTGGTCAAGTGCGAATCAGACTCGCGCACTGAGGATGCCGTACTGTGGAAAGCATCAAACAATTTAGAGTAAGGAATTTTTTTAATCATGATCAAAAATTATCTATACTTAGTGATCGATAACGTAAAATTTCACTTCTCTATTTTAAATGCGTTCGTAAATTACTTACAACTTTTTTTTTTATTATGTAATAAAGTATTTTTAATACTTGTTGTTTAAGGGAGGACACGTAATTTTCGACCGGTATCTTCGGAATTATTTTTAAAGAAAGGAATAAAACGTATGATGAAAAGAACACATAGGCTTTATTAGGCATATTTTGAGGTATGTTAAATAATTTTTTTATTTATCATAAAAATACAAAATGGTGGCGCAGAAGTCGCTATAGCAAAACTAGTTTTGGTCCGACCGAAAAAAAAATCCCAAACACATTTTCGCTGAAAATGCGATGTATTTTCAATAATTTTTAATATACTAAAATTTCGCGTGGTACTTAACTGAAAAATCTATCTAAGAAGCTACGGTCAAAATTTGAAGTCGATCGTTCTTCTGCAAAGCTCTCTTCAACATAAGCATAAGTAGATTTAAAAAAAATTATCCTGAATTCGCTGACAACAAAACACGTCAAGCACGGCATATGGGTGGTTTAAAATTGTCGTTATTTCTGCTGTTCAAAGAGAGAACCCGCGGATTTAGACAATTAGTGATGTTACGCTTCGATTAAACTTTCGTTGCACATATTCAATTCTATCGATCTTATTTTGATGGTGAGGATAGTATTCCAAGATGCTACTAATATAGTAGTCTGAAATATCACTTTTGCAGCAGTTATGCTACTGAAATTAGCCGTGATTCGAAATATAAAACCCTCTAGCTTGTAATATCATTGTAATATCAATCCTCAAGAGCGTTTAAGTCGTGTTAAACACCAGCATCATTATTGTAGTCAATACTGCATATACTAGTCGTTAAGTACAATATTATTAAAAAGATCGCGCATGAAATTTTAAATTGTGAAATAAAAGTTATTATAAATCATCATTAAAAGTTAGTTTCAGGCAAAATATTTAAAACCTTTCTTACCTTTAATTTCCGGAAATGAAATTTTCTCGTGTACCATCGGTGATTATCACATTGGACAAAGTACAGCACCAAATATTTAAATTAAATATTAAATTAATTTATTAACTAGCACTAGAATAAATTGCCTCATTGTTGAATGAAGTAATTAATAACTTAAATCGTTTAGATAAATATAAAATTGCTCACTTCTTACTTTTTCTAATTTATAAGTAGACGTCTAAATTCGTGCAGGCACAGCACGATGAACGATGGTAGTTTTTGTACGTGCCTGACAAATGTCGTTAGTCACTTAGGCGACTTAATCTTATTATTATTACTGAAATGCGCACTCAATCCCCGAAATCATAAGACCCTTTTAATTGTTCGATGATTGATAGCCGATCAATCTCTCTCATTAGGACTTTACACCTTCGCTCTCGAGACCATTTATGACAAAAGGTCAAAATTTCAAAAACTCGAACATCCGGTTTCTGATCCTATTAACCAATGCTTATTAGGCGGCAGTGGCTGACATTCATTTTCTGGTGAGCAGTCCTCTTTTGTCAGGATTTGCCGCTGCATTCGTTTGGAACTCATTGAGAGAATATTTTCCAGCCTATCTTTTGGACTCCGGCGATCTTTTATCTGCGAAGAAGTGTTAAAGGAAGGACAGGGTGATTATACACAACAATGGCAAAAAAGAATTGAACATTTTTCATGTAGACCTGGAGCATCGGCATTCTCATCTTTCGCCAGTTGCAGACTGATAGTCAAGATAAAATTGAATTCATTAATTATTATGGCTTATGGGAGTGAACTAATAAAGCATTTCGATAACAAATGATGTGAAAATTACTATGTACATATATCTTTATAGTAATGGTTATATCTAGCTTCTGGAAATATCAAACATCACACCTATTAAATTATAAAGATTCCGGGAGAACCAAAGCAAAGCATTATTTAATTGAAAATTTTAGAACTCGTAGAGCTTATATTACACTACATAGTTAGAAACAGTTCAGGTATTCAAGGAAAAATATAAAACAAAAATACCGCCAAAGAAAAAATTTTGACTACCGCGTACCTAAATCATACGGTAGTCTAAAACACAGCTAAAAAATATTTACACAATTGGCTCAGGTTTTACTTTATAGGCCACCGAAGAAACAAATTAAATGCGGTTTTTAAATTTTCATTTTAATAGAAAGGAACCAGTTCAAGGGTTTAAGAAAAAATATAAAACAAATACCTCTAGAGCAAAAATTTTGAACACCGCATCCCTAAACCGTGCGGTAGTCTAAAATGCAGCCAGAAATTACCAAGAAACTTGCTCTGGTTTTACTTTATAGGCTGCAGAAGAAGTAAATTAAATGCGATTTTTAAAATTTTCATTTTAATAGAACGGAAACAGTTCAGGGATTTAAGAAAAAATATAAAACAAATACCTGCAGAGCAAAAATTTTGAACGCTTGCTACCTTAAACTGTGCGATAGTCTAAAACAGCTAGAAATTACCAAAAAAAGTGGCTCTGGTTTTACTTTATAGGTCGCAGAAACAAATTAAATACGATTTTTAAAATTTCCATTTTAATAGAACGGAAACAGTTCAGGGATTTAAGGAAAAATTTAAAACAAATACCGCGAGTTCCAACAATTTTTTTTAAATCAAAGCATTACAAAATGTTTTATCGTCTTATGATACGAGGTAAAATGAGACTTACAATGCAACTTTTGATTTTTTTAAATCATTTTGCTGGACTCGGATAAACGAGTTCTCATTATGTACCTACTTTTTAAATTCCCGTAATTTAATTAGTAAGGAAATTCATGGTGGTTTCCTAGAAGTGGAAAAATTTGATGATAATAACCTTCCTGAAATTTAAAATGTTGTAGGACCTAAATATTTAAGTAAACCTGAAAACTTCTGAGTACTTATTTTATAAGCTATTCAAAATCGACAACAGGAAAAATCCCCCAAATACAAATTTCCATGGTATTCTCTTAAAAGTTTTAATCCATATATCCACCAATCCAATATGGCGAACGTAACAAAATATAGTCTGAAACAATCCTTGCAAACTAAGAAATACATTGGTGAATCTTTTGTTTTATAATTAGTTCAGTTGTTTGAGAGATTCAGTATAAATTAAATAATCAAACAAATAAAGCACAGCAACTTACCTGAAATTTGTAACTTTGAATTTTACATTTAATCAAATGCGTAAATTTGTACTATTTACGAATTTAATAAATTTAAACGAAGTTAGGTGTTTCGATCGAAATATAAAATGTTCTTTAAAAATTCCACAAATAGTAGCTTACATTCGAAACCAGACAAATATTTTGACAATTTGAACGTGAATGCAAAAAATTTGAAATGTAGTACTATCGATTCAATCGATTTTAATTTATCCTAATTAGATATACATCGTAAAGGGTGTCTAAAAACTTTATGAAAATGGAGGAATACGTTCCGTGCCACATGTCCCGGAAAAGGGTCACAAATGAAAGCTCTCTCTTTCGTTAAA
Source organism: Eutolmus rufibarbis (assembly GCA_963920795.1). Classification (NCBI taxonomy): domain Eukaryota; kingdom Metazoa; phylum Arthropoda; class Insecta; order Diptera; family Asilidae; genus Eutolmus; species Eutolmus rufibarbis. The sequence continues at coordinate 400,412 of OY987204.1, forward strand.
CGAATTTTTATGTGTATCTCTCAAAGGTTTTTGAAAATGCCGGTACGAAGCGTGTCAATTGTAATTGTAAAAAGAGGATTAGAAATGAAGAGTAACAACGGCACTGATTGAGCAAATATTTTAATTGTACGCTTACATAGTGTAGTTAGTCTATAGAGAAAGGATAAGCTTTTATGTATCAATCTCCTCTGTCCACCTACTGCTACCACTATATTTAATATTTACAAATTGTCTTAAATAGAGCTTTACAATGCTTTATAAGCGTATTAGATGCACTACTGCCTTAGTTCCTCCTCCATTCGACATCTCTTTCGGCCGGGCTCTCCTAGGTCTAAACTTTCCGAGTCGCTGTCGACAGCCTCGCTGCAGTCGCCGTCCCCGTCGCCCAGCTCCTCCTGTTTTCTTTTGGCAGTGGCCATTTCCGCTGCATGCTTTTTACGCCATTTCGTTCGTCTATTTTGGAACCACACCTGCAACAGAAAAGTAATTTGAGACAATCAGTGCATTTGTACCATTCAAACCAAAGACTGTAATGATTATGAGCAAAAAAACATAAATTACAAAATAACGATTAGTCATTTTTATTTTTCGATCGATCGATAATGATTACACAGGTCAACAAATTTGTTCTCAAATAATTTGCAAATCATTTCTATAGGATTTTTTTTCCGTAGATTACGAATTCGTAAATGAAAATGCTCAATCAGCTCCCATTTTCGAGAGTAGTAGAAAAAGTACCAAAGACCATATTTTGACCATTTTTGAAAAATCATTACAAAATAACGGATAGAGCCAGGAGCTTATAGTGTTGTTCAAATGATAGCTAAAATCTTAAACTATTATATAAAAATACAAAATACCTTAAAACATTTTGAAATGATCCGTGAATTTGACTTTTTTCCATAAACCAATTATTTCATGTAATAAATGACAAGTAAAGAACATGGCAAGCGCATACTCATGAAAAACTGGTTCGACAATGTTTAAAAAGGGCTATTGATATAAATGGCATTTGATTTTCTTAGATTAGGAATTAGGCTTTCATTTAAGCCAAGTTACAAAGTTCTATCATGATCCTTTATTTTGAAAAGGTTTTTTTTTTTTTAGGCCGGTGTTACCAAGGTAATTTTTATTTTTTCGATTGGTTGATAACGATCAAGTAATAGTTAATTATTATAAGTAATATTAAGAAGCGATTTTCAGTCAACTTAAAAAAAAGAATAAAGGAAGGAAAATAATGAAATAAGTTTTATTTCGAACAATCAAAAAAATAAAAATTAATTCCTAATCATTATCGAGCGATCGAAAAATATAAAATTACTTGTCGAAAAATAAAAATTATTGGATAATCGTTATCGAACAATCCAAAGATAAAAATTACGTCGTAATCGTTATCAAGCGATACCTCATAATCGTTATTATTAAATTTATAATATTTATTTAATCGACAGAAATTAAATTTTTATCCAAAGTTGTAGGTATATAAATGAATCTCAGCGTATAGTGATGATTTACATCATATGTTGCTTTCGAGCCGTTAATCGTTGGAACGGTACCACTCTTGCGGTGCAGGGAGCCGAATCCAAATTCAAAATTTTATATATGCCCCCACAGCTCTGTGCATATTTTAATTCGCCTTGGGATTTTGTTTCAGATAAACTTGTCGGACAGAGTCACGCAGCACATGTTTAAGAAAAGATAGCCATTAACACAGATTTGCACGGACTGATGTTAGTGCGTTCTTACCCCAATGCCTCGCAACAGATTGCTCCGGGGAAGCACTTGCGTCGCTGATTTTCTAGCTTATCATGGCTATGCTCCTGTTATGTTATTTTCTGCTTTTTGCAGGGCATCCCGCGTAGCATAAGGTGGTCGACGACAGAAAGAACGAGGGGATTACGCTTACGGAGCAGCTGTGGCTGGAATAATGGCCATGAAAACCATCCTTAATGATCTATATAAGTACAGTTCATGACAAAAAGGTGGAATCGGGACTCTCCAAGATAATTTTAGTACGGAATAATAATTATACGAAATGAAAACCATCATAAACAGATTTTCAATGGCATAATCTGTTTCAGTTTATTTCCCTAGACTATGAATAGGCGCATATTTCAAAATCTATTATACAGGTATAATGTGCTGGGCGCCTAGCTCTTTTAGTGCTTTTTAAATATATCTCGCCACTAATTTTTATAACGCTAATAAATGGGTTGACGTATAGACAGCTAAAGTTCGGTTTTATCCACCATTAAAAAATAATTTTAACAAAAGGTCATAAAAAAAAGATTTTATATATTTTACATATTTAAATTTACTTTTATTATGAACCTTAAATTTTGCTCACAACTAGTGAACTTATAAACACATCAAATTTGTCAGTGCTACTAAGATTTCAAAAACGATTTACTACAAAAACGCCTTTATTAGAATATTTGCAAATTATTACAGGTCTGAAAAATTTGACTGATGAAAATCCTTTTTAGTTTTACCAATTTTGTTTTTATATAATTTGTGGGGTGCTAAACATGAATTCCATCACCTCACGTATTCGAGAAAAATATTTGTTTTGTCAATTTTTGAAAACCTTTTTAAAAAATATCAAAACGTAATAGGATCCTTTTACGTTACTAAATAAAAGTTCAGACATTCAGCCATTACATAAAAATACAAAAGCTTGTTTCATAAACGAAACGAATGTATGAACTATAGTAAAAGTAGGTGTTCTAAGTTAATCATATTTCACATGTAACTAACTATAGCTGAAGATGTAAACTTTCATTTGAATATCGTTTTGAGTTTTTTTGAGGCTCCATGATTTTCGAATAAATTTTCAAAATTAGTCAAAATTCGCGTTATCTCACTTTTGATGATGGGATGTTTTCAAGTTCGGATTCTCAGTTTACGATAAATTCGTAAACATTACACATATATCACTTGTCCAGGGGGGGAAACTATTGGTGGGCTGTGCAATTTTTCTGGCTTTTTGTGAAGTGCTAGCCATTTTTAAAAAACTTCTTTAAAAAAATAGAACCGACCAATAATCAGAAGTTCTTAAAAGTACAAAACAAACCGCACTTTGATTTATTCGTATTTACTTACAATATTACATTCTTATATGTCTGAGATTGACACAAAAACCAAAAGTGATTAAGGATTTTCTATATTATGTGAAGTGAGCTAAGTTTTTCCAGCATTTCAACATCTAACAACTGTAGGTACATTTAAACGCTTCTGATTTTTTGAAGAAGTTGCTATTTTCTTTTCTAGGAAAATTTTTCATTTTGCATTTCTTACTTTACACTTTTAAAAATTTCAATTAATCTTGTTTAATATATTATCACATGGATCTGACTGACCACTAATTCAACTCAAAATTAATGCAGCTGTAAATACAGATCATCTTTTCTAATTTTCTAATTATACTATTTATTTCGGTTTGTTTTTATTTTACTTAATGAAAAATATTTCAGCGAAAAAACTGCTGAATGCAATTCTCCGTCAATTACTGCACGTACCCTGCATCAGTGCGATGCGTAATATTTGAGCGATGTCATATTTTTCATAAGCCAAAAACCCCAGAGGTCCTTCGATTTCCGCTTTTCAATTTGTTTACGTCCAGATACGATGCGAATTTTAATTGGGTAAGTGAAAAAAAAAACCCTCTTCTTTCAAATTTCGCGACACGTGCACCGTGGATGCAATAAGGAAGCTACCTGTCCTCGCAGAACCGAGCTATACCTGCAGCTTTTCCCGCTGGTATGCAAATTCGTAGGTTAGCTCTATCAATACATCTCCGCTTTCGAACTATACGTTCCCGTGTCTAAATGCCTCAATGTATATTTATAGTCATGGGGGAAAACCAAGAGGGGTGCATAGAAAAAAGTGCATTTCAGACAAATTGAAAGCCATAATTTTTGCATACGTGTCCAATATTTCGATATGATGTATGAAGGCTAGAATATATAATGTAGACTCGAAATTCCGGCAGGAGATACACATTTCATACATAGTGTACATATGAGCAGCTTGATATATGATGATCTATGACGTTTGGTTTGGACCGAAAGCGAAATCCCAACAGAGCAGTGATGTGGCCCATGCACGTAGCTACCGCGATTCGCTAGCAAAAGCTGAATTACATAAGGTCATAAAATTTCTGCTGTGATTCTATCCTCAACTCTCCTACATTTCTAGAGCAATTAAATTTCAGTAATCAAATTTCACTCAAGAAGCATTTTACCCTGACAATTTTACAGAAGCAATTTATCAAAATTATCTCAACCGAAAATCTTGAACTTGATTTACTTGCAGTGAACCGAATTGAAATGGAATTCAACCCTTTCTTCTTACCCTCTTCTGTAACGGCGATGCGCCTAATTATACTCTTTATCTGCGTCAAAATCGCCCTGGTCCATTTGTATTTACATAAGTTAAGGTGAGTTAGTGTTTGTGGATCTTTTCACATATCTCCAGCAGTTTTGCTTATCCGACGGTCATTAATCATGGACCTATATTTGTTTCCCCGCTACTATTTCAGGCACTCGGTTCATACCCCAGTGCACAAAAGACTTTGGATTCTCCAAGACCTCTCTTCGCAGATCTCATTTTTATTTATTGTTTTTCTCATACAAGCCTTTATTATTCGATTTAAAAAAGTATTGTTATTAGATTTGCATGTATTGTAATATTTCCAGAAATTATTAATCTAATGGTTAAATTAACTTAGTAAACTGTACTTAATATGCAAAATTGTATAGAAAAAGTAAATCGTATTATTATATATTTATTCAAGGGACTTTGATAATGAGTACAAAAAGGATTTCGTGGTTTTTGAGAACAAATCTACATACTATGTCCTTTGGATTACATTTGGAAATAAAAATAGCAGCTCCAAGGCGATAATAATTTCTGAAATTGAGATGTGTTTAATGACAATTAGTATACAAAGGAAAATTCATTTCGAACTCGCATTGAAGAAACAAATATATAATATATAAAATAAGAAATTTTAACTCACGATATTTCGTAAATTCATTCATAGATAAAATATTTTTACAAAAATAAAATCACTTCAGAAAAAAGAAATTATTAGTCTCCAATCCAAGGGCAAATTACAAAAAATAGTGTGGAAAATTTATATGTAGTTTTAACTATGTGATTAAAGAAGTTTTAGAAGCAGGATATACATATAAGAACGAAAAATTATAATAATAATTACAATTATGAGTAAGTTATAGCTGGAAGAGAAATTTCATTAAAATAATGAATTTTACTGTAACATTGTCAAAACTAGCCCGATTAAGCAGAATCAAGAAATCTGCGAATTCACTCTGTGATATGAGAGAATGAGATATGAGGGTATTCTAGTCTAGAAATTTGAAAATATCGACTCTTAAAAATATATCCTTAAAAGGACATTTTAAAATTTTCAAATTTAACAAAGTTATAACGATTGGAACACTGCAGAATCATTGCCGTCTATACTCTACTGTAAACTTTAAACTCCTTCTTCTATTCTATTCTACTTCACCGATTATTTAATTTTGGTATTCAATAAAAAAAAACAGTAAAAAATGTATAGTAATATAGTAACTATTCGGCATCTTACTTTTGCGTTTCTTTTTTTTTTAATGATTCCTAGCTCGAGTTCCACATTGATTGATCTAGTTACCTTACTCCAATCGGTTGCTGTTAATAGAAAGTAGTATGTGTATAATTTTCACTTGAAAGTAACTTGTAAATTATTAATCCTTTCCAAATAAACGTGAATGATTTCGCCATTAGATTGCAATTTATCAAGGTAATTTGATCAAATGTGGCAATTAAAGCAAATTATATTGTGGGCTAAGTTGATGTATTATTTTCCCCCTGGTTTTTGTTGGCAACCGAACAAACAGTCTCGCAAATAGTTTAAGACTCTATTCATTAGTCCGCTTTTGTGTTTCCTGCTTGAAGAGGGACTCAAAAGAAAGCATTTTTTGAGGTGAAGACAAAAACGGCAACATTTCGACGACCGTCATCAGCAGCACCTCGAAAAAGATTAAAATTCCATTGTAAATAGAATTAAATGATAATTGATATTTAATCACTGCCATAATATCCATACGTAGTCAGCTGTGTCAGCACTTGGAAGGTGGAATTCGGTCCATTGGAGGAAGCACCAGATTCATCTAAGAGTGGCTGCTTTCTTACCGTCGGTTACCTTCTCGGGTGGATGGTTAAGTGCAGCAGCTCATCTTTTATTGCTCGACTGCCTCAAGACGTCGCCGCCCCTCCAGGCAGACTGAAAAACCAGTCACATTGTTGGACAATTCACTTGCCCGATCCTGACGGGTTAGCTCTAAATTTTAGCTTAATTTATGACTTACGAATTTGTCATCCTGAGTCATATTTTTTGTGCAGGCATCCTTTTTCTCTCTGACGGTATAAAAGGTTATAAAACATTTTGAAATCGTAAAAATAAGGTAAAAACTCCAAATGAAAAACGAAATTTCGACAGACATCAAAACAGCATTCTTTTTAGACATGTCATCATTTTACTGCGATCAATACGATCTATCGTCCGGCAGAAACTCTGGAATAACCTCTTTAATAACCACAATAAATCTTTGTTGAGTGATGGTTTAAGTGAATTTTTAATGCCCGGTTGAGCTGGATATGATAAGAATCCCCATGCACATAAACGATACGTATCGATACGGTTGTAAAATACACAAGAAGGCTAATAAAGCTCTAAAAGTCTAAACCGTCTTCTTCGTACCCCGAACGTGCTGCAGCTCCTAAGGTTCAAGAAAAGAGGGGTCAGGGTCAGTCCGATAGCATCAATGGACTGAACACCCTTAGACTCACAACGCCCTTTAGCTGATTAATTTTTGATTATTCTAGAAGAAGTATCACCAAGCTCACAGCTTCCGTTCAATATTACCTACATATATTTATTTACATAAAGACATACATATATGTATGTGTCCTGCCGAACACAGTCGGGGTGTTTTTGACCCCACTTTTTATTTTTACCTGCCATAACTTTAAGACAATGGCTTTGTAGTGTAGCTTCTTCTTTCCTCCAACAATTCTGTAAAAAGGAATGTTGATAAGTTTATTTTCGGAAAGCCAATTGAAAAAGACATTTTCCCTAAAAATACCAATTTTATCCCTCCTACAACAACCTGCCTTATTTTTTTTTTATATAGTTTCACCGTTTTTTTTTTCTATGGCGCACCAATTTTTAAACGATAGCTTCAGCTACTAAAATATGTTCTTAATAAAAATGTTCTCCTAAAACAAAGTAATTGTGGATTTGTAAAGTGTCTAACCCCATTCTATCAATATAAGATAAAATATTCTCTGTGCTTTCTTGTAATTATTTGGTTTATCATCAACTTCATAAAAATTTCATTTTGCAATAAAAAAAGGGAGTTTTAATTTGAAAAAATTAAGTTTGTTTGATTACATCGATTACAGAACAGCCTTTAATGTAAATCAGTTGAAATTTACAAAGGCGTGCAATTTACGTACAAAGGGTAGGATGCAATACATTCTTAACTTAATACGAAAAACTATAATTTAATATTTTCAAACTTTGTTACATATCAATTTATTTTAACGATGAAAAATGCGTAAATAATGAATGGTTCCAACAAAAATAAGATGAAGCTAGAAATTAAAGGCATACTTACTACTTACATTTTAAGGATTAAATAACCGGTACACGAAACAACTCTTCACGATATTACTATTATTTTTATTACTCTTTTAGCATATCCTTGATTCCGACGGAATTTAAATCTATCCAAAGAAAGTTCAGCCAGCGCTAAGAATTTCCAACTAGTATTGAAACTTCCTATTTTTCGAATGGATTTGAATTCCACTTAGAAATCAAAAATACGATCACAAATAATAGTTAAAATATATCAATTTTATTTTATTTTTAAATAAAAGAGTTATGTACAAAACTCTTTCTGATATACATAAATGCACCTCAATATCGCATCTTCTCTTAGCAGAATCAATATTTGTATTGGAAAAAGGTGGGTAGGTACAAAAATATACACGTATAGCTTGCGGTAACAAAGTAAATTACCCCTAAACGCAAAAGACAAGTTTAGCAGCGAATCTACCAGCTAAGCTTAAGAAAATCCAATTAAAATTGGGATTAAGTCTAATTTGAATTAAAATGTCGCCACGTGTGATAGGAGTCGATGACAAGGATGAAAAAAGTCCCAAGCGACGCCTAAAATGAAGCACAGGGAGCATAAAAGGCACCAGAGGCATTAACGGCAACCACCACGTTGACACATTAAACGATGGATTGGAGCACGAACGCCCCTATGCCGGGATACAGAAAAGCAGGAGAGTTTTAAATCCACTTGGATTTGTTCCAATAAATATGCAAATGTATTTGAAGCGCAGTCCTTCTGAGGGAGCTGAGCTATTCTTTAGAGGTTCGCCGGCATCACATACCATTAAAAATGATTTAAATCGTGTCTTAACGAAGTTCGCTAGACTTCAAACATAATCAAAGTAGTTACCTTTACTTGTGATTCTGTCATTCCTAAGGCATATGCTAATTTTGCACGTTCTGGACCGGCCAGGTACTTTGTCTGTTCGAAGGTTTTTTCTAGTGCGAATATTTGTTGTCCACTAAACGTCGGTCGAGTATGCTTTTTCTTTCCATCCTTATCGGTGCTATGATGCGATTGGTTTAAACTAGCTGACACTGTCAATGAAAAAGGAAATTAACAAATGATTAATTACGTTCATACCAAATTTTAACTTATTTTTTGTGTTATTTAAGTCTGAACTTTTAAAATCAAAATATTTCCAGAGTTTGAGCAAACTAACAATAAATTCAGGGCTGTGGAATTCTAGATTTATTCTCAATTTTATACACAATTTCAATTTTTTTTTTAAATTACCCTCCAAGTACAAATTTTTCAACGGTCTCATTGAATAGAATGTAACTTAAAAATTCATGACTACGAATTGAAAATTACTTAGGTGTTGTGTACACTTATCATAAGTCTTGTTCCCAACAATGCAGAAACAATAAGTGAGAAGTATATACAACACCTGTTTGTATATTTTACGTAAACTGATGAAAATATTAATTTCGATAATAAAATGGGTAAATCAAGTATTTCGATAGATTACCATGAAAAATTTAGTTTATATTAAGTGTGCATAATCGGCAAATCGGCTCGCAGCTTTTAGAAATAGCAATAAATAAAGGGATTGTCGATTTGTTACAACTATTATTAAATAAATTACATGTTTGTTGTTATTATTTATCAGCTTATTAGCTATTAATGTCTTTATATATAAACCATTAAAGAAATATTATACTCTGTTATCTAGGTAACATTATATATTATATACTGATTTTAACAAAAGTTGACATAATGATAACAATAAAACCGAAATATTTTTCTCATAAGTAATTTAAATCATATTACGAGTATACTTCAAATCTTGACATTTTAAATCATAAGAATAAATAGATAAATCAGTCTTCTGGAATGCAAAATAGATAATATATCAATAGACCATATAGGTACTATTTTATACATACATTCGCCCTTAAGTATGCCTGAGGATCGAGATGGGTTCTACCATGCAGCGACCATGGGCACAAATGTTATATGCCGTAAAATCAGTTATAATCTTTTCGAATTCCTTAAATAATTCAGTTCGATAGGTACCATTAGTTTTTAAATACTCCTCGAACTCGGTAGTGACGAGCGGGAATGTTACATAAATATCTATTACTAGATGGAAAACAGATATGTATAGTAGTGAACAAAATCATTTTTCGAGTACATTTGGAATTCAATAAGTATGAATTTCTCTTATCGGTATAAGGACTACTACTTTGTCTGCTTCATGCTTCCAACACGTATAAATCTGATAATTGTCTAATTCTTACGATTTCGTAAACCTTGTACATAATACACATATTTATATAATAGGTGCATACTTAGCAATTGTAATAAGACTGCAGTATGTTTGATTGAGACGAATATTTGTCCAAATTCATTTTCGTATATGTCTTATTTTTTCGAAGTTTACTGTATGATATACCTATTTCTATGAATCGGATATGCGTCAATTGGATTCAATGGACATACATACTTTAAAATCTCAAATCTGTAGGGTTATTTTTTATGTTCTTATTTAACATTCAAGAAAAAAGTATGACCTTATTGTATGTGCAAAAATTTTAGTGTGAATTGTTGAGTTATTAGAGATTTACATACCTGAAATTATCGTTGGGCAATATTAGCTTTGTAATTATGCAGTATTTTAACACCTAAAATAATTCATGTGATAATCGGCCTTGTTATTTTTTTCATACACCCTGGGCATTGTATTTTAGGAATGTGTGTTATTAGTGTCGCTCCACTTCATTTTATGGGATATAATATCATAATTTGAATTTAACGCGTAGGTTGAAGGCAGTAATTTAGGAATATAGGCCAATCTTCGCACTTTGCTGGTATTAAATATCACGTCTTTATAGTTGGTTGAGGGTAGCTTTATTGAATGATTGGTTATAGCCCCATAAAGTAGAAAAAGTTAATATGGGATCATGCGGCAGTCACCTTGTGTCATTTTTCGCGCAAAATTATCCCTATTAACGGTATAATAAACGAAAAGAATCAAAATGGACATAAACAAGGGCACGCTTTTCACTCCCCGTCAATTCCACAACCAATTAGCCCTCCCTTCTCCGGTGATACGCTAAATTATTCAATTTGTTGCTGGAAACAGTTTCAGAGGCAATTAATGTCACCCTATTATTAAATGATCCCTAATTATGCGAAATGATTTAAGTCGGCAGGACAAACGGGCCGGCGATTAGGAAGGGAAGCAACAACCTTTGCGGCAGCTCCTTGGTGCCTTTGTGACCAATAAAGCAACAGAAATTAAAAGGGACCTAATACCATATTCCATTAAGAGCCCACCCTTTTCAGATGTCCTTTACATATGACTCTACGCAGGCAGGGGGATATTTCTGGGTCGGTTCCGAGAGCATTACCTTTAATTTAATAATTGCTTAAATGTTGGACTGTTCGAAGACACATGTACCTACCCTTCATATAAGGTTTCTAGAATAAAAGGGGTTCAAAGCATCCCCTTAAGAAGACATATAAGAGGTCTGCAAAACTATTCCATGTGCTTGCGCTAGTTGGAAATTATTCAAATTTAAACCGGTTGGAACTTCCATATGTGCTTCTGGCTTCAAAATGGAACGATCGAATTTGCAACGCTTTAATTAAAAGATTGAATAAAAACAAACAATTTAAGAATATGGTAAATTTAAACAGAATCAATATAATAAATTAAAAGCATGTATTTACGAGTACTCTGAATTCAGGAATTTGAGCTGTAACTCAATTCTAAAGACTTTTTGTTTTTGTTTTTGTAGGTCCGATTAGTGTGTTGCGGTGCGCGAATGCGATGTTTTTAAAGTTTATTTTATGTAGGCGACGATTTTAATTAGACATAAAAATTATTTTACCAAATTTTATAAAATTGTAAAAGTTCGTTATCTCTTAAAACATTTTGCATATACTTATATGTGGTGTAGAAAAACCACATTCAGTGGTGTAGAAAATAATCTGATAATTCTTTCAATGAACGAGTTAAAATAAATAAATCTTTGTACCTACATTTAGTGTAGTATACTAACAAAAATTAAAATGTATTGTTATTTATACTTTATTGTGAACTTATTTTGTTATTTTTTTTTTCACCTGTACCTGCTATTTCCTCCGCCACTATATACAAATTTAACATTTCTAGAACAGTTTTACGTAATAGGTTCATTAAGGGTTCCTTACCTTACATATCAAAACGGAACCCTGTCTGCCTGTTTTGCCATTTTTAAAAATAATCAAATTCAGCCAAAACGGTGTAGCGTGTTTAACTGAATTTGATTGCTACATTGAGAAAAAATAAACTGTAAATTTCAATAATTGTTCAACTATGATGTTGAAATCGGGAAAACCATTAAATTTCTACAATATAATAATTCCAAATAGTTAAACAAGTAAACATGAAAATTAAAGTAGGTAATTGTAACATAATTAGTTGCTAGTTAAGTCCAATTGCATTGAACTTACCATATAAAAATTGTTACTTTCGACAACTAACACTGATTAATACGACCGAGCTTATACTTGGTCTAAGTCAAAATTAATAATTAACTATTTAGAAATTATTAGCATCTAAATGTAAACTATTAGAAAATATTACGTTACAACTATTCTGAAATGGCACAAGATTTATGTTACCTGCCGTAAAGTATTCAAGTTGATAAATATAACCTACTTATATTGGGATAAAGATAACCTCTGTGCATATGAATTATTCCTACATATAACATTTTTGCTGATTGATTCTGCAGGTCTGTATAAAGACAATTATGTATTTGGTTTCGTAATGCATACATTTTTAGATAAACATAAAGCATACATCAATTAAACTGAAGCAATCGCTCTCAAATTACTTTTCAGAATTCTTTTGAATATTGGGACACCATTTGAAATGAATGAAATTCTCAAACCTTTAGGAGCTAATTGCAATAAAGGAACGCATATCATATGCTTTCACACTCAATCGATTTTAATTATCCCTTTAAAGGAGATATTGATTCTTTAGCATAAACATACTTAAAACTTTCCAAATTTCCAATTAAATACACCCAACAGAAGAAGAAATGCCGGCTGATTGTGGTTATTGTCCGGCTCAAGTGCGAACTGCCGCGGCGACGTGTTGTTACAAGTGTATTTCTCATTAACTGTCTCTTGAAAAGCGGGGCCCGGAGAATCAGAGCCAGATGTAAACAGATGGGCTGTTGATACAAAAATCGATTTAATTGCATTTCCAAACATCGCTTAAGCGTAGTATTTTATCGATTTATTTTGATTATGATACTGCATTAAGTCTGCGTCGAGGTTAAATAGCGCCGTTATCGCAAAGAACGGAGGCTTTGAGTGTCCATCGCACGACGCATGCAGTGCTTGGGTGACGCGTCAAAATTCACATTATTTTGTTGATTTTGGTTTGCTTTTCGATTGGATACCTGCAATTAATTGAGGATTCATTAAAAAGGAATTTCGGCTGTCTCTACATCTTTGATACTTGGAAAAATGACTTTATTATTTAGGTACACTCAAACTGAAACTGATTTCGCAGTACACAGTTCAAAATTTAGAGTATAATTTTAAATAAAATATACATAATGTATATTATACATATACATATCACTCAGAGAAATACCGCTTTTTAAAATCGGATATAGGAATATGCATATATGTATGTATATTATATACAATTAAATTGAAATTTAAAAAAATAATTTTCTCTTAAAAAACCATTTGTTTCATCTCAAGTTATAATTCAGTGAAAAAAAATTCTTTAATCGCCATTGTCAAGGGCATCATGCACATTTTATGCAGAGATAAATACAGTCTTATTAAAGAACCCTGTTAATGAGATTATTATTTGGTCATAAGGTCTACTTTTAGTATAATGTCTAAATTTTTTGTATGATTTATAACCCCATTATAGTTTAGTTAGGTGCACCACTCGAATGCTCGCTGAAAGTTAATTGTAAATAAAATATATAGACTAAAGCAATAGGCCATATAACGAGCATCGAAAATGCATATTGGTTTAAATTTAACATTATTAATATTATTCCTCTGAGTCACCCTTTTAAGGCACAATTTGTTGTGACTGGTTCTTTGAAATAATATTTGTAATTTTTATTATGGCCGATCTAGCGTTTCGCAGTATGGGGCTATAGACATAAAAATCAGAACAATTGATCACCAATTTGTAATAAAAAAAAAAAGTTCATAAGTTTCAAATATGATTGCATTAATTTCTAAGGTTTTAATTTGTTTCAGGTTAAATAAAATGACTGAAAATTAGAGAAAAATTGAAATATATGAAAATGATAAAATAAAATAGAAAATTATCATTTTTGCAAATTAAGCATGTGCTGGTGAAAACTCGTAGAAACTTTTTATCTGCTATCATTTCTAAACAAATAATAGTCTATTGATCAGTGACTATTTGTAAATAAATTTAAACCATTAAAAGGAATGAAGCTTAATTTATATAAATGTTAAAAAAAGATTCCATATGCCAACATTGTCTAGTCTAAAGTCAATTAATAGCTAAGGAAGTCGCCGTCGGGTTATTGCATTGATTTTGAACTATTCATTTCATTATATTATTTGAAATAAATTGTTTTCTTAATCTTTTTTTTTTCATTTTAAAATAAGTAGTTATTTGAATTGAGTTTTACATCAATTAATATTTATTTAATTTTGAATTATCTGTTTATTAATTGGATTAATTCATTTTGAAATAAAATGGTCGTTTCAAATAAAAATTTATTTCAATTTGCTTGGATCTGACTGCCAGTAAAAGAAACATTAACAAAAGCAATTTGTACGCAGAAGCACCAAATCCTATCAAATAATATCACTGATGGCGAAAACATCAAAATCAGTGCAAATGCAAAAATAAATAACTCATCCGTAATAAAATGAACAATAAAATTAAATTATTCAATCTGAACCTTTCACTTTTAAAGAAATTACAGGAATGAAAACAAGCACTGAAATTTAAAAGTGTTCATGATGCAAGTCTAACGTGTGTTCAATTTTTCCTTTTGCTTCTTACCTATAGCCACCTGATCAAACATTCAGGTCTTCGCCAGAGACTCAAATAAGCAAAAGGATTTAGACCCTCATAAAATCGCATACGCAAGGGTAAATTACAAACTAAGGTAAAAACAAAGAAATGTGTGTGCAAATGTTAAACTTTTCTTTCGATATCTCAATTACTTTCGATACATGATTTTTAAATGTGCGCCAAATAAAAAAATTATTTACTACAGGTCAGAACTTCTTACACATTTATTTTCCAGTTTGTTTTATTTTGTGAGTTTGAGTTATACGATGCCATTTAAGTACATACATACATATATACCAAAGGTGGTCAAACTCGAATGGAACACTTCAACATGTTTCTTTATTACTCATACGTGGCAATTTAATTCATGTCCGTTTCGTTTCCATAGTTACTTTTCATGTTCAAAGATGACGCATTAATCAAATTGCATATTTTTATGTAATCCGCAAATGTAAATTTGTCCATATCTATACAATTTGAGTCTAAATTTTATGGATGATTTAAGGAAAATCGTTTAATTTTGATTGCTTACCTTTAAGATGTTTGTTATATTAAATACTTCATGAGATTATTAAAATTATTTATTGTGCAAAAATGCTCAATGTTTTGAGAAAAATATGATCAGATTTGAGGTAGCATCAAGTAATTGTTTTCATAATTCTGTGTGAACATTTTCAAGTCAATATCAGTCAGATTATATATTAACTAAGGCTATTTGCAATTTTCAGAAATTAATGCAAAACAATTTGCAGTATTATAAACGTCTAAAAAAATATATAATATGCAAAGGTATGTTATAATAATCTAATAACACAGAAATATATAAATAATTTATTCTTAGTTAATTTAATTGTTTTTAAACGTATTTAGGTAGATTACAACGAAAAATTTGTAATATCTATAAATATTAGTGTCAACAAAAATCCGCGTCGATTCAGCAGATTAACTTTAACTGTTCCAACAGGATTGTAAATTATTACAGAAGTGTAAAAAACAAAAAAGGAATATTTTCCTCTTGTAAATAAATGAGTCCTGTAAAATAGTTTTCCTGAAATCATGGTAATATCTCGCCTTGCATGTTATAAAAACAATAATATTTAACATGAAAAGTAATTTATAATTTAATTTTTGATTTCATTTTGCACAGGTAAAAAGTACCAATTGAAGTATTTGATTTGATTGTTGTCTGCTGCAAATTTTATAATCGATATTTTTCCTACTTCCCTTGGGCTAGAGGCTTGGAATTTGACACACATACTCACACTTGGTGACAACATATTTTAACACGTGCCAGAATTTTCAAGAAAGCTGTCGTGATGAAAAATCATGTAAACATATTATTTGAAGAGATAGAGAACTTTAATTCGTGACTCATTTTTGGGACACTTGGCACAAAACGTAAACGTACAGATTTCGAAATTTTAATTTTTAAAAAATAGTAAACAATTTAAAATGTTTCTTTATACATTGTGAGATATCATTCTAAAAAGCTTGATCAGTGCATACTAAAAATGTAAAAGTTTTCAAATTTAAACTTCAACTCAACTCATTTACAAACATAGGTGTTTTAACCAATTAGGCCTTAAATTAGTTCTTCTACATCGTTTCAATAGCAGAGTTATTTGTATAGTGGAATAGGAAAATATGCAGATATTTTTCTTCTTTTAAAAGACTAATATAACATTTAACATGAATCATATTATAATTTTATTGAATTTGGTTGGTATTGTTTTGAAAACCACTGTAAGTGCTGTCTACAGAACGCCAAGCTCCCGTGGAAGGCGTAACAGAGCATCACAATCAGCCGACACAAATGTACGACAGCACATAAAACAAGCAATTCAGCAAGTTCCATGGCATGTAACACCGTATAACACAGTGTCTTTGTTCGGTATCCGGGATAAAATATATTTTAGGTACGTATGTATGGCAAGCGAAGGGCTAATATAAATACAATCAAATTGTTTCCCCATCTTCAATAGAATAGTAAGGATGTGCCACAGCTTCGGCAGTCATAACATTGCTGAGTCGAAAAAGGAGACGACAGCTTCGAGATATTTTGCCAGGCAGGGCAGACAGGAATGAGAAAAGAAAATAGGAAAACAAGAAAATAACAATTCCCTTCTCCAAAGGAGGCAAAATATTGGAAAACAATACAAGAACTTTATTGCATCTATTGATGACACAGTGCGTCCCAATGTATACTGCCTCCTCCGCGTTGGCTCCTTTCAATATTGCGATCATACATATTTCTTAAAAGATATAAATTCACGGAAAATTGCACGGAAGGGCAGTACAATGAACAATTTTTTTATGTTTGATGGACTCTGACGATTCTCCAGGACTCACTTGTAAATTGAATTGATTTTACTCCTACTCCCTTGTTAAAAGTATTAAACACGTAGAGGATTGACACGGTGAAGAAAATATCATTTAGATACATACATATAGTATGTATAGTGTTCAATCGAATCGAATAAACTTGATTGCAAATCGACTTGAGTTAAATCGATTGCATATATGTACATATCTGCATAAGTATATGTACATACTTGAAAAATTCGTGTAAACTTGTAAGCTGCACGATTAATTGTAAAATACTACTGAAAACTAATCGTTTTAATATAAGAAATAATTAATATAGTCATTGTACATTAACTATGACCGCATTTAAGAAACTGAATGAAACAATAAGAAGAAAATTCAAATGATAACAACAGTTGAAACGTAAATTATTTAAATGTTTGGTTATATTTATAATCAAACTATTCTTATATGAATCTTGACATAAAAAAATTCAATTAATAGTTCTGTATTTTTATTTCTGAGATAATCCGATCATTTCATTTTTATTTTTTTAAAGATCTAAAATATTACTATACTACCATAAGCTTTCAGTTCATTATCAATATCTTTTGTTAGTGAATTTATTCGTGCCGTCACATTCTTTACTGAATTTCTTGCCTTTTAAAGCTGCAAGATGCATGATTAAGCAATACAAATATTAAAAATTTTATTAATTCTAACATTTTTATCTAATGACGAAAAGTATTTTGTAAATTTCTCTCCTATTCCGTAACTGCCTTACTTATTTAGTCGCCACAAACCCTTGGTACCGTAATCTCGAACATATGTATGTATGTTTATTTATATACGGGACCCAGATCTCTCCAAACATAAGATTTACAAAATAAAAAAACCGGACTTGCCTACTGCACCGGTTCCGCACCTTTTGGAAGAAAACGTATAAAAATGTATTTAGTTAGATTCATCGACCGCCTCAAACCTTTTTTCAAAGTTTCAGTGGTTCATTAAATTATACTTTATGAATATTTATAGATATTATCTTATTAGCACGCAATAAAGCTCATTTTTCGGGACTGCAGAGTGTTTTTAAAGGATTGGAATGGTATATTTTTTTTAGACTTTTTTCATCATAAGTCGAAAACTATGCGGCATAAAAGGAAATGAAAACCTATTTTAGGATGTATAAATGAAGTCCTTTCCCCAATAAAGGTGGGCATGTATTTTAAAACTATAATTGCAAATAGATAGCATTAGTAGTTGCTGAAATAAGCAGCTGTGACAGGCGGCCGGACAGACAGACGGACAAAGTCGCACGCACCATAAGTATTTATTTTTACCATTTTGGTATGGAACCCTAAAAATTACAAAGATTACACTGCGTCACACATACGCTCCACAAAAATACTATACTCGACAATTTATGTAGTGTGGGGTATCTTATTCCTGCGCGGACGTGTTAAGGGTAAAAAATATGATAAAGAATTAATTATATCGAAATTGATAGGAAAATGAGTACACATTTTGATCAGCATTTTTTTTATATCCTTCATTTCAATTGTTTTCCTCTCGAATTATTGTTATTTTAAAATGTCCCTACCTGTACTATCTGTGTGTTTTGGAGTGTGTTAGTCCAGTTCCTATATCAATATCACGCATATAAAGCAAGAAAAATATCTCGTTACTTCTACTAGCCCAAAGGATTCAATTTTGATTTTGATTAAAGATTAGAAAATAAGTCTACTTTTCGGCTAACAAATAAAGATGTCATTTTCGAGTTCCTTAATAGAACCCCTGTTTCGGACATACATAAGTTTCCAATTGTTTGGACGCTTCCCAGGCGATCAACCACATTAAAATACTTTCCGCAATGAATGAATGCTTCTAACTTGTACCCGCACATTTGTTCGTTAATAGGAACTTAACAAATAAGACTAAATTTATAACTATACTTTAAAAACGCAGTAATTTTTCGGGAACCATTTATTTAAAAGTCGATCAATTAAAAATGTGTTGGTAACTTTTTCTAAACCTTTTTATATCGGCTTATCATAAATTCGTTATTGCGCAATATGATTGAACATATAAAACTACAACAACAGCGTCTATAAAATTGGCAAACCTACGTTCCACACTAACATAAGAGGCCTGTGGAGAGAAATGCTAATAAAATTCGTATAGATCCCTTCAGGTGAAACCGGGCAACGAGTGCCACTCAAATAACGATAAAATTATAATTATTACTAATAAGCTAATCGTTGCATCTGTCACTGTTTGCTCAGCAAATTAATTATCCGCATGTTCATGATAAAGGCGTTCTAACCGAAAGCTTTCTGGCGATAAACGAAATTGAATGGATAAAAAGGCAATTTTGAGGCCATCACTACCTACTTGAACTTGTTAATCTGTCTCTCCACGCCATGGGATTCGCCACGAGCCCCTGCAGACCGGGCCAGTACAAGTGGGGCCTCTCGACAATGTGACCTGTGTGCGCCTTCAGAGGTGTCCCCTGGCTCTGAGACAGATATTGCGCCATTCCAGCTGCCGCAGCTGCGATTGAAAATCTCGGCATGCCACCTGAAACGAATAAAAAGCGATTTAAATTTTGTGCGTAATGACTGACGTAGCATTAATGGAGCGACAACTATTTATGCCCGGGGAAAATCCTCCTTTTTGTGCTAAAACAAAATTAACTTCAAATATTCTAATTTATTATTTCGCTACTGTGCTGTTGAACTACAGCCATTAAAAATTAAAATAATGAAACTAAACTATTTTTAGATTGGAAAGGAAAAAAGTCGACTCTGCATACATTGGAAAAAAAAAGTTATTAAAACTACTACTTTCTAGGTTATTTCAACAATTTTGCCTATTTGTGATTGATCTAACATAATTTTTAGTAACATTGTGCAGAAAACTCTAGTTAAATATTTTTAAAACAACTATGTCTTCTTCTGGTTGAGTTAAATGTGCGATAATGCAAAATTAATTATGAATTCTGGTAAGGTTATTAATCAATATTTGTTCATTAGCCAAATATTTTTGTAGATTTAAGAATGCAATATTGTTTCATTTAATTTTTGAGTTCAGTGCTCTTCTAAATCTTCTTTGGTTTGTCTTGCATTACAAATAATACATATGGGTACAAACAAATAATATAAATTTAATTAAAATAGGAAGATACTAGTAGTAGTTAGTAGTTGTAGTTTTCATAATTTATTTCCATAATTTAACAAGACTTCAATTCAAATCGAAAACCGATTAACTAACGGTTTGACAAAGTTTTCAATTTATAAATATTTTTTACTAGTCATGCTAAAAATAGTGTCCATTTTATTCTATGAAATATATTGCCGAGTTTAACAGCCAACGAGTACGAGAAAGAAGATTAATTCTTATGCCAGCTTATATACAAATGTTTATTAATATAACTACTACATACTTGTTTTGCCTTAAAACCATACAACATAATGCTCTAGCTAGCACATCATTTTCTGAATTCAGCAGAGTTCAGAACAGGCATAAGTTCGCAGCCATCATCAGTAAGGTGTAATTTTACTTTTAGTCATAAAATGACTAAAATTGCACTGTTAAAAAAGGAGTTTTACGCTAAATTGAAAATTATCACTACTGGAAAGAACTTTTATATGATTGACTGCAGTAAAAATAAACGTTTTTGTAGTAAATGGTGAACATAAGTAAGTTGAAGTGTATTTTTAAATACAAAACTCATTTTCTTCGTTTTCGAAATTATTTTTCAGCAATTATTATAGTAAAATTAAGCACCTGGGTCGTTCTACTTTTCTACCGACAATGACGTGTCTCCTCTTGAAAAAAAATCGGTATTCGTCCAAAATTGCAGTTTCTCAAATTTTATTTTCACAAGATTTTTTTGGACCATACAGAGATTATAATAATACTAAAATCCCGTTTTTATTTTTTTTTGGTTTTTACAAAATCATTGTGACAGAGTAGTCGAAATGTGTGACATAGGTGTTTTACATACAAATAAAATGCGTCTCTTTGCGCCGCCTAATGTTACAAAATGATCTCGCTTAAAAAAATCATATAGAACCCTTTAATATAAAATTATTTATTGAACTTCTGAAGATTATCTTTAAATTAATTAGAATATAATAAACGTAAAGGTTCATACTATTAAACAAAAAAATATTTTATCGTTGTCTCCGGCTATGTATGTTTTTTCTTGCTATCCTCGGTCACGCATTTCGCAAAACAAAAAAACGCTTCTTAGCTGTTTGACCTTCAACACTAAGCAACAGTACGGTGTCCTCTTCTCCCTTGGCCTCACACCTTGAGGCCCCACCCGGGAGCGAGCCGAGTTAGTCGCGGAACAGAGGTGCGTGCGTTTATTCGGCTACCATTCTGTCACGAAAATTACTTCTTTGAAATTTTATTGTAATTCCCATTTATATATGTAATATTTTAATTTCCCAGTAAAGCTGTCATATTCACCTACTTTTATGAACAATTCGTAATTTTGTAAACGCTAAAATTTTCGAACAATGTTATTTTACACTTTTGTTATGAGGCACCTCTGTCACAAAATTTATCACTCAGATTGTCGGTAGAAAAGTAGAACGCCCCACCTATATTTTTACAGTGATTCACAAGTATGTGCGCAAAATGGTAATAAAAAATTCAGCAAAATGTCGAAATTATCACTTTTTGATTAGAGGCAGGTTAGAGCTATTACTTGCGAAAATATTCCATTTTCAGAACCGGTTTATATATTTCTTTGAAATTCCCACATAGACATACATACATGTATATCTACAGGTTGTTCGAACTCGCATCTTGTGCGAAGTGTCCAGATCAAGCTTTAAAAGAAAAAGGAGTACGCCCAACAATAGCGGCAATATTTCTAATATTAAATCATTTATACATTTATTTATTTATTTTCGTCAGAAATTGCATATCACAAGAAAAACGCTTTTAATAAGAAAATCTGAATACCCTTTTTGTAATGTAAGAGCTACTTTCTCCCCTTTGGATTTAATTAAAAAGGGATATTCCTTAATTAACTTTGTGCAAATGGGGTGCATCTTCAAACCATAGTCCATAATTTTATACCACACATACAGCTTTATTAAGCGTATAAGTATACGAAAAAATGTAATAAATAGAGTGAAAAATTTGATTATGCCTCAAAGCCATGTTGATTTTTTTATATTAAGGTCTGCCCGAATCTAAATCTCCGTCTCGTTATGATAGTTTATGACGTCAGCAAATAAGCTGAACTAGTATTACAATTAAGACGAAGACAAAGCTAACCCGCTGGAATTCGTTTGCTTATATTTGATATTTTACATTAATCAAAGTAAACCAAAAAAGTACAATTCGACAGTATTTAAGGAATGCTCCTACAGTTTTTCTCATTCCGTCTCACGAAGTCAGCCCAAGCCTTGACTCGCTCATCAAGCTAAACAATTGGCTAAACTGTTATACTAGGGAGCTAAGCTTACAGCATAGACATGAATTCGAACAGAGCTTAGCTCTGTGTTTCGTCACTAACTGTCATAACAAGACGGACTTGGATTCCGAGAGGCCCTAAGTAAAAAGGAAATAATTTATGAAAAAAGTAATAACTCATACCTTTTTCGACCATTGTTATTATAAAACATAATATAATGTTATTTTACCTTATCCTTTACGAATACGAATCTAATATGTATCTATTATAAATAATAACTATTTTTCAGCTCTATAAAAAATTTAGCAAAGAAGGCAAAAAGATATCAAATTTTGAGGCTTATCAATGCGGATAATATGTAAATATGGCAATGTATTTAATAATTCTCAGTTCAATTTGCAGAAAATTCTTATACAGAAAATCATTTGAATATGAATAAAAAAAAACATGATGTAAAATTAAGAATATTGAAATTTATAGGAATTAGTAAAAATGGTTTTACGATAAACTTCCTGGAAGCTACATGAATAAGATCTGCGTAATTTGTTTTAAATGGTTGTCGTTTCTTAAGAACTAGTTATTAATTTCAAGAATAGTTATAATATGTAGTTAAACTAATCATTCTGTATTTCACTTAATTTAGAGCTTAGCTTAGCGATTGTTCAGTTAAAATGAATTATCCAGAACCCAAAAAGGTCTTTTGCAATTCCTGTTGTTACCAAACACTGAATAATTGATTGTGATGTGTCATTAGTGGTTTTTGTTGCATCAATTCTTTTATTTACCGAGGTCAGAAATGTAACTTGAAGTATTTGAAAGCTAATTATGAGTCACATAATTGACATGAATTTCAGCCCTCTAATTGGTGGATGCTTATTAAAATTAAAGTTAAAAAAAATTCAAAAAATCGTGACCTCCACTGTTATGACTTCTACAGATTTGGATTTAATGTCCATTATGTGCCTCCGAATTGGGTTTGAAATAGACCGGCAAAAAAATGAGCGCAAACTGCCGCCATTTCCAGTTCGCTTATTATTTCAGTCTGAATCACTTTAATTGTAAGAAATAAATAAACAATAAATCTATAATTGTTAAAAGAAATTTCAGCAATAAAATCAAATTATTTAAATCGATGATTTTTTTCTCAGGAGTCTTGTTCACAATTTGTATCAAAAAAGTTTTATTCTTGAATTAAATTTTTATGTGACTCATTTAATAACAAATTCATTTCAAAATATGACTCTCACCATTTTCAATTGTTATTTAAATTACTTTTAATACGTTTTTAATTCCATTTTTATAGTTTATAAGAAAGATAAGTAAACGATAATGATAATATAACTTCAGACAAACAATCTTCACGTGTTTATTCTTTTTTATATAATGTATATTTATATAATTAGGCTTCCATAGAAAAATATTAATTATAATTAGTTGTCTGCGTGTATATGTATGTTAAAGTAGATTATTTAGACCATTTTTTAAGTTATTGAGATAAAATTTTGCATAGCTGAGTCATAGACATTGCTTATTCGCACATATGAAGTCCGACTCAAAAGAGAAATTTTTTTTAGCTGGTAGAGGGTTCAAATGATAGTCGAATGAAATATCGTTTAAAATGACTCTTTTCGTCCATTTCAAAATGTACCATACACCCATTTAACAGATATTCAACAAAAAATCACTTTAATGTTCGCAGACTGCAAGAAAAATAAAATAAAATAAATAAAAACAAAATCTGCAACAATCACGTTTTTTTAAAAATTGGCAAATTTTTGCGGAATTGGGTGAATCAAACTTTCACCTGACTGGTTTTTTAAATTATTTAAACTTATAGGTCAATCACAGAAATAGACTAAAAATGCAGTAAAATGAGTGTCCATATAATAATCTCCACTCTATATTAGCTCCAACAGGTCTAACAGATTGCTTACCTTGACTGTAAGGTTTAATTTAACGTAGAATGTGGTATTAACCCTTATGCCGAAATTATACTATGTGGTGGCATCTCTTCTACAAAACAGAAAGAAAACTAATACAATTAAATATGCACATTTAAATAGGCGTAATGTGGAACATCTTTTATTTAAATAACGATGTTCTTACCCTTCCTACCTTTCGTCGAACTCGTGCAAAGGTAGAGTGCCACTAAGTGTATTCATTTTTTTTTCTTTTTTTTGTATCAAATACCATCTTATTAATTTTTGTAAAGTGATATTGCATATTACACACTTTCTGCTTTCATACTTTTAACTCTTCAGAATAAACGCCTGTATTTTAATTAATAACCCAATCTAATATCTTCCTTTGCTGTTCCACTTATGCTTTTAGTTTATGAATGGTGTAAAATAATTTCTTTTAACTTTGAAGACATATGTATTCTTGTATTAGAGTATAAAACATTTTCGTTTATCATTTTTTTGGATAGTTTTCGATTCGGAGTTTTCTGAACAATATCTTCATTTTGGTTTAATTGTAGATTAGTAATAAACAATATATGTATACCTTAATCTTTTATAATCCTTTGAAATGGCGTTAGCATAATCAAGCAAGATTTGCAATTATACCTACTATTAGACAAAAAGAAAAAAAAGAAAAGAGAATTAGAAAACATGGATATTTGAGTATGTAAGTCCTTTGTAAAAGTAAGAAAAATTACTTGAAGTAATAAAAACGCTTCTCTTAATCTAGCAAGAAATCAATTGCCATAGGCATCGCAATGTTCAACTAAGCAATGTGATTTTCTCGATTAACAAGCACGTGTTGAACAACAATCTGCGACAATTATTTCGTTGTAATATATCTTCTATAACCGCCAACAAGAAAATATTATTAATTTTACAAGAAAATTTCAAATTCAAGCTTAGCCGAACAAAGCTTGCTGGATTTCAATGAAGCTTAGTAAACTCTTTCCTTTCAGTGTTATTTATTTTTAACTTTTTATGCTCGTCGAAATAATAATGTAGACAAATTAAATAGTAAAAATTACAAGTATTAAAATCATTTATAAAAAACACATCTGTCCACTATTATTGTAATCAAACTAGTATCAAATAAATATTATAAATAAATAAACAACAATAAATAATAATCAAACAATAATAAGATTGTTAAATAAATGTTACTTAATGTTCGAGGCAACAACACACGTGGGATTGATTGCGTTCATATTATATTCATTCGTATTTTATTGAAGCGTATAAGACTCAACAAAAAGATGTGAAAACTTCCTAATCTTTGTTTACAAGGTATGACACAGAAAGATTCAAGAGGTTGCCTTAATTTAAAATTTCTTTATGTTTAATGTTGTATTAGTATCAAAATCAACTATAACTACAATAAGTTTATTTATTTCAATCAAAACCTTTCAGTATGCACTAGTAAAGTGAGTTCAGCACAATTGGAGTCGAAAATGAAAAATTTACTACAATAATACAAAACCGCCAATGACAATAACTTGCAACACACGTTTTCATTTCAAGAAAAAAAAGTAGAAGATATTCGACTTTAATTCAAATTTCTCACCCTTTAAATTTCAGTTCTACACTTCACAAAATTCACAAATAAAATAAATATGTATATTGAAAATTATAAATCCAGAAAATATTTTGTAGAGAAGAATTAGTAAACCCGCACAAAATGTATGAGAAATGGATTTCTTCGTTAATTTTGCTGAAATTTTGTTATCCGTATCAAAAGTATTTTTACGCAGATTGCGAATTTGTAAACGAAAAGTCTACAAATACACACACTTAACTTTACCCCTCTCTATATACATATAAATAATATGTAAAACAATACAATGTGTAATAAGAATAGTATAAACCGAGTATTTTTCACATCACACTCACTCAAAACGTTTTTATAATATATTGGCAATTTGAGTAAAAATACTCAATTTGCTTTGCAGTTTACTAGACTCTACCTGAATACCCTTAATGAGGAAATACAAAACAATTTAAAACTTTTCGTGAAATTGGTACTTTACATCTGTAGATTGAAGTTCAGGCTTTCAATTGAATCATATTACAAGCAGAACATCTCTTAGAGTCATTTTACCCCATATGCCACTTTTGTATAAAATACTCACTTAGAACATGGTTTCTACTTTAAGATTTTCGCAAAGCACTATCATTACGAGGCTGATGATAAAACTAAATTGTCCTGGATAATGTTAAAATATTAAATAGTACAAGAGCAGAAAACATTTTAAATTTTCCTAATCCGTCTTATGCCAGTTAATGGATACCTTCCAAGCAACTTAAAAATAATTATAAGAAAAATTAAAATGTTTTTGCTGTTCAAGAAACGGAATTTTTGCTGTCGCATTCAGCTATTGCTCTTAATAAGCTGAATTTGTCTTCGACTGCAAAAACTACACTTTTTGAACAAGGATTTTGTTTTATTATTATTTTGTTTCTTTTTTTGTTCAAAGCAAAATAATAATATTGCATCGTCATAGAGTCTTTTGATACAGACTACGTTTCACTTGTTGTATTATTGACAAAAACGTGTGGCAGATTTCAATATGTGTTTATTAAGCGCCGGTTACATGGAGACGCTGAAATATCAGCCAAATCGACAGAAATCCATTTCCCATATTGTGGCCGATAGACAAAAAGGTACGTGATAAAGAGCTTTACAAATATCACGGTATCACTTTCATTAAAACTACGAAAAACACGTATACTCTTTTAGTTGAAATTAAAACCAGCTTCATGAATTGCTCTGATTGAGCCACTAAAGGCGCTCTTAGATAAACTCACCTCCAGCAAGTGCATTTAATCCAGCTGAAGTGACCGGAGGAGGTCTGGAGAGGATCGTGTCAATGCCATGGGGATTGGCTGTTCCCTGTAAGTTTTGTGTGACCGTTTGTCCCGGGCCCATGATTCCATTGCTCATGTTGATGCCTGCCAGGGAGCTCCCATTTGTCCCATTGATTCCCGACGGACCGCCTGGCGTTTTCATTTCCGTCATCGAATGGAGGGCCGCAAGAGGTGGTCCCAGGAAGCTGAGGGGTATCTTGTGGTCGAGCATATCGGGGAGGAATTTTTTTCCGGCCGTCGAAAGATTTTCCGGACTTCGAGATCCTATGCTATCAGGCGGCGGGCTCTGGGCACTGGCCTCTTCGCTGCTTTTTTGGCTAATCGGATACGATCGGGAGCTATCTACGGGACTGTTGTTGTCGTACCTACGGCTGTTCGACTCAGGACTTTCGGAGTGCAATCTGGAGACAGTTGTCTCCCGGTGGGGCGACTCGTCTAGTCGATTGTTTATCGAGGAAATCGAATTTCCCGAACCGATATTGTTACTGCTGATGTACGCACTGTGGTAGTCTAAATTGTCTTTGCTCACTCGATAGGCCTGGCAATCGTTCGAGCCCTCTAGAATTGGACTACTACTCGCGCCTCTGTATTGATTAAGCGGGCTGGCATTGTTATGGCGCATATAATTCGTTGGGGAATTAATGTCTAAAACATTCGGATTTGGATCCTCCCGGAAGCCTGGCCCTTGGTGGTATCCGAAACTCGATTGTCCACTATTGCCCACACTGATGAACTGACTTGTGAATGGGAATCCATGAGCAGCTGCTGCAGCTGCACTCGATCCAATTAATCCTGTTGGGGTTCGAAATGCCGCAAAATTGAAAGCGGAAGATGATGACAATGGAAATCCGAACTGTTTTCCGGCGGAGTTTGATACCAAATTTGAAGCAATATGAGAAAACCCGCCCAACTTGGGGCTTTCGGAGCCCGAAGTCGTCAAATACGGGCTACCCAGATTGAAGGAGTTCCTGTAATTGTGCACTAGCAAATATAACTGACAAAACACCACATAACTTCCTGTCTACCAAACTGATCACTGAAACACACTTCGCATTCACCGAATTTAAAATAGGATTGTTCGTAATTATTTCAGGGAAATACGGAAATCGCGATAATCACACCCTCCACGAATTAATTAACTGCTTTTTGTGACCGACCTGGTAGGCTTAGCACTGCGGAATGAATACCGAAAAACCAAATTGACTTCTAATTCTCGGCGGAAACGAAGCGGGGCGAACGGCCAGTGTGTCTTATACCTTTGCGCTAGATTGCTCTTCTCGACTAAATCCCAGCGCGCGGACACATACAGCGGCGGCCGCTGCTACAGAATTGTCGTAAATACTTGTACATAAGTGCAGACTTAATGATTAGTTCGCGCTCCAGCGAGGGGCAGAATCGGCGGGACTAAACTATATGAACTCTGTACGGGGAGATGAGTGAGTTAGCCCTCATTGAATCAACTGCACTGGCTTATCAACGCAGGCGGCTGAGCGAAGTTGAATGCGGTTGAACCCGCGCTGCCTCGGCTTCGGCCTCCTTCCTCCTCTGCAAAAGGCTGCGTTCGGAGGGGAAGTGTTCGCCCTCAAGTCGTTAAAAGTCAGCGCCACGAGTGCAGAACTCCGCCCCACGGTTCGTCCGTGCGTCGCGTCTCTTTCTCGCGCGGAGGCCGTCTCCCTCCCGGGCGCACCGGATACTTCCAGCATGGTCTCTAGCCCGTGGGGCGGGGTTAACTGACACAAACTGCCATTTGAGCACTTGATTACGGGATACCTTCTCTGTCTCATGTCGCCATTCCAACCGCGCTACTGTGCAGTGCTGTTGATACGTGTAATCATTTTCTATTTGTGTTAATAATCTCCGTATCATTTGATGGTGTGACTTTTTATTTGCTGGACGTTTTTTATTCAGCTGGGATCTCTGCAGACTTGACATTGTTTGGCTTCGGTCGGATTGGGTTGTTCGTTTTGCGTTCAATGTCCAGGGGGCTTTCTTAGATTCTGTGTGTTGTGCATGAGTGAAGAAGACGCGATGCTCAGAAAGGAGAATGGTGGAATGGGATTGAATTGTGCTGGGTTTCCAGTTTTCACCCTTTGCCGTTTTACGCTTTTTGCCTTTTTCGTTCAGGATTCCTCCGCGCACCACTTGAGGCAGAGGGAACTCTGTTTTTCGCCTCGCCCGGAAATCTCATGAATTTCTTTGTTTATGGTTTCATGTATTGGAGGACAGATCATAAAACCGGAACGATTCTTGCCACTGTATGTGTAAGTGCTCTTAATGGAGTTTTTAAATCATTAAATCACAATAAATTTGTTTTATTTCCGCACAGACGCCATCTCTTTCCGACTTATTGATTTTTTGTTTCGGTTCCGCGCTCTCCGACCGACCGTGTTGTGATTTACACTAGACAATTCGTCCCGCTGTTTTAATTGGATCTTTACCACAAAACTTCATTCATGTTGACCGTAAGGACATCTGACTAGCAGGTGTAGCCCCACCATCGCTCTGGAACGATTCAGTGGCGTGGCACCGCCATATCAAATAACTTTTCATGGGTTTTTTCAACTGTACCATAACAACCGACTGAAAAATGGCCTTTCTTCGTTTAATTAAAATTAATGACGCACAGTTCACCTACGTAAAATGGAAGCAGGTATTAAATTACCTAATTTTATATGTTTATACTAAAATATGTAGATACATACATACACCCTTATTCTATTAGACGCATCATTCGCTTTAAATCACGTAATTCACGGATTTTGGTATTCTCATAGTTCTAGTTGTTGGTTTTATGTGGAAGAGGCATCAAAAGTAATAATATGAAAGTAAATTTATAAACAAAATAAAAAAGGAAAAACGATAAAATTTGCAATTTTCCGCATGAAAGCTTAAGACCGATGGTATTTCGAAGAACCACATGTGTTTTCCCTGTTACATTTTCTTCCAAATAAATATTCCGTCACTCATTCTGCATGCGCCTCATATTTTTTAGATCAGTGGTTGATGCAACCTGCTTAAAAAAAGGCCATTGGTTTTACGGCAGTTTTAGCATTTTTTTATAAAAATTTCCTACAATCGGCATAAATTCAGTAGATATTAGTTGTCGCTGGGAGGTAAATGTTATTTCTTTCTAAAATTGATTTAAAAATAATAAAGGACTCGTTCAAAATATTGTAGCTTTGAATCGTGAGGGTCGATCTCAAAGAGAAATTGTTAAATCTTTGAATGTCAGCAAAACTTGCGTGCACCACACTATTCAAAGGTACGAAGAAACTGGATTCGTGGAGCATTTATCAAGGACTACAGGACGTCCCTAAACCTTAAAAGGGCTAAAATAGAACTTCTAAAAATTGTAAGACAATAGATTCGCATCAAGTTGGGAAATCAAAAACAAAATCGATGAGAAATTACTAAGCATAAGAAACCAAACCATAAGACCTGTCCGCGTTTGATAAGTTCTCTGTGATTTAAATTATAGGAGACATCTATGAATGTAGTTTTCAGTTGATACCAAATTCAAAAAAATGTATTTGTCGACTACCAAATGAAAAGTACCGAAAAAATTGTGTCCAAAAACAGGTGCAAAAGGGCGGACGCAAAGTTATAATGTGGAGAGCTATGTCTTGGTACGGCTACTCGAAAATCTGTATCATCGAAGGCACAATAAATAAAGAAAATTATGTTGATATTCTTGAATCGTTTACTAATAGGAAGTATAAACCTTACTATACTAATTTTAACTTTCTAAGCCAAACAACCTCTGAGATAACCACAGGGATGCGTATGATATTGAATTATGTAAGTAAGAGTTGACTTTTTTTAGTTTTTGGGATACGAAACCCTACAAATTAAAAATATCCTTTGAAGTTTTCTTACGGTTTAACTTCACACTCATAGAAAAAAGTTGGCCCATAGTTTTTTTATTAAACTTATAAGACGTACGTAAACATTTTTCAAAGATAGAGTATACCAAAAATTAGCATTCTCCTTTCGCGCTCTATTGACTGGACTAATTCTTGAAATGTTGAATTCAAGGAAACATCTCAATAATTTATCGCACGAATGATATATGAGAAATGTGGAAAGGTAAGGAGAGATTTGTGGGGCAAAGCAAAGTTCGCTGGTTGAAAACAATATTTCATTCTTTTACCGTGGGCGTCATAATACATCATTTCTTGATTTATGCTAATATTTTTGTTACCTCTTGAAATTAATGCTACAACTGATATGACATTTACATCAAACGTCTAGAAATTGAAAAACTGAATTTGTTGACAAAGTTTACAATATTTAATAGGATGTCATCTGTAAAATCTTCTCCAAGATTAATTACACGATAAAACTAAACAGAAAGCAATATTTCATTAGGGCTAATTATTTTTTTGTAGAAATCAATTCCTTAATATTGCAATAAGTCTTGTTTACTTCCAAATCCAAAGAAGAATTGAAGCAATAAATATTCAATTTTACTCCAAGATTTTTTTTCAAAACTTTTAGAAATGTGTAAGAGATGTGTAATGCACGAGGGATATCCCCTTTCGATTTTATTTTTCTTCTAAAATGTGAGATATTCTTCAAAATCTAGGACACGAATTTTTTTTATTTTTGACGATGAATGTTTCAAGGGGTGAAATCATCCCCAAAGTAAACATTTAAATAAAACTTAGGTTTCACATATTTGCAACTGAGTTATTCGAATGAAATTTGCAATAAAATAGAAAAATACACTTTAATGAAAAATTTCGTAAATTTCAGTCTTTACAATTTTTAACTTATTTTAATTCTTTTAATGTGAAATCAAATGCATATTTCAGTATTATAATTTTGTACTTTGATTTGTTTGAATATCTTAATTAAAAATCCTTTTCATTTCAGTACATAACATTACTTACGAAAATTTTTTTAGTAGTTTCAAAGACATGTTTTTTACGTATTTTCATCTTCTCAATTACCTTACTAAAATTTGGAAAAAACACTTTTTGAATCGTTGCAAATAGATCTTTTAAGCCCCTCATGACCGAAGTAATGTAACCTATATTAAATTTCAGTTACTTAATAAAAGCTAATGTTGAAGTGATGCTAATAAATACTTGCACAATCCAAAGTTCGTTGGTGGCGCTGATCGCATTAGTTTTAAACCAGCAACAACAATTAATGCATGTAATTAAATATGCAATGAGTCCTTCTTGCGCAAAGCAAAATGCAATGCAGATTTATAAGTATGTACTATCATATTGATATTCGATATTTTCTCATTTGAATTATTTCAGAAAAAAAATTATTCCAAAAAAAGCGCGGAAAAGTGGGCAACCGATTAACCCCAAATATAGTCACTAGTTGAAGGAGAACCTCTCAAGAGGTCTGTTGTACAAATTTCGCGTGAAATTTTCATCTGTGCTGCATAAATATGAACATACATGCGCTAAACTAAAGCAATAAAAAGGAAAATCTCGATACTGTGTCCCAGATTCGCATGGAATTGCCGGGATATTTCAATTTTATATCGAACCCATAAACCGTACGGGATAGCACATATAAACCTTGTTTGTTTTTATTTGCCACAGATCTCTTTATAGAATATTTGAATTGTAGACCTCTCGCAAAGGTACGTCATATTATTAAGGATAATCTTTACAACTCCCACATATGGCAACCAAAGTTAAATATGTCATTAAACGTTGCGATCGTAAAAAAATAAAAATGTAAGAAAAGAAATTGTTTTTCATTCAAAATCTGTTGAGGAACGGAAGCGTTCGAGTATAATAATAATAACAATATTAAAAACCATAAAGGGACCAAAACACCGAATGGCTCTATATATGCAAAGGAATCTCTTTTTCTGGCCTCCGCCCTAAGGATGGGTCACAAAAAGGCAGTGTGGCGGTAAGTACGCAGGTGGTTTTATGGTCACGGTATATTTTATGGGTGACGATTTTGTTTGTTCCCCTTTCGGATTCGTCTTCTATTTGCTAGCAAATGATTCCCAAACTGCTGGGGTTAGGAGCAAGCAGTCGTTCGCCTTTTGATGAAAATGCAAGGGTTCGCTCGCTTTTGGGGTGCTGAACGGCAAATCAGCACTCCACAAGTCCGCAGCTTTTAACCATCAAAAATCTAGCACTTATTGGCATTAGCGCTCTATACATATACTTACATATTATAAATATGCACACAAAATTCTTGTTGGTATGCACATAAAAAGAGACTCATCCTATATCACATCAGTTAATTTATCATTATCCTTTTAATTTCCATATGTCTAGCTCAATGGGAACAACTCAAAATTTACCTGTTCAATCATGTTGTATCATAAAATAGGTATAACTATCAACTATCACATATTTTTAAATAAATCCCGGCAAACATTCCACTATTCTATTCACCTTTTCTTCCTGTCAACAGTAAGACACTAATTAAGGTAGTGCATTATCCGAAGTATCTTTTCACCCTCCCCTGCAGTAATAAAGTATTTAATTAAAAGGTCTTCTTCAAGGTGTTATAGATTTTAATTAAAGCCAGATGCCATCATGTAAATGAAAGGCTCCTCTACAAAATTAAATTTTTTTTACTAATAACAGCTTGGGGTTTTGTAATTGATGTTGTGGTCACTCAAATTGGAATCTGGAAGATTTTAATTTAATAAAAATGGGACACCAAGAAAATTGGGGAAAATTAAGCATGAACACGTTTTATTTTAGTGGCTCCAGAATAAACATCTATACTTATAATGAACCACTAATACAAACTCAAAGGGCAGGTTTATTATAAGGTTCTGTTCCTTTCAAAAACCATCGACCATCAAAAACGTTGTGAAAAAGACATAATTAAAAATAAAAGTCATGTAATTCAAATTCATTTGCTAAGTTACCCGAGTTTCATAGAGGGGTTCATTAATATTTTTGTATCTATTTCAAATAAATTTAATTAAAAGCAAAGTATTGAAGAGAAGAAAAAAGACTAAAAGTTCTGAAAGAGAACTATAATTTGATGATATAATTTTAACTCTGCCAAAAGTTAATTTGATAATTATTAAAAAAAAATTAATTTTGAAAAATATAATATTTTTTAGAGAATTCGATCTCGTCTTGAATATTATAGTTAGTACTAAATCGTTTGTTTTATTCAGCTAGAGGTAAAAATAGAGTATCGGCACTAAAACTTTTTAACTTGAAATTTCTATTTTAATCAACACAGTAGGAAGAGACATTTAGTGTTCCACCATTCAAAAATAATAGTTCGGACGATCATTTAATATAGTTAATTTAATATTGATCTTTTTTATAATAAGAAAACAAAAATTACCTGTTCTATTGCGAAAAATAATTAGAGTTGTAATAAAAAGTTTCTCAAAATCTAAAATGTGTTTTAGATACTAGTAACATCTATTGAATAATAAGCTATTAATGTTTAAAAAATACCATGGCTTCATGGAAATTTCATCCACATATTTACATACTTAAGTCATTAAGAGCGGCTTTTGTTGGAGCAAATGTTTACGGGAGATATTCCAGTCAGTTTTGAAGAAGTAAAACTCTCTCGCACGTATCCCATATTGAATAAGGGATGTGTAATCTCATATCGGCACTCCAGGATGATTTATAAAATATCAATAAAATCTTTAAGATTCAGCAAATATTTTTTTACGACGTGTTTTTTGATTCTGCTTACGTGCGCACCCTTTTATTTGAATTTATTGCATAAACGTTGACTAAATTTCAAATCAATTCAAAAAAAGGGACTCTTTTTACTTTATGTGATAATGGGTTGAGCCATTTGGTTTATAAAACAATTCAAGGGATGTACAAAATTAGGGGAGCTGCAGTTGTAAGAACCGAAACAATGACTTTAAGTTGTATACTTAGTATTATAAAATGTATATCCCCATTAATATTATAAATCCGAAAGTGGATCTGTCCGTCTGTCTGTTTGTTACTCTTTCGAGCTGAAACTACTGAACCAATTTCGCTGAAATTTGGCATAAATATAAAGTAGAGAGCGGAGAAGAAATCCTGTAAAAATTCATAATTCCCGAGGGACGAACATGACTGACTGACTGACTGATTCATCAATGCCGAGCCAAAACCGCTGAAGCTAATTGTATGAAATTTGGACAGTATGTTTCTTCTCTGACGTAAGCATCCTCTCTTAGTGATTTTACGAAATTCTTCCCCTAGAGGTGTAAAATGCAATTTTATATGAAAATCCTTCATTTTTTAAATTAAATCCATGAAAATTTGTATTAAGCCATTAAGTTAGAAATTAAGAAACACGTATTTTAGGATTTTTCGAAATTTATTCCTTAGCCCGGTATTGTGTTAATTTAGCAGCTAGATATTTTATTTAGCGGCAGCAGAGACCTTTTTTGCGGCTAAAAGTTTTTACAGCTGTCATGTATGTTTTGAAATATAGGTGATAGGTTTTAGTAATAAATTATTCACTTTTTAATTTAAATCATTCAAAAAAATAAAAAAGTATTCGTTTCTTTATTGAAATAACAGTCTATTATCTAATTTTAAAACGGCATCGCTCACTTTAATCCTTTTAACAACCGTCAAATATTTAGCGTGAAAAAAAGTCGTTCCCGATAAATTTCCAGCTAACTAGATAGATATACATGTCAGGCACAATCATTACTTTAGTTTCTAAAAACACAATAACATTTTCGTTATTAATCTAGCCTAGCTAAATATTTAGCAACTAAATTCCGCAGTTAAGTTTCCATACAAATTTTAGCCACTGAATGAACACAATACCGAACTTAAGGGGGTAAAATAGGGGATGATAATTTGTATGGGAATTATTTTTGTAGTTAAAACTATGAAAATTTGTATTTAGCTTTTTGGTTGGAAATTAAGAACGACATGTTTCAGCGTCTTTGAAAGATCGTCCCCTAAGGTAAAATGGGGAATAAACATTTGTTTAGAAGTCCGTAATTTTAAAAGTTAGAGCCGTGTATTTTGGTATTTAGACTATTGGTTTGAAATTAAGTACCCATATGACATGTTTCAGAATTTTAAAGAAATCAACCTTTAACCAATACCAATTTTCATGGTTTTAACCTTAGAAATGACGAAATTCCCATACAAACTTTCATCCCTATTTCTATTTCTATATATTTATTTTGAGATCCCCGCAGCCAAAGTCACGAGCAGAAAGCTAGTAAGTTATAATAAATTTCGTTTTCCTCCACATTTGCGAAATTTAGAGTTTTCGCGATAATGTGTAAATGGTATATGAAATCATTCAATCTAATATATTTTTCCCTGTTTAACCACAGTCACTCCTTTTGGTAAGCGCACGCATTTCCTGACATTGAGAGCATCATTTAACCCCAAATTGGATTAGTCTCCCCTCGGGTTCCGTTTAGTCACCCTCATCACGACGTACACATGTTCCACTTTGTCTGTAAACAAGTGATTCCACCAACAAAGAGAATACATGTGTCAAAAAGAAATCCTCCTGTTATTATCGGGCTCCCTCGCCAAGGAGGGTGTGTGTCTTGTTCCACAAAGGGCCTCCCTCAACTCAAGACTGCAATTGAATTAATTTCTAGGCATCTTTCATCCGCAAAGCGCCGTCCAAATTAAGTGGAGGAGTCAAAATGTTTTCCTCATGTTAAATTGAGCGTTGCGCTCGATGTCGACATCGCCCCCAGCGAGGGTGGGTACTGCACAAAAGGGGTGTTAAGCGCCGGAACTAAGTGAACAGTCACTCAGTAAATTATGCGAAAGCTACTTAATACGGCTCACATATTTCTTTTAGGCCCTATC
This sequence comes from Eutolmus rufibarbis, assembly GCA_963920795.1. Taxonomy (NCBI): domain Eukaryota; kingdom Metazoa; phylum Arthropoda; class Insecta; order Diptera; family Asilidae; genus Eutolmus; species Eutolmus rufibarbis. The sequence goes on from OY987204.1 coordinate 437,458, forward strand.
GCAGGTCTTTCTGCGATTTGATTAATAAGGCCTATATCTTTTGAGTAAGACCGGATTTATGTTTATTCTGGAAATTAAGCAAAATAATAACGATACAACATTTCAAGTTATTTTAAAAGTCCGCACCATTTGAATAATTAACACTTAAACATACACACACATTGTTCATCTAGATGATGTTTTTAAAAAAATCAACATTTTTCACCCTCTTTTTAAAAATGGTTGAAGGGGTATCTCAAAGTTACTACCCTGTGACTTGAATACTTTTCTTATGGTAAAATTACGTTTTATTTTTAAACCCCAAACCCAACTCCTCTAAGTATATTAAAACTTTTCTCATTTTAACAAATTATATCTACGCATTTTTGCTCGTCCCTCCCCGATAGAAAAGTTTAATATCAGGAAAGCTTAATACGCCCGGGAGAACCTTTTCAGCGTATTTATTCCAAAATACGTTATTTTTGTAGCTTTTATTACATCCAAATTCTCGCATAAAAATAAAAGATAGGTATAATTCAAAATGAGTTTTGCTTCAAAAAAAGATTGAGAAGATATTTTTAACGAACAATAATTGAATAAAATTGGTTATTTATTATCTAATAATAAGTAAGTAATACTCTATTAAATTCAATCAACAGAAAGTTGTACGACAGTTTACATCCTGTCACAAAGAGTTAAGGCATCTTAATGCACATCGATTTGACCTCTCATTAGGAGTTATTTAGGTTTTAGTACTTTTAGCTAAACCCCAATTTTATTATATACATACATATGTATATAAACAGACATGAATATTTCGTTTTAAAGGATATATTTATTAACCATTGAATTTTACACAAATATTCGATTGAAATTAAATGAAAAATTTATTCGTAAAATATTTTTTTACGTGAAATTACAACTGAGCAATTCTGAATATAAATATATTCGTTTTAAAATTTTATTAAATTGAAAATTTAATCCTTTAATTAGAGCATGATAACTGGAAATTATTGTTTTACTTTTTAGTATTATATATATTTTTTAAATAATAATTTTTCTTCAAATCAAGTTAATAGTTTCAGAATTGAATATCAGAAATATTATACTGCAATACAAAACATATTTAATTTAGTTTTAATATTTTACAATAATTAAAATTAAATATACAAGCTTACATTGCATTTTGGCTGTAATATTAAGGTACTCGTACTATTAGAATTTATCCTAAGATTTTAAACCGCGTATTGTAATAAAAAAGTTAATTGAAACTGATGTATTTTAAAAACAGCATTTTTTCATTACAAATCAAATGTTATATAATTTAAAAAATGAATGCAAATGTATTGGAAATTTGCTTTTCGAAGGTATTTTGAGTTATGAACTTTGTCAAGTACATATTATAATTTGAAAAAATTCAATGATAAAATAAAAACATTTTAAGATAGACCGGAATGTGTAGTAACTCATTTACATACATACATATATATATATTTTCTTACGTAATTTCAAAGTAATTTTTTTAAAACAAATATATACTTTAAAAATGCTATAATATTATGTTAAATTCTGAAATTGCTGCTTTCTTTTTTCCCTCTTCGAGAATGTAGGATGTTCCTTTAATCCTATGTTTGCTGCATTTCACATGAGTCTTTTAGCTTTGAAGTGATTACATTTTTAAAACCAATTAGATATTCTTATTTGTGGTTTTTACGTACCAAAATGTCACATATAATGTAATTTACGTTTATGTACATACATATATGCAATCGTAAAGAGGCCTTGAATCAGAATTGTTAAATTCATGCATGCAAATAAAAGAGCCAATTCCCGAGCACCACTTGGGTCCCAATTTTGGGGTTATTTTCATAACAAATTATGAGCTATAAATTACTTTTTCTCTAATACACTTGAAGTAATAGAATTGGTAGAACCATTTGAAAACAACATCTGGGCGCAACTAATAACCTGATAAGTGAAAACAACTCATGGCTGCGCACACTTGCAACTAGGGGCTGACACAAAAATGATTCCTGTAATTTGTTTTGAGAAATTGAAGCCCTTATTTTGAAATTTGCATACATTAATCTATCATTTAGGCTCTTTTGTGCGGCTTATATTTACATCTCGCCAAGATAAATAAATGATGCTATTTCAAGAGAGGCACTTTGAGCAGACATTTCATTTTGAGCGATAATTGGCACCCTTGTCCTACAAAGAGGTTTGCTTGTGGAACTGTTTTTGACTTTTATAACGCAGATTAACAAATGGATATATTTTTTCACTGCCTTGACGAAGGTACCTACGGGAAAAATCCTTATTCTTTCCGCCTCTTAAGTCCTTAGGAATAACTCTAAATCCTACATTATCATAGGCAAATTGTATTTCATTTTTTATTAAAAGATATACGACAGAATAATCCATCCGATAAAGAGTGGGAGTAGCTGCAGGGGCGTTTCATGCACTAGTGCCTGTAGCAGATTTGGCCTTACACCTAATAAATATTCAATTTTCATTCCTAACCGAGCCGCTGAGGACACCGAAACGAGCCTACGAGGGAGGAATCCTTGTGCTATCTTCCCTCAATTACCCAAGTGTTACTGGCACGTGCCGGGCCTTGTGTCTTTGACGATAATTTCGTGCTATGAAAGATATCTTTGCACGATTCATACACGAGATTTATCAAAACAGATCAAAATAAATCCGTTTTTGTTTACATGTACAAATTAAATCCCTTGGCTTGTGACTCGTGCAGATTATTAAAGAGATAGTTTAAAACCGACGCGTAAACAAGGGGATTACATAACTTTTCTGTTTAATTTAAGCACCCCTCAATCTGAGTAACTATTTTAATGTATTCTGAATACCAAACCATAGCCGAAATAAATATATTCTCCTTTACACACAGCAAGTTTTAAAATAATTGTAAAAAGTATAAAAGTTGCAATTTAGTCATTTTTTATTTAGAATGTGCATGAAGATGAGTTAAAAAAAAATGCGTCAAGATTTAAAGATCAGAATTGGCTACTAGGGAGCAATTCACAGGGCAGACACTAACACGACACGCATGTGATTCGGTCCAAAACAGCCATCTCGGTTACACGCTTGGGTTTTCGCTAAACACCCTTTTCATGGAGGGTGTTTTTATGGTTAAACGCTTTAAGTCGGGCTGCGATATTTTAAAATTGAGAATTTATTGCCAGAAAAGGGTCTTGTTCATACAACTTTTGTAACGATAAATGGAATTTATCTCAAAACAAGATAAGAAAAATACAATTTTTGTAAAACACGCACTGTCATTTTCAACATTATTTCATGAAATAGACTGTGGTTGGAAGATTCCCTCTTGGGGCGAATATGCATCCAAAACATATACAAATATGAATTTTCAAATATTCTTCTTTCATTTAATTTTGATGATGCGAAGTTTCGAATCGGCTTATCACGTATTAAGTAAGGGCTTACACTATTTTTAAATTTTGAAAATATCGGTTTTTTTTGTAATATCTCACCTTTCGATCGATAAATTTATTTGAAATTTGTCTACATGCAAACGTAAGAGTCTTAAAACGCAATATGCGCTGCAAATTTATTGTTATTAATTATTATTATTAATTATAAAATTGATAAAATATGTCCAAAAAAAGTTTACCAAACAAATTTTTTACCATATATGTATCATATATTTTATTGGGCCATATTATATTTTATAGGTATAGTTGCGGGTGTAACCTTTCATTTGAATCACATTTTAAGTTCGTTTGACTTTCCATTGTTTTTGAAAACATTTTCAAAACTGATCAAATATGCAGTTTATTGCTTTTGACACTATAAAGAAAAATGTCTTTCAATTTTTTTTCCAATTAGTTAACACTATTTAGTTTTAAATGCCGGAGCACCTCCAAAATGCGCATACTCGCTAGTGGTCATGTTTATGTTTTTCAGGATGATAATTAGAAAAAATAAAAGTTTAAAAACTAAAACCCGACTACGCAAAAGCTGAAAAAAAGCATAAAATATTATATAGGAAGATCAAAACTCTGATGCAATAACAAAAATCTTGGATCAGACCAGACAATTATCTGTACTATGCAAAAATATGTAAGCTTTATTGAAATGCCGAATTTAAACCTTCTGCGCCAAACAATCTCTGAGAAAAACGACTGTCAGACGATAATGCTATTAAAAATAATAGGAATAGTAAAATTTATTCACAGCAGATTACATTTACAATATTAAAATTTTGAAATAAATTTAGCATATAAAATGTTCAAATGAACACGGCGACTACAACAAAGTTTAAAAATATCATTTTCAGAGAAAAAAACCAAATTTAAAAACTGGGCGTTTACAAGATTTCCTGAGGGTCTGAGTTGCTCTCAAAACTTATTATTATTTGTTGGGAGAGGCAACCCATATACGGTGGGCATTGCTCTCAAAACTTGCTCCGATCAGTAAGGTAAATGATATATTATAAATCTTAAAGGCTTGCCTTTTCCAGACTGAAAATAAGCAATATCTTTCTTTATGAGGCAGATAAAAACTGGCATCTAATGAGGACAATTGAATGTTGCCAATAAGTATCCACAAATTTGTTTAAAAGCTAAGTGAACTAACTAAATGTGAATTGAGAAATGAAACCAGTGACTAATTAACTCTTACTAATTATATCCAATGAACTGAACATGCTTCAACGTCCCCAAAAGCTTACCCCCATAAATCTCACCGCCGAATATGTGCATACCCACTTTTTATCCAACTCTGGTAACATGTGGACTAAATCCTTGCTAATTCCATAATTGATTTTCCTCATTCATATTTAGTTGCGAACAAGTGAGGGCCTACTCGTCAGAATTCCCTTCGCTCGCAATTTATGTCCAGGAATATTATTACCATGATTATACAATCGGGGTAATAGACTTATTATTGCTTAAGTTTATGACAGGACCGGAAAAGTGACCAATACCGTCGCTCTGCCTTTTTTCATTGAGATCGATCAGATTAAGGGCCTGTCAATAGCATATGCCAAAGTAAACATTATGTTTCAAAACTGCCACTTTCTTCGTAACAGATTGAGAGAACATTAAAAGTATCAAATAAATAATCCTATTTCCCTATTATTATATTTGGTCCACGACAATGAACAGTTTTTAAATTACATTTTATGTAACATATGCTTTGGTGAAATAATTTTATCATTTCCAGTTCGGCATTGATATTACCACCGAAAACCTAAAGTGTAAAGAAGTTCCATGCTGATCAACAATTTGAAACACGAGCTTGATAGACTTGATACAATAATTTTTTTTTTTTTCAAATTTTAAACTATCAAATTAGTGTTATTTTTGCATCAGGGAGCCAGTTCCTGAACGTAAATTTTCGTACGGTGCTCTCGAATAGTTTGTAGTCCTGAATCTATCGAATTCGTTTAGATTTGTTTACCATATTCGAACTGTTTGCCAGCAAATCATATGAGTCAAATCAAATTAAAATTGGAAGGAAAAGGAACTCTCTGAACTTGAGTTATATTAGGTTTTGAAAAATAACAAGCTTCACTATTTCCAGAATTCCCAAAATTGCCGGATAAGGCTTCCTTACTTCTTGGAATATTTTTAAGCTACAGATATAAAAATTGTTCAAGAAAATTCCAGAACATGTAAATATATTGGATAAGAAACTAATTTACTACCTATTTACGCTTGCTCTTTCCGTTTTTCATGAAATATGTCAAGATTTTCGAAAGAACATAAAATTTTCATTTTTTGATTAAAGGATGGGCTAAACTGAGATGAAAATCGATTTTATAACGCTTTCGCATATGTAGTATAATATAAAAACCCAATGAATAACAAATTTTTATAAAAGTAAATTTTCAATTAGAATTGTTAGCTAATTCCAATTGAAATTTAAAAGGCTCTGCTAATAAAAAACCCAACATAACCAAAACAATAGCTATTTTAAGTATTCACTATTAAATTTCAAAATGAACCTAATTCGCATTTTTACTACCGAGAGCCCAAAACTGCAGCATGTTCCTATTTTTATAAATCGATTGACTCTTTTACGCCAATTTCAAATCAAGTAAAATTGAATTCGTATTCAATTAGCGATAATTTTTCTTTATTTCATTTTCACCCTGTCGATGAAAGTTTAACAAATTTACGACATGACACTGGAAAACTAATTAATGCAAAGATGCGCAAAGCGTCTGTTCGATAATTAAATTAGATTTAGATTTCAAAATAAAAACTTCGAAGTGTCGTTGGCAAGCATTTCCTTTTCTTTTTTATTGGAAACAAAAAATAGATTTATGGGTATTTTTTAACAAAATTATAATTTAGTATTTTTCGACACATTCGTATATTTGAACCCACATTTGTTTGCTTCTAAGCTTTTTTAGTATGGGACGAAAAGAAAAAAATTTGCCAAACTTAATTTCACATCAAAACTCATTCTTCTAGATACAAATATGTAAAGCATGTATAGAATAATATTAAGACTAAGATTTCTCATAAAGCATTTTTGCTACATTGTTTATTATAATTTTAATTAAGAGTAAGGAGTACAATTAAAAAATGTTTTTCATATATTTTGCATCGATACTTTAGAAATTAGAGGGGAGGAGAAGGGGAAGGGGTCGCTTTGATAACGACTTTAAAAGCAAATATCTCGTGACTAAAGGGTTAAACTCAAAAATGTTTTGTGGTATTTTACAATTTCTAAAGACACCTCATCAATCTTATTATTTCTCTTTTTGGATCATCGTATAACAAATTTCACCTTAATAGGCATACAAATGAGAGAATGAGAGGGCTTACAGACAGACGGACAGGCTGAAACTTAGGTTCCTAGTTGGCTACGGAATCCAAAAAAAATGTATATGAATTTTTGTAAACATACAAAAAAAAAAAATTAAACAAACCACCTTAAAAAATTCAAAAGTCGTAAAAAGTATGAAATAATTTTAACTTTAAAATGTCTTATGCTTCTAACAATTTACATATATGTATGTATGTTAAAATTTCACAAGTTTTCCGTTGTTAAATAAAAACTGTAGTTTAGATGCGTAATCGTTAAATCTTTTGAAATCAACTTTACGAAATTATACATATTAAAAATACTTCTTCATTTCTAAGACTACAAAAATGTATTCCAGAAAAAATCCTTATTATACAAGTAAATATGTAAATAAATAATTATGCTATTTTAAATTAACAGTTTAGCATTGAAGCTTAATTACGTTTCGAGCTAACAAGAACCGCCATAACAAGACTTCTTTTACTTTTTAACTTAATTTTTCAAAAAGACGCAAAAGTGTGAGCTGATACTAAATGAATTTGTTTCGTATGTACCCTATGTTCTTTGAATAAATAAATAAATAAATTTCCATCAACTTTGTCAAATGATCTCAATATCTGAATTTCAAATTACGACTGAATCGAATACTTACAAAGCTCATTTTATTTTCCATCCTCAGACGTTTTCCTCCTGCTCCACCTTGCAATCCAAATCACTGTAAAGAATGTTAAAAGTCATCATTTAGCCATTACTCGGCTATATTTTACTATTCACAAGTGAGCTGTAACACGTGTTACCTCAAGCTTTATTAAATAGGGTGTTGTTTATATACATGAGCACTGTTCCAACATAATTCGATGAAACGCGATATGTTCCAAATGTAGGAACATGCACAAGCTTCCCAACGAAGTCCTAACGCACTATAAAGCCTCGAGTTTTTCGTTGTATCCCCGCGTAAACGTAAAACCAAACGAAAATGGCGACAGTCTGCGATAAAACGGAGCGCTTTTAGCAAAGACATTGCTTTGTGAAAAAGCTAAGAGGAGTTGATACTAAGGAAAATTAAGCTACTGTCCAAAGTTACCTTCAGGGTGAGTTTGCGCAACTTTGAGTAATTTGTCTGCGTGCATGAATCGAAAAACTCACCATGCCTTAAATTCAGATGTACACAGAATAAAACTCTTTTGAAGCGAAAGAAATTTAAATTAAAAAAGTACACCTTAAAATTTTTATCTACCTTCTATATTGTTGAAGAACACTTCTTTCCTCTGGTAAAATTTTGCTTTGGTCAAAAGATTTTTTTATTCTTTGAATTGCTTTTTTTAAAAAAACCTATTTTTAATGCCTCTAGAATTTTCTAAAAATGTGTTTTTCTGTTTTGGCTTAAATAGGGGTTAGGTTTTTACAAAAAAAAGTTTTTTTTTTGCAGCTTTTCTTGGTGTTTATAAACTGGTGGGCAGTCCTAGTCTTTGAACTCAACCGATTCAAATTTGTGGAAAATTGGCTTTAAAGTTTTAAAAGTATGTATAAATTTTACCTTGATTAAAATCCTCCAGGCCCATTGCGCGCGGTAGGATTTTAATTTCAACATGCGGTTTACAGTATTTTATTTATGTACTTAGTAAATATACGCATAACCTGAACTATTAAACTCTGTTAAAGAATGTTATTCGAGTTTTTTTCCAAGTATCAATTCTGCATATAAAATACACAAACGGAACTCTATGAGGTCTCGATAGGATGTCAATTTTGTTTTTATGTTAAACCTTCGCATCAAGGTCGTGAACGTTGTACGAAAAGTAGTTGTGACGCACGTTGCCCACAATCTGAAAGAAGGCTTTACCAATAAGTTGATTTAAAAAAATTGACCCCTGTTCAATAAGCTCGGAAAGAAGGAAATAGTGAAAATATAAATCGAATTATATATAGGAAAATTGTATTTTTTTTTTAAATTAAAACAATTACAGAAATCGTAAAATTACTTACTTACTAACCAATTTTTAGTAGGTTAAATTCAGGTATTACTTCCTGATCTCTCAACCACAACGGGCTAGTAAGCATCTGTTCTCTTATGTACTGCGATGCCATAAAGCAATTATTGCTGCAAAACCTTTTTCGCTCTGTTATGTCGAATACCTTATTCGACACTGTCGATATTTGGTATTGCTTCTTGGGAACACTATATGAAAAAAATATTGAATAAAGTTTCTAAAATTCTATAAATTATTTATACTTTTCTAAACGGTTTTCACACAACGGATATCCGCAGAGATGAATTATAGATCGTTCTTCTACTACATCATCATAATGATGTTGGTTAATACTTTTAAGCTGTAATATAAAAAGAAGTTAGTAAACTTTTAAATGGATTAAATAAAAACAACACACCTTACACAAAAATCTCTCTGGATCGCTGCGTGACTCTAATAATTCTTCTACTATTTTCAGAGCCTTTGCGTTACATTCCTTTTTCTTTTTAAGAGCTTCAGCAAGTTTTACCTGGCTGGTAATTCATAGATTAGAACTTTTATATTCAGCTTATTTATTACATTTAATTTTCGTAGTACATATAATGAAAGTAGAATAAAACCAATGAGCATCGCTACAAACTTAGTGATTTGTTTAAATTACAATCAAATAGAATGTTCGGAGAAATGCACAACATCGAAAATCATCATTTAGTTAGTCGGATTAGTGAATTAATTGTATTTAAATTCGATTAAAAATTTAGTTATTACTGTCAAGGTTATGTGCGCTTTTATGTATTAAATAAACTGAATGCTAGGATAAACACAAAACTTTATAACAATAATTCTGACAACCTTGAAGGATTAAACGAAACGTTAACCAGGCTTCAGTGAAGCTTAGAACAGACTTAAGCCCAACCATTTTCATTACAAAATTTCTGCTATTCCAGCAACTGTAACTATTTAAAGTCTAAGCGGTACTGTGACAGTAGTACGATTGAATAATTCTCAAAATTGTAAACGATGTTTCTCAGAGCATTACTTTTTGAGCAAAATAAACTCCTGGATCGACTCTGCTAAAATTTTAACACATTACCTACCATAATTTATTATTATGAAATCGTCTTATTTTTGTAAATAAAAGTCTATTGAAATAAATTAAAAATTCCTTATTTTATAAATAACCCACGCGGACCAGTAATTTATTTTTAATATTTTGTCCATAATTTTGGTAAATTTAATGTTTAATAATAAATTGCAAATCGGTTGCATTTTTTCGCTAACGAGTTCATGATAACATATTGCTAAAAGAAATTCTTAGTGCAACCCATAGCACGGTTTCGCGCCGGTATTGATAAGTGATAAGTTAATACGTCACTAATAGAGAGATTTGTTTTAAATTTAATTAATTCTCAAGTTTTTAACGCAGCTAAATGCTTTGGAAACCATTCTCTAATCGATAAACAACGAAATCTCAACGATTTTTTTGTTAATGCATTTTCTATCAGTAAACCATCTCAAGAATATCTCTACATTTCATTTTATTGCAAATTTGAAATTGAATTGAATTTAAATAATGAACTTTTCGCTAAATACATTTGTTAGGTATAAGTTTTTCAAAATGGGAGTTTTAACAACTCCGTCCTTTCATAAATTGATAATATTACATAATCTACTTAGGTTTTCGTTTGATAAGCTGTTCAGGAGTCCGATGAACCAGTATTTTAATATATGATAATACTCAAGCTCCACTTTAATAAGAAATATTGGTGAAATTCTGTTAGGGGATTTCAATAGAAAACTTCCCACTCTTTGTGATTCGATAGATCAAAATATTATGAAAGTACATAGATATGTATGTATCTTTGTAAGTAACTATGAAGTGCATTCTATGTATTAGGGTAAACTTTTATCGCAGGTTCCCGCAGATTTGTTTTGTCAGTCTACTGCTAGCTGACTACCGTGTTTTTGATTACTTTATAGTAAAAATGTGCACGCAAAATGAACTAAGTTCTAGTCTAGGTTACTTATTAGTCAGCTGGATATTAACTTAACCTGCGACTCAGACATGCCGGGTCCTGGTGACATCGGTTGCCTAAGCTGCGTCGAGTGTTTTTGTTCCCAAGATGGATAATTGCACTCAATGCTTTCTGTTAAATTTCTAAATCTCCCGATAATTTAACCTCCTAGCAGCCGACGCTGCAAACATTCCAGGAATGGAGGGTCTAGAGCTGTTGATTTATTTTAACTTCTTAATTTTAAATCAATGAATCTTGGCTGAATACTTCTTTTAGTTATTCAGCTACCCAATAACTCTTGTAAAAGGAAATTTCATGAAAAAATAATTCGAACACAATGCGATTGTCAATTGCAACTTGAATTCTAATCATAAATGGGACCGATGCTTAAAAAAAACTTTTTAAACTTGCCAATATTACAATTACAATACAAACCTCGAAATTCTAGTTTTCCTAAATTTAGACGTATTTTTGGCACCCAACTTTGCTTGTTCTGGTGAATCCATGTGCTCCTGGCGCTCACAAACAATGCAACAGATGAACAAAACTCTGGATTTCTGCAGTAAACAAAAACCGAATGCCCTACTCGCATAAACAGAACACGCTGACATTGAGTGACATTTGACTTTTCTCAAAATCTACTTGAAGTTGGGAGCGATTCGAGTTGTCATAATTTCGGAAGTAGTCTGTTGTTGCCAAGATATCATCATTGACGTATGTATGTCTGTGGATATCATACGCGTTATTTGATTGAAAAATAGTTGGTCTGAATAAAAAGTTATAATTTAGTATTTTAAGGCCAATTTCTCTAGTCTTTTTACACTGATCAAGGATTAAGTTCATTTCTGGTCCAAAAGGTAATTTGAATGCTCCTGAAATATGGGCCGGATGTACTTAATAAAAAATGGACGGAAATTATTGGCAGAAAAGCAGCAAACGGGAACATCTGTCATATCCGAGGTTTTTCGATTTGAGAAATATCCGTTTTCAGTAAAAATATGGAAATGCACATAAACTACATATATTTACTACATTTTATATAAGGAAAATTGTCAGAAATGTTTTGTAAAAGGACAATCTTAATTCAAATGGCATTTAGTATGTACGTTGTTTATGGGACGAAAAAGTTGCACTAGTTTTATTAATATCTCGAAAACAATGGGAGGTAGACTTTTTTCCATATTTTTCCATTCACACACAAAGTGCTTTAAAAATCGTTCTCAAATCGAAAAACCTTGGAGATAATAGAATTCCCAGCTATAATCAACCGCTGAAGAGTTTTAATGGGGATTTCAATTAAATAAATTATTATCTTTTCAGTCAGCAAAATGGAAAAAATGGACGAAATTCGGCAGGCTTTAATCGAAACTTATAACAAAAGTTTTAATTTAAAGGAGCCAACTGCGTCCCTTTTCAGCGGAATTGAAGTTCTCATGCTTATGATGTAAGTTAAGTAATTTACAATGTTCTGAAGTATTTTCGCTTATTCTTTGCCCTGAAAGTTTGTTTTGATCTTAAATTGTGAATCCGAAGATGCTCTTAAAACACTCGAAGAGCAAAATTAATAGATCCTTACCGCTCTTGAGGCACTTTTAAAAGTTGGACTATCGAAGTAAAACTTTCTCAACATGCACACTTAGCTCATTTTTTACGCGGTGGTTGCGTACCGCGTGAAAAAGGCCTGTGTAATATAAACCGTGCAAAAAATACGACATAAAATGAAAAAAGCTGTGGCATGGCGAAAAGTAGTCTTTAAGATATAACGAAAAGTTTCCATCATTACTCCATTAAAGATGAATGTATTTGAAAAATTTCAAAAGATACTTGTAAGATAAAGTAATATAGTTATAATATTTTTCTTTCTATATTTTTCAAAAACTATATGTTTTTTTTTAAAGGATGCGTTTTTCACGAAAAACTTTATTCTTCATTTATAAATATTTTAATATATGTAGAAAATATCGAAAATGATCCAAAGGCTATAGAACATCGAATTCAAAGATTTAAAAAGAAAAACAAAAAAATATTCAAAACTTTTTGACCTTACGTCAAGAAAAGTGTTTCGAAAAGTACATTTTTAAAATGTTGAGTGAGGTTCATATAATAAATACATATATGCAAATAAAAATCACCAACAAAAATTAATTATTAATTAACATGTTCCCCCAAATTAGAGATGAATATCCTGAGGTGATTTTGTCGCAATTCGATGATATGGATATACAAATGTACAACTACTTGATAAATGAAATCATAATGGAACTGCGAAAAAGGAACACAGGTTGATTATCTTTTGCTCGATGTACTTTTATAATGTGATATAATAAACACTTTTGTAGAAAATTTCAACGCCCAGAGGATTGCACGGAATGTGATTAATATTCGTAAACCACGTCTAATCACAGTGCAACCCAATCGTAACGACTGGAATCGCAAGATAATTGTGCCCAATTTTGAAATCCCTGCGGATCTGGCTCCTTTGTCGGTAAAACCACTCGCTATGGACCAGAGAAATCTCACATCAGATCTCGACTTAGGAAACTGTATGGACGAAAGGAGCTTAGGTATCTCATGACACGGTTTTGAATAATGAATGATACCAAAAATAATTTTTGAGATTATATACTTCAAATTTGCTCCCCATCCAAATCAAATAATTTCTCGATAATTCGACAATACAAAAAATTAACAACAACAATAATATTTTATAGTTATTATATAAAACTTATAATGGAATACTTATTTCCATTATTAATAACAATATACACTTTTTCAAAATTTGTATTTGTATTTTTATGTGTGTATAAAATAATTAAGTATAATTGATAAAAAGACCACATATATTTTACATCCATATGTACATATAACATTCTTCTAGTTAATCGATTTAAGACCTCAGGTTTTGAACGTTTTTTTTTATCGTATTTTGAAAGATCCACGAGGTGTGTAAAATCAAATTCAAAAATACCAAATATAGTAATCACCCTAAACTAAACTTACTACACCAGAACTTCTTTTCAGACATTGCACTACAAAAAAATCTCCACCCGCCCACATCGAAGAACATTGATAATGAAAAGTTTCCTTCTACTTCGGAAATACCATTTCTTAGAAATTTGGAAGAAAGCGCAAAAAGCGTAAAAACTTCGGAAATACAACAATTTGGATGTGAAGAAGCGCTGTCCGATTCATCGCTGCCGAGAAGGAGAATCGACCTACCATCTATGAAGGAACTGTCCAGCAAACAGCCGGTTCAGTTTGATGAACTTGAAGTAAATTTGCCCGAAATCCCACCCGATGACGATTTTATACAGGAATTCAGAGCACTCTTCGAAAGGAGAAGAAGAGAAAAAGCAGCAGTTGATTACGCCGAACGTGCAACACTTCGAACTGTATGTAACATTTTTAAATATAGTCACTAATTGTGACTTATGTAAATTACGTACATTATAGTCCGATTTTGCCCTATGTTGATTAGAAAACGGTCTTGCGAATTCTACAGTATTGTAATTTATAAACCAAAGGTTTTCTTATTAGGTCTTAAATATTATACATATACTATCCACTGCGTTGTGCTATGCAAGCTTTGATGTATGATATATTTTACTTCAAAATATTTACGTTATGCACAAAAACTGACTGATTTCTACCCTTGATATGCATATATTACTAACCGGATATAATATTGGCAAGATTCAAAAATACTACTCTGCTAATTGAATTTCTACGACGTGACTTGCGTACCGGAAGTCATTTAGGGCCATTATTATTAATTTTATGGGCCCCCTGAATATATTATACGAAATATCTTTGTTGTTTATTTACGAGGTCGGATTTTCTATTTAGTAGAATTTATAACAACTATAATGTAATTGATTTTAATAGGAACATACATACAAATAAAATTAACGATTATTATATTATTAAATGAAATCGTCAGATTATTCTCTCTGGAGAATTAAAATTATAGGGTTTGGCAATATTAAGAATTGATGCAAATGGATTTTTACTTTATTCCATTATTGTAGCTGGTGAACAATATATAATTTTTAAGAAACGAAATCAAAAACCTGCAAAAAAACTGAAGTTTCAAAACCACGAGTTATGAGGAAATTGTAATATAAAATGTGTGATCAATTATGTATGTCACTTTAGGAATAACATTACAATAGGCCTGTTTCTATAATTAAAATAACAATAAGTTTAATTTATGTAGTTTCTCCAAAATTAATCCGTTTTATATAATAATATTAATTGGTAATATTATTTTCTCCTCGCTTGCATAAGAAACGCTCTTCAACAAATCTCAAGTATCGTGATTTCTCAAGACACATTTCACATCTGACCTGCATTTTTGACGAGGCTCATATTCAACGGTATTACTACAATATATTGATCGAAAATCAATAATATAAATATTTTTATATTTCAGTGAAATGCCACTCTTTTCACAGACAAGTTTCTCCATGTCAAATCAAATTCAAAATTTTTTGATAAGCACATCCAATCAAGAATGGCATCAGAGAACTTTAATTGATCGTTCATTGACGGATTTTTCAAATATAATAGCAAACAAGCCTCAATCCACACCGGAAACACCTTCTTATGGAAAGCAAACAACTAAAAAATGGACTAGTGCACTAGAAGTTCTAGAAGAAGATCAAATGGATGAAGTATCAGGGGATCAGAATCAAATTTTAATTCAGCCAAATCCTACTGAATCTCATCAAACTCCACTAACAGCTAAAAATATTCAAAAGGACGACTGGAAATTAACAAACTCGAAAAGTTCCCTTCCAGTCCTACAAGATGAAATTGAACCACCTTCTGCTGTTGAAATTGAACCATCCCCTGCTACTGAAATTGAACCACCCCCTGCTACTGAAATTGAACCACCCCCTGCTACTGAAATTGAACCACCTCCTGAAAAGTTTGTACAAGAGAAAATTCAAAAATATTCAAAAAGAAGTTATACAGATGTGACTACCACTGAGAACAAACTTTTAATAGTTAGAAAGCATCCTGCGAAAATACTGAAAATAACGACTGAAAAAGCATATCCAGCAACTGAGGTACAGAACTTAACAGAAGATTCAGTATTTCAACAATATTTAAAATTGTGGAAAAGGTCTTTTTTAGTATGTAAAAGAACGAATTTTTTTTAATTATGTTTTAACTAATATTTATTATAGCTTAATTTTAATGACATGCATCGCGATATTCACTTTCCTGTAGATCTGTTAAAGATGGTAAGTGAAAGCATTTGAGCTCATCTTATCTAAAATATATACGATAATATTTTACGCTTCAGCTTGACTTTGGAACACCAGTGCATCAAGTACTTAAAAAATTAGTGGATAGTGGTGATAATCAACTCAATTATTTTTTACCACCCACATCTACGAGAAAAGAAGCTGCGAAGCGAATTTATATTCTACTCGGTAAACAAACTTCTTAAAATTTTCAAACTCTATAACATAAATTAAAACTTATTTTGAATAGAGCTGCGAACTCAAAACGTTTTGGATTTTATTGTTCAAGATGGTGAGGTAACAGGTATTTCCATAAAACATTAAAATAAAATTAAGTTATACATACAGCATTGCATTTGTTTTTCTTACACCAACAGTCCACTATTTTCTTATTTTATCTAAACAAATGCTGAATCTGTAAATCATTATTGTACATTTTTATAGATACTCATGTTCTATAGAAACCTCGATTAAAATAAGCCTCCCCTTTGAAAAAATTCATTTACCCAAGCAAACTTCGAATGCTGAGTTAATGTTCCACGAACAACGAAAGATCTTGAAATTGTGATGACGTTATTTGAGTTAGAGTTGAATCAGCTTAAAGGCATGGGCCTTCTAAAGAAGAGACGGTAAACAAAACGAGACGAATGAGTCAGACAGAACTACTCTTGAAAAGGATTATCAAGTGTCTATTGTGTCACCATACGGAGTCATAAGTGGCGCCAGAGCAACCAACATTAGCATAAACAACTTAATTGACAATATTAATTATTATAACTTGTAACTTTTCGTTATCTCCCAGAAATCAAAATCACAAACGTTTAAATGTAGGACGATGACCACAGTGCAATCGTGAACCGTAGAAACGTAAACAAGACGATCTCGTTATTCAGGTAGCATTTGCACTGCGCTTCGTTTTAAGGAAGTATTAAAATCTTAACTTTCGTCGTTTAGCTTGTGATAATTGGCAAGTAGTGTTTCAAATATGTATTCGGATATTTGAAATAATTTCGGATTCAAGATCGAATAGTGTCGACCGGGTTCCAAATTCTACCTATCCGGATGCTAGATCTAAAGTGGAGATTGAGTTAAGATTTTAGGAAAACTGTTTCTAAAGGTAAAATACAAAAGTCCAAACTCGACTTGCCGCTCTGGACGCAAGTACCAATTGAAACGGGCAGTATAATCGAATCGTCGTATGTAAATATGCGAAATAACTGCAGATATTTGAAGCACTTCTTGAATGAACAAAAATGTAAAAAATCAGAAATATCTTCCAAACATACATAGTTTATTTTCCCGATCTTAATATTTAATTTTTTTATTTTTATGGCTAGACATGCTCGTTATTGGTGAAAAGTCGGAGAATCCTGACGACATGCAAGGAGTTGAACTAGCATCATCTGTCCGTCAGCGTAACCACAATCTTATCAAGATAAATATATTGTAAGTTATTTTTGAACATACTTACATTTTAAAACCAAATACTGACACCATGCACTAAACACTAAAATAAAACTCCTTTTGAATTGAATTTCCTTAATATAATTCTTAAAATTGTAACAAATTCATTTCAGTTATCTTTGGTTTTTCCACAAAAAACTTCAATCGATTTAATACTGTTATCGAATTATTTTAACTACTACTACGAAAAAATTAATTGAAGTCAAAGGTAACTGAAATGAATTTCCTACAATTTTAAGAATTTTATTTCAAAATTTCAATTCAAAAGCTTTGTAAACTCTTCGATTTCATTTCACTCGGAACGCAGAACATGGACATAAATTTCAAGTTGTCTAGAGTGCTTTCACACGAGAGTCGAGCAAAATCCTAACAAATATAAAATTAATGAATTCCTATCGATTTCATATTCAAAAATATATCACTCATCCCATCAACCCATTTAATATTTGGATCTGATAATGTCGAGTATCACTTATAAGCAATTTATATCTAGAAGTTATGCAGTGGCTGGCTATAAGTACGAAGAGAACTTTAATTATTTCGAATAATGCTTTTTTGGTACCTATCGCTTTCCATCCAATGTTGATTGTGTTATTGATTTGTCATAATCAAATTAATGAAAACTGGTATTTACTGATAGAAAGCTTTTCTCGGCCCACGCGACGAGTTACCTAAAGGCCGGTCTCCAATGCAGAGACCAACCAGCCACGAACCAACCAAAACCGCGCCATCCCGTTCCATAGTTTTATTTGCGTCATGTTCTCTCTCGCTCGTGGTCAACCTACATGTGTGCATTTTAACCAAAAGTAATAGTCACTTATTCAGTAACCATTTGTACTAGAATAAGTTGTCAAAACATCGTTGCACTAACTATAACACAAGGCACTTGTAAAATGCCCAGCCCAGCACTAAAAGTAAAATTAGCAGTTTTTACGTTCAAAGTGGTAAAAACTCTTCCAGATTAAACATTTGCCCGAGGATGTTTTGATAGCCGGCAGGCGCAACTACAGACAAGGACTTGTACTTTACACGGGATACAGCGCTTGGTTGGTTAGTTGGTCGGCGCATTGGAGAACGGGCATTACAGTCTTGTAAGTATTTTTATGACAAAATCAGCCCCAGATAAATTTGCGATCAATAGAAGAAATGGGTCATAATTTACTTGAAAAGCAGTTCTGAGTGGAATAGTATTCAATATTTGGGAAAACACAATTTCTCATAATTTGTAACATATATTTGTTTTATGAAAATACTACTATTTGAATTATATAAAATTAATTGTCTTGGTAAACTTATAAAAATTATTTATGTTATTACAGTTATTGAACGGTGCTACTTTTATATTTGTTCAGTGCACTAAAAAATATACACGATAATTTTAAAATGTGATATATTATAACTCGATGTCGAACTTAAATCGGATTATACTGATGAGTCGTAAAATATTTACACCTAAACTGCTACTTTTTACACCTTATTAGCGAACCTATTAAATGAGCAAGGAAATGTCTGATGTCTTTGCGGAATAAAAGCAAAAACGCACTACACATTTTTTAAGAAATTCCCGAGAATTTAATTTCATCATTCATTTCTGGGCGCATTCAAAACATTGGTTTTTTGTTCCTTTAATCGAGGATTAAATAAAAAGAAAACCTGTTTTCGAATGCGCCCTATGAATCGTAGAAATATGTCCATAAATATGCTGGGTCTTGAAGACCTGAGACGAAAATAGAACAAAAAATTTGTCTGCGCTTTAGAAACGTTTAATGTTTCTGCGATACACACATTCTTAATATAGTAAATGTACATGAAATTCTTCTTTTTATTATAAAGTTTTATTTTGAAAATTATATCTGTAATAATTTAGAAATTTGGTTTTTGATATCCTAACGAACTACAGTACGAAATTTTACAAAACGTGAATGTTTTAAGAGAAATAAACTCTCACTACTTTAACGCAAGGCTCCCGACACATCGGACACTTTGTTACAGATGACGCGCACTTTGCGCAGGCGACAACGTGACCACAAGGCAGAAAAGCTGTATCATATTCAGCGCCGTAGCATATTTTACATAATTTTGCATCTGGTATGGCCTTTTCATCACAATTCGCTTTAGCGTCCGACTCCTTTCCTTTTGTTTCCTCTTGGGACTGCTCCACAGAGGTCTCTTTTGATTCGGGCTTACCAGGTGTCTTATATTTCCGAATAACAGCGTCTATGTATGCTTTACCTTTTATAAGTCTTAAATAAGGGCAATTACTTAGCCACAGCGCATGCTGCTCCCATGGATCGTCGCACTCATCCCAATCCTTTAATCCTCCGCCACAACTAAAGCATCTGACGCGATCTCCGACACCGGCGTAGAAGAATCCAGCTTCGCTTAATTCTTTGGGCTTCTGCTTCATTGTCCGGGGCCATTCGGCAAAAGATCGTATCCTCGCTGCCTCGATGGCATACTCTGGATAGTCGGGGTAGGCAAAACTATTACTACTATTAACTGCAGATTCGGTTGCGCAAGCCTCAGCGTAGGCGGTTGGCCTGACATCGATTATATCGGATCTACCGCAGACATCGTAACTCGAAGGGGGCAGGACTTTGTCCAGAACTTCCGGATCCAATGGAATGTTATTTGTAGACCGACGTTTCAACAGCGGGCAATTCGGAGACCAACGAATGTGCTCTGTGATCGGATTATCCGTGAACTCCCACTTCCCAATTTCGACTTCGCAAAAATAACACTTGACGTTGTCGTTCATACCTAGATAATACATGCCTGTTTGTGCCAAGATGTTCTTATCCATAAAATCCAGAGGCCATCCTATAAATGTTTTTAGTCGCTCTGCTTCACTGCACAAATCATCGTTCATTGCTCGTAGCGGAGTTGAATCCCTGAAGCTAAGAGCTGAATTTGTGTCTGTGGTTTTATTGTCTGTCACATCTCGGTAATCGCATGTTGAATTTGTAAACGAAAATCTAGCATTAGAATCAATGAATTTCTTCATAAAGTGGTTCTTAAAAGAACTAGTCGGGCTCACGCCTGTCGTTTTAATATCATCTTTGTAGCTGAAGTTCGGTATAAAGATTTGTGTCGACATTCTTATTTTTTTTGAGACTTCACGTTATACCAAAAGATAATCTGGCACGGTAATAACTCTGTAAGTAAAAAATAAAAGGAATAGGTCAATTTTAATAATTAAAAGCTGTAAATTTCTTATATAGTATCAGACCAAACCATGTGTAAATGCAATAGCCGAATACCTGGCTGAATAAAAGCAATAATAATCAAATCCAAGGCTCATTATAGTTTGTTTAGTTTTAACTTCCCTATGTATTTGAAAATTGTAAAATCATACTTCTGACTCTTTAGTTTAATTGGAGTTACAGTAACACAATTTCAAACATGTCCCTCTAAAAGAAACTTAATTCCACTCACTTCCACATAGTAGCATCAAATTTTACTTAAAAGCATTGCTTTAAGTTTTGCAAAAGCAAGGAAAGTTAAAAAAACATGGTGATCAAAATGAAATTGTTACAAAATATATGGAAATAGTTAATTGGAATGAGGATTAAACCGCACATCTGGCCTCAACATTTTATTAAAGTTCCAAGAATCATTTTATAAAATTGCTTATCTTGGGAATGTTTTTACACGATATCGGAAATACCCTGCACACATTCATCGTGCTTTGAACGCCGTTTAAACTAAAACACTGTTAAAACATCTACTGGATTAAACTAAGATCTGCGAGTGTCACGAGACCGATCTTAAAGGTGTACGTCGTAAAATATTTAAAATCTTAACACAATAATTACGAGTGTGAATGAGATAGCACTTAGAGCTGATTAATTCATATAAAGAAAAGCTCTTACCTAACAATGCAACGGCTTCACCGTTTCGAAAGACGTTGTTTTGCTTTTGATCGGACAAAAGTACAAATTGAAAAGGCAATCTATGAAATGTACTCTGGGCTTTTATGCGATTATTGTGGTTTTATCATGCCATGAGACAGTAAACTTCAAAAAGCTGATAAGTTGATAAGTTTTCCATAGTACTCAACCTCAATGTAAGTTATAATTTGAAGTATCGTCAAATTATTTAATTAATACATTTAAAATAAGTTAAATGTATCTATTGCGCTTAGGAAAAATAAGAAAACATTACTAGTTTTTCCAAAAGAGCGATTTCGAAATATCATAAATTTGAAGATATGACTGAAAATCATAGAAAATATTCTGGTATACCATAGTCAGTGTTATACAACTTTGTATAATTTTTTTTCTTTCTGCTTAGTAACTTTTATTACAAAATGGAATTACAATTCAATTGTTTTAAGCGCACTTCAACAATCATAATATTTTTTATCGTATAAGTGCACTTTGATCCAGTGCAAGGACCCTCAAAAAAACCAAATTGCTTTGTATGTGTGATATTTTATGTCTGCATTGTATAACAATGATTTTCTTTTTTAATTCAAATGTGCTATAAAGTGAAACGCGTGAAGCGGATCCTCTCAAATAAAATTATAACTTTAAACGCGTTTTTATAGAAAAGACGTGCTAGTGGGGAAAGGAAGATAAGTTAAGAAGTAATCAAGATAACTCCATTTCTCCTTATTCTTATCAGCTTACTTTTGCGTTTGAGTGGAATTTAAACGGAGCTTTTTACAATGACAATTTGTTTATTTTTATTTTTTTTTGTAGAAACAATTAAAACGACATTTTTGTTCCAGACATCAAATTTTTTTTCGATAACCATTTTCACTATTTTCATGGACTTATTGCACATGGGTTTAACTAATTTAGCGGAAGGTTTTTTCGGTAAGAGAGCCTCTAATGTTATCTTCTTTTGTTTATGCCTACTGTAAGCAAACACATGTCGTGCTTCTAACCCTAAAATGTGAGTCAATCAAAACAAAAATACGTCGAGTATAACAAATTTGTTAAAAGTTTTTATTAGTAGTATCATATATAGAAATTACGAAATTTTATAAATTTTGAATATACATAAAATTCTAATCAGTGTTTTCTATTATATGCGAACTCAGAAAACAAAGCAAACAGTTTGGAGATCGCGTCTATACAAAGAACTTTCGTTTCAACTAAATTGAATTGTAAAAAGCAAAAAAAAATTAAATGTACATACTTCTGTCTGTCTAAAATTAGAGAAGAAACACTTGACCGAAGTCAATAATCAGAGTAAAACAACTTCCGGTTGGTACCTTTGTTATAATAAAGTTTCAAATTTTTTTTTATTTACATTTCAGTTGATTTATATATATATATATAGAAACATTTCTAATGTGGCGCTGGAAGTAGTACTTTTCATTCATTTACAATATTATTATAATATATGGCTTAGTAAATATATGAGTACAAAATGTATCTTTGCAGATTTTTTTCAAAAACCCAGTGAAATTTTCAGTTAAAATCCTACTTATCATCTTACTTACTCTTACTACCTACTATTTTTTACGTAATTACTTACTTCTGTCGGCAAATTGTCGGATTAGAGGGCTTTCCGATAGAAAACAAAGTTCAATTTACTTCCGCCAATATCTCTAAGTTCGTAAATGGGAGGAATCGGTCAAGGGGGTGGGGATATAGGGATACGTAAGTTATATAAAAATGGTTTAGACTCCAAATCTTTCGTATTTCTGAACCGCTATTCTAAGTCGTGTTACAAAATGATGTTGATCGGTCAAAGGGGTGAGGGGCTACATCAGTTTCTAAAAGTGATTTTGTTACCGCGATAGCTACCCTATTTCTAAATAGATTTTGATCTAACTTTGCGTATGCATTTGTTGGCTCTATATCTAGATTATGTTAAAAATTGCGATTTGGGGGAGGGAGTTTTCTCCTCGCTATGTATTTTAATTTATTTCCATGTAGACCGTATATTTCTTAATCGCTTTTGATTAAACTTGGCTAACATATTCTTCGTGGGTCTGTTGGTCGTTGGCAAACATATTCCTCGAAAGGTCTTTTTTGTTTTAGTGTTTTATATTATTTGTCGTTAATTCAGCACGGCACAATGCTTCGGACACCTTTTAAACAGGAGATTTGGGGGTTTTGAAATTTGCATGGGAAACAATAAAAAAAAAAAAAAAAAAACCAATAAAAAACTCTATAGTGCATTAAAAAAACCCAACTAGTATACCATAAATAAATGATCAATCTAACAAAATTGGGTATTTATAAGAATAGTGAATCAGCGAAAATCTCCTTAATTAGATATTCTTAACATGCTAAAGGAAAACTTAAAACAAGAAAAAAAAGGCAAGAAACCTCGTTTTAATGTCTCACACTTTGGAAATCGCAGTAATTACGAAGAAAAAACGCAGTAAATATGCGTGCACGACCTTCGGTGGCTCAGCGAGGAATTCAAGAAACATTTACGCTGGCAACACGGCGATTCGTGGAAGCGCAGAAACAAGACCCCATACCTTCTATCAGCCTGCGTCTGGCGGTGAAGCCCTTCTTCCAGAAGCAATGCGCTGCACAAATATCGGCTGTGTATTCACTATGAGAAAGTTAGAATGGAATGCAGTCTGACTAGTCTCGAAGTACAAGAAAAAAAGAACTCAATGAACAAAAAAACCTTTTTATGAACGAATTTTAGTCGGCGCACAGAGGAATGTGAGGTGCAGCGGGAAAAAAAAAAAAGAATGACGAAAATGAGAAAAACGTCTGCTCTGCCCCCAAGAAGCCACACAAAAAAATAAGACAAATTCTCTGGGTAGGCCCTTTATTTGAGATTGAACTGCAAAATGCAAATTGACCCTTGGTCACTCGCTCCAACTCATTTCCTTTCAGTGCTTTGTTCAATTTTCAAGCTGCAATCTAATCTTTTTCCACGTATTTACCTTGGCAGTGTTTGTTAACAGCCGCAAGATAAGAAAATCGTCCGTATATT
This sequence comes from Eutolmus rufibarbis, assembly GCA_963920795.1. Taxonomy (NCBI): domain Eukaryota; kingdom Metazoa; phylum Arthropoda; class Insecta; order Diptera; family Asilidae; genus Eutolmus; species Eutolmus rufibarbis. The sequence continues at coordinate 461,851 of OY987204.1, forward strand.
TAACGCAGGAAACTGGACAAAATGTAATTACATTCTGCAAAATCCGCCATACGTCTGGGTCCGGGGCAAATCAACGAAAACCATTTTACACACAATCGATTTTTAAAGTGGCGGCCATGTTTAGTTGTAGGCACAATCGCTAAAAATTTGCACTTTACGTACCTGATGGACAAAAACTGCTAGGAAAACTGTTAGCCTCTAGAGTTAATTCATAGTTTTGGATAAACGAATCGCTCGAAAAATTAATGGAAAACTCGACGCGAAACTAAAAAACGGAAATCACCACTCGTTTTCTGACAATGACAGTCTTCCTCACGGTACGACTATACGAGAGCTCACACGAATTCTGTACCCAACGGCCGCCGCCGCGCGTTGTAAAACGTAGGCGCGTACAACTACGAGGCCCCTGCATACACACCTCGCACACATCGCCCAGATTTACTACAAGCAGAATGAGCTGTGCCTGTGTGCGCGGCTGCACGTCAAGTTAATCAGCCAAAAGCACGTAGAGTAGTCGTAATTTGTACAAGGTGAGACCAACACACGCCCGCTCGGCTGTGTGCGGCCGAATATTAACAGCTGTTCCTCGCGTTCTTTCCGAATCAAAAACCTAAAACCAGAGGCGGTGCCAATCGCCTTTCTCGGTGCTGGAGGTCGAAAATTAAGCAAGTGTGCTCGACATTTTGGGATTCTACCCAATTTTATCAATTTCAGATTGATTACACAATTTAAGTGAACTGAGTTGATATCTTTATTGTTGCTTATAAAACTATAACTTTTAGTTAACAATTTTTACATTTCTCAAAATATATTTAATAAAACCTATAAGTTTTAATTGAAATAATTGTTAATTTTATTTGAAAATAAAAAATCAATCAAATCAAATAGCGCACAATCTTGACTTGATATACACATGTAAATCGAAAACGAATCGACGTAGATTTATTTTTATGTTTTTATCACGGCACTAAAAAGTGGATCATTTCAATTAATAAGAGGAATCAAAGTTACCTTATACTTTGAAGCTCCAGAGTAAATGTTGGGAAAGATGGGGATGAGTCTTCTATAGTCGCCCTCGATAGTTTTCAGTAAACGACCAGACAAAGATGGTTTTATAATCGTCTACGCCACTGTCTGCTCTTAAATGTGTTCATTCAATTCAAATGGCGCTTGCCGGCGCGGCGCTGCGATGCGCGCTGCCAGAGAATGTGTGAAACGGAGTCGGATTTGTGTACGAGAATACGACAGAAAGCGTGAACACAAAGTGAATTGTGTGTACGTGCTGTTTATGGCGCATGTGGCAACTGGCAACGCAATTAAAAATGTCGAATCGATTCCTTGAGTCGGTCTCTTTCACTGGGCCGACACGAAAATTTGGAATAAGCGAGCAGCTGTGACTTGCGAGGCGGACGCCTCGTCACCCTGCTCGATAAACTGATTAAAGGCAAATGCATGAATTTATTTATTTTGATCAGCCACGAGCTGCGTACCTTCTGCAAGTGCCGATTTATTTTGGTGCCCCGTGCATTCCATTTTTCATCCGCTCTCGGGGCGATTGTTTCTGCTTTTGCTGGTTGCTCATAAGTCGAATAAAGACAATGACGCAATTTGTTTTGATTAGGCCCTGCCCGAAGCATTTCGTGGAAGTGCTGCAGGCATCATTTGTTGGGTTCCTATCGCAGAACGGGTGGAATTTCCTACTTCCGGAAGACGGAAGGTCGAGGAGCGATCAGGCAGCGGTTACATGATCTGGTCGGGCAGGGGACCTGATTTCAGGTGAAAATCGCATCGTTGTTGCAACGATAATTTTAAATTCTCTATTTTTGTTGGGCAGTTTTAAAATTCTGCCGTACTTACACAAAAACAGATACCAACTAATGCATAAATAAAAGAAGCAACAATAAAATTTGTTTCCTACTTTTACGTAGGCTTAAAATTCTTTGGAACTTTTATTTCTGGATTTTTTTTCATATATCCCAAAAAGTACAAACATTTTTTTTAATAAAATTAATTTGTTTATTCCAATATACCCAAGGTAGTGTAGTTCAAATGTAGTGTTAGAATTATAAATTGATTAACCTACGGTTGTGCGCAACAGTTTAAGACCAAGACCACTGATTTTTGCAACATTTCAACTTTAAAAACCTCAATTTTAAAAGATGACCAATTTTAAATAGATAAAACGTATGTATGTAGCTTAATATTCATAACAATTTAAACCGCAAGAGAAGTTTTTTAAAATAATATTATTATATTAATTCAATTAAGAAATCAAGAGTGGAGCTGCTCAAAAATTTAAGACCACCTAGGTGTCCTATATTATCTTATCAGGAAATTATATAGTGTTGAACAGTATCTTTATGATAACGTCGTATAATTCAATTTGGAATGTGATGTAGTAAATATCCGTTGTTGAAAATGCTGTAATTTCATTTGTCTCTTGAAAAGGGGCTCTTTCCACCTTATGATCATTCAAAGTTATTTCTTAATAATTCCACTACTAATCTAAGATTCTACATAAATCTATTTTTACTTTTGATTTAAAGTGCCTTATTTTTATTATCCCATTAAAAGGTGTTATGGAACACTGCAAATTAAAAAAATATGTAATTTTCTTTAAGAAATTTTAATTGCAGTGTTTTAGGTCAAATAAAAAAAAAAAAAACTAGTGGAAAAATACGAGTTGAATATTAATATGATTTTTAACACATTTACGTCGGGTAATGTTGAACGCATGGTGCTAAATAACGAAAATTCACGTTACCTGATGCGAATGTGTTAATAATGGCTCAGGCCAATGTAACGGAAAAAATTATTTATTTTACTATAATCGAACTACATGACAAATGCATTTTTCTTCGATTTTGGTAGTTTTTCCTCTAATGCAACTTCATATAACATGAAAATGAATTTTTGATTTTTAGTAATTTTTCTCAACACGAAGAATTTAAAATTATCGTTGCAACAACGATGCGATTTTCACCTGAAATCAGGTCCCCTGCCCGACCAGATCATGTAACCGCGGCCTGATCGCTCCTCGACCTTCCGTCTTCCGGAAGTAGGAAATTCCACCCGTTCTGCGATAGGAACCCAACACAAGATACAAAAATTCTTTTCTGTAATGCATACATTAACTAAGTAGCTTTACTCAATTTCTTGAATAATAATACTTTATTTCAATATAATTTGCTCACAGTTCAAGCTTTTAATCATTTATTTAAAAAAAAAAAAAAAACATTTTTCTATTTTCGAGCGCCTATTTTGCTCTCTGGCGCAACGGTAGTTGGATGTCTCAAATCTAGTACATTATTGAAAATAATTCTAGTAGCGAAAACTGTATTTACCTGGCAGTACTAGCAATGTTTTGACAGTTAGTTTTTCGTTTTTCCCAGTTGGCCACCCTGATACAAGGTTTGCATTCCACACAGTGGAGAGACATATTTTGATGGTGGATGGAGGTCCAATTCACGTTAAGAACATTTTTATTAACTCTCCCTGTGAAATTTTCGCGTTGCGGGTATTTTTGCACGGACGCAGAGGTTGATGCGGTCGCCGCTGCTGTTTCACGCACGAAAGTGTATCACGAAGATGCTCTGATTAGGGGAAAAATGTTGTGTAACTTCTTGTGAGTTTGCCGCGGCCGAGTGTCGAGAAAAACTGAAGAAAATCGCTTATCCGAGGGGCTGACACCAGCCAGGGTATCGCAGGAATTTCGTGTTGCATTTTAAAAGTGATCACAAAATAAAGAAAGTGCTTTGCGCTGCAGAGAAAATGTCTTTCGACACAAGAAATAATTCTGCGCTCACGAAGCGCGCGGAGCAGGTGAGGAGATGGGAAGAGTCTGACACGAACCGAGAGCCATCAGTGCCGAAAAATGAAAAGGGGCGGAAAATAAAATTCTCCTCGGGATGCGTTTTCCTAGCTGCCTGCGTTTCAGGGGACAAAGATGAGGTCCTCCGCCTGCTGGAGGCCGGGGCTGACATAAACACGGCGAATGTCGACGGGCTCACGGCGCTGCACCAGGTAAGCTCTTGTTGCATGCTCTTCCTTTTTAGGCTAAAAATCAGAGTTTTTTTCACATGATAGCTGTAAATTTTGACAGGTGCCGTTAAAGAGGTCTTGCGCTATTGCGGTTTGCTAATTGTTACCCACCCTCGGTGACATTCGTCTTGGAATAGCGAAAATAATTTAGGCGACTTATTTGTCCAATTTACACTGGGCAAAATGAGGCTCGGAAAATGTCTTTTCGCTCTGGCGGTGTGGTAGTTCGTATAGAATGCGAGTGGACTATTTTTATCAGCTCTTTGTGTGCTATTTGTCAAATCGGAAATGTGCTGAATGCTGGACATGCACGGTCTCGACTGGCACGTTAAACTTAGGACTCGTTGCTATCCTTCTGGCTCTGGGCAGTGCCGCGCGCCTCGGTCCACAAATCACGGCCTGTGCGCGCCAGATTGCCTGAAGAGTGGACATTTAGGTCCATATAAGGGGACAGTGCGGACGTTCTCAAAGGATAATTATGTTTATTTAGAGAAAACTTCTGTGTCCGACATGCTTTTAAATTTTTTATAGCCTAGTTGGCGATTTCTCTTCTCTACGGCGTAAATACATTGGATATGTCTTTTTTTTTTGGATGCACATTCTACCAAAAATGCACAAAAAGGCCTATTCTCGATTACAAGATTGCTAGCTCGATTTCAAGTCTTAGCTGAATCTTATCCTATGTAAAAACTGCAATTAGTTTGATATTAGAATTTTAACATTAATTCAGTCACATAATTCGAATTAGACGCAATATTGTCCATACATGGCATCCTACAACAAGGTTTGGCTCACGTAAGAAAATTTTGCAAACCTTTCTATAACACGTCGTTCTATAATACAACGCAGTCTCATTCTAACACGGTAATTGAAATCGAAAAGTTAGAAGCCTCTGACAGGCGGACGGACGAACAACAATAGGTTTCCATTAGACCTTACAGTACGGAACCCTAAAAATCATACAAGAGACATTCTCACACCATGGCAGTATTATCCTTTGGGTCATTATTCTAGTAAACTATAAAATCTCTACTGATCCCTGATCGAATATTAGCACGCTATTTTACTTAATCAAAGTTTACAAATCCTGCTCTAGGAAGATAAATCTTTTCCGGTTTTTCGTGGTACTCATTGTATACAAATTGTATTTATTGGCACAAAAATACATGTTAACTAAAAATGCATATGTTTCTCTTTTATGTTCTTTAAAGTTTAAGCTGTATTCTACAAAATTAAGTTAGCTTAGTTATTTAAAAGATAGCTCCCAGTACTCCAATTTCCAATTTATATGCAAAATAGCGTAACGATATTAAATGTAATTCAAGATTCTTCTCAGGAACGGCTAGAAATATCAAGTTGAAATTAATTAAGCTTAGAACAGTATTAAAATCTTTTACATATTATATGTAAAAGAATAGCATGTCTCACAACACCAATTGCGAGACTCCAAAGCGTACACGGATGAACTAGATAGAACATCCTCGCTTCACTGAGTTCTTCTTGTCAGGTAAGATTTAACCCAATTGTATTCCTTCCTTCTGATGTAACAGCGATGTGATTTTTGCAACAATATTGCTCGATCTGCAATCTCAAACGCTCCAGGATCACAGCCAATGCTCTGGGCTAAGTAAATGCAAGCCAACAAATGCTTCTTGCTTGATATTTGTGGGAAATACAGGCTATTTAATGAGAATAAAAAGCTATTTTTTTACTTAAAAATCCAGCAAACACTTTTACTGGAAGAATTAATGTATTACTTTTTCCAGCAAAAACTGAAATGTTTATTAAATACTTGAATTTGAGTAAATATACAGTGGCATTTACTTATGACAACAGGCATTTACTAGCATTTTTTTAAATTTGCTTTGATCAACTTTCAATTCAGTTGTGCGTAATCTCTAAGGATTGATGGCTCAGTTTATAAATTGTTGGAAGGTAAAAGTGTATGGAATTAGATGCGACCCGGATTTGAAGGCATATTTTGGCCTGTATAAATACCGCAAAGAAAGTATTGAGTGGATAAAAAATTTCTAACATTACCTGTACTTTAAAAGAAGTGCATTCAAATCAGAGAAATTATAAAATTCGCAACAGAACTAAAACATGCGCGTAAAATAACTAAACAGGTTGTTCAATTAACAAGAACTTTTTTTTTACCGTAATAGAGAGTATTCTATATGTATATTGACCCATTCAGAAGCTACCTGCATACAAAAAATTGTTCAAAATTACTGTTTGGCCCTCCATATCAATAATAATATCCACCGTGAATAATTAAAAAACAATATACATACATGTACAGACAGATCGCTACAGTTTTATTATATGTATAGATTATTCTTTTTTTTTTGATTAAATCATAGTATGAAATAAAATATACTTTAATACCTTAGATAGGTCTATTCTACATAGTAGATTAGCTACCCGAATGTAAAGGTTTTTCGTATGTTCCTATGTTTGTGGGATTCTATTCCTTCGTTAGATTCAAACAGTGAATAGATTTTAATAAAATGAGGTGTCGTGAGATTCGTCTTGGGCCCGAGAGTGTTATAGGATATATGTAGCAAGCTTTAAGAAATCAAATGTAGCATCCGCAACCAACATATTATCGAAAATCAAGCTGTGTGGAACTTATTACCTTCGCAACATTTAAACAATTTGATAGATTTTAATAAATTAGGTGTCGTGAGATTCGTCTTATTCCAGGGAATTATGTAGAATATACTAAGTAGAGACTAACGAGTATTCACAAGTTGCCCGAGTAAAATTTTAACAGTCCCAAACGCAACCCAAAATAGGTACGGTACGCCCATTCTATACTTAAATGAGGCACGGAGTGCCAGAGCAAACATTTAAGTCGTTAAAATGTAGCTTGCCACAGGCACGTATAGGTCCTAACGCACCCAAAACAGCTCAAATGAGGCACAGTGATTCACATTTTGTTTAAATCTATATTAAGAATGAAGGCTAAAAACAATCAGAGTCACACTTAGCTAGATTTTCAAAATTTTAATTTCAAACTGTCATGTCTAATCGTTATTAGCGGTTAGCTTACATCATTCATCTTTATTTATTAAATGAATACCTAAGAGTCCTCAACCTCGTCTAGTATAAGGTAGTAAGAAATTTACAGGGTGATTTGTAAAAACGAATCCAAAAATTTTAAAGTGCAGTAATTTCGAATAAAATGCCAAATAGGCTTTTGGAAGCGTATTTCATGAGGAATCATGCGGTGAAGCTAATTCAACTTAGCTGGCACACTGCGTATTTACCTGAGAATGTAGCAATGCTTACTCTCTTAAAATCTGCAGTTGTAGATGCCATTTCAATAAAAACGCAACTACATACATACATATGTGCTTCCAGGGGCTGAAGAAAATGTAATCGAAATAAGCAAAGGTATTGTTTGACCTGGAATTTCTAAAAAATATTCAATGTGCATTCATTGAGAAATCAGGAATAATTAATTAATTAATTTAATTCTTCAATCGAATTTTTCATTTTAACTCTACAAACATTTAAAAGAACTGCTTTTATAGAATCATGCGTTATTAAAATCCCTAATGCTGCGGGTATTATAGAGTTAATTATTTAAATTTATTTTTTAATTATTTTGTAATTCAAGAAATTCTAGTTTTTAATACTTACATTTTGTTATTTTGGTATTCTTTCAGGCATGTATTGATGATAATTTAGAAATGGTCGAATTTTTAGTAGAGCACGGAGCAGATATTAATAAGCAAGACAATGAAGGCTGGACACCTTTACACGCCACTTCGTCTTGTGGGTAAGGACTATTAAAGGTAGTTTAAGTAACAGTCTAATAGCTAATTTTTTAGGTTTGTAAGCATAGCTCGATATTTAGTGGAAAACGGGGCCGATTTAACAGCAATAAACAGTGATGGGGAATTGGCTATCGATCTAGCAACGAGTGCAATGGCTGATTACCTGCAAGGTCTCATAGACGAATATGGAATAGATTGTGAAAAGGCTCGCCAGCAGGAAGAACAATTAATGTTGAATGATGCTAAAAAATGGTTAAGAAGTGATGCTTCAGAAGCAGATAAACCACACGCAAAGACTGGAGCAACTGCTTTGCATGTGGCCGCAGCTAAGGGTTATACTAAGGTTGGATTATTCAGAGTATCAAATATATGTAGCTGGAATGTAAGTTTTATTTTCAGGTTTTAAGTCTTTTATTAGCGGGACGAGCAAACGTTGATAAACAGGACAATGACGGCTGGACTCCTCTGCATGCAGCAGCTCATTGGGCACAGAAAGAAGCAGCTGAAATGCTGGTAGACGCTATGGCAGATATGGACATAAGGAATTATGCAGGTCAAACTGCGGTTGACGTAGCAGACATTAAAATCGTTAAATTTTTAGAAGACCTTAAGGTAAACAACAAGAGGGCGAAAAGAAGACCATCTAGTCAAATTAGGTAAAATCAGATGCATTTCAGTAATTTAAATTCCTCATAATGATACATTTTCTTCACAGAATTTCAGATACAATTGAAAATCACATCGAAACACCAACTAAGTTAATACGAGTTGAAATGAAGCCGGACTCAAAGAACACAGTAGATGGTAACTTGAATTCAATATTTACTTTTAAAATATATATGCAACAGCTTTACTCTTATGAAAATTTTCAAAATTCTTAATCTAGAATTGTAGCAACGTATTTATTTAATGTTTTTAATTTACGAATGCTGCTTGTTTTCTTATAAAAGAGGATGCTCTTAACAGTTTAGAAAGGATTACGGAATCAGAAGAGACTGATTCTGATCTTACTGATTCAACAGAAAGCTCACATTCTACTAGTATATCAGATCCTTTAGGTAATAGATTATGTTATTTTTAGTTGAAGTAGTGTAAATGTCGTAGTGCATTATTTTGTATGTGGTTTTTAATTGTTTCTTATTTTTGTTTATTTAAGACAGCGCAAATTTAAAAAAACAAGTATTTTTCGGGAAAATTAGTGATAGACTATTCTGGTGAGAATATCCATGTAAATGTACTAAAAGAGAATCGACAAAAATAGACTTGGTATGACATTAAATAAGAGCGAATTCAGGTCACAAAAGTTTGCGCAAATCGAACACTTTCTAGCTTAGGGATTATATTTGAATGAGATATCTTAAAAATCGTATTAAATCGGAATATATGCAATTAGTTTGATATTTTTTGGGTAGCCTTCAAGACAGCGCAATGAGTACAAATTCAAATAATTGTTGGTTTGTTAAAATATAACACGCATATTTAAATAATTTCGATATAAATGAAACTTTCGCAAGGAAATCATAATTGCTTAACTATTATTATTGCCCATTTGTCTTAAGTGGGGTTTTTTTAGCCATAAGTACAAACGCGTGTGTTCTCAATATTAAATATCACTTTTTCACTTATACTTTCAATATTTATCAAATTTCGCGAATTAAGTGGCCAGTTATATACGCGTTAACTGCTATTGCAAAACAATTATAATATGTATATAAAGGAATATAATAATCGATTTTTAGACAAATGATTTGAATGAATAATTAAAGTCTTTTTTTATTAGCAATATGGTTAGGTATAATTATGTAATATGTTGTGTGTCAATTGGAGATATTTAATTCGATAAGCATTTTTCTACCTAAATATTGCACATTGAAAGCGAAAAATGCTTATAAATTTCTTTAAATATATATACAGATACTCAAGCAAAAATATTCTAAATTACAGAACTAAAATCTCCTGAACCAACAAAATCAATACAATCAGAATTAGCTGAAGAAGATGCACCTTGGAGACGTAGCAGTTCGAACAGAACACGGGCTCAAACTGATAGTCCACCAAAAACTCGTAATAATCTAATAAAGATATAAGATTTTGCTATAATAAAAAAAATAATAATAATATTTCCGCAGAAGTTCCTGAAAAAGAGGTTAAATCATCTGATTCAGAAGTTATTTTAAGAAGAACACAGAGCTTTGAAAATGACGAAAAGTAAGTCTTTTAAAAACTCCTTATTTTAAAATGTTTTGTACATAAAAGCTCACCAATTAAAATAGCGCTAGCATTATCCCTTCATATTTAATGTATTTTTATTGGATTCTTATGGTTTCGGTTTGCTCATTTAGTGTTTCGAAATGTTTGTTTAAAAATGCATTCTTTCTACATTTTAGCTATTTTTTTATTTATAAGTTTAATAACAATTTAATAATTATATTAATTTTTTGCATCATTCGCCTCGTCGCTTTTTTTTATTCATTTAACCAGATTCTATCAAAAATACAATGAGCTGCGCGCAAGAATAAAAGCAAATTCGTGCCCTATATTACCAGCTACACAGTCAACAGGTGTTCTAAGTGCAGTAAACACACCAAATAATTACTCAGTACAAAGATCGGCTTCACTTAAAGATCATAAGCATCTCAGGTATATTTGATTCGTCATTTAATTAACTTAAACCATATTCGAGTACAAAACATGAAAGACTCCGAAATATTTCAACGATAAGTATTAAAACGAATGCTTTTACATTTTCATGTTTTAATTTGCTTGAACTAGTATCCTCATAATATAATTTTTTTTTAATGTAATCGTGTAAAATAACTTCGAAGTGGATATATTGTTAAACACTTATTTAAATTACTTTCTATTCATAGGAAATCTGTGTCACCGCCCATAAGTCCCAATGCACCAACAGCTACGCCAAATACTGGGCAAATTCGGAGGTAATATATATTTTTAATTACTTTTTGAATTCAAACCATCAAAGCAGTTTATTTTTCGTCGAAAAAATAATTCATAAATTACAAAAAATGTCGAATAAAACTTCGTTATAAAAAGAGTTACAGTATTTATTGTGTATTCAAGACGTTTCATTATACATTTGCAACAGATTATCGTAAAAATTAAAACATGCTAGATTCGCGTAAAGTTTCCTTTCAGGACCTATTCGTTTTATCCCCAACGGTGCCAAATTTTAACGTAATTATTGATCTGATCGTTAAGGGGCTTAGTTTGAGACGTACGGACAAAATAACAAATTATTGACAAATAACGATAAAAATATTAGGAACGTTTGACAGGAAAAACATCTTTTACTTTTGGTCTCAACAAAAAGCCGATTAATTACCAAATCGTTATGGTCTTCCAATGTTGAACGTTCGCATTTGATCGATTTTGCTGTAATTTTCAATAAATTTATTTATTAGGATGGTTATTTCTGATATTTTTGGTGCCATCAAGTTTGTAAAATATGGTAATTTTATCCGGCCTTTTGTTTTCTTCGAAACTGTAACGCGGCAAACATATAGTATCAATTTCAGAGATGAAGGGATAATTTTAAAAATTACTACATATTTTCGTCACTTAATTCTAGTATATAAATCTAGTATTACTGTTAATTCTGTATTCAGCACAAGTGCCGTAAGTATCCAAATTACAAAATATATTTAAAAAACGTAGGCTAGTAACTTATTAATAATATTCGGATTGTAAATTGTTAAATTAGCTTCGATGGTTGAAATTCATTTTTGAATCACATGTTATATCGTCGTATGCATATTCATTAAATATATTATAATTTAATAATTGTGACAGCCAAGAGGCCGCCGAAATTAAAAAAAATGTCGAGTTGAATGCTGAACGTACGAATGAAAATAATAAGAATGATAGCAGCTCGTTCCGAAGTAAACTATCGCCTGGAACACTCTTTAAAAATTTCTTCAAGTAATTATTTCAAAATCTCTTTTCCCTAATTGTTTGGAGTGTATTAATTATTTTCATAACTTACGGATTTATTTATTATTGACAATAAAGTGTAACCCAATGGCTTTTCTTAACAATAATCTCAATTTAAGATAACTGCATAACATGGACTTCACCTAGCATTTGTTTTGTGTTCATTCATTATATTAATTGCTGTTTACTTAAATTATTAACTTTCTAACTACGTAGGTCTTTCGTACCTCCAGTTCGGGATGAAGAAAGTGAAACTCAGAGAAAGGCTCATGCTAAGCGTGTAAGGGAAACACGTAGATCTACGCAGGGAGTGACACTGGATGAAATCAAGAGTGCAGAGGAATTAGTCAAGAAGAAGAATTTAAATAACAATAATAATTCTAATGTAAGTACTGCAAATATGAAAGATACTAACCCTAAATAACCCGCTTGGGCGAAAAGGGCAGAGTTTGTTTTATTTGATTAATTTATCATACAAAAGTCTTGTTACTTTTTCGGTAACATTTGGAAAAGGATTAAGTATTATGTTTGATTTGACGGTTTGGTTTTTGGTGGGCGATTGAGTATATTATTAGAATGGTTAAATTTTACGAAACACTTATGGAATTATTAGTTTTATAATATACTCCTGCTAGAAATTTTTAAAATTTATATATCTGAAATAATCTTGTTAGGGTGCGTATTCACCGATTTTTTTCGCCGCACTGTGTGTTCAACCGTTTCCACCAAAAGTTTAAGCACTAGAGCATACGGATTGTTTCCATAATCAAAACGTTTAAATAACATTACTGCATATTTTAAGTAAAATCAATGTGATCGAAAAAAATGTTGAAGATGAATCGTTTTAATGTTATTTATAAGTTTAGAACTTCACCCCTTCTAACCTATTAGCAAGGGTGGTAGTCCAAAATAAAGCCGGAATTTGAAAGAACGGACTCCTTTTCTTATAGGATGGTGTTATGCTCTAGATAGCAAAAAACACAATTTTTTTCAAGCGCCCAAATATAGGAGCTTCGGCATTAATGGGTTAAGGGGCAAGATAAAAAATCAGCTTCGTTGGGGTTCATTTTTAACTTGCCAATGAACTATAGTAATCAGCTTGTTGATGACTACTCAATAAATTTAGGAATTGATTGCTCGTTTTTGAATTGTACTCAACTTTTTATTTTTTGTCTGGTCTATGTTATTTCCATAAGCGCCTAATTTCATACAATTATCCCCAATATTTTATGTATGTGCTTAAATTTGGGTAATTATTTGAGGCAAACTCAAAAAGACAAACGTGGTGTGTAATGAAAATGACCTCAGAATATCTTTGGGCATTTATAAGTTTTTGAATTTTCCATTTGCGCGCACTGTGCGAAGACCTTGGTGGATACGAACCCTACATTTTATAATATATAATTCCATAATCGTTTTGTTATAAATTTAAATACCAACGTTGAAGGGCATTTACATTATTTCGTGTACTGCTAATATTAACAGAATGACACTCAAAATGCACCACCGCTGACAACTTCATCTGCAAATGCTTCATCTTCGTCCATTATGAAAGTCAAAACTAACGAACGAACCGCTCCTACACCGGCAGTGAGTTGTCCAGAAAATACAAGTAACTCTCCTGCCCATTCGACGCAATCATGCGAAGAATTCACAGCATCCTACACAGTAATTGCTCCAACATTTAGCAAAGTGAAGGCTCCGACAAGTGAAAGTAGCAGTTTCGATAGCAGTAGTAGAGTAAGTGCAACATATACGATAACACCACCGATACCAAACGTGATACCGTCCATTTCGACCGGCAATAACACTGATGAGGATGTTGATACGGCAGATAAGGATTCAACAGCAAGTATATCGACCACTTTCAATGTGCCTATTTCAAACAAGAAAAGACTGGAAGAACTTATTAATACCGTGCCGGTTGTGGCTGCACCAGATGTCTTCCCCCAAGAACAAAATTACCTCGGTCATGTTCAAAAAGAATCTTGTCAGCTGGTTGAACAGGTAACCGAAGAGCCAAGAAGCAGAGACAAACGTTCTATTTTCGACATAGATAATGCAAACTCCTTCACGCTAGCTGAGAAACTTCGTAATGAAGCTAACAAATGTGTTGAGATGCCAAATTCAAGTACTGATGTTATATTGACCGAAGAAAATTTGAATAAAAGAGGTGATTCCGCACCATCATCTCCTTTGCATCAAAATGCCGCTGAACGACGGCCATCATGGAGATTAAAATTCGATTCCGGAAGTAAGGTATGATTCCATTCTTCACCTCTAGGTTATATCTAAGGGACTTCCATATTCGCACATAAGTTTTACAATCAGTTTACTTTCCTGACATTTTGAAAAATGTTACATTTTGTTCACTATGAAGGTACTACAATTCATGAAAGCCTGTTTTTACTAATTTATTTATATGTGCTTTTGATTTTCACTTACTTACACTTTTAAATTTGCATGGGCTTGATTGGTTTTTATTTAATTTGAGCATTGGATAATATAATCACTCAAGTTTTGTAATTTATGATTCCATATTTTAGCGGCAGATATATGTATATAATATATAATATATATGTATATATAATATCGATGGCACATGTATTATTAATTGTAATTGAAATTAGGGTCTATAGGAATAGTTACAAAAAAAAAATCTTCTATTATAAAATTACAAGTTACAAACACGCACAGAGTCCATTTTTAGTGTTTCGTAGTGAAATTGTTAGACCTATACAATTTATTGCTTCAGATAAGAATCTCCAAAAATATACATATAGTGAAATCTTAGAATCGAGAATTTGTAATATACTTGCCCTGAATGAATATTGTAATTGTAATTTCAGACAGATTCCAATGACACGTTTCTGAAATATTGGCAAATGCAATTAATTTGTTTTTATATTAAGTTGATGGAACTCTGCTATGGGAAACTTTGCTAAGGGTTCCAGGACATAAGAATATTGGAGGTAATGAGTTAATGCTTACTTCTTTGAGATCCGTGAAGACTTTGTTGAACTGGCTAGAAGCAGGTGGGCTAATTTTAGAATCTGTGTAACTTCTAAATTGACCCGGCCTTCTTTCAATTTGGATAGTTGCTTATGGAAATTCGTAAATGCATTGCCAGAGTAGTGGCAGTGCATGGGGGTCACTGGGCCACTAGGTAACTTTCTGTGTAGTTACTCGGCGTTAGGTACAAAGCGCTGGGCAGTAATTTCATAAACTACCTCAAAGAAGCCAAGGATCGGAGATGTAATTCGTTATCTAAATTCCAATAGCTGGCTCTCATCTTTTGTATAGCAAAGAGTCAACTAATTACTAAATCACTGCCAACCCTATTATCGAAACTTATTTTAACTATTGAAAACTTGTTTGTTAGTCAACCAAAATTAGATATTAATATTTTTTCTATTAATTAACCAATCAATAGCATTATAACCATGAAATGTAATTGAGATTTAAGGGATTAATGCATTTTGGATCCCTAAGAATGGAAGTATGCTCCGACATATCCGTCTCCTAGAAGTAGGTGCTATTAACTATGTATATAAGGTAAATTTAAGTTTAAAACACAAAAAAATCCATTCTTGAAGACAGAATTGGGTATCAGGTTTGGACTGAATTTGTTACATTGAGCTTTTGAAACCAATATACATACATATTTACATGAACTAACATTTTAAGCGAATTGGTTCAGTAGTTTTAGAGATATTGTTCGCTTTGGTGTACTACAGGCGTCAAACGCTTGGTTACTAGCTTACAAAGCAAAATATGTCCCATATGAGAACTGTGTACATTCTACATTTACCTGTGATGTATCTATACGGCTAAAGACTTTGTAAACATTAAGAAAAATACTAAAATTGCCAAATTTTTCTTACTTTAAGCTGGGATAGGGAACATGAAAATGATCCTTTTTGCGAATAAGACTTATTACGAGTTTATTACATGAATGTAAAAGTTGAAGGTGAAGGACATACGAAGTAATATAAAATATTTAGATTCGAAGTAAGCTTATTTAAAATATTGTTTGTCCACATAATTCCTTTCCTTTGTATAAATAGTGTATTTTAAATACATATTTCAATTACAGCAGATTTTTCTATATGATTTTTACAGTTTAAACTTGAAGATGCATCATCTGGTGGAAGTTTTCCCCCTAGCAACAGTACAATCATAACAAGCGCTCCTGCGGTAATAGTTGCTGCCAACATGTCATCAGTAGCACAGAAGAGAAATAGTTCGAGTAGGCAACTATCATACACTTTTAAAATTATGTTATTAATTTGAGCACATTTTTTAGCAAATACACCCACTCAAACTTCGAAGCCTACGTCGCCAGTTGCGAACTCCGCATCAAGCACTTCGGATAATTCAAGTGATAGCTATAAGGATACAAGTAACGATGTAACGATAACACTGAGACGAGGAAAAACGGCTGAAGCTAAAGGTGAAACTTAATAATGTTACTTATATTCCTAATTGTAATAAATGTTATTTTGAACAGAAAATGACAAAGAAAATGATGGGAGAAATATTCAAGCTACTCAAGCAGTAATACAAAGAAGACGGAAACCAAAGCGACGATCTACGGGAGTGGTACATCTTGATATGGATGTGAGTATACATTATTTTGAGCGAATCACTTATAATGGACCTGGTTCATCACTTGAGAAATAAGTTCCCTACGAAAAATGCCCAACACGGAATCAGGCTTAAAATATAATAAATTATTTAATTTTTGCTAATACCGCCATTTCACCATTAAGAGTTTCTAAAAATGGAAAGTTTTGTTTGAAAAAAAGGATTTCACTAGGTATTGGCCCAGGTCCTTATAAGTTCACCTGGTGAAATATTTATAAAGATTAGATTGTGTCAACAACATTGGTTATTCTTTAATTTAACTTCATAAGGATAAATTCTTTATATGCCAACACACTGTGTTCTAATATTTCTTTTATAAAAACGCACTAAGCTTACCTAAGGTATAATACAATCAATACGTTCCATATTAAGTGAAACTTAGAGTTAATACAAATCAGGGGAATTCGTTCCGATGAAATGTATCTTCTGTGGCAGGTAAGTCCTCCGGAATTGTTAAATTTATGAAGTTATGTAAGAAGTAATCATAAATAAAAAAGGAGTATATCTCAATGGTAAACTGTTTAAAACGCTTAAAATTTCGAATGTATTTCTTTGTGACAATTAAATAATTTGTGTTGAACCGTAAGATTCAATAAATAAATAAATTAATTAGTTCGATAAGTTCGTTGCAAAACAAAACCAGATTTAATTCTGATTTTTGGGTGCGTTGAAAACTATTTAAGTAGTCAATGGGAAATCCGAAGTGTCCACTATAGAAAAGCGCCGACGGTAATATATGTACATATGTGCATGCTAGTTCCATTATTAGAAATTATAATAATACGAAGGCGTCGATAAGTAGTCAGGGTAGCCCAGCAATCAGAACATTGGAGTACAATTCTATGTCCAGCCCATTGTCTTTCGAGAAAATAAATAGATTGATATGATACGAATGTAATTACTTAAATAGATGCAATGTGGTACATGTTTTAGGGTTCTAATATGAGTGAAACTATCGAGTAAAAAACATCGGTATCAAATTATTATTAAAGTATCGAGCGCAAAGTATCGAATAAAATATAAAATATCGGTGTTGAATACAAAGTACAGTAACACTTCAGAATGGCGAAATTTAGGATCGGTTGCTTTTCTCATCAAAACTCAGGATTTCTCGAACGTAACTCCGTAACTCATCGCGGTATCTTAGCGGTCAGAGCATCAGATCGTAAATCCAGTCTCAAGTTCGACCTTCAAGAGTTGATGAAATATACTTTATGGTCGACACCCGTGTTTTATATATATATGTTTTATGATGAAAGCAAACACTATGACAAACATATAATAAAATCATAAACGTTAATTTAAAGCTTCGAACGTGCTTAGTTTAATTTGGGTTTCATGCGCCAAAGTAAGGGGCGAGGGGCAACTTACCTTCTAATTTGCACTAAGAACGATGCCCTCCCCGGTATCTCCCCTGCATACGCCTATGGATACCTTATATTTGATTGATTTGTTGCTAATTCTGAATTTTTACTTCTACAGGATCAAGTAAAAGTATGAACAGTTTTTGTAACAAAATTCTGATTTCTTGGATCCCAGAAAAATTAAGTGTGCAGTGCACGTTAAATTCAGAAATGCAATTTCGGCAGTTTCCAACCTGATACAAATAAGTAAAAGAGAAAGAAAAAGCAGCAAATTTGACTAAGAACATGATTTGAACCTACGGCCCTCGAATTGGCGCTTTGCTACTTGTAACTAACTGAGCTATCCGTGGCCATTTGCCGCCAATGCTTTTCGAGCAATTTTAAGTTCTGATAAGATGTGCGATCAACCGATCCCACACTATGTATTTTATTTAAAAAACCACAATAAGAAGGAGTTTATGCCCTAATTATGAATTAGGTAAAATTGATAACTGATATTATTTTATATGACAATTTTCTTTACATCATATAGTTATGGAAGCAAAGGCAGAAGAATAATTATTTTCCGCATAACCTTTAAAAAAGGAATATGCAATTTAGTTTAAAAAATTAAATTAAAAAATGGTCGAACCGTTTAGAAATAAAAGGCTTTAGACAAACAGACAGACACAAATGAAATCAATAGGTCAATAGCTTTGAGATATCCAACCTATATTAATTCTAGGTACGATGAACGCGGCTAATTTCTTACTTTTTATCATTTTAAATCCGGCATAGCAATAAAGCTTGCCGATCCGCATATTTCCCTAATAATGCGAATTTTATAAATTTATTGTTGAAAAAGTGCCACTTTGCCAGAAAAGGTTTATTCGCTGTCGGAGTCGGTTTTGAACCGTGACATCAGTGACTACATACAATCAGGCAATAAAATATGAATATGGTTTTAAATATGCTTGCTTGTTTTTGATACTTTTTAAAAATTTTCCTTTTCTCTTTTTACCTCCTCTACGTCATAAAAAATTATGACGGGATATCACGAGATCTTGGCAGTGCGATAATTTCCACAATTTTGAATTGATTTCATTCAATTTGATCCATGTACAGATCAATTAATTAATTTAAATTAAAAATTTGTCAATATATAATACATATACACATATTTTGAAGGAGTAGTTTGTAAAGACAAGTTACTATCAATATGACTATGTTATTTATTACACTTTGAACTCTACTGCTAAATGAGAATATAAGCACATAAAAGCTGTTGTTCGAATTTAACTTTTCTTAATATTTTAAATTCTTTGTTTTTAGGACATTGATCCCGAAAAACAGGAATCAGCAGATAATGACGAAAAAGAGGTAAGTAGGACATTTATTTTTACTCTAATTCGGATCACACAGTAAATAAAAACTTTTCAATTACTAAATAAGAAGTCATTATTTGAACTTGAAATTCTGCATATATACATATAAATGAAATTATACTTTTTTATGAGCCTGCAGAAGTTCATTGGGTTAATGACTTCTATGTATTTATGCTGACGATTCTGTGCGACACTATCTACAGTTCAAACACTTGAAAGAATCTTTCACATTTTGTTTTAGGTCAGTATAGTTTGTATGACTTGTGATGTGTTATTTTGGGCCTATAAAAGCTAAGGTTATTTCAGAAATCTTTAATCTGCGGCCTGCAATTATTTATACTTTTCACGTGTTATCTATACAATGATTTTCAACATTATTTTTAGAGGTGTGTTGTACAAGGTGGCTTGCACTCTGGCCTAAACGCGTGCCAAACAAATTTGTGGACGACCCATATAGAAAGATTTAACATAAAAGTACAATGAAGTAAGAACGGGAGCCGAAAGTCTATTTTCAATGTTATTTCCAAATATAATAGTTTTGCTTGACGTCAAAGCGTGTGCACGCGAGGGCGTTTGAAATTTCGTTCTTTTTCTTATATTTCATGTGAATTGCGTACTAATAAAATACTTTACCTGTTTGATCGGATAGGTAAATAATTCGGAGCTTCTTGATTCACAAAATACATTTTCTTTCTACGTTGAGTGATATGTATTTTTGTTTTTCATCTCGTGCATATCTATTGTTTTGTTTAAAATGAACAAAATTCTTTTACATTTTAAAAGCACCGTAAAATTTTAGTATCATTCCTTGTTTACTTTTGAGTTGTTTTAGATTTTTTGCGAAAAGAATATTGTTCTAACCTTGAAGTTTGCAAATCGTTGGCTTATTTTGTCGGAGAGAAATAAATTTTTGTTTGTAAAAGATGCATTGGATTATCTTTAGCTTTATAAAGTTTGACCAAGTTTTCGCAGTAATATATATCGATAATAAAAAAAACTGAAAATAAAATTCACTGGCTTTCCTTCAATTCATCATTGTGCTAATTTGATTTGCCCACCTTAGGCAACAAGAATTTTGCGTACCCGAAGTTGAGACGGTTGCGCACCTTGCGCTGGTTCCCATCTGAGCACATCGCCAACATAAGAAGCAAACGGCCGACCGAATGTTTAGGCTTTCATAAGATTTTCCACTTTTCTTAGTCATTTGTGAACCAAGATCGTCGAAAGGCGGCGTGTGTATTCTCGGCGTCGAATTTTCTTTGTGCGTGATAGATAAAACCTGAAACAGACATTTTGCAATTTCCCAATTTTGTTAATTTCTTCTCATATATTATATTATTAATTTAGTAAATAAATAGCTATTGGTAAGCAGTGAAAAAACTTTTGCGGTTAATTTGTCAGTTTGAATAATTCTTTTTAAAATCAAAGACATAAGGTCGGTAGAAATCAGTTTTTTGTAAATATCTGGAGGTTTCAAATCTAATAATAACTTCATTACGGAGAATGAAACGTCAGAATATGTTATTAACCCGCATAATGTGCGTTTTCCGGGAATATGAAAGTGAATAGGCACGTTTTTCCAGACGAATGGCAAGATTTATTTATAACTCCAATAAACAGATGTAAATTCATTCACTGTCGCTTTTGTGGAAATATAGTTTTCTAAAAATAATATATAGAAATCGAAGCATTTCTAAATTGCATATGAGAAATTGTTTGAATATTTTATTGCATTATTTTTAAATGCTGATCACACAGTTCGAAGGAGAATATTTAACCAACAATTTGTAACGTACGATAATTTTCTTTTCATTGTTAAAGCGGATCAACATTACAGATCTCTTATTAAGAAAAATTATTAATAATTAAGAAAAAATTAAGCACTTTGTTTTCTATTTACGCGTCTTCCTTTTGATTCACTTTCATTATTAAACAAAAGAGTCTGAAGAATAGAGACCGTCGCATATCATGTATTTTCCAATTTATAGTTGCTTCTTTGGCATCTTGTCAATTTTAAAACATCAATTAGGAATTGTTAAGTTATTTATAAATAATTTTCATTGAATTTCTTTTCTTAAAAAAGCTAATTGAAATTTGTTACTTGACAGTAATTTGTTGTAAGTTTTTAAATACAAAATTATTTATAATTAGATATTTTCCTTTAAGATAGCGCTGGAGGAGATTATTTTAAATTTATTTAATCAAGTATGCTGTTAGCTAGTTACCTAGTGTCTAAATTTGGTTATAAATTTATAATTCCCATTAGTGGCATTAATTTAAATTTCTGAAATTATAATTCGTATTTTAGACAAAAAGCAGATGCCGATCGAAGAAAGGTATTTTGTTCAAACTAAAAGTTATTTTATATTTTAATGTGTCGAATGTGGTATGAAACGGACAATAGTATAGTGAATACAACAAATTATTTTCGTTCATTTGAATCGCTCGGTTATCTGCTTTAAACATGCTTCCAACATGGTCCTTTAAATTCTAAATAACCGATAACATACAGATTGTAAGGAAATAAACTGCGTTATGTCTCAAAAGTGCTATTAGATTTACCTACTTATTTTATTTTTCGAATTTCACTTATGAATACACAATTAATTCCAGGCAATTTCGCAAGTCTCTAAGAATTTGATTTAGTTCGCGTAGATAAATTCGAAGAAATTACCATATGCATATTGATTCAACTTCCAAATAAACCGCATTTATAATTTGTTCACATATCCTTAAGTAATTCCTACTTACTCTTAAAGCTTACAGCTTTATCGAACAGAGAGAGAAATTATTAAATGGACAGAAACGTACAAAAGCAGAAGTAAAATCAGCATTATGTCGTTTCGTCAATCAAGAACAAGTCAGCCATCGGCACCTAGACGGAGATCTTTGTCGAGTTCTCGTATGCCTCAAAACGCGTTACCCACCGGACCACTGTACACTAGAAACACCGGATATCTTTCCCGTCCACTAAGCTCAAGTTTTTATGCGGGTGGATCATCCATGTATCAGAGCCCTTACACAAATCCATATGGATCCCGTGAAACATTGTACAATCATTCCAATAGAAATGGCTATTACCCAAATGGTAATTTAAACTTATATAACTCGGCCAATACTAATAAGAGTTACTTAGGTATATACGATAGGTATAGTACGAGTGGCTATGGGACAGACAGATATGTTAGTCCCTATAGCAGCTACGACAATGGAATAGTCACTGCTGGCTTGAGTTTGGCAAAAGGGTATCCTCAAAATAGTTCTTCTTATTCCAATAAATTGAATGATTCCAAAAAGAGTGATTATGGTAGTGGCAGAAATTCAAATCTCGCGAAAAGTAAATCACTCTCTATTTCGAACACAAACATCAATTCATACCCTTCCTCAACAAAAACCTCAGTCGGTACAAACACTCCAACCTCTGCTATAGCCCGAAGTCAGTCACTACGAGATCAAGAACGTAAAAGTCGGAGTAGAACAAGAAATAAGAATGCTGCAGCGCGATCAATGAGCGCTTCTTCAGAAAAAAGTGAAGGATACGAAGTAAGATTACTGTGTGGTCTATACGAAATTATAAATTATATGCTTGAAAATTGACTTAACTGAACTTTTTTATATTTTTTCCAAATTGTAAATATAAATAATTTTTTTTTTCGAAAAAGAAAAGTCCAAAAATTGTTGGCCTTTTATTATATTGAAACCATTAAGCGCGAATGAAGGATTGAATTTTATACCGAAATCGAGAGGTGACCCATTTGTTCACGCTCATTTCCGTTCGTTTGGCATTTTGGCATTACACGCAATCAATTCTTGAAAGTATTCTTTACAGTTTCTCTATCGAGAATAAGTTATCCCAAAATAATTAAATTTATTTGATAAAGTTCTTCAAGCCGAAAAGATATCAACTTGTTCTTTGCATCTTAAAAATAAATAATACATCTTCCACAATATTTTAAGATTCAAAAACAAAAAAGTTCAGTTAAGAATGATCATTTCGTTTCCAAGACGGTAATAGGTATTTATTTAATTTTTTTTTTTTTTTTTTTTATACAGAGTGGGAGTGAAAAACTGCCGCCTTCGAGCGCTGGTTCTACGACATCCATAAATGATGCAGTTGAAAATGAAGGCAAAGCAAGTGGTAAGGAAGTAGAAAACGGTGAATTAATTGACTATAAAGCTCTGTGGGAAGCTGCTAAGTAAGTAATTTTCTTTTACGTAGAACAATATTTAAAGTAAATGGAATTCTTTTCAGGTTAGAAAATGAAAAACTGAAGAAGGAACTGAAGAAGAAAGACGATGAACTCGTGAATGCCAAAGCTGCAGTCGACAGGTTTACAAACGCCGTAAGTTTAAACGACCTTTTGGGAATCGTTTCGTAACGCTTAGTTTTTAAAATAAGTTTTAATACATTTTATTAAATGGAAACCTATTTATTTTTTTAGACTACGAAGAATTCTCTTTCGGAGCTGGAAAAGCGTGAGAAGCGAGCAATGGAGCGGAAGTTGTCAGAGATGGAAGAGGAGCTAAAGGTAACGTATTTGTTAGTTAGTATGCGTGTATTTGAGAAATCAATCCATGGAAACATGAGGCAGTAATAACCATTTTCCTACTGCTTGTGTTTTTATCTTCATGTTTTGTCAAATGTTTATTCTTTGCGTTCATCAACTTTTTAAATATGTTTAATCCAAACATTTATCATATTCATTTAAAACAAAATCATAAGAACACCAATATTACGAAATTTTGTTACGTTTCTGTTTTGTATTTGATTATATTTTTGTTATGTTTTTAGGCACGATATACTAAAGCACACATTTTTTGCTTCGTTCGATTTTTTCGAAACAAATATATTTTTGTTCAAATTATTCAATGTGAAATGACTGTTTTCATTACCATGTTTTTGTACTGCGATATTTAAAGCTGGTTGAAGGCACTGCTCTTTTTCATTTATTGCCACAAATCTTGATAAGTGAGCATAGACTTAAAAAATTATATTGCTTTGAACCAGCAGTAAATAGAACTATTAAATATATAATACATATTTTAATACTCCATACAACACTTAAAATCCTTTAAAATAATTTTATTTTAATGAAATTTTTCATATCTAGCAACTGCAGAAGCTAAAAACCGACAATGAGCGCCTTCGCGCTGAAAATCGTGCCCTAACTCGAGTAGTGTCTAAACTCACGACTTCAGCTCAAAACCAGCTTCACAAGAAACAGTAACCAGAGACAGTCATAATCAATCAAATTAATTTAAAACGGTTTTTATTAATTAATATATGTATAAACGGGCCTACCTTTTATATGCGAAATTATTTCGACTTTAACATCACTCATTGCGCATCATGTAGATGATTGACCCGATTGTTATTATTTCTACATAAAACATTACTGGATGTGGATTTTATCTCGATGGGCTTTTGATCAGTTTTCGGTATGACGGCGATTTGTTTATTCTTTGTTGATTGATGGTTTTATTTGTAAAAATGAAATGTTTTTTTGCGTTAACTTCTAGTACCAATTATAAAAAATTGTGAAGGCAACCGACATTTTATGAATGAATTTCAGATTATCAATGTGTATCTTATTTCGTTTCTGTACATATTTCCAAATGTTGATTTCGTGAAAGTTACTAAAATTTTTCAGTTTTCAAAATATATATGTATTATATATATATATTTTTTTTTTCTTTGCTTAGTGACATAAATAAGCATGTAAAATTCACCGCAATAAAAAATAATCGATTTAAAAAAAATACATCTGCTGTATTGCATTAGCGCTTTGCTAAGGTATTATCTTCATTTTTGGTTTAATTCATAGTACTTTATGTTTGGTTAAATGTACTGCACACTACTTATGGGAGTAGAATTCATTTTTATTCATTCTAAGTCTTTTATTTATTATATGTGAATGATTAATGTATAAATGTACTACTCTATCGCAAATTAATTTTCAGGAATATTTTAAGAAAAAACTGTGATAGAAACAAATTGTTTTTTTTTTTTGTTTTATGGGACTAAAAACCTGTTTCGTTTTTGTGTTCGATGATAGCGCATTTAAAATGAAACTGGTCATTTTAATAGAGTATCATATTTAAATATTTTGTATTTTAAATTTTAAAACAGTCGATTGTTAAACCACATCGCAATAATCTAATTTAGGCCTTAGGAGAACATTAGAACGCTAATACAGTTGAATTTTTGGAATTTTTAAGTGTTAATAGAGCGGTTGATCTTTAAAAATTGTTCAGCAAAATACAGCTTTAAATCAAAAAATGGGAATAAAAGTTGTTAAGTTTCATGGCTACCATCTCATATTTTTTCCATGTCATTAGTCAAGGTTGTTACGTCAGTTCAAAATCCAAATTATTTTAATTCAAATTAGAATCCCTATTAGTCTACCCTACCCTTTCTACTTGCTATAAATGTAGATTCCTTGGGAAGTAAACATAGTTTTTATGCGCCAATTTGTAACGTGTATTGGTTACCAACAAATTATGTTTCAATTGATAGAAAAAAATAATTTCATTTTTATTTGGTGAATACTTAGAAGGGCTCTCTTCGGCGAAACTGTTAAATTTAAGGAATATATATTGAATTATAGTTGATGATGGTTTTATATGTTCATTACGGTATTTTCAAATACCCAAGAATCAGATTATCTTTAAAAAGTTGCTACAATAGTGGATCTTCATATAGTTTTCTTTGGTTTTATTATTACTCCAATATTAAAGTATAAAACTATCGAGAAATGAATTCAGTGATTTCAGAGAACATGTGAAATAATATGCATCTTGGTCAAATGGAGTGTTTTATAATGAAAAGTAAATGTTTGCACATTCCAAAATTATTTTTCTTTTAATTTTAAATCTACTGGTTTTTGATATATTGGCAAAGGCAACAATTTGATAGTTTTGTGCATTCTCCTTTCAATTACAATGTTGATAGTTCGATTTCGAATCATATGGAAATTATGTAAAAATTTCAAGTAGACCTCTATTACAATTTAAATATTGATTCAGTCACATAATTCGAATTCGCGAGTTTTATTGTAATGTGTATACGTTTTATTAGATATACGCCTGGAAGTTATAATAGTTTAGTAACAAATAGAGATAAATAAGGATAAAATATTTGCCAAAGAAATCCACAAAATACTAATGAGTGTTATGCATGTTCTATCATTTGGTCATCACAGCAAAAAACGTCAAAATCGTAGGCTGGTGTAATTTCTCATTCAATTTTACTTACAATTCTCACAAGTACATATTCATTTTTGGGAACAAAAAAAGGTCTAATCTTTGATTTGAACAAACCACATTTTAATAGATCGGTCGCCAGAACAAAACAATAAAGATCGTTTATACCATAATTTTAGAAATTATATCTGAACAAAATTAGGTTAGTGACTAAATTATGTTTGTACTGGCGACTGGCCTAAAACGATTGTATTTTTTTTAAAAGGGTCAAAGAGGACCTTATAAACTAAGAATAAATAGAACCTTTCCATAACTTCCATGTTCCACAATGAAAACCTCATCGCGTGTTTGAGTTGAATTCATTAACGTTGACAACATTTAAAATTGGGGACTCCGAAAACCCTCTTATACTTATTTTTGTGAAAATCGTGAAGTATTGGGAGTTAACCTTTAATTACTCGCTTCTTATATATGTATCTCAGAAGTGCTCGTATGGATTTTATGTGATGTGCGAGAATTGAAAGGTTAAAAACCACTCATCTAATTATCATCAAGAGGTCCTCGTTAAGATGAGCTTTTAGAAAAACAGAAATTGGTACATTTTCATAAAAGGTATCGAGAATGAAAGAAAATTCTAGAGACAGACAAACATATTTACATATGTACATGTTGGAACATGGAAGTAAAAAATGTAATTAAAGAATGGGTACACCCACAGGAAAATTCTTCTAGTGATGCAATGACACGTACACATACAGCGAATAAAATGTTGGTTGCCAACGCCAGTGGAATGAAATTAAATTTAATCTGTAATATTTTGACATATTCTTTGCTTATTTAAAACCGTGTTAAAAAAGTTTTTGCAAGGTTGATGTCTTATATTACTATAACTTCTCTGTTATTTCCTTATTCGTTTTGTAAATAATATAAGTAAAAAATGTGTGCAAGTATGCGGTACTAACGCTGGAATTTTATTGATTTTATTGTGTGCTTATATCTTCCAATTTTCTTGATGTATGCGTTTTAAAATATTGACTGTTGACGATTACTTTTGTTATTTCTTGATATTATCCCGTAGAAATTTGTCTTTGTACCGTACTCAACTGAATATTAAATAAAAATAATTTCTGTTTCATACTTTGCAGCATTTGGATATTCTGAAATCAGAAAATCAACGTCTGAAAGAGGAGAATGGGGCGCTAATAAGAGTTATTAGTAAACTAAGCAAATAAATTTGCCTAATAGTTAGTGAATATTCTCTTTTTATATCTTTATATTCACGTATGCATATTATATTAATTTAAAATTGGTGTGATAAGCGTTAGTTAGGGATAGTATGCTGAATATGTTTTACATTAGTAAACAAAAGCGAACAAAGCGAGCGCGTAAAAACGTACATTAGGATTTTTTGAATATACATTAAAAGTACATCTAAACTAGCGCTTTCTACTATTCATTTTTTATTGAACCATTTCTGTATGAATTGTCTCATTTCGTGTTTCCTTTAACTCTCTGTAAATATTTATTATCATTACTATTATAATTATTTTATTTTACGTTTATTATTATTATTAAAACTACAAATATTTAAGTATTCAGTTATAACTGGTTTCAATTAAAGAAATTAACACGCTTTAAAGTCAGTTATTTTAGAAGAAAACAGCAAAGCAAGTAGCTGAAATATTTAAATTACTGTTTGCATTATCAATTGTTATTTATTCTAATTACTTCATATGTATTATATTTTAAATATTAATTTCATTTTTAAACTATTGCCAAGTGCATTTTATAATTTTTCATATACTACTTTGACTGCATTATTTAAAACACACTTCCTCCTCTCCATTTGATATAAGGTTTAGAATTGTTATGTTTCTATGTGGAACGTTATTCTTTTAATTTTATCCAAAAAATGTACAGTTTTTAAATAAAAGCCCAATTACTATCTGTATGAATTTTACACTTATACCTAACTTAAACTCACCCTGAGGTCTACTTGGCCAACATATCTTTTTGGAGGTCTTTAAAAAAGTCAAGGTAAAGGTAACCTAGTAACAGACGTATCATCTGCTGCTCGAAAAACCTAAAAAGTAAAATCACACCACCTATAGGAAAGTAAAGGTCGGTCATCCTGAAGATCAACTAGAACCATTAAATATATGAGAAGAAGATCGCGTTTTAATACTCCAAAGTCAACACAATCTGTAAATGTTATGATAAATCATTATTAAAAAAAAAAAATATAAAAAAATTTTTTTTAAAAAAATTCATTTATTTAACTTGAAAAAAATGATAGAAACATTAAAAACTAACTAAAAAGTAAAAAATAAAAAATATTAACCAAATAAAATTAATAAAATATGTAAACACTATGACAACAAAATAAAATTCCTACTTCTCTTAAACAGTTAAATAAAAGAATGACGCATTTTTATCACTTCGTCATATTGACCGTTAGGTATTCTATAAGATAATGATTCCTAAATTTAAAGTATAATCAAATATTGTTTGATCGGTCAATATGACGAAGTGATAAAAATGCGTCATTCTTTTATTTAACTGTTTAAGATAAGTAGGAATTTTATTTTGTTGTCATAGTGTTTACATATTTTATTAATTTTATTTGGTTAATATTTTTTATTTTTTACTTTTTAGTTAGTTTTTAATGTTTCTATCATTTTTTTTAAGTTAAATAAAAGAATTTTTTTAAAAAATATTTTTTTATATTTTTTTTCTTTTTTTCTTTTTAGTCTTTTAAATTAATTATGTTACATTTCCAAATAATCAAAAAAAAAAAAAAAAGAATTTACACCACTAACTTGTATTGTCACCGGAGCTGAACATGTGTTCCAATTTTCATTAAGATTGATAAAGTCTAAGTATAAAAATTTTGCATTGCAAGATTTGACGACACGTAGTGTAAGTTGACGACACGTAGTGTAAGTTAAATAAAAGAATTTAAAAAAAATCTCAGGAATACGGTCAATTAATATCAGCTCCTTGTACTGTTGAACTTTTGCATCATTATTCACAATATAAATTCTTTATCTAATCTAACAAAATAAGGCCAAGACGATTCTTTACGGATTTTTAGGGATCCCTCAAGATAATAATCTGGGCCAATTCTGTTTATTTTCAATATTTGGGACTAATTACATTCTAAACTTTTTAAATTCTTAATGTGTACCCATGAAAGTAAGTTCTTATCTAACATGAGGAATGAGGAAAAAATGTTTTAAAAGTACTAGTCTACTATTGTTATTATATGATATTAAAAATACCCGAGGCAACTAAGTTTCATCACCAAATGATATAAGTTTCAGAGTAGGTGACGCTGTTATCGGTGAAAATAAGGTTAAAAATTTTTTTTTCAAATTGAGACCTCTATTTGTTCAAGATTTGTTTGGCTTAAATTCCGTTTAAATTTACTCTTATAATTAGCCCAATTTAAAGATCTTTTCCTTGTTAATAGTAAATCAAAATTGAGAGTTGAGAGATCCATCACAGTTCTCATCAGAACTTACATAGAAATTACTCAATGCTAAATTTAAAAATTGTTTGTAAACTTTTTTAAGAACAACGGCTAATTCTGTATTTTCTGAACAGTATGAAATTTTAAAATTTTAAATTTGTTTCGGTTTTCCTAAATGCAATGTCATCTAGAGATAACGATTTAGCTTTAAGTAAATATGTATTTCGACATAAATGCCATTTTGTCTTAAGCAGCTTAGTTCAATTGATCCGTAAAATCGGGTGTTTTTCTTCGAATGCCAGTCATTATTTCAATATTTATCATTTAACGTTGCGGTACGAATTTGAACAATTATATCAGTTTATAGAAAAATAGGAAATGCAGCAAATCATGAAATTATTTTAAAGTTTTAAAAATAAAATCCGACTACAAAAAAGCTGAAAACAAGCATAAAATATTATAGAGGAAAATTAAAACCCTAATTCAATAACTTGGATTAAAAATAATCGTGAACATCTCTCTTATTTTAAATTCGGACAGATGTGCTTGTGTATTCATCATATTTAAGTGCTTGTGATGTTACCCTTAAGCATTCAAGAATTCCACCTAAGTTGGGCTGCTATCGCTATGTCATTATGTAGAAGAAGAGACTAGAAATTTGCAAGCAACTTCACTTTTATGGGGATACTTTTTAAAAACAAAATGGACGCCTGTTTTGTTAGATAAAGTGGATTTGCAGCTAAGTGAATATTAGTGAACATTATCGAGTTATTTTGTGCAAAAATGTGTGAAAATATTTGAAGAACAGAGTTATCATCATGTAATTGCGGCTGTTTGCAGCATTTTCCTGTCGGGACGGTGTGGCTTTGGAAAGGGGTGTTTTATTGAAGCAATCAGATTAAATTTGTCGCACTTGATTAGATCCGGTACATATTAATTTGTATAATTATATATTATTCCTACCTGTATGACGCTTTATACTAACAAAGCGCAGAAAACAGCCTTTGTTTCCATTACGTCTTAGAATTCGCCCATCGTTTTACAAGAAGAAAGGTGAAGTAGATCAATGCTCGTAAATTAGCGCTTTTCCACTCAGAAATTTACAGTCAGCAAAATTACGCATTTTCTGTTGTTAATTGTGTTTTGGTCCAAAGAAAAAAAATATTTGCCACTTCACAGCGAGGTGGTTTCGTGGTCATTGCTTTCTTTATCATGTCTCCAGCTTGCTTTTCAAGCATAGACTGATGTATACAACTCCACTTTCATATTTATTGGTGAATATTATATTCTAGATAAAATATTACTTCTTGTCGGCGAAAGTAATCTGTCCAGACTTAATCTGCATCCGCAAGGAAAAGAAATTGCACGGTTTTTCTAAAGGTCGAATTAAACTCAGAAGCTTACAAATAAGCAGGTTTGCATTTCTAAACAGAATTTTGCTGGTATTGAAAGTCAACGCTAGTTATATTTATTTAAGTCCACTTTACTTATTATATCATATAAAATACATTACTAAACCTTTTAAAGAGATGATCCTTAAAAAGAATTTTTGTTTTCCGATTATATATTCCAAAAATTGGCACGCGAATATGTAAATTGGATAATTTTTAATTACTGTACCTAAAACGGATAATCGGCTCATTGACTTGATCCGTGTTGCAATACCCCTAATCTCCACCAAAACACCCTAAAAATAGCATTAGACATGAGTAGAGCAACATCCAATTTACTCCCATTTTACCTAACGAATTCTCTGCAGCAAATTGTTACGTGAATCAGAGCCTTGAGCGGTCAGACATATCCCATCAATTAAAAAAAACTCTTTTTTATTTTTATTCACTATCATATTAATACTTCACAGAATATTATAAAGACCTTTTTAAAAATGAACAAGATACTTACGATCAATATATATGAGCGATGGTGGTGGTTAGATCGCGAATCTAATGACTCAACTTATTGTTCAAAGATTGCAAGATTTTGCACATCATACGATTTTATTCCCGCTTATAACATTTCAAACACCGTATGGTAAGAATCATTAAAATAGTAGAATGTGTTTATTATTTTAATAATTGTAGCAATATATTATTTTTACAATGTGTTTATTATTTTAACATATTTACAAATTCAATTCTTAAGAAAGTTGGAAGCTCCCACTGCTCCAGCGTTTCAAGGAGATTGTCTTAAAGGCTCGCAATCTAATTTTCTGCAGTCATTCTGCCAACGATCCTTTGGCACATTCCAACCCCAAGAAAGTGCATTTACTTCCAGCCCCAGGGCATATGATTGCCGTCACCGAATCTTATGGTCGGATGGATGTGGCAATCCTGAAGAAGAGGTTCACCTTTTCTTTTCCAGGTCCATTGTCTAGCGATCCGCATCGGTTAATTTTGGTTTCGTCTGACCAAATCACTTTCGCCTAGCCGACAAGTCGACAGCAGTGAAATGTTTTTAGCACTGGGCAAAAGCCAAACGCAAAGTTCGATGCTTCTTCGTTACCGCTGGCTTCTTTACTTTCTTTAAGTTCAAAAAAGTAATTTCGAATGATTCTGGGATCAGCTTCTATATTATTAAATTTGCTTAAATTAGAGGCACCTGTTGTAATTAGTCGTAGAATTATTCCACCTCCAATAAATGGAGTTAAAATTGTTTTTCTTCCTGGCGTATAGGAATTTTTTAATTTTTCTTGTACATATTGGTTATGGTACCAATTCCAACGTCAACTCTAGCAGCAATTTTCCGGTATTTTTCATTTTTTCCTAAAAAAAACCTTTATTTCTTTTCTAATTTTCTTCATTTTGCCAAAACTGGAAAATTGTTCAACTATACGACATTTATTTATCTTCGCGTATACACCTTTTAATTGTACGCTTTAGATAATCTCAATTCACTAAAAAATTATAATATTTTTACGAAACTTAGTTCAACTAATGGCTCAAATGACTTGAGGAGGATAAAAATGAATACCCCAATTCAGTAACAATGCCGATTCTGCTTCCAGTCAGAATATATTACACATGATTTTCGTTGACTATAAAAGCATTTGCAACAGTGTTATACCTATGTCTTCGAGGAAATATGATTGAAGCAATGTTTTATTGATAATTTTTGTCTGTTGTATGGGGTTTCGTCTGAAAGGGCATGGCAACAAAGACTCAAAAACTATTTTTTTCTCAAAAGTTGGCGTGAACTAACAGATGGACATGACCGAATTATAAGGGTTCTTTCCAACGGGGTGAGTTTTTGGTGAAGTACTGGAATATTTCTTCTAAATCATGGAATATCGGAAAATGGCACCTATAAACGAATTTATACATACATACATATCTATAGAGCATAAGCATTTGTCGACCTTGGATAATTTTTGAAAATCAATCAATATTATAATATATTTTGATAGTTTCCATTTCCCTGTGAAATATACATATATTTTTAAAATTCTATTTTCCATAATATCTCAAAATCTGTTTCAAAAGTAATCCAAGGGCACTAACAAGTGCCATCCTCCCATATACATTTTTCCGAGAAAGAACTGTTAAGCCGCATCAGAAATTCACTCTGTATTCACATAAACTAGATGTTAGTTACAATAATGATTCGCAAATAAGCAAAACGTAACCACGTGGTAGCAGTTTTCCGGTCTAGTCGTTGGTTTACTTAAATCGCTACTGCTTGGCTTTCTTTTACTGGAGCTTAAAACTTTTCTCAAGATCCTCTGGATAACAGTAAAAATTGCACTATATTCTGTTCATTAGTTCTCGAGTTATAAGGTACCAAACTTTCATATAGAAAATCAGTGTGCAAAAGAACAGAAATTACTAGATTTTTTTTTAACATGACTAATTCAAATATCCCCCCATTGATATCAGGGGAAAATGATTTCTAATTACAAACGCTTATAAAGTTTCATAGCGCGCTTTGAAGTAGAGAGACTGTTTTAAAATTCGTTAAGGACGTTGCTAATTTTGAGCGCTTTGACATGTTGGTTTAAAAGCTGGTTAAAGCTAATAGTATTATAGTTTTTTTTTTGTAGTGTGATTCCCTTACAAAAGACGCAGACTAATTCACATTAAAAGACGTTTATAACAAACAGTTTAATTAATTAAGTTAGCTTAGTTAGATTGTGTACCACTTTAATCAAATAAAACAAGAATAAATTGTTTCTACTAGAAAGTTTCAAGAAAGGAAAGTATGCAATAAATAATTATGTATGAAGTATTATCTGTGGTTCTAAATAATGGTCTTTTTACGGTCAGAAATTTGTATTCGGGGGCTGATTTAATGTATTGCAAACGTACGTATTGATTGAATATAATATATTATAATGCTATTAACTTACTATTTAAATGAAATAATTCTAGAAATTCTAAATTTGTAATTCTAATGAAATTATAAAACAGCTACCAAAGCAACAAAAACAAAAAAAAAGTGCTTTGAAAATTTTGCTTTGCCCTTTATTTTTATGGTTCTGTCGTTGCTTTTTGTTTTGAATTTAAAATGCATCGGAAAGAAAATTATTAATAGAGCACTTATTGAGAAGAACAATTATATTATTATTGGACACGTTTACTAAATAAAAGGAAGGGTTAGGAAGTGAAAGCAAGAAGTCCCACACAGCGCTAAAATCTTATTTCCATTCATGAAATTTTATTTTTGAGTTCAATTTTCCCTTCCCCATTTACTATATAGGACTTATCTTACATTTTTTTAACTATAATATTAATTTAACTTGTTATTTTTGCCCTAAAATAAATGAACGGCCTATTATAATATGCATCAAGTTGCATTAAATATGATTACACTTTTGTGCATATTTTATGGGGTTCTCTGTTCTTGAAAGGATTATAGGTATTATTGATAGGAAGTTTGTCGCAGAAAAAAGAATTTGAAAATGATAATATTTCATCACATCACGTTTTTGACAAATGTGGGATTGAAAAGTGAAAAAAAGACAATTTTGTTTATAACGAGATGTTGCAGAAGTTATGTCAAAATAAAGCTAAATACTTAACTGTACTTACATATGTATATAATATGAGCTACTTGTAAGGTTTATTAAAATTTGTTCAGAAGTTATGTTTTTCATGGGAATCCGCCTATGTCCCAAGTTTATTTATTTCGTAGGCTTTAGGGAAAGATTTATGAAATGTTGACTTAACTTTAATAAAGTTAATAAAGAACTATAGATAGCTAATCTTTTATTTGAGTAATATTTCAAATTCGATCAATAAATCGTTGTTTTTTAAGACGTTTTCAAAAGTGGCCAAAATATGACTGTACACTTTTCCAAGCCCAGTTTCTTGAAAATGTCATGTGATGGAAAATTTGTATTTTTGGATTCATTATCTACAGACAAAATTCTATAGAACTAAAATATCTGATTTTCGAGGCAAACATTTTTCAGACCAGTGGTATTTAACTGCAAAATAAACTTAAACATCTTAAAGCTTGACTCCATATTTCCCTTTCCCAACATTGCTTGTGAGCTGTAGAATATACAGACGATTGGATCGTTTTACAACATTTTCGAACGATTTTGTGTTTGATACCAAATTTTCTTTAAGTTTCGTTTGCACCGGTAGACCCTCAATTTAGGTTGAGTAGACAAATAAGCAGAAGAAATATACGCAAATAACAACCTTCTCAAAGAAAATGTCTGCAGCAGAATAATACCGGCGAAATAAGAAATAAATTTTGTTTGCTGGGCATATTTTTTTAACTTATCCATAAACCTTCTTTCATTACGTACGTAAGATAAATCATAGAGGAATAAAGTGCTTAGCAATTTACCAATTATTTTCAGATCACTCTAGCGGACTTAAAGCTGCAATCATAAAGCTTTTAAAGGGTAATGGCGGCCTCCACTCAGGGAGAAATAAGAGTGGGTCCCGGCCACCAGGTAAACGATGTCTATGTACGTAACTCACAAAATCACGGTAACAACTTCTAATCAAATTCAAAATTATTTTGTTTCTAAGAAAATAAGTTCAATGCTTAAGTTACAATTGGATTACAAAGTTCTGTAGTTTATGTTAATTCTCAATGACTTATGCCTGCATTGTTTTTAATATAAACTTCAGAAGTTTTATGAATTGGCAAGATAAATTTGTTCCAGTGTTGAATTGAAAATTTATAGGTGGAATCATGCATATTTCCTATTTTAATACTGATTAGATTATAAAACTTAGGCAAACTTCAGACTTAAATGTTTATTATACAGTGTGCCCATCCGAAACTTAATCAACCGTTAATAGCAGAAAATAAACTAATGAAAATTAAAATGTTGGGCATTATATTTGCATTTCGAAGCGAATTTCTACTAAAAGAACACTTTTGAATTGCGTTTGTAAAACTTTTCTTAGCTTGAACTTCGCTCCGAAATCGCATAATACATACCTAGGACGTTTGTTTTAAGTAATTTAGATTATTTTTTACACTTTAATGAATTCGAATTCTATTCTATTAACACTTTCTCTGCACAAGGGGTCAACGGACCTCCAATTCCGATAATTTTTCTAAAATCTAAGGATTCTGAAAATGTCCTTACATAAACTAAAAAAACCCATAGTTTTCGATATACTTCAGCTCGAACTTGAGCACCTATGTAGATAAAGCAGAGCAGTAATATGAGAGATTATAGGTTGAATAATTTCAGAATATAGTTTTATTTTTTCGTAACTGTTGCTTCTGCAAAATGCGAAATATGAGCATGATAGATTTCGGTAAAAGCATCAAAAGAATGTTTGGGGATTTTGCAGTTGCAGTATAAGTTTTTAAGGTAGGTAAATTATATTTTTCTATTTATTTTTGAATTATCACATTTGTTTGATGAAACTAAAGGGTATTTGTCTGCCTGTCTGAATATTTGTTACTTTATGCCTCGAGAATAGCTTGATGTACTTTAATATTATTTTGCATACCTCTATGTATCAACCGGATTTTGAGAAACGATTATTTTTTTATTATTTCGATAAATTTAAGGAAGTGGGCGATCAATTATTCTAAACTTGAAAATTGATTATAAATATGTTCACCAAATTTAATTTAAGTATATATGTATATGTACATATATATATATATCTGGAGGTTATCGTTTTCACAAGTTTCGTAAACCCAATGCAATAGCGTCAAATTACACGTAGTTTTGACATTAAGGGGGAACGCCACTGTGACGGCCGAAAAAATAGCCTATTTTTAAGATTTTTTTTCACAGGGATAACTAATTAATAAGGGGATTGGATTAGTACTATTTTATTAAGTATACATTGAACTTGTTTCATATACATTTTTATTTAAAAATATTAATAATTTACAACAATACTGGCCTTTAATTAATAATAAAACAATTAATGACCCCTCCATTTTGGCAACGATATCTCGATGTAGTTATCTGAAGAAAAAAAAAATATGAGCATTATCTATATGAATGTAGCTATCGTTATGCGTATCAGTTTTTTATTTTTTACAAAATGGTGGCGATTTGAAATGTTTTCCATTTTTTGGGCACTTTTTTTTTTATTTTAACAGTTAAAGAAATAGTAATTATTGAAATTTTCAAAAACGGATACGCTTAACGATAGCAACTGTGATTACAAATATTTCAGGTAAAAAAAATTTAAAAAGGGCCGATAAGTTTTCCTGAAATCGTTGCCAGAAGTTCAAAGAAAGTCGTTTCGAGAAAAACGCGTTTAAAGTTTTCGTAGTGTTTTTCTTGCCATAACGTTATGTATTTTGTAAAATATTAATACTTACATTAAACTATTGACCCCCGGGCCATATGATATTTCTTCATCAGCAGCTCCAGTGTCGTCTTCGTACGTTTTACTTTTTTTATGGACCGTTTCTAAGAGATTTTCAGTTGTTTTCACCTGTTTCTTGTCTCGTTCGATGCAGAACGAGTGGAGTGTCGGTCCAACTTTAATGCCCATTAACTCCACAATTTTCAATAAGGCCTGTGTTCCTTCATTAAATACAAATAAACAAGGCTATTTCAACAATAGTGCCACCACTCGAATTTGATTTTGGTGCTATTTGCCATACCAAGCATTGTAAAATATGCGAGGGACTGAGGGTCCCTGTGGAGTGCCTTGCAGGGACGGTCGCGCTACCAATAAAATGACTGTAACTCAGTCAATTTTCGGAATTTTGATTTGAAATTTAACCCACATATTTTTGAAAGTATATACTTTAAGAAAATGCAAAAAAAAAATGTTTTTTCTTTTTCAAAGTTTCACAGTGGCGTTCAATTTAAGATGGCAAATCCAGTAGGATTTTCATACTTTTGAGTTATAAAACTTGTGTTTTTTACCTATGTATTTGAAGGGTTTTAACGCTTTCATCATCCGTTTTGAATAAAAAATTTTATAATTCAAAAACATGAAAATGTTATGCCTACTTTGAGGCCACTTAATTTACTAAATCAAAATCAACCACCTCGAGAAATCCGGCAATATTATTCTCAGGCATATAAAAATAACACATTTCTACAAAAATTTCAACCAACATAAAATACATAATTAAAACAATTTCCAACCCTTCGACTAACATATTACAGTCTATCACATAACTTTCTTAGAGGTACATATGTAATTAAGAAGCAACGAAAAAATAAAACATTTTATTTAATACAACAAAGAAATTCCAATGAATATAATTCTGAAACTTGCGAATATGAAATTATATTTTTCGAGTTTTTGCTCGCCCCTTTTTTTCTTTTTTTTTTTTTTGTCTATTCACTGCCATTAACGGTTGACAAACTCTGAATATTTTGTTTTATCTTAATTGTAAATAAAGTCTAGACTTTTAGGATTCTTTATATAGTTTATATTATAATATAATAATTGTGTGTTCACTGTATATGAATCACCTTTTTTGTTTATCACACAAAAAGTTTGTTTCAAAGCAAGCTAATAAATTGTAGAATATTTTTTCTTTTTGCTAATAATTTTGTTATTCTTTGCCAAAAAAATCGGTCATTTACATACAATGGGGCTTCGATATTAAGTGAACTTATTTTTGTTTTATGTGATGAGTGATGGGTAGATAAAAGTTTCAGATATGAATTTTTAATAAGTTTAGGTATTTGGAAATAACATGCACTGGTGGCCTTGCATGTAATGTAATTTATTGTAATTATGCGTTGGAGTGTGTTGAACATTAGCAAACGTGTCTTATAAACATTATTTGATTTAGACTCAAGTATTCGTTCGAAAACTGACATTATTCCTTTGGGAAAAGTTTTTTAATAATCTTGGAAAAACTAGATTCTTCTATAGTATAAACCCAAAATTTTGCCTTATTAGGCAGCCATACAATTTTATGGGTTTTTTTTTTATTCGAAACTCATATTATTCATTTCCATGATTTTTTCTATGCTCATGTTAACAAAGCTAAACCGTCGCATCTTAAATTTTTAAACAAATGCACGATAAGTTCTTTTTGCAAAGGTTATTGAGATTACTCATCTTTGTTTATATTGGATTGAAAATTGGCATTCTCTTCTTGTATAGAACTGATGTCTGCTGATTGCACTAGCCATTTAAAAGTGTCTGCATCTCACTATCATTAGAGAACATTTGGTATTATTCTAGCCAATAAATATTTGCTGAAAAAGTCACAGTTGTTCTTTGAAAAAATAGTCTGACTTGTCTGATTATGTTTAAATCTAATTTTATTTCGTTAGTCATAAAATCACTAATAAAATATATTTTTTAGGAAAACGATTAAAAAATGGTGTATAATAATTTGCGACTTAGGTTTTTAAATCTCCAATTTTAGGGCCGTTTTCCATAGTCGCCAGTCTGAGTTTGAATATATGTACAACTGAAGTTCATTAAATAAAATATTGCCGACAAATCTACTTTTATCAAGCATTAACTATAATTGGTCATCTACTAACTTCGTGACATGGCAGTGGAAAACGTCAAAGATGCAACTATACGATTCATACATATCTTGAATGACATTTTTTCTTATTACTAAAATACGTCCTCATTACCTACTAACATATGAGCAAGTCTGTATTTGAGGGGATTTGAGGAGAAATTCGTTGACGATCAAATGTATACTGAAATGTGCAAAAGGGGCTTTTATTATTCAGCAAAAATTGCACACACTCCAACGTATCTTTGAAATATACGGCATTACATAGAGAAATTGAAACCTGTCTCCCAGAAAATAATAAATAGGGATGTATTTTGATTTTCTTGGCCCCAAGTGTTTGTTAAAAGGCGAGTTGGAAACTACTAGGCAGTTTACTAAACTTATTTATTTTTTTAGACTAAGATTCGTATTAGTTTTTATGAATAAATATTGAGGATTTTTTAGTCTCACATATTTCGCTTTTTAAAAAGTAAAACTGCTTTTGGCCAGTGAAAAATATTGTCTCAAAAATTATACATTCATTTTAATTTCGGGCATTGTTTTGAAGTCATAATAATGCATGGTTCACCTATTTCTTATGTAAGCAATACTGATCATTCATTATCATCATCACTCCTTATACGTTTATTTTGAAAAGTCATAATACGATTATAATAACAGAACAATACGTGATCGCAGGCAAAACTGCCAGATTACAATCCCATTTCAAGTTTTCCCATTGATAAAGAATCAGAGAGGGAACTGGAAGAATCTAGATGGAGTCCTGGTGTTGTACTAGACGGCGATTTATTAATGTATTTAAGAGCAGCAAGATCTATGGCAGCTTTTCAAGGTACTCCCTTTTGTTTTACATTATCAGGAGGAGAATCAAATCCATTTCTTAGGTATGTGTGACGGAGGATTAGAGGATGGTTGCTTAGCCGCTAGTCGGGATGATACTACTATAAACGCATTAGATGTCGTAAGTAAGTGCATCACTTTTGCTACTTTAATAATAGAAAAATTTTTCAGTTACACGATTCTGGTTATGATCCTGGAAAAGCATTGCAAGCTTTGGTGAAGTGTCCTGTTTCAAAAGGAATTGATAAGAAATGGACAGAAGATGAAACAAAAAAGTTTATAAAAGGTTTAAGACAATTCGGAAAGAATTTCTTCAGAATACATAAAGATTTACTGCCTCATAAAGAAACACCTGAATTGGTTGAATTTTATTATTTGTGGAAGAAAACTCCAGGCGCTAATAATAATCGCCCGCATAGACGACGAAGGCAAGGGTCTCTTCGCAGAAATCGTGTAACTAGAGCAAGTAACACACCTCCTAAAAAGGAAGAAACGCCAGAACCTCAAACTGAATCAAGACCATCATCAATTTCCAAAGAAGAAAATAGTTCGTTAACTGAAGACGACGCTAGCGAATGCGACAGCGATTCCAGTTTAACTAATAAACGTATTTTTCAATATTTTATGATTTTTCGCTATCATTATTTTTGGATTTTAATAATTTACAGGGGATGAATCACCGTCAAGAATGAGGACAAGAAATAAACAATCGAAGGAACTTCCAAATAGCAAACGTCCGAAACGAAGTACTGAAACTCCTGACGCTGTCGACAGCCCGAAAACACCAACTAAAAATGATAATAGCAAGCGAAAAACGGGTAAACTAGATACACCCAATAAAAAGAAACGTTCCGACATAGATGGAGACTCAATAGATGACAAGGAAAAGAGGAAACGTTCAGATGTAAGCTTAATTGAACTATTAGTTAATCAAATATTTAGATATATATATAAATATTAACCATGTATAATGTCCACTCTTGTAAGGGCCTAATTCCGGTGAACATCACTTTATAAGAAATCTTTATACCGTATTTATAAAATGTCACGGAATGTAACGTGACAACTAAAATTAAGCCCTAAAGGGTATCGGTGAACTTCCAGATAAACATTCAGAAGGCATCAAATTCACCAAACAGAAATATCTCTGAACTCAAATTCAGTGACTGCCTGTCGACTAAAACGACTCTGCTAATTTACAATCAAATTTATGGCGTAAGATTAATATTAAAATTTCAGAACGAACAACATATTGTATATCAGTGAAATTATCACTACATACTATATTAAATGTGGTGTAAAACACCAGGTAATCCTAGTTGTAATGGAGAACTTTAATTGCCAAATAATTGTAATGAATTGGTAATTAGTTACCAATATTATCGATTTCTTCATACCTTTGATTTGTAAGACTATGT
The DNA here is from genome assembly GCA_963920795.1 of Eutolmus rufibarbis. Classification (NCBI taxonomy): domain Eukaryota; kingdom Metazoa; phylum Arthropoda; class Insecta; order Diptera; family Asilidae; genus Eutolmus; species Eutolmus rufibarbis. The sequence continues at coordinate 503,821 of OY987204.1, forward strand.
AAACTTAAATAGAGAGACTTTTAGAGGAACATTGCTTTAGCAAGTAGCAATGTTATTTATCAAGATTCATCAAGCCATTCAGATTTTATTTCGAAATAAAAATACACATAAAGCATCCTGATTTTCCCACGGAATTTTACAAGTCCTTATTCAAAAATTAATCAAGTTAAGAAATTATCCCGATGTATTCAATATTCAGATTTGATACTGAAGGAAAATTTGCGGATATGCAAAAAAAAAGTGAAAAAATCGGAACAGCAGTAATGAGTGATCCCAGAAAAAAATTGTAATTTATAATAATAATAATAATTAGAATTCTTCCTTGAAACTAGGTAGTAGTAGAAATTTTAAAATATGTATATATTGTCAAAAGCATAATTGCATACCTCGTGAGAAGCAATCTGATGATTTTTATACTTCGGCTTTTCTATTGTGTCGTGATACAGCCTGAATTTTGCTGTCAATACGAAATTTTATATAAAATTGTCATCAATGATGGCCAAGAAAACACATTAAAAATATTTCTCCGTATTAAATAATGCAACTTTTATTCGCATTATGCATAACAAATTGTCAATAAAGAATAACATAAATCGATAATTAATAATTACAAATTTAGGTTTTTAATTTAAATTATGAAAAGTTGCTTAAATTCATATATACTATGATAAACTGTATTTGCAGAGCCCAGCAGAGAGTATGAACTCAGATAGTAGGCCAGATTCTGTATTGGATGAAGCCGATAACACAAATGAAGCAGCAGATACTCAAAATGTGTCTACTTTGGTAAAGGAAAACGAAGATAAGTTAGATAATATGCTGATACCAGTGCCAGAAACTCGGTCGAATATTTCCAATGAAAAAGAAATACCGCCTGAGGAGGAATCTAATCATGAACCTATAGAACAACAAACGGATGAAAATATTCCACAATCAGAGTGTTCTCCTATGCAATTACCAGAGGCTGTTTCGGAAAGAGAAAGCATAGAGACAGTGTTGGAAGAAAATTCGAATAGCTATATGCCCAAGGAACAAGAAATGCTTTCAAAAATAGCAAATATAAAGCAAGAAATCAATATATCCCAAAACATACAGCAGGGACCGGAGGTAGATTATTCTCCAAAAGAAATTTATATTAAAAAGGAGCCAAATGAAGACTCCATGGATACCTCTTGTAACCAAAACAGTAATGAGCCACAAGATTTAAAGGTTAAAATTGAGATTAAAAGTGAAAACAAACCAAGTCTTAATGAACAGTCACAAAATGAAATGGAACAGAAATACGATGTGCAATCTTTTGATGGGCATATTAAATTCAGCTCAAACGAAATGAAGTATCCTCAAGAATTGGACATGAAATATAATGATCCAATTAAATACAGTCAAGAAGGGCCAATCAAATTTACGCAGGACATAAAATATTCGTCGCCCTGTGACCCACTTAAATATAGTCAAGATATGGGAAATAAATATGATATGAAGTATTTGGAACAATCTAATAAGTTCCAGGGAGAGCTCGCTCCAAAAGCGTATTCAGATACTATAAAAATTCCCGATATAAAGTCATATCATCCGGAAGGATCAAAGTATCCACCAGAAGCGAATTTAAAATATCCCTCTTTGGTAGAATCCCATAAGTTTAGTAGCGAGGCAAATAATCAGCCATTGAATAAACCTCATTATGCCTCCGAAGCACTCTCGCTTTCTCGCTCGCCGTATGAACCAAATATGATGATGAAATATGGGGAACCACTTAATAAATATGGACCACCATCAAATCAAAATTTGCAACCACAAGATCTTAAATATCCTCCATCAGATCAAGTATTGAAATCACCCTATCATGGTGAAAATCTGATTAAAACCTCATCGTATGGAGATCCACAAAATAAATACACACCCTCGGAGAGCCCTATAGACGCTTCAGCTAGAACAACTCCAAATCAGGATAGTCAAGGAAGTAATAGCAACTCACAATCCCAGTTTCATTCACCACATCCATCTCCAATTATACCACAAGTTCAAAGTCTACCTGGACTTCATTCCTCAGTTCTCAGTCATCCGGGACTTCCCAGTTCACTGCATTCGAACAATCATGGAACGCTTGTTTCGACAAACTCTTCGCCAGTTTCAACGCCGACTTCGAGCTTACAAACAGCAAATTCCATGTTGTTACCACCCAGCTCGACAACTTCATCTTCATCTAGTACAAATACTATGGCATCGTCAGCCATTCATCCACAACTGACAACTGGGTCTAACAACCACTTGCACCTTCATCGTCCGCATCAAGATATCCCGCCCTCAATTCATCAGAGCCCGGCAGCGTTGCCACTTCCAAGTCACATACCGCCAACACATCATAACGTACCGATTAACAGGACTCCTTCCCCAGCGCCCCAACGCACAGAAAGTGTAAACAGTAATAACATAATAAATGCAAGAGAATCAAATCAGCCATCGTTGCAATCTTCATCCCTTGGTGTGTTAGGAAGCAGTGGAATTTTGGGACATCCGATGCCCTTACATTTGGGATCGTCTGGCGGCAGTGGATTGCCGTTGTCACATCCTTCGCACCATGCCAATCATATCATGCAATCAACACTACCTGTGGGAGGGAACAATCCGCTTTCTTTGATAAGCAGTTCTATGAGCGGATTAAATGAGACCTCAAGACGAACACCTCCAAGTATTGCATCGTCTGCTTCTTCTGCGCAACCGACTGTTACAGTTCCATCTTCAGCTTTTAGTAGAGCAAGTCCGAGTGTCCAAAATTCAACGTTGCACAGCAATTCTTCCCATCGCAGTGCATCTCCGGCTGCTAGCACCGGTAGCATAAGCAGAGCTAGCCCCTTGCATCCGGTTCCACAGAGTCCGTTGAGTCATCACCCTTCGGCGTCAGCCCTATCTGCAGCCGCAGCAGCCGTGGCCGAAAGAGATAGGCATGCTTTACTGAGACAACAGTCCCCGCACATGACTCCTCCCCCAGTTTCAAACGCATCTGCTCTCATGGCTAGTCCCTTAAGTAAGATGTATGGTCCGCAGGGACAGCGTGGATTAGGCGCTTCCCCTCCTCCTCATCACTTGCGGCCTGGTGCGTCGCCTCCTGTGATTCGTCACCCGCAAATGCCTCTCGCACTGCCTCTTATAGGTCCAGGTGCAGGAATGCCTCCAATGGGAGTGCACCCTGCCCAAAATCCATATCCCCACCATTTACTACATCCTTCGATGTTTTATCCCCATCACCATAATCCTTTCAATTCCCCTTATCCATATCACCCTTATGGACCTGGATTTGCTTCTTATATGAAACCGCCACCTCCTACCGGTCCTTTAGAACCAGCAGTGATGTCACATCACCAGCCAATTACATCTAGAGCTGAGGAGGCTTCTGCACTTGTGGAAAAACCAATAGCAATACAGAACTCACAAAGTATGCAACATAAGGTAAAATAAATCATCTACTTTACAGGCTCAGTATAGAGGTAAATTAAAATTGTACTTGTTTCTAGATAAAACCACCAACACCAAAGACTCCACAAGGCAACAATAATAACAGCAATACTTCATCCGTTTCATCACAATATTCAAATTCACAACATTACCCGCAGCAACATCCGTCATTTAGTGAAAATCCTTTAACTAGTGCTACCAACAAACCTACAAGTCATATGGATGCTCTTAGAGCGCATGCTCATTCGGCTAGCAATAATTTGGGCAGCCATCACTCAACCGAGTCATGTAGTATGCTGCCAAAAATAACAAGCTTCACAGTTAAATTCATACATTAATTTCAGTACCAATTGAGATTGAACCTGATCCAGAGCCAGAAATACCTAGCCCAACCCACAATATTCCAAGAGGTCCCAGTCCAGAAGCTAAACCAGATGACACTGAATGTCATAGATCTCAATCAGCAATGTAAGAGGTTTTAAATATGTTGAAATATTTTCTAATCACTTCTTTTACAGATTTGTCCGCCACATTGATAGAGGTGATTATAATTCCTGTACAAGGACCGATTTGATTTTTAAGCCAGTAGCTGATTCGAAATTGGGAAGGAAGAGAGAAGAAAGAGATCGAAAATTGGCAGAAAAAGAAAGAGAACGGCGACAGGTAATGTATTTTTATTAATTTATTATTTATTATAACGTCCTATTGTTTAACTCGCTTAAGAATTTTTCGGAGTTCGTGTGCAAAAAATACAACAAAAACATGAATTCAACAATTGAAGTAAATTAAATAAATTTCAAATTATTCTTTGTTTTAGCAACAACAACAGCAACAACAACAGCAACAACAGCAACAGCAAGCGCAAGCACAACAAGTAGCACAGCAGGCTAAGCTGAAAGCGGAATTAAAACCACCGTATGCTGATACGCCAGCCCTTCGTCAGCTTTCAGAATATGCTAGACCTCACGTAGCATTTAGGTAATTTGCCAAGCATAAAAAACATAAATTTATCTAAAAATCAAAACAAAGTTTAAATTAAAGCTAGATTCTTAATTAATTAATAAATATTGTCTAACGTATATAACCTTTTAATAATTTACAGCCCTGTTGAACCGATGGTACCACCATATCATCACCCAATGGGGCCGATGTATAGTAGAGAGAGGTACAGTTTATAGATGATAATTAAAATCATTGCGCATTATACGGTTCCATAACTAATTTGCATGCCATCATTCTTATATCATTATTAGCTTTTATAAAGCTGACAATACTTGAAAAATATTTGGAACATATCTTGTCTTATTTGTAAACAATCAAAATAAACTTGCCTCTAAATTGTAGATCTTCTGGGTTCATTATTCATTTCTGAACTTATTTGTTTGTTGTAACAGCAACGAACTTCACGTTTGGTACTAGCATTTTAAGAATTTTTGTTTTCTTTTATCAACAGAGAGTTAGAGGAATTAAAGAGTGCACAAGCTGCAGCAGCTGTTGGACAGTCACGATTGGATCCACATTGGATGGAGTATTATAGAATGAGGTGAGTGAAGAATCTTTTTGTGTGCGAAAAGTAGAAACTCTCCAGTTTTTCCAAAATAGCACAATTTAAAAACCGTTCTGATGGTCTCAAAGAAATAATATTTATAGTCGGAAAATGAATCTACGCAACTATCGTTTTTGAGATTATTTAAGTCTGACTGTTAGTTTTCAATGTATTGAAAGTTAAAGTTTAAAATCTACGTTTCCAAAAACTTCCAATTTCTAATTCAAGAAAAATGTATAAATGTTTAGAATTTGCCAGTGCGTCATCACATACATATTAATTTTTTAGTATCATCGAAAATAATTATTAATTTTTGGAAAAACTCTTATCACGTTTCGGCGTATTATCTTATAAATCCTAACAGTGTCTCCGCAAACTATTCATCTAAAGGAGTGTTTTGGTAATGATGAAGTTCAAATAGGATGCCTTTATGGATTTTTTTAAACATACATATTTTCATATAACAATGTTAATATAGTTACTATAACTGCGTAACAAAAATAAAAAATCCTTAACTTTTCTTTTGGTTTTATTTTCTTTCTACAGAGGAATGCATCCATCACAATTCCCATTATACGCAAATCCGGCTGCGTTATCACAGCTAGAGAGAGAACGATTAGCTATACCTCCACCACATCACGTTGGTTTAGATCCGAATGATCCTATGGTAAGTTCAAGTATATCTTATAACTAACATAATATTTTGAATTTGCAAAAGTTTCAATCGTATTTGAGAAAACTTTATGGCGAAAATTTAGTTTGCGTATTAACTAAAAACATCGCTTAGTAAGAAAGTATTTCAGAGAGCAATCATGCAAAGTAAAATTATCATTTGCTTTTATCACGCCAGTAACATTCGCGATTAAAAATTTTAAAATACCCATTATGTGAAATGAGATCGCAAAAATTAAGATAAAAGAAATCGAGTTTAAATTCGCTTTGTTGAAATAAATTGCAGATACGATTGATGGGAGAATATCACGCTCATTCTCATACTCATTTACATTTGCATTCACAGCAACAACCGGACGCCGGATTTCAACTGCCACGTGAGTTTGTATTCAATGAAAATTACAATGTTAATTGGAATGAATTCGCGTACTGAATTATGACTTAAATATTCTTTTAGCCAATGTACAACCTTATCCACGCCCGAATATGTTGATACCAAGAGAACCGCATTCTGATGTTTTATTGAGAATGTCGTATGCTGATCAGCTCCAGGTTTTTCAATGAATAATTCAATTTTTTTACTTGTGAAATACATTCGTAGTATTTGCAGGCTGCTGAATTCCAACGACAGTCCCTACATGAACAATACTTTAGGTAGGTTATTTTTTTATTACATTCTTTAATTGTTACTCAAAAAATTTCTCTCTAATGTAAATGTTTCGAAGAGAATTATTAAAAATATTTACATGTCTTAATTTATAAAAACTTTTATAATTTTCTTTTTTTAAAGACAAAGGCCCAGATAAAACAACGGTGGGATCTTCATTCGAAATTCATAGCATTTCACAAAAGTTAGTATTTTATTTTACTTATAATATTTGTGTACTACGTAATTAAAATATTTTATTATTACAATGTAAAATATTTATGGCGTCAATTTTTAATAAATTTATTACTTTATACATATATGAGAAAAGGAGACTTTAAAAAATGTCGCAAAGGAATTAGTGGGACTATCTCATTATTGTACATACTCGTCCAATATTTAAATTAAGTAGTGAAATCTCTGGTTTCTAAAAGTAAATGATTAAATTTCATTTAATGTAGGTGTCGTTTCAATACTAAAACTTAAGATTTTTGTTTGCTTAACCAAAATTCCAAATATGATTATTTGTATGATTAAAATATTCTTTTGTATCATTCTGTTATTTGCACTTGAACATATAATTCGCAAGGTGTGCTTTACATCCCTTAAAATAAAAATAAAAATTAATAAATGATTCATAGTTTGTTTCGAAATTTATGCTATCACAAATTAAATTAAAATTTAATCAAAGTTACAAGTTCCAAGGTTGGGATTTCTTATAAATATTTTGTGACGGAAGGCCGTCACGTGTGTTCGGGAGTTATCTTTATTTTAATTGCATAATTTCAAAAATCCGTTAAAAGTGGTGTAAAATAATTTAGAATTGGAATTTGGTCATGAGTGTTAAGCTTGTTTAGTTGACAGTTCTGTTAAAAACACAGTGTGGAAAGGTTCCTTTTAATGAAATTTGATACGGAGATAGTTTGACACCCGAGGACGCACATAGGGGATGAAAGTTTGTATAGGAAATGCTAAGCCGTTGAACCATTTTGATGAAATTTGGTAGGAAGACAGTTTGACACCCGCAAACGGACATAGACTACTTTTTTTTTTTTCCAAAAATCTACTCCTAAGGTGGTGAAGTGGAGGATGAAGGTTTGTATAGGAAATGCTAAACGATTTAGTTTAGTTTAGTTTTCTAAAGGAAGGACATAGACTATATTTGTTTTAAAAATTCAATCTTCTATTGGGGTAAAATCGGTTCAGCGGCTTATCATTTCCTGCACAAACTTTCGTCCCTCATTTCCCCCCTTAGGGGTCGATTTTTTAAAAAAAGTAGCCTATATCCGTTTGCTGGTGTCAATCTGTTAGTATGGATTGTTCATTTCTTAAGATCGAACTGAATATCTTACGATATGCCTCGCAAACGTAAATCTCCCAGCAGACCAGTTACGCAGGGTACTCAAAGTTTACATTCATAAATTTTTTTCCCGCACCAGCATCGCTCATTTATCATGGCTAATGCAAGTTACTAATTCCACGCGAACGACGTCGTGGGTAACAGCTAGTAACATTATAAAACAAGAAAATCATTAGTGTAACGTTTATAAAGTAATTTTAATTTTATCACACATCCTGTCCCAAAATAGGATGGGATAAAATAGGAAGAGATGCTCTGAGGTGAAAACGAGACACGTTTTGTTAGTTGTGTTAACTAAAGTCAGTGGTAAATATTTACCTTTATTGCCATCTTACATTTTAGTGCTACCTTTGGAGGATTGTTTTTGGACATCCATTCCATACCAAGATACCTAATTCAAAATTATAATTGCTCGTTTACGATGCAAATTTATAGGATACTTTAAAGGAAAAAATTATATAAAACGCTTAATTATACACATGTACATACATATGTACATATTTGGCAGCATTGTCTTCTTAGATGATCTACTTCGAATATCTCAGTTGTTTAGGGTTGCGATTTGTGGTCTGTTGCGTCTGTTAGGTTTCATCTTCTTGCATGCACTACGTTAATTTGTTGAATTATTTGCTGACCTTGAACTATTATCTTGATTTTATTTACCTGTGGCCTATTCCTGAAACCATAAATCCGTGTGCGAAAGTTCACTAAATTCGAATGATTTTACGTTGGGGCGTATTCCCGAAATCTGTGTAAAGGTTTTCTTATGTTTTGAATGTAAGCACGTTATAATGACAACAGTTTAAAAATCTTCTTTTTAGGGTTCCGTACCCAAAGGGTAAAAACCCTATTACTAAGACTTCGCTGTCTGTCCGTCCGTCCGTCTGTCTGTCACCAGGCTGTATCTCAAGAACCGCGATAGCTAGACAGTTGAAATTTTCACAAATTATGTATTTCTGTTGCCGCTATAACAACAAATACTAAAAACAAAATAAAATAAATATTTAAGGGGGGCTCCCATACAAAAAACGCCATTTTTTGCCTATTTTTGCTCGATATCAATAAATGGTAACAGGTAGGCACTTGAAATATTACAATATGAAATTTGTGTACCTACTGTTGTTTACCTAGTCAATGGTACGGAACCCTTCATGCGCGAGTCCGACTCGCACTTGGCCGGTTTTTTTTTTCATATACAAGAGAACTTGTATTCCAATTTTGAATCTAAATTTGATTTTTTTTTAGTAATACGATAATTTATGTGTTTTGTTTGTGAAAAAATTTTTAGTTTGCAATTTTGTAAGTAGGAATGACAGGTAATATAAAAGATACTTTCCAAGTTGGAAACATTTATGTTAAAGTATATTTTTGAATTCAAGGAAGATCTTTTGCTCATTAGTCATTTGGTGTTTTAGTGCTGCTACTTATATGAGTACTAAGTACTGTTTGATTTTTAGAGTTCCACGTTTTCAACGATATAAATTGAAATAAATTAGATTTTTATTTTGAATCTTGTTAAAAACTAACTAAACCCATAGTACAAATCATTACAAAGTATAGTTTTAATCTCTAGTGCCTTTTCGAAGAGGCTTACTTACCAGTTCGACGCCAATTACGTGTACAACAGACATAAATGCGATTTTATTTATTTATGAATTACAACTTATTTAATAAGCTATTAGTTGTCCTTATTCTATCCCATGCTAAATATTTTTGCAGACATCGCAACTAAGCAAAAGTTAGTTGCAAGGAAGAGGCAGCAATTGGGTTACACAAATGTGTACTGACGCACATTATTTTGTACTGTCAATAGTTAATTATTTTAATCAAAGTATTTGAGAACTTTTAAATAACTTTTCAAAAAGTAAGTGTAGCTTATAGTCATAATATTGAATTTACCCAGAGCTTAAGAAGTCTTACGGAAATAATAATTTAATTTAATCTTATTTCGTTACATAATTTGTTATTTTTGTGTAAGAGTAATTGTGTTCTTTCTCTAAAATATTAGTGAGTGTTGTGTAACTTGCTTCATGTAATTCTCTGAATTCTTCGAATATTATGTTTAGTTAATTTTTGTGATGTAATTTTATTTACATTAATTAATATTGTAAAGAATTATTTTTATACAAATTTATAATTCATTAAATATTCCGCACTTATACAATTGTCGTATTATTTCAGTCGAGAGTGAATTTCGTCTCTTATGAAAAAAGCGTGTAGTGTCTATAACATAATTTACAAACGCGTTTAATTTAGTGAGTGTTTACAATTTAACGTAGTAGTGCTTGAAACTGACCGGCATCCCATAAACACGTTTTTAAAGTCCTCGTAATAAGGCATCCCTCTTGATTTGGTTCAAAGGTTTTCATCCAACGATTTTGGAATTACGGGGGAAATATGAGGAATATTTTTTGAAAAGACTTCGTGCATAAGATTTTAACACTCTAAAATAATATATACACAATTAAAATATTCACGACGAGATGTTTTTAACTAGTCAAATACGACGACGTAAGAATTACCCAATCAATAAAAGAGGTATTCCAAAGCTGCTAATTTAACTAATAAATTGATTTTTTCTATTAAATGCTTTATTGAAGTCAGTAGAAATGAAATCTACTTGTTTTCTTCTTAGCTTCAAGCGTATAGATGCAGAAACGTGAAATCTCACATAGGTTAGTCGCCGTTGATTTGCCCTTTACAAAACCATTTTAAACCGAGCTCAGAAAAACTGTATCATGAAGTGTTTACATACATGGAAATTTCGAATATTTTTGCGATAGAACATAATTTGGGAACAAACTTAATTATAACGTTGAAATTTTGCTATACATGAAAATGAAGAGAGTCAAAGATGGTTTCCATGCTTTAGGAAAGCCACAGAAAAATATAAAAATTAAGTAGATAACAAAAAATATCCAGCAGCGAACACTTTTTTAAAATAAAAGCAGACACCATCAAAATTACATAAAAATATGCGTGAAGTTTTTTAAATAAATTCTGATTAATTTTTTATTGGTACTAGTCCCACAAATTATATAGAGATAATTGACCACTTTGGACAATATAACTACACTGAATATTAATAATTTCTTTTTGGTTTTCAATTTTCTTTCTATCCTCTTCCATAAGTCTCCACAAGAATTTCCCTGAAATAGGAATAATAAAATTCACGTGCGTAAGGAAAGTCAAATTTAAAACCTTAAACAAATTTTACGTAAAAACTTTTGTTCCAAACCAATTTCCAACTCCCTAATAACATTTTGAAAATTGTGAAAATGAAAGTCTATGTTCGCTGTTGCTGTAAAATTATAGCATTAATTTTAAATCGCTTCGAAAATGAATTTGAATTTGCGGAATATATAGCTTCAATTCAAGTAAAAGTGAATATTGATTTCGATTTAACTTCGAGATCAGGAGCCTTATTATAAGAAACGAAACGAAATTGAAGAATCCGAATTACGAGAAAGGCAATCGTTGCCAAAAGAAACGGTCGCCACCGTTTCTCGTTTCGATGGCATTTCAGTCATCGTTTCTGTCTCGGCAATATGTCAGAACAAATTCAGAAAGTATTTTTAACTATTTAATTTAATTTGTATGTGATATATACTATACATATATTTGAAGCGTGCATGACTTCGATAATTTAATATTATTATAGATCGAAAAAAATAATAAACGAAGTTATTGTCCATCACATGGAGAAAAATGTAGATATAGCTCGTGGAATAGCTAACTTAAGTAATGAAACGATCGTTTCTTGTGATGCGAAAGCGATTTCGTTTCGTTTGAGGATTCGTATCGTTTATCCATAATAAGGCTCCAGGCTTAACATTTTTTTTAGTCTTTACTTTTAGAAAAGTTTTGACAAATATTCTAATTATTCAATTTTAAAAACTAATGTTTTTTCAATAGAGAGGAGAAAGTTATTATGCATTCAGTGGAAAGCCAAGAATGACCGCATTCAAAAGATGAAAAATAAGGAATCAAAAAAAAAAACAATTTCATAACGTCTTGGTACAAATCTAAAACGTTTGTTTATTTTATTTAATAATTTTATATGAATGATGCGAGATCTACAGATTAAATCTAATGACCTTTTTTCGGCCTCACAAGTTTTTCATATTTCGTTTTTGAAGAGTGCCACAGAGCAAATGGAATTGCTAAAGATGGTAGAGTCATGATAGCAAATGCCACCCAATCAAAGAAATGCGAAGAGAAGCGCTTATTAAATTCAGCTAATTGAACAATTCCACCCTCACCAGGCTCAGAGCTTAAAGCAACTTGGATCTGAAACAAAGGATAGTAAATATTTATCGGTTTCGAAAAACTGGTAAAATTAATAGTACTCACTTTATCTCCTTCTTCAACTGGTTTGTATGTGATCTCAGCTGCAGTAAAATTGAAGTATCCGTAGGTTTTTGGTCGGACTACAACGATGTGGGTGTAATTAGTCTGCGGCGCCAGCCGGTCGATTGAGATTTTCAATTTTCCACCAGCAACTTCAAAAGCGTCTGGATGGAATCCATTATCTACCAATTTTACATTTACTGCTGCACCACTTCCAACGTTGTAAAGAGTGTATTTGACTAAAATGTCGCTGCTCTCCACAAGGTATTTATTCAAAATTTGTTTGGATACTAAGAGCCGGGCGCTATTATCATCATCTGAAGATAAACCTCGCGAGAAAATAGTCACCAATGTAACCAAAAATACTAGAATCTTTTGCATCTGGAAATTATAAAAATATATGCATTCGTTACATTTAAGAAATTTTAAGAAATGTACATAAATGAAAAATGTAGGCCTCGACAGGAATGAAAAGCAAACATAGTTTTAATGAACGATGGCGTTTAAAGTAATTTAAATGGATTTTTGGCCTGGAAAAGCAAAGAGAGGTTTAATTCTTCTCAAATCATCAATATCTATGTTTTTAGCTGAATTAAGCAGTCTTCTAAAGAAATTAAATTTTGCGGTAGTACTGGCTAATAGTTGGCTGTGTTCTCCACTTAAACGAATTATTTTAAACAAAACATAATGGTTTGAAAGGATAAGAGTTTCTAGGAAAGCAGATAGAAAATAAGTAGCTTTTGACATCTAGGCTAAAAAGGGTCGACAGTTCGAGTTGAAGGGAGGATATAGGGCCTCCAAACCACCACTGCGGCCGTACTTTTCAGAACAATTTGGACTTCAAATCAACAAACACTTTCCTTACGAGCCTGCGAAGGATGATTCTGGCTATTTATCCAATATCACTTCGTCTTCAACTTGGCTGCCCAAAAAAATTCAAAAGTAGAATTTTTGGGATTCAAATATAACCTAGAATTGCTTTCTAAATTTCACTACGTGCGCAAAATAAGTGGTGCCTTTTTAAGTTATAATTTTATTCATGATATTTACGAGGTCAGTTTAAAAACAACTTACTGTGATGAAGTTATTTGACACGTATTATCCTCGCAATCTGCAGCAGTTCTCGACACGAACAACACCTGACACGACACGACAGCGTAGCGCACTACTCGCGGAAAGAAATTACCTTTGGGAAAATAGAAAGCAAAGCATTTCCCTCCGGCCAGTGACGTGTGACGTCGTTGTCAAAATTTGGCAGAGTGCCATCTGCCTGTGAAAAATAAAAACTTGCTTATTGGAGGAATATGCAACGGATAGAAGTAAAAGGAAATAAACTCTGCTGCTATAATTAAGTTTTGTTTACGTCATATAAAAAAGTTTTATAATTAATCTCGTAAGATACTGAATCTATAAGAAGTAAATAAAATTCAACACCGTTCTAATTCCACCTAGTTGAGTCTGAAAAAGAAGGCGAAAATAAACGCATTGTTCGATTTCATGATTTTTGGTCTTTCTTCGTAGATTGCCAATTGATTGCTGCTGTTGCCTGGCAATGCCCTACAGATGAAACGTCATGTCAGACAGCGACCGTTGCAATCGGGCTGATTGTTGTTTGATTGCAATTTGATAACAAAATCAGCGCACAGATGAATTCTGTTGAGATGAAGTGCACCAATTGTCGAGTTATTGCGGCTGTTTTTTTGCAGAATGAACCGAATCTGGAGTCTGAAGAGCCCCTCTCACTAGGTGAAGACATAAATGACCTTTGTACGACATTGGGTTATCAGTCAGATTCTGTGCCGGATTGCGCTGGGTAGTTGGAGAATTCTGTCCTGATCTTGCAAAGAAAGTGGTTTCTAACAGTACTTTTTTAAAATGGTTGCAATCTCGGTGGTTCGGACGACTCCTTTTGAGGGACAAAAGCCAGGAACTAGTGGGCTCCGCAAAAAGGTAAAGCAAATCCTTATTGAGTGGAATATAAGACCAACTTTCGTTGCCTGTTTTATTATTAGAAATCAAGATTAATGTTCTACGAAGAGTTTTTCCAGTTCGAATTAAACAGACGAAGAGTTCTCAGTTACTGAAATTAGAACTCTCAATAGAGTAACGTTCCATTTGGCAATGTCCATTTAATTATTTAGAAGAGAAAACTAAGTTTAATATCGTCCGAACATTATTTTTGAAGCTGAACTGAGTTAAATATCACTGCATCAGCCATTGACCTGGAGGGCTTTCATAAGGGTCGGAGTAAATAAACTGGGGCTTAGCAGTTATCAAGTTTGATAGCTCATTCAGTAATCAATCAATAGGGTCGATTTTTATTTAGGGCTGGCAGGTTTAACAGGATCGAACACCGGTGATTTGGTTTGATTTGATTTGTTTCTCATAGATATTACTGTATTAGATACTGCTACAACATTTGCCTTTGCTGTAATGACATTCAGAATTTTAATCGAATGGATATGGGGACTGGCGTTCAGTCCGCACAATCGTGAAGTCTGTGGCAGGGGCAACAGCATGTATAGCCATATTGAAGAAATCTGGCTAGTACCCTGGATCGAAAAGTTTTGTACGACTCTTATCAGTTTATTCCCTATCCTAATTAACTTTTTTTTTACCATCTACCAACACACATCAAGGGCCTGATCCCTATTTTTGCTCACAATTTATTCCTCAAGCCTTGGAAAAAAATAAAGCAACTCTGCATTAAATGGTAGCTTTTTAAACAAAAATAACAAGAACATATTTTGTTTTGAAGTAAAATTAATACAAATTAATCTTCCTCCATTCTTTACAAAAATAAAACGATATTATAGTAAGCTTAAAGGATTAAGAAAATAAAGGGTAAAGCATCAAAGGATTAACATTATAATTGGTAAACTTCTTATAAATGATGTGGAAAAGACTAAAGTAACTCTCCAGCAATTCAAGGATTATAAATTAAAAACGACACATACTAAAACTAACTCTAATAAAAACAATCTTTAACCCAAAAAATATCATCAAGTACGGTATGGAATTAAATTTTAGGTACATTAAAGATGTGGAGTCATCAGCTCGACGAAATGCACTTTGTATTAACTTAATTAAACAATATGTGAATAAAAGGATTGGTAGCATTACTCCTTGAACCCTAAGAAATTACATATTCCCGCGATTTCTCTTTACCAATTTCTAATTCGTTTTTAATAAGATTTTTCTAAATTCGTAACCGAAAAATGTTTTAAGTTAAAATAAAACTTGTTTAAGGGTCCATATAATCCATTAAGTTGGCGACCTTTTAAAAATACTATGTATGTATAATTACAAAATATACACACTTTATAATAATTACTTATAGCTTTTATTTCTATCTTGATAACAGAAGTCTCTTTGACAGCCGAATGAGACGAATCATGATTGATCGTCGTAGCGACTACATGTAAAAGCTTTCTACAGAAACCCTAAAATTTAGTTATAGGAAAGGGAAAATAATAGTAATTGTTGTCAATTGTGATTTAACGTATTAATTAATTTAATTTACTCCGAGTTTTAGATTTTGTGAGATTTTCATATATACATTATTACTAGATTTAAGTTAAAACGACTGTCGAGAAGTTTAGGGAATGCTCTAGCTTAATATTATAAATTAGGCAAATTTTCTAATGATTCGACTAGGTAGCGATCCACCAGATTACATATTAAGTAGTCGTGCAAAAGTTGTGGAGAAAATTATTAAACTAAAAACACTAGACTTTATTAAGAATCTGGCTACAATACTTCCCAATCAACCTAAAGAATCGTTCAGTTCATCAAAAATAATCTCCATAAAAACGATCGATTGAACTTACATTCTTAGGCATAGATGTTGCATTCGACGATTCGATTTTGTAGTACTAATTAACATAGTCATATATTTTCGTTATATATTATTTGCAAACAAGCCAAATAATTGCAGGTATCCCACCAGACTCTGTGCTAGGATTAATAACAGCCCTATTACGGAAATTGAATTCATTCGACTTGACTAGCGAAAACATTTTTAAAGCTGAAGCGCTAAGAAAATTTGTCTTCGAAGTCGAGGCCAGCGAATTCAAAATGGACTTATAAATGGAAGCTTAAAGTCGTCGATGTGACTAAAATCTAATAATATTATTCGCAAAAGGCATCCAAGATATTATCTAATTGTAATCTTAGTATAAACGACTGTGACGTACTTTGGAATGCACACGTAAAATATTTAGCTCTACCATTGATAAAACACTTACATACTATCTTCAAACACATTACATCACTGCATCCGTTTGCAAACAGAAAGTCTACTCTAACTCTGGAAACTCATAATACATAAATAAAGTAATATTTCAATCGCAAATATTAGGAAACTGTAGGTTGTACAAAATAAAGTTCTTACAATAATAAATATTAAATTTTTTATGGCACTTACCCACATTGTCGGACTTTTTTCATACCTGATAGAGGAGAATTAAATATTTTAGTAGCTACATTTTTGAAAGAAGTAATTAATTAATAAATCGCCTTATTAGGCAACTAATAATAAATCGATAATGATGACAAACGTAGTATTATTAATAGTTTATTAGATTATAAGTAAGTGTTTTAATTTTACTTAGAAAGAATTAATTCACTAGTTATAAATATGTGGGAGGGAGGTTAGAATCGGGGAGGTGTGTAGGCAAACGTAAAAGAATCACAACTTCAGGTTAGTTCACTTTATTATATAGTTAGTTCATTACAGATTTATGCGAAGGAGTCCGAATTATTAGTAGTTCGATTAAAGGTAAGTATTTTATGCTATGAATTCACTTATTTAAGTTAAGTCCCGCTCTTTATCGATTCACCTATTTGAAGGTAAGTATTACGCGCTGGGTAATTTTAAGTCTTCTAGCAATTCAACGCGATTAATTGGGGCACGACTGCACTACTCGACCGAACAAATTACTTTTCAGTTTAACTTTGCTCTTTACAATTTAACTCTACGACTTCGCGGGGACTAATGGACCGATCACTTCAAAGGGCCGACTGCAAGTGATTTTTACAGCGAGCTAAAGTACGGTGATCTGGCACGGCAGATCTCTGCGTAGCGGTATTTCGCTAGGGTAGCGGAACTAAGCGCTGGAACTAAACTCCCACATCCGGCCATCCTGCGAATTGACTGTCCTCAGTCGATCCATCCTCGGCTTCAGTGTCGCTTCCGTCTTCGCTGTCGTCGCTCTGGACCCATGGTTTCATAAAATCGGCCGAAGATGATGTTACGTTAGGTCCCTCGTGATCTCCAACCTTCAGGACGTCATATCGGTCCCTTTTGTTGACCTTTGTGACCTCATAAGGCCCGATGAACTTTGGGAACAGCTTCAAGCCTGGTCCGAACTGGGTCCTCTTTATTGCCACCATGTCGTGCACTTTATATTGTCTTGCAGGTTTTCTTTTTCGGTTGTAGGTCCTCCGATTTTCCTCCTGGAGTTTCGTTATCGCAGCTCGGGCTTCGTCTCTCATTCCTTGCCTCGTTTGATCGAAGTCCAATACTAGCTCCTCCTCCAGCATTTTCACTAATTCCAGGTCGTCCTCTTTGTACATAGGTACTCCAAACATCAGCTCGAAAGGGGTCTTGTTGGTGGACCTTGACTTCGTCGAATTAATGACCTTCTGGACACGGGGAACATACTTGTACCACTTCCGAGGATCTACTACAGACAGCTTGGATAAGATCGAAATTATCACCTGGTTCACACGCTCCACCTGCCCATTTCCTCTAGGGACACCTGTAGTAATAGTGACTTGACTGATCCTCCTGGCATTAAGGTACTCACTAAACGCGTTAGAAGTGAAGGCAGTTCCTCGGTCAGATATTATTCGATGGGGATTACCGAAAATTTCACTTTGTAGGTCGAGTTTTAGTATGACTTCTTCTGAGGACGTCGACTTCACCGGATAGATCCAAGTGAATTTACTGAACGCATCTACCACCACAAATAAATAATTGTATGATTTTGCCGTTGACGGTAGTGGGCCCAAATGGTCGATATGTAGGGTATGAAGGGGAGTGTCTAGTTTGTCGATGGGATGTAAATAACCCTCCTGCTTGCCATGTTTTCTCGACGCTAAAATACACGAAACACAATTCGCAACGACCTCGTCGGCTATCTTCAAGAGTTTCGGAATGAAATATTCTTGACCAGCAAGTTCTGCAAGTCGCCTTGAATTTGCATGACCTCCAGCATGTAGGTGCTTCAACACTTCTCTTTGCAGTCGTTTCGGTACCACTAACAAGTATTCTCCTCTATGCAACTTATACAAAACTCCACGACGTAGAAAGTAGTCTTCGTACGGCCCTCCCTGCAAGATTGTTGATATCAAACGACAATTCTCGTCATCCAACTGAGCCTTCTTTATCCGCTGAAGTAACCCGTCTTCTATAGGTAGCACGTTCGGATAGCGACTGAGTGCATCTACATGTCGCATTAATGTTCCAGATCTGTGGTGTACGTTACAGTCGTATTCTTCTAATAACAATGCCCATCTGGCGACTCGGCTGCACAGCTCTTTTCTCTTCATCGTTAGTTGGAATGCCTTACAATCGGTATATATGTCGAACTTCAGGCCAAGAAGGTAGGTCCTTAACTTTTTAACGGCTTTTATGATAGCAAGAACTTCAAGCTCATAGCTACAATAATTTTGTTCACTTCGCGTCGTTTTGAAACTTAGATAAAAAACAGGATGAAACTGGCCATCGTCGACGTGTTTTTGTAGCAAGATCGCGCCATATCCTTCCTTGCTAGCATCGGTATGCAACTGTGTTTCCAACGTAGGGTTAAATAGTTTAAGAACAGTGTCTCCACATAATGTAGCCTTTAACGTAAGGAATGCGTCCTGTTGAGCCTGACCGAAGCTGAACGTCGTATTTCCTCTTGTCAGATCTGAAAGAGGCTTCGCAATTTGGGAATATTGCGGCACGAATTTCCGGAAATAGCTCGTTAGGCCTAAAAAGCTCCGCAGGTGCTTGAGATCCCTCGGAACCGGAAAGTCTCGGACTGCTCTTAATTTTTCCGTCGACGGCTTTATGGTTCCATCCTCTATGATGTGGCCTAAGAACTCTACTTTTCTCTGCAAAAATTTGCATTTCTCCCATTTTATCAACAACCCGTTTTCTTCCGCTACTTTTAAGACAACTTTAAGACGCTCGAGATTTTCCACTTCACTCTCCGCGGGTATTATTACATCATCCATGTACACGAAAAGAATGTCTTTCAAAATGA
Source organism: Eutolmus rufibarbis (assembly GCA_963920795.1). NCBI lineage: Eukaryota > Metazoa > Arthropoda > Insecta > Diptera > Asilidae > Eutolmus > Eutolmus rufibarbis. Next base: position 523,104 of record OY987204.1, read on the forward strand.
ATGTTCGAAACACGGTATTCACAAATCTCTGAAAAACGGCGGGCGAATTGCACAAACCGAAAGGTACCTTTAGAAATTCATATTGTCCTTCAGGTGTGACGAACGACGTATATTTTTGGCTTTCCGGCTCTAAATCTACGTGGAAGAAACCGTTTCGCAAATCTATTGTACTAAAAACTTTAGCCTTGTATAGTCCCTGAATGACGTCTTCTATATTCGGGAGCGGATATCTATCTTTGACAATTTTACAATTCAACTTCCTGTAGTCTACGCAGAGCCTATAGGTACCGTCCTTTTTGTTCGCAAGAACCACCGGGCTCGCGAAGTCCGAGTCACTCTCCCTAATTATGCCTTCGTCTAACCACTCAGCAATCTGATCGCGGACTACTTGCTTTTCTTTGGGCGCCAGTCTACGGGGTTTGTGATAAATAGGAGTCTCGTCCGCGAGTGCAATCTTCATCTGCACACAAGACTTTTCTGGACGAACAGGGCTATAACTTTCTATCAATTGGGATATTTCCTCCGAAAATTCATTTTTCGAATCTATCGCGAACTTTTCCGACTTATCGTTTTCTAATAGCTGCACAACATTAATGCATCCTAAGAAAGCGTCTTCTTGCTGTTTGAGCTTAGTAAACTGGACGTTCCCATCTTCTATGACAACGGTAAAATTTTTCAAGAAGTCCTTCCCCAACAATATTTGATCTGGGAGCCAGTCGTCGGGCACTACATGTAGCTTCGAGATACATCGATTATTTTGTACGCTGAGGCTGGTTTCGAATGAGCATAGAGTTTTATTTAATCTGGCCCCGAAACCTGCCAGTGAAATGCCTGGTCCAATATCAGTATGAGGCTTCAAACCATTCCGAATCCTATCATAAGTCGATTTGCTAGTTAAGCTGACATCGCTTCCAGTGTCTACCAGCGCCGAAAATTGTTCCCCGCAAATCTCGACTTCAACTTTCATGCCGACCGAAGACACTAAATTCACGGAAGGGAGTTTCGTGGAGCTCGACTCGCTTTTAGATTTAGGACAAGCGGCGGAAACATGACCGAATTCGCCGCATCTATAACATTTCGTGCCTTTTGATTTATCTGGGCACGCTCTGGAGTAATGAGACATAGATCCGCAATTAAAACACTTTTTATAAGCACCCTTTGTCTCCTTCGTCGAGTCCTGGCTCGAGCGATCCTTCGCATCCCTAGGACCTTGAGCTGAACGCTCGCCTTGCTTAGCAACCCGACCCTTTACGATTTGATGGCTCTGCTGTTTTATTTCCTGATAGACCCTGAACTTTTCTTTAAGCGCATCAGTGTCTTTCGCGTCGTATAAAACAGTTTTATTCAGAGCGTCGTCAGCAATACCGGCTATGATATAGGAAACTAAAGATTTCTCATCAACGTTCCCCCTCTTCGCTAACTGCTTCATGGAATACAAATATTCCAGAAAAGATTCACTTGAGTCCTTCTTTCTTTTCTCCAAAGCCCTATGGACGTCTAGGCTAGTAGGCGGTCGATCAAATTCCTTCTCTAACAAGGCCTTCAGAGATCCCCAGCTTGTTATACCTTCCGCCGCCTCGACGGCCAACTTCGCTGCACCTCGCAGTAGCCGCCTACAGTACAAGTATTTCTGAACCTCCCCCCAGCTGCAAACTACAGCAATCTCTTCGAATTCTTTCAACCAAACCGTTACAGCTTTCCCCGATTCGCCGTAAAATCGTTCGAGAGATTCCTCGACGTCCCTAAAGACGAATCCATTTGGATTAGAAGTAGCCATGTTTTCGTACTTCAATTTGATTTCCTCAGAATCTATAAAAGTCTCCTGACCCAGAGGAGTGCTAACATCCGAAGTTCCCGCTTCTTCACTATGCTGGCTGCTATCGTGCACCGTACGATCGTCCGTTATATTGCTTTGATCTCGCACGCCGCTTGCGAAACCATCAAAACTCGATTGCCCCAAAAGGCTACAGAACGAATCGCCTTCGCCTTCTTCTCCACTGCTCGCTCGGCTGATATTATCCTCGGCCACTTCGCCTGGATTTTCCTCAACAATAGCCGCACGCAGCCTATCTATTAAATCCCGCTTCAACCGAAAATTCGTAGGAAGCCCCCTTTCAGCCAACAATTGTCGCAGCTCGTCGATCGTGCACCGTTGCAAATCGTCCATCCACAGAACAAGAATAAAATTCTTAAAATGACTTACCGGAGCCTCTGTAGTCTTTTAGTAGCCTTGCATTTCTTCTCATTAAACTTTCCTTTTTGCATAAATCCCACTTCTGACACCACGTGTGGGAGGGAGGTTAGAATCGGGGAGGTGTGTAGGCAAACGTAAAAGAATCACAACTTCAGGTTAGTTCACTTTATTATATAGTTAGTTCATTACAGATTTATGCGAAGGAGTCCGAATTATTAGTAGTTCGATTAAAGGTAAGTATTTTATGCTATGAATTCACTTATTTAAGTTAAGTCCCGCTCTTTATCGATTCACCTATTTGAAGGTAAGTATTACGCGCTGGGTAATTTTAAGTCTTCTAGCAATTCAACGCGATTAATTGGGGCACGACTGCACTACTCGACCGAACAAATTACTTTTCAGTTTAACTTTGCTCTTTACAATTTAACTCTACGACTTCGCGGGGACTAATGGACCGATCACTTCAAAGGGCCGACTGCAAGTGATTTTTACAGCGAGCTAAAGTACGGTGATCTGGCACGGCAGATCTCTGCGTAGCGGTATTTCGCTAGGGTAGCGGAACTAAGCGCTGGAACTAAACTCCCACAAATATGTATTTTTCTCTCTAATGAATTTCTGGCGAGGCCAAAATATACCACAATAATTTTAATGAATTATTAGGTACTTCTAGCACTAAAATAAATAAAATAAATAAAAATAAGAAAATAAGAAAACAAAATACGTCTAGTCTGCTGTGGTGAATAGGCTCTTTGAATATTACAATTTGTCCAGAAAGAGCTTACCTCACGTTTTTGCTGAAATCATTTTAATGGGGTTTTTATTTAATTTTTTTTTCCAGGTTAAAATTTTTATGGGAAATAACTACACTGAGAACTTTGTCCAATGCATTCTTGATGCCAACAAGTCTTCAATCACCGGCTCTTTGCTTATTGCTGGGGGCGATGGGAGGTACTACTGCAAACAGGCCGTAGAACTCATTGTGAAAATTTGTGCGGCGAACGGAGTAGGTTTTTCTCACGAGAGTATCATTTTAAATATTTATTTATTCCCTTAAAGGTGTCCAAATTATTGGTGGGCCAGAATGGCATTCTCTCGACTCCAGCCGTTTCCAGTTTAATCCGAAATAACAAAGCCTTGGGTTTGCCTAATTTTATTCCAATATTCTAAAGCTTATTAACATATTTATCATAAATGGTTAGGTGGAATTGTGTTGACTGCTTCTCATAATCCTGGCGGTCCTGAAAATGATTTTGGAATTAAATTTAACTGTGAAAATGGGGGTCCGGCACCAGATGCGGTAACCAATAAGATATATGAATTATCTATGTCAATAAATGAATACAGAATAGCTCAGGATCTTCAAATAGATATTAGCAAAATAGGTGTTAACAATTACGAGGTACACAATACGCAGGAGTTTTTCTTTGAGGTATATTATACACGGGATTGTTTTTGTTTCAGATCGAAGGAAAGCCATTTGTAGTAGAAGTGGTTGACTCTGTAGTTGACTATGTTAATCTCATGAAAAATATTTTTGATTTTGAAAAGTTATCTGGCTTCGTAAGTGGTAAAACTACGGGAAAACCTTTAAAAATGCGTATTGATTCCATGAATGGAGTCACTGGTTCTTATGTTAGAGAGATATTTTTAAATTGCCTTGGTGCAACCTCTGAAAGTGTTGTTCATACAATTCCATTAGAAGATTTTGGCGGGCTTCATCCTGATCCGAACCTTACCTATGCAAAAGACCTTGTCGACGCGGTGGCTACCGGGGATTATGACATAGGTGCTGCTTTTGATGGAGATGGAGTAAGTAAAAAAAAATTTCGGCTATTATTACATTTAAGCTCATATGTTGTACTTTTAGGACCGTAATATGATAATAGGTCGCAACGCTTTCTTTGTAACTCCAAGCGACTCTCTGGCTGTTATTGCGCATTATTTGGAATGTATTCCATATTTCAAAAAATATGGAATTACTGGATTTGCTAGGAGTATGCCTACCGCTTCAGCAGTAGATCGGTATGTGTTACATTTTTTTATTGAAAATAAATAGGTTTACATATATTTTTAATGGGGAATCTATGACGATTTCGGAATATTTAAAACGGTTCAGTTTTAAATATTTCTAAAGTAGATTAAAGTGTTAATGAGATCTATTTCTGTTTTTATTGAATCATTTGCTGGCTAACTTCTAAATACTGATAAAAATATCACTAAAAGGATTTTGGGTGTCTTATAATCATTTTCGATTATATTCAGATTTTTAACTTTTGAAAATTTAATTGGTGTGTATGGTTTTAAAAAATCTTGCGAAAGCAAACGCGCTAACTAATTTATGACTTTAACAATTTTCTTTGGGAATAAATTGTTGGTTTGTTCCACAAATATGATACCATTTTCTTTACCGTTTGAAATTTGAAAATTTTTGGACAAATTATATGTTTTTATGAAGATAATAAAGGATTTTTAAAGCAAAACAACAAAATACGGCATACAAATAGCTGGAACAGTAAGGTATTTGTGAGCGAAAATTTGGAAAAGCTTGGTGGTAGTTAATTTCCTCTTACCAGGCTTGGTGTCATTCTTAAGCATATAATTGTTTACTTGAATTGTTTAAATCGCTACATAAGCTGTCCTCCCGAAAAATGAATATGTTTGAAGAAAGAAGGATAAAAAAATAGGTAAGGTTCTAGCTTTAGTCAAGTTAGTAGTATTTTATAGTTTTACTTTGTCATTAGTATTTCTAAATAAACATAAGTGGCATTATTGTTGGTGATAGGCCAAGGTTCACACATGCCCATGCTGCGTCACTGCGTGACATACATATTTCAAAACTATCAACATTTGCTTTACGCAGATTTGTAGCTTCGGGCAACTGGGTCTAGACCCAAATTTGAGTACAAGTTGACTATGAAATAAGAGTTAAAATTTGAGTCTTATGTAATTATAATGGGCTTAGGTTATTACATATTAAATATTTATCATTATTCTATTTTTGAATATTTCTAGAGTTGCGAAAAAGCTTGGGAGGGAAATTTTTGAAGTTCCAACAGGTTGGAAATATTTTGGAAACTTAATGGACGCAGGGCGGTTGTGTTTATGCGGGGAAGAGAGTTTTGGAACTGGTTCTAATCATATCAGAGAAAAGGATGGAATTTGGGCAGTGCTCGCTTGGTTGTCTATTATGCAGCATACTGGAAAGGGCATTGAAGAAATCCTAAAACATCACTGGACAATTTATGGCAGAAACTACTTTACTAGATACGATTATGAGGAGTGTGACTTAGATTCATGCAATGAGATGATTGCCAAAATGCGATCCAATATCACTGATGCTTCATTTGTTGGAAAACAATTTTCTAGTGGGAGTAAAACGTATCAGGTCAAACTAGCGGACGATTTCAGCTACACCGATCCAGTTGACAAATCCGTTGCTACTAAGCAGGGTTTGAGGGTTGAATTTGTAGATGGTAGCAGGATAGTTATAAGATTGAGCGGAACTGGAAGCTCTGGAGCCACTGTTCGGTAAGCCCACGCGAGAATTCATATTTATTTACAACTAATATCTTTAATTTAAGCTTATATATTGATTCGTATGAAGATAAGGATGTCCTCGGCAAGGCTAGTGAAAAGCTTAAGCCTTTAGTTGATATTGCATTAGAAATATCTCAGCTCCAAAAGTATACTGGACGCAACGCACCTACTGTAATTACTTAATGAGCAAAATGTGTGAAGTTACTAAAATTCAGGTAATTCAGATAAATTTGAATAAAAAATTGGATTTGAATATCTTTTACTATTTATTAAAGTATCATTTCCACTTTTTTGCGTTATAAAAGGATTGTTTTTACTCTCTCAAATTTTTGCATAGAAGAGAAATTGTATTAATAAATCTCACGAAACATCGGTGCAAATATAATAATTACAAATAAATTCACACTTACAAGGAAAAGATTTGGATAATTTTTCGTTACCATAATTTTAAAATGCTGAGAAGAATTCGGGATGATTCACAAAACAATTTAAAGAAAATTCCTTGAAGAAAGCACTTTTAATTATTATTATGATGTAATAATGATGGCAAATAATTAAAAACTAAACAATAAAGTAATAATTAAGTACGAAACAAAAAATGAATGCGACAGCTACTGTTTTTCAGTTTTAAAAATGGCTTTTGATGCTATTTAAGGTCCTTGATACGGATTTTAAATTGGAAACTTTTAATAACATAGGGTTTTGAGAAAAATATTGCTAAAAGTTAAAGCTATCCATATTTTATCCACTTTTCAAAAACACTTCGACAAACCAAATTTTTTGTTATTACAAATTATCTGATAGAACAAATAGTGAATTAAGATAATTTTACTTGCGCATGAGAAAATTGGTTTTCCTAAAAACCGTGAGTTTTTTTCTTTAATTGTAGAGACGAAAATTTCCGTAACAATTTGAGAAATATCGATCACTAACGCCAAGTGAAAAAGTTGTTTTGACTGTGTCTGTAGAATGTATAATATTTACTTGGAATTTTTTAATAAGCAAACGCTTATTGAAGCAATGTTCCAATCCGTTACAAATTGTGTGAGATTTTTATCATCATCATCCCTTTATCCCTCGTAGCCAATTATCGCCTCTTCAGAAACTATTCACGTATCGATTCTCTTTCCTTTTGTTTCCGTTTTCAGAGCTTAAGATGGATTTTCTCACTGTTAATTTGTACATCAAATTCTTCGAGTAGAAAAGACTTAATATTGATTCACATAGTTAATCTTGGCTTTGAACGTAATATGTACAAGTTTAGCTGTCGCTATTTGTAATCGTTTGCTATAAGTTACTTTTTCCAAATCCTGCCAATGGATGTTATTAATTTCATTTATCCAGTTATGGATATTTTTGGGAATTTAGGAATAATTGGATATTTATTTTAAATTAATTTCATTATTTGCTAATAAATAAAAGCATCTTCTATGTTTCAATTTGTATAAAACTTTTCGTGACAAGATATGTGCTACTAAACAAATTGTTGTAGTAATATGAAATAATAAAATCTAAGCTGAAACGCTCCCTTTTAATGATATTGTCTTATCAAAAATTCTTGCAAAAATAACTTAAACAATTTCCATCTTTGTACAAATTACAAGTCAGGCGAATTATGGAAGTAATTCAAACAAAAATTTTTTCTTAGAATGTCATTAAGAAATCCTTAAGTTCTTCTCCTTGAGAGAAGCGTCAGACTTCCGTCGAATTTGAAAAATGTATGTCAAAGTATTATGTAATTTGTATGACATGAATTAAAAGTTCATATACTATTTCTTCCTATGTACCACCCACTGTCTTCGCATTAACGCAATTTAGTATTTTTCAGGTAAGTTTATTTAATTAATTAATGATAATCATCCTATAGCTCAACAAGTGTGCGAACAAATTTTGTTACCCCATACAACAGGCGACAATTTTGCTTTCATCGATTTTTCTGACTTATTTCCTGGTGTATCATTTCTGTATGATTTTTAAGAGCTTTTATTTAATTTACGCTGTACGTTCGTATGCTTAGGTCAAATCATGCAATCAAAATGTCGATTAGTTCTAACAGAGCTAGAGCTTTCAAATTTGCATACATGTGTAAGCTCCGTGACGATGCAATATAATATAACTAATATTGTTATCAAATGAAAGGGTTTGGCAAGTAGAATGCGATAAGTTATTTGACGTCATTCTTAACCCAAAATCTGTTAATAGTCCAGTCAATGCAGACTTTCCTTCTCGATTTCTTCAAACAGCACCGATTTGCGTGAAAATTTGGATTTAGGTACCACTTACCCTCTAGATCAAAGTTGACCCTGTGCCGACGGGTGCTTTTACCCTGGGGGTGGATGCCACCCCTTCTCAGGGGTGAAATATAACTCATTGAAAAAAAGTCGGGGAATGGATAGATTGAATAATTCTAAGCAACTTTTGTTCTATAAAGTTTTTACTCAAAGTCAATACTTTTCGAATTATTCGCGAATGAAAATGTGCATTTTTCAACCAAAGAAACCACGTTTTCAGACGGTTTTTCGCGAATAACTCAAAAAGTAAGTATTTTATCGAAAAAATCATTCTCAGTAAAAATATAGCTTATAAAAACACAAAAAGAATGCTGTCTTTATGGTGTCTGTAGACCCAATATTAAGAGAGTATACTACCTCGTTGAAAGTTGGTTCTTATTCGTCAAACGCCAACACGAAAGTCTGAACGTGAGATAACCAAAAACCAATGCCTTTTTCGAGGAAAACACTCATAGAACTATTTCTGAAGTGCTTAAAAAAACCTTTATTTTTGTTTTTTATAAAAGTCCCTAGCTTCAAAACTAAGCGAGTTATGACGAAAATAAAGTTCGTCCCTATTTTTTCGGCGAAAAAAAATGTGAAAATCACCCTGTAATGACCACGCCAATTGAAAGTAATCGTTACAACTTTACAATTCACTTTATTTATATACTTGTGATATGCTCGAAAAGTTTGACCCGTTTCAAGTGCTTAGTTTTGAAAAAATTTGAGCTTGAAGTGAAAAGAGTATTTTTGGAATTTTGCAAAAAATTTCCTTTTTTTCAAAATAACTCAAAATTATTAATGACACGCAAAATTTTGTAGAATACAAAATTGTAGGCTTTGCTTTTCGAAAAATATTAGCTTTTTCTTTTTTTCTGTAGGATAAAAATTTACTAAGATATGGCCATTTAAAATTTGCATATATTCAGAAATCGTAAGTTGTTGAAGTCTTTCAGGTCAAACCCTTTCAAAAATGAAATCTGAAAGAAAATTTAATTTATATGAGCTTAGAGATCTTAAAAAAACCTAAAAATTGGTTTTTTAAAGTACTCGATAGCTTAAAAACTAAGCGAGTTATGGGTAAAAAACGAATCAAATATTTTTGGAGATATCAGAAGACGTATAGGTGAATACGCATTACAGCTATATTTTGGGCAGAGACATACTTTCATCTATTCGTACACTATATATATATCACACACACATATATATATATAATATAAAAATAAAAAAAAATAAAAAATCCATATAAATTAAAATCCATTCACGTTCAGACTTTCGATTTCTTCAGCAAGCTATTACTCTCTTAATATTGGGTCTACAGACACCATAAAGATAGCATTCTTTTTGTGTTTTTATAAGCTATATTTTTACTAAGAATGATTTTTTCGATAAAATACTTACTTTTTGAGTTATTCGCGAAAAACCGTGTGAAAACGTGGTTTCTTTGGTTGAAAAATGCACATTTTCATTCGCGAATAATTCGAAAAGTATTGACTTTGAGTAGAAACTTTATAGAACAAAAGTTGCTTAGAATTAGTCAATCTATCCATTCCCCGACTTTTTTTCAATGAGTTATTTTTCACCGCTGAGAAGAGGTGGCATCCACCCCCAGGGTAAAAGCACCCGTCGGCACAGGGTCAGCTTTGATCTACAGAGTAAGTGGTACCTAAATCCAAATTTTCATGCAAATCGGTGCTGTTTGAACTAATCGAGCAGAATGGCCTTATTTTGCCTGCATTGACTGGACTATAAGAAATACGGCCTCAGCTTTCCTAACTATGGATGTGCATAGTTCCGACGTAGGACTTACATTGTTTTCAGATAGAAAAGAAATACTGTAGCAAGATATGTACCTATGTATATTACTTTCTCCTTTCTAATAAATATGAATCACGTAATTTAATAGCATGTACAACGAAACGCCTTTAATTAAGTATGTAGGTGCTAAGGCTAAACATTCACCTGAATATTCTTCACTACACTTTACCCATTTCTAAATGAAATTCAGAAACTGTAGAGCATTTAGTCCTCCTTTACATTCACTAAATGAATGAAGGATAAATCATGCAAGCTGGGCACCACTCGGCCAGCTAATTTCAGTCCGTGCCAGATGTTTTATTAGCTGTAAGAAACCATCTTGCAAATAAATAAACAGAAAACATTTGCTCCTTATGATTAAGAAATTTTCTCTAATTGGTCATTTCGTAGGTATTTCCGGACTATTGACTTACGTCTACTTATTATATCGTCCCATCCTAATTGCGATACCCTTTCAGCCCTGTAGGGTGGGTTGTTGAATTGGTAACAAGTCATGCAGGCCTTAATTCATGTATTATGGTACTAACACATTTTTGGAAAATTTAAATCTGTTCATAACAAAGGAGAAAAGGAAAATATTTGAGTGAATGAACATTTCTCTTAGCCATTTACGATTTGAAAAGAGAAAAGGTTTCGGACAAAGATTTTGCCAGTTATTGCTTTTACAGATCTCAAATTCCTCTAAAATGCGAATGTTTGATGTGATGTGATTCCTGGACCATAACGAGGATAAAAGGGAAAATACGTCCGTTGGGACTTACAGACTGAAGCTTATTGCCTTTGAACAGGAAGTAATTTATAAGTTGAAAATAGATAAGACTTACCTTCAGCCGTGCCGAGTTATCCGTATTTTAATTGATATTCTTAAAAGAAAGACTGCGTCGCAGGACATATATATGACCGAAGAAAGGTGAAACTGCTTATTAAAGTAAAATATGTGAATCGAGTTATTACGTACAGCCTCGTTAGTTCAGATATATAAAATATTGGCTCTTAACGAAATGCCTTCTGGAGTAAGATAGTGTACCTTTCCATAGCCGTCGATAGTACATAATATATAATATTACGTTTCATTTATGTGTTTATGTTTCCTTCGAGAAATATAATCGACTAGATCATTAGTTGCTATGGGGCAAAAAACATCGATCCCTGAGGAAAAAAATATTTATATTTATTTACAAATTGTTATTTTGTCTTAAGTATTTCTATAATTGTCAAGGTAAAATAGAGGTATGTTTAGGATTTGCTTTTTATAGTCAATAATTTTGATTGTATATTCTTTAAAGCTATATTTTCAAAAAATGAAAGAAAAAATATTAATAAAAGTGGCATGGCTCTTTATTCGGAGTACCTAATGACATTTTTGCTCTTTTTAACCGACGAAAAAAAACGGAGGAGGTTATCAATTCGACGCATATATATATATGTATATTGTATATATATATATCTAGTCTTTGGGGCCGATTCAAAATTACTTAGGTATACTTACATTAGTTTAAGAACTTAGTTATTAAGGTTAAATAAAAAAGGTTTATTATTTTTTGCTTTTCAGTTTTTTCGGCGGCTTAATTTTTTTGTTAAAAAGTTTTTTTTAATTTAGAGGGCAGTGTAATTCTGCCGTATGCAAATCGTTATATTATAACTTTGTGAGTTTTGAAAATTTTAAAATTTCAATTTCATCTCTGGTAGATGGGAACTAAGCTGTACATTAATTTTCCCAATCTTCTTTTCAAAACTGAAGAAAATACACATTTTCTTATTTCTTGAGAACAATAAATTTGATGTGATGGATGTTTGATTCTTAATCTACGAAAAATTCTTAGTCATTTTACATATATAGGTACTGAAATGCCATTTGACCTGTAATAGCATAAATTCATTACAATCTTATGGCTATGAGCTAAACATACATATATTTCTTCTAGTTGAAATTAAGTTATATGATACTATTTTTTGGATTAATATTTGAGGTGGAATTAGAAACTATTCTGGGCATAATATTATAAAAATAATACATGTGCTTTCGACCACACGACTGAAGTAAAACTTCTTTAGCTCCATCTATCTGTGTGTGTATATATATGTTTACATATGTATGTATATATGTATGTATAATATATACATGTATATACATATCCATATATTAATTTTCTACAAATACATATTTAAATTTATTATGGGTTTTCATTGATAAATTAATATTTTTGAATAGATTTTTTATGTTTACTCATTATTTTCATTATTTTCATTATCGGATACATCAGTAATTACTGTGGTTGATTGTAAGACTGAGACAATAGGCTTATTTTTATTTTATTTTATTTTATTTTATTTTATATTATATTATATTATATTATATTATATTATATTATATTATTTTATTTTATTTTATTTTATTTTATTTTATTTTATTTTATTTTATTTTATTTTATTTTATTTTATTTTATTTTATTTTATTTTATTTTATTTTATTTTATTTTATTTTATTTTATTTTATTTTATTTTATTTTATTTTATTTTATTTTATTTTCTTTTCTTTTCTTTTCTTTTCTTTTCTTTTCTTTTCTTTTCTTTTCTTTTCTTTTCTTTTCTTTTCTTTTCTTTTCTTTTCTTTTCTTTTCTTTTCTTTTCTTTTCTTTTCTTTTCTTTTCTTTTCTTTTCTTTTCTTTTCTTTTCTTTTCTTTTCTTTTCTTTTCTTTTCTTTTCTTTTCTTTTCTTTTCTTTTCTTTTCTTTTCTTTTCTTTTCTTTTCTATTATTTTATTTTTTTTATTTTCTTTCATTTTATTTTCTTTTCTTTTATTTTACTTTACTTTATTTTATTTTATTGTATTTTATTAATATGGCCTGCACTGTGTCTTAGATATACGAAACGTAACTGGCTATGAGAGAAAGAGAGAAAGAAAATGTGTGCTCGCACATCTCTCTCTTGCACCTACAATAATATACGAAACGTAACTCTCTCTCTTTCTATCTTCACTAACTTATATCTCCCTCTCAACTTCCGTTTGCCTACTTTTCGTAACGCTCTCGTCACGCAGTCACCAGCTTACTCCCCAAGTCAAGCGTGCGTAAAGAAGTTTTACTTCAAAAAGTTTAAATTAAAAAGTTAATATTTTTGAAAAATATGTAACTTTTGTCTGAAACATTTCATGCTGGGTGGTGTTGTAATTGTTGAAAATCGGTCTCGCTCGCAAAATAACATTGAAGTAAAAGATTGTTTATAAGAGTGTAATGTTTTGAAGAGTTCTATCGACTGAACACGAGGTGAGGAGAACGTCACTTTTTTATTAATCTATGATTTCTATACTACATATTAAAGGCCTTTCGCAAGAAAATCATTAAAAACAACTAAATAAGTAAAATTGAGAACCGCGCCTTTTTTTATTTCTATGAAACGTGATAAGTCTCCGTTTAGATATCAAAAAAGAAAATTCGAAATTTCTATTGAGGAAAATATTGTATTAATGTAATTTATCCGCTTAACGAAGAAGTTGCTATCTAAATCGGCGAAACGAAATCTTAGCCCACGGTGGTGGGCGTGGTTAGGAACTGAATTAAACTCGCCCGGCTATCGAATGTCATAAGATTTCGTGTGATATATTTTATATCTTTTAATAAATCAAAATGTTTTTCATGATTACGTGAATATTGTTGCTTCTGATGAAAACAAATTAGACCTTTTTTCGAACAGTTAATAATTGAAACAAGGAAATATTTCTTGAAAAACATATGTTTTAAAAAATATGTATATTATATTGTTAAAAGATTTGCCTTCGCACTTAGAGTTTGAATCGAGCGGATAAAAGGACTGGCGTTCGGTCCCCACGATCGCGGCGTCGATCCGGATCCGGATCCGGACCGAAACGCCAACATTTTTGATCCTCAGCGGACGAGCAATATCCTTAATAGTGTGAAGTGTGGGTGAAGGCGGGTCGGCTAGTAAATCAGGCAACAATTTTATATTAGTTCTTATAGCTTACGTTGTATCTATAACTTAATATTTTACTATTCTCGAGAATCAATTTTTTCAAAAGCCTTCTTGAAAATCGTAACTGCCTATTGATTAAATCTGGAGGATTAATATATTGAATATGGTTCCTATTGTTTTTAGCAACATCGCAGCAGTGTAGTAATATAGACGTTTCTTGAAAAGGGATCAAAGAAAACTTTGAAATTCCAGACGAAATTTAAATTGAATTAGAATTTTTTCAAGTGGAAACGTGTCACACACTTCTCTAACAAATTTCCAAAAATTAGGATCAATAAGTTAATAAATAAAGGTTCGTATGGCGAAACTGTGGCAACAAGTTGGTAGGTATATGACTTTCAATCAATCAGTGTGGTTTTCGTTGCCAGACAGCCGGCCACTCATTTTGGTTGTTATTACTTCCACATTAAAGAACTTGGCTACAAATATAAAGTTGAGGCTTCTTAGGAGAGTTTCTTTCATAAATTCGGTAGCAAACAATTACTGCGTACATACATAGAATATTTCAGAGGTAGTGCGAAAAGAATGAAACATTTCCATGATAATAGAAGATAATAATTGGACATTAGAGTCTATGATTTTTCCGGTATCATACAAAGTACTACCCGAATTACTTATCTTTGATTTTTATTTCATTTATTTATTTCAATATTTACAACATTTTACATTGTAAGAAAATTTACATTCATTGCTAGAATAAGTAATTTATTCAACTCTATTTTTATAACTATGGTGTAATCAGAGGGTAGAGTTCGGCAACAATTAGGTATGTTCTCTAGAATATTTTCGAGAACTGTTGGAAATTTTAATAATTCCCTATATGCATGCATTATCTATATATGTATGTATATAAAAAGAGAAGTCCGGACTCACTCACTGACTCATCAACGCCCAGCACAAACCTTTGGTCCTAGAAAGCTAAAATTTGCCACAGAGATTCCTTTTATGATGTATACAAGGAATAAGATAAGGAAGGATATTTCGAAATGCAACACCTAAAGTGGTAAAATGAGGGTTCAAAATTTGTATGGAGAAAAAATATTATAGACATTTCGACTTGAAACTTCATAGGAGTACTCCTAAAAACAAATAAGCAAATACGTATTTTGCGATTTTTCGAAAATCAACCCCTTAGGGGGTGAAATGGGGTAAATAAACCTAAAAATCGATATGGGTGTCGTTATTGAGATTTTTTGGGTCGTTGATTACGAAAATGGCATTTATTAATGCAAAAATTCGATCAAAAATTATTATTTTGGGAAAATAATTAATTAATTTAATATAATAATATTTAATAGTAAATAACGCCCAACTTTATAGGGTAAGCTTGGTTATCGGTTGCTCGCGCATCGTTAAAATTCACTCTCATCATTTTTTCATAACGCGCCTAAAGAAGTACCTATAACTTCAAAAATAAGTAATTATTTTCCTAAAATCTACCCCTTAGAATAGAGAATAAGAGGGACAATTATATACATGTTTTCGCTTTAAAGTTCTGTTATTTTCGTAAATATATTTAATAATTAATATTCTGGGCAACGCTGAAGGCGAGCAAGCTATTATGTTATATTGCGATATAAAGTTTTAAATTTAAGAATTTTAGTTGCATTTTTACATAGTAAATATTCCTCAAACATACTTTCGAAACTGAATTTTCGAAGTTATAAAATATAAGTACTACCTTTTTTCAATTTTTATAATAGTAATCTAAATAAACAAAATCGTAACTCGCTTGGTGTCTGTGCGAGAATCATGGAAAAACTACTGAAGGTATTGTGATGCGGTTTTTTATAATTTTTTGTAATAGTACAGTGATTATTATAAGCTGTATTTAATGAAAACTCAAATATAAGATAAAGTAAAAGGAAAAATTTATCGTTTGCCGCTACGCACAGCCCTAGAGCTTACTTAGTTTTGTTTAATTTCAGTTATTTTGAATTGCGTTTCGTAAGCGCTTCTATACTATTGAGAATACAATTTAAACTGACGGTAATCAATTAAAGTAATAAAATTAATATCACGCGAACGAAGTCGCGGGCATTTGCTAGTATTATATATAAATCTTAATTTTCTCAGGTACAAACGATTTAAAACAATAAATTCTTCATTATAAAACAAATCGACATACTTACTATTTAAAAATGATAACATATTTGAATTACTCAAATATGTAATTGGTAGATGGCTGCTGCCCTAATTTTTTGGTGCTAAATAATAGCTGAGTTCATTTTCATTTTCCTACAATATATCTGGTTCAGGTTAGATAGACAATTTTTCATTGAATTGAATTTTAAAAACTGTCGTGTATCCTATCAAAATGTTGAAATTCAGTGCAAAATTTCCTGCTAAACCTGCATCTATAATAGATCTGATGTGAAAAGAACACAGCTAATGTGTGATAATTGAGGCATTAGATAGACAATTTTTTGAAAATTATCACTTTTCATACTCGGATTAAAGGGAGTTTCGTGAAATGACATGTTGATACACATCATTAGTCAGACTATGTAATTCAAATACTAAGGTAAATTAAAAGTCATTATAGTATTTTAATTTGCATGACTTGAAGTTTTTTGATATGTTTATGTGCATATTGAAAACAAATCACCCCATCGTGTACCATTACCGCTTCAAATATTATAATACTTATATGCTTTGAATTTTCTACTCTTGTTATCCAGGTTTAATGTTGACCCTCTATTTCAGTAGATTTATTTTGTTAAGTGTTCATATAATGTGATTTGAATAAGCAAAGGGTTTTTCAAAAGTGATCCCTATAGAATCTATATAGATACTTATCATTTTTACTCTGTTACTTCACCACCATTTATACTCAGGTAATTGATAGATAAAAAAAATCCTGGCTTTCTTACTAAACAAAGCAATTTTCAATTTCAAGGGATTTCCATAAAAAGTCGTATAGTCGGGGATTTTATAGGGTTGCTAACTTTGAGTCTGTTATTGGAGTCTGATGGTGCTTACTTGAGTGGTTAATTTATGAATGTGGCTGTGTCTCTTAGATATGTAAAAACTTTAATTTTTTTGTTAATTAATTTACTTATTCATACTCATCCTTAGTACCCTCCTCATCCTTTAATATTTCCTTGTAAGTGGGGAAAAGTGTTTCGTTCTTAAGCTTGTTCAAATAAAATAAATTTTCGCTCAAGGTAAAGTATATGTCGTAGAAAATCGATTTTATGTGCATTTGAATGAATGTTGTACGTATTTTTAGAATGTCCATTTAATCATCACTTGATATCCACACGATGAGAAACAAAACTGTGGCCATTAATGTGCATCGACTGGAATTCAGAGGTCGTGTATGTTGGCAGCAAAATATTCTTAATTATAGAATTTTTAAGAATTTCTCTAAAATGTTCGGCCTTAAGAACCATCAAAAATATCATTACAAAAAGAAAAATTAGGAAGTCAGTCAATCAGAGACAGTGAGGTTTTTAGGCAAATCGATTATTTGACGTGAAATATGCCTTATGCAAATTTTCGTTTGATTTTGTTTGCAGTTCATCTGCTTAAGCTCAACCAAAAATGTTTGATCAGGATTATGAAAGAACGCCCATCCATAAAAATATTCTCATATTTAATTGAATTCCTGATTTATTCAGTTTTTCATGTTAAAGATTGAGCTGCCATAACTCAAGTGAAAGTGGGTGCCATGACATGACAAATAAGTTTACATATGCACATTATCTGTTTATTATGTGAGTGTTTAGTTTCGACTAAAATTTAAACTTATTACAATGCACGACGGCGCTAGTTGTGGAAAGCGTTCTTCTATTATTTTCCTAAGGTGTGTTGTATTTTTTATGTTTTTGCTATGTCTAATTTACTAACTATTTGATTTATTCATTTTTATTTTTATTTAATCTATCTATTTTATTTTATAAATTTTAACTAATTCACATTTAAACTGTGAAGTTTGTTTTTTTAATTCATTATTACTAACTATTTGATTTATTCATTTTTATTTCTATTTAATCTATCTATTTTATTTTATAAATATTAACTAATTCACATCTAAACTTTGAAGTTTGTTTTTTTAATTCATTATCTCGAAAACGGCTTAGAATAAAAATCTAGTTCTGGATTCGGTTCAAAGAGGATAATTAGGGCTATCATTTAACTTCTAAGCAACTTTTATTTAACTTTGATGCATAAACGTTAAAATAGTTACAATGTAAACTTTCAAAAACTGAACAAACAATACTAGGAGCAATTTTATTAACTAAATAAAATTATTCATCTGATTTTGTTGTTATTGGTTTTAACAACCCCCTGTCCACTGACAAAGTTTGTTAATTAAAATAACTTCAAACGTTGTTGGAACATTTCCATATCCCATTTTGTAGTTAAGTTTGTCCATATTTATCTCTCAATTAATGTTTTAGTGAATACTGTTGCCTAAATAAACTTAACACAGGCTTAAGCTTATGATGTGTCATATATCTGACAATGGTCTGAGTTAGTTGCTAGGTTTAAACAAGTAATTAAGCCGCTAATTGATCTTGAGTTTTTTCAGACTCGGGCATGGGACTCGATTTTCCAAGTACTTACTAAAACTTTTATACAGTAGTAGCTGTTATTACTTAACATCACAAAAATGACTTCTCTCCCTTTGCGTAGTAAGTGATAATATTTTAAAAATGTTTGCCATATGATATGTTTTTCCAGCTTTTATTCCCATCAAAATATGTTTTGGTGATATACCTTCCAAAGTACTAATATTCCGGGAAATTTAATTTCAAACCAATTTGATACTAAATTGTTGTAAATAGGCGTTTCACATACTTGAAAGCGAACACCAATATCGTTTAGTGAATACAATGAATAATATTATGGTGATGATAAATTTGGTTTCCTGCTATTGACTGCTTTGTAAATAAATCACGAAAAGCTAAGCATAAAAGGCGGTGAGAGCCTCCACAAGATATTGAAAATATTGCTACAGAAGGGGCTATTCTGTTTTGGTTTTCCGACAACGAATCAATAACTCATGGATACTGTGAAGTGCTGGCGCTTTGTGCTTTTTTACTCTGCATTTATACACATACCTAGATTTCGTGTGACACTTAGGAAACAGTTTGTTGGCAATTTTTATTTTGATTTTCTGCCAATTGCGTGCTTATTCACCTTTCGACAAAACCAATCTCTAAGGTATGTATTCAAGTTATGCTAAAAATGCTAAACGTCATGTGGGCTTAGTTTGAAAAGAAATAACATATGGAAACCACATCACTTTTATAAGTGAACTCTTTCATGTTCCCTTGGTTGTTGGACAAACATCTATTACGCATTTCCCCTCGTAGAATGTTCAAGCAATAAAATTGAATGAAAATACTTTAAGTAGGCATACGATTTAGAGTACATATTATACATACTGGGTGGGGCATTTATCTTGAGACAAAATAATATCTCCGTTGGACTCGATTATTTCGAAAAAAGTTTCAGACAAAAATTGTAGGACACCGAGGGGGCTATTGAAAGGTCCATATTACGACTTCCGGTCTAGACCGGAAGTGGCGTTTTTAGACCGAAAGTCTTTTTTGAATGGAAACACTTATTTTTTTACCACGGATTTCGATTGAAAAAGGAAAAAAAAACTTTGTTCTTATAATTTTTCGAATTAACCCATATTTTGGTCATAAAATGGCCATAAGACCAAAAAAACAGGAATCTTGAGACAACGGAATACCTTGTTGGGATCAATTTCTTAAAAAAATGTTTCATACAAAAGTTGTAGGGCACCGGGGGGCATTGAAAGGTCCAATATTTACAAAAAGTATAATACAAAACAAAAATGAAAATGTAAAAAAAATTCTTGTTTTTTTTGTTTTTTATGGCCAAAATATGGGTTAAATCGAAAAAATAATAAGAACAAAAATTATTTCTTTTTCGTTTTTCAATCGAAATCCGTGGTAAAAAATGGGTGTTTCCATTCAAAAAATCTACTTCCGGTCTAAAAACGCCACTTCCGGTCTAGACCGGAAGTCGTAATATGGACCTCTCAATGGCCCCCTCGGTGCCCTACAATTTTTGTCTGAAACTTTTTTCGAAATAATCGAGTCCAACGGAGATATTATTTTGTCTCAAGATAAATGCCCCATTCAGTATACATACATATGTATAAGTATGTAATTGAATCAGTCATATCCAAAACGCCATATATTACAATAAATAAATTATTCAGGACATAAAAGATACTTATGCTTGAAAAATAAATTCTTAACTTGTTTTAAAATTTTGACAATTTTAACATATTTCAATCGATTTTAGTAAAGAAAATTCTAAAGTTCGTAACAGTTATATACATTATGTAGCTAATACCGAAAAATAAAAAATTAATTAATATTTTATGATATACATGTGATATATCAACATTAAATAAAAAGCAATCACCACTCACTGAGTAGTCATTTCCAGAACTATAAAGCCTACAAACTTGAAATTTGGCACGTGTGTTTCTCTTGGTTTAAGTGCTTGCTGGAAAAAGATTTTTCTAAATTCAATACTTAAAGGGATGCAAGCGGTGGAAAAGTTTGTATGGGAAACAGTAGTTTTGATTGTAACTATTCATTCGTATAAAACTTGGCGCAATAATTACTTATAATACTTTAATTTTTTTGATCTATTATAAAAAGATTTTAAATTTGTTGGAAACTTTTATTCTTAAAAATATAATAAGTAAAAAAAACATAGTGATTAGATAATCAAAATATAAAAACTCATAGTATTGTGATTAAGTCATTAAGTTTTTAATTTTTATCATATACGTATATGTATGTATGTAAGTATAAGGTATAAAAAATAACCTCTCAATCGAAAGTTAATTCCAAAGTTCAAGACTTTTTAATTCAAAAATCTAAAAATAACTGTTTTTGATCATTGGAAAAATCATACATAAATTCACGAAAGAGAAATTTGATTACATATTTGAAATTTCCATTGCTAATAAAAACAAATTTCATTTCAATCTCATTAATTCCCAAGCTAAGATTTGTTTTTACATTTTCTGTTGCTCTAAGGCAGGAATATTTATTTGAATCTTACGGCCAAATTTAAGGCTATTCCAAATTCAAAGGTTTAATCGAAATGGTGTAAAATTTTGTTTGCATGCAAAAACCCCACATGTGCAACTCACACGTGTCGGTCTTACATGAATTCAAATGTAATACCTAATAAGTTTTCCTTTTATAATAGAATTTAGAATACGAAAACACGTATGCCCTTTACAGAGATCATTTATGGATATTTGAAAATCGTGAAAGAGTCCATAACTTAAAGGCTGAATAAATGTAACATGTGGTGTATTAGCAAAGACTGTTTAAATAATCATTGTATGTGACTTAAAATCAGCTTTAATTTATAACTGAACAACCAGATGGTGAAAAAGTGGGAGTCGATAACATGTCGGCACTCAACAATTTTATTATCTAAATAAATAATTTTTTTAAATTAAATAACAAATAAACATTGTTTTAGATTAGGCGGATATCTCTTCTAAGTTCGCAAATGGGGTTAATCATTCAAGGTGAATGAAAATAATGTGGATTGACCGAGTGGTGGGAGAAGAACCAATTTTTAAAAGGAGCAGCATCACTAATTATTTCTGTACAAATTATCTATATTGTTACCACTCTTGTCCTCGCTTTTGTTAGAACAATATCTGGTTTATATTCAAAAATTGGGAAACGGTTGAGAACGATTTTATTTTCAGAAACTACATATATGTATGAGCTTTGATCGCCATTAAAAAATAAATTCACGACAGGCGTCTAGTTTTTTGATGGTCTCAAAGTTGATTGAAAGCGCTAAGAAAACTAAATGGAAAAGAGGAGAGGTGACATTTTTGTTTGGAGGGTTCTACTAAATAAATAGATAACCAACTAAATAGTTGCAAACAGAATTAGAAACCTCAGTTAGTTCACTATTATTGATATACAACACAATAATAAACCTTTCTTTATTCTTAGTTGTATATTTTCTCAGTTTAAAAAAAGTATTTTTTTGTCTCTTTCATAAATATACTGCATTAAAAGGTGCACGATTATTTATGAAAGGGACAGTGGCAATAACAAGGAAAATTACCTTGTACTCTACTGAATATTAATAAGTACGTGTACGTATTGATAAGTCCGTACCTGCGCTTTAAAATCTCTTTTTTCAAACTAGTTGAAAATCAATATTCATACTTTTTTTCTTAAAGAGAATTCAATTGAAAATTAACACTTACAATAATTCAAGAGCAAATCAACAATCTCACTTTTTTTTCCTAAAGATAATTCAATTGAAAATTATCATTTAAGGGCTGTTCCCAATGGGTAGGTAAAAACAATTTTTTATTTGCATTTCTTTGAATATTACACGTCCCTTTCATAACGATTTGTTGTTGTCCACACATAAATTGAAGAAATAACCTCTAAAGCTACAATTTCATCTAAAAGATATATTTTTTTATTGTTTTCTTGTAATTGAATAGATGGCTGATTATATACAATACGACAAACAGTTCAATGAATCATTTGCTACATTTAAAAAACGTTTGGAAAGACTTACGAATAATTTGCTTTAGATCCCGAATAAATTCAATAGTAATACACCGCAATCTTTGAAATTACAGGAACTTGAAATTAGGCTGAATGGTTTTACATTGGTGTTACCACACAATAAAAATATTTTTATTTTGGGAGGATTTGTAGTTAGCCCGTAATCTGAATTGTCCCTTCCCTAATGACAACATTTTCAATTATATTAAGGCTTTAGCCCAATGAATAGAATATACATATATACCTAAGCAAACTTTGATCGAAATCGATTAAAATATTGGGACTTATTATGCCCATAAGAACGGTACCGAAGAAAGCAGAAACCCTCATCCCTTTGACCAATTGTTTACAATTTCAAGCTTGGCTGAGGTATTGATCTAATTAATCCATAAATAAAGTTTAATCAAAAGCCCCTGCTTTCTCCGGGGACAGTTTTTCTTAGCCTTTTAATGACCACATAGTAATTTACTTGTTCCTTCAGGCTGCCGCTGAAAGGTATTTTTTCTGTTTGTTTTGAGCATGATCCAGGGCTGCATACTAAACTTATAAAAACATCATCGGTACGAATTTCAGTGGTATACGAAATCACGGTTATAGTTAGTAATAAATAGTTATAATTAAGATACCTAATAATCGAATTAGTTAATCAATAATAATTAATTAATGTTACTCTTCCCTACGAAACAATTTCACAGAGAGACAAATAGTAAATGTATTCTGAGAATGAACAGATTTAAAAAATGAAATTAATTTGATTTTTACGATGGGACTTAGTTTTTCAATTTATATAGTTCTAATAATAAAGGAAAACTCCCTTTTTGCGGTCGCTGTTGATGACATTGAAATTGCAATAATTTCGACGTCATTTAAATATCATTTATCCATTATATAATAGATTTTATAAAGCCAGCTTTTTTCTTAAGAAAAGAAAATATATATTGTATAATTTATAAATAATATACATACATAATTTCTACACTTATTTATTTTAAGTTTTCATATTTTTTTAAAAAATAAATTTCATTAGAAAGAAAATATGTGCAGCAGAGTAATTAGGACTGCGATTTTTTCATTCCGTTTTTATCGAAATTATTTAAAGTACAAAAATGTTACTGATTTTTCATTAAACAACAGGAAACAAAATATATTGAAAAGTTAAAGTTCAAACTTTCTCAGGTTTCCTAAATGTCAGCTTATACTCAACCTTTGAAATCGGTTCGATCTGTTTTTACACTTGTATAAATTGCCAGCGCCATATGGGCTGAGTACCCGAGAGCGCTAGTTTTTAAGTAGGAATACAATTGTATTGTATGTCTATATTGAAATAAATAAATAAATAAATTGCCAGTTGCCAGTTGCCAGTTACAATAGTTTATAAGTTATTACAAGGTGCGTCATTTTTTATGTCGGTATGTGAACATTGAATAACTGAAAAAAACCGATTTCTATATATGAGGTATGTTTTTATTCAGTTTGGTCCTTTGCAAGTTATTTGGACTAGTTTTTGAATACAACATCAATCAAGTGGCCGCCTTTATTGGCCCTTTTGCTGCGTTTTCCAGTACCTTTTCAAGCATCTCGGGCGGTATAGCGATGATTTCGGCCGAATGTTTGCCTTGAGCTCGTCAATGGTCTGAGGCTTGCTGGCGTACACTTTGCTTTTCAAATAACCCCACAAAAAGAAGTCTGGGTGGCCAGTCAATGTGACCACGATATTTTCGACGATATGCACGTTGAGTTAACACAACTGAACGACTATTTTCAATGTACAGCGTCACTATTTCGGCGCGTTGTTTCGGTGGTTATTACATTATTATGGCTATTCTTCATGTGTCCTCAGGGCAAATGCTAATATAACTCTTTCATCACTTACTAAATTACAGTATTTAATAGCACAATGAATTTAAGTTTATTTCGCTGATTAATTTATGCCAACCAGGCTATTTGTAGAGAGCTTAATTTAAAGTGTTGATTCTTATTAAAGCCTAACTTTTTCCATTTCATGGAAATGTTTAGTAAATTAAAGATCCCCTTCAGTTTTTCTCATAAAATTCTTCCGACATTTATAAATTACTTGTTATCTGGTATAAAGTGATATTCTAGACGAACTATGAAAATGATAATGGATTTTCCTTGTTTAATGTTTTACTATTTTTAAGTACAAGGCTTAAACTTCTCCATTGTAGCATATTACGAATAGATATTGTCTCGAAAGAATTCTCATCGTTTTGTTTGAAAAATTATTTCACTTTTTAGAAAATTCCTTCAATTTCCCTTCAATTCTTACATTAGCATTATAATTTTTCACGTAATTCGCACTGGAAAAGTGATTTTTCATCCTTTTTTTCAATACATATGCAAGTGAGGAGGGTCGTAGGCTCAAAATATTCTTCCTTGGCCTTTTGCCATGCCTTTTTGTGTCGCCATTTCTTTGACTATAAATTGTAGGAATCTTATTAAAATCCTACTGGATGGATATTCCGTGAATATCCTGAAATGAGATCAATTGAACAGACAGACAGAATTTATTGTGTCATGAATTACATTATATTTCTTTCGTTTCAGTGCATCAAATAGATAGCCTGCTGAGGATAGTTCTAATAATTGCAAACAAAAAACTGAAGAGAGCTTTCACTGTCTTCTAATAAATTCAGCTTTTAGCTTTTATTATTCTTCTTACATAA
Organism: Eutolmus rufibarbis; assembly: GCA_963920795.1. Taxonomy (NCBI): domain Eukaryota; kingdom Metazoa; phylum Arthropoda; class Insecta; order Diptera; family Asilidae; genus Eutolmus; species Eutolmus rufibarbis. Next base: position 548,163 of record OY987204.1, read on the forward strand.
ATAAACAGCTTCTTCAAATAATTAAGCTATTTTTATTTTTTATATTTAATTAGGCAGCACAATATATTTTATTTTTTAAGTTTTTAAACAACCTTTTAGATCAGGAAATATTTTCTAACTCAAAACAATATCAGTCAATAGCTACTTCTATTTTTTATTTTTTCAAAACGCCTTCTCGCTTTTTATAATTTTCAAGTAAAAATCTCAAACCTACTCTACTCTTTCCAATACACTCAGAAATAAGCAATTTAAATAAACCAAATAAATTCCGCGACGGAAACAAAGTCTAACATGGAAACAACATCTATAACATCGACCACCACAAAACATTTTCGATTCTCCTTCTGGCCTTCATTAACCAAATGGTCGTTCTACTTTATCAAACATTCCCTTAACAACTTCTTATAAATCACCGATAGAGCAAGCTCGACTGATTCTTTCCAGGGAAAAGATATGAAAAATGAAATCAAATTACATACTTTCTGAAAAAGTAATGTTCGTGCGATCCAGCATATAGATGAATACACTTATGGAGCAATCTAATCTGCTAAAATAGCGTTTTATTTCCACGTAATATATTCTATGAAGCATCTATAATTGAATGATAAACACTTTCCTTTCCTTTCCTTTTATTTATGGGAAAGGATTTCTCCCCGGATATGAACCAAAAGGTCAACATTTTGGCGGTTAATTTGAAGAAAATGGTAAACACTACCAAATATTGAAGAATGTAATTTGTCTAAAATGTATTAAGGACTTTTGGCTATAAGGGGGCATTTTCGCCCCTAAAATGGTTCATTTCTTTTAACAAAGGAGTAGACCAAAATACCATTTATATACATTTTTTGTCATAACATTCATTAATCTTCATTAATCTAGTAAATTAATTGCAAGGCTTATATTAAAAGTGGTATATAATAATACTGTGGCCTTTTTATATTTGTATACTTGAAATTTCTTGCTTTTTACATTCATTAACAACTTATTTTATTATATTCGACTGCGATTTGTAGTGATTCAACACATTAACGCCGCCAAAATGATTAATGGTTCTCTGTGCGAAAACACATTAAACACAGCATCATTAAAGCTATTTTCGCTCAAGAAAAGGTCTCAATTATTATTCTTTAAGTTAAATTTGTGCGAATGAAGCTGTACAAAATTTTAATAGAGCTTTGATAAAAATTGCACGCGGGACTTCATAATTCTATGATAAAATTATACAAATCTTGACCGCGTTGTTATTACTAATGGTCCGATTCAATTTTACAAAGTTGATAAATTTTTTAAATTACTCAAAATTTTTTAAATTTATCAACAGTTTTTAAATTGTTCAAAATTCTTTTAATTTATCAAAATTTTTAAATTTTTCAAAATTTTTTAAATTTAAAAGTTTTTTTGAATTTGTTAAAATTTTTCAAATTTTTTTATTTCTAGATTTTTTTTTTTTTTTAGTGTGGTGAAAATAAGTTAAAGTTAAAAGTCTTTCGCGTTTTAATGTCGGTAGTAGTGAAGTGTTTTTGAGTGTTCTAAAGAATTTTCGTTGGCAAGAAGATAAACTGGAGTTCCAATTCATTTCATTCTAAGGTAAACTAATTTTTCGTTTTTAACGATTACACACTTTAAACACAATTTTTATTTTCCTTGAGGTAATTAGAATATTTCATGATTTTTTCTCACCTGTGAGTTGTGACCTCGATTTATAACACCCACATCGATCAAAGTATTCCAGGTTTTGTATTTTACTCCCAATTCTTGACCAAAAAAATACACATTCCAGTCAGAAATTTTGTTTATTATAAAAATAATTCGATAGTGGTATTAAATTATCTATTCTCTTAACTGTACATATAAATGTAATTTTAAGGAAGAATATTGTTTCTTACGGTCTTAAGAATTTCCAATTTGTTATTATAGCTTAACAAAAGACATAGTTATTGCTGTAAAAGCTATGTAATTATAACAAAGGCATTTCTATATATACATACATGAATATAATATGTCTAACTGCTTATATATATGTATAGGCGAATTAAGGTACATATCAATTATAGTTATGTTGCTATTATATATTTGCGCTTTTTTCCAAATTGAGTTTATGCATAATTTTTTAATTTTTTTTTTTTGAAAAGCGGATAAAGCAATTAGGGGCTCTGAATATCCTTCATCCACTTCACAAGTTCCTTAAATTAAACATTTTTTTCGACATCGTTCGATTACAATGTGAATTTTTTGTTTAGAAAAGGCGATTAAAAATCATACAGATATAATTTTTTAGGGAAGTAGGTACATTTCAAGATGAAAAAAAAATTCGAAAATGCTAGTTCCCTTGTTTCAAGATTTGTACTAATAGTCACCCGAGTTTTGGTGAATTCAATAATTAATTACCCGTGTCTCAAATTTTTGTTGTTTTTTTTTATTAAGCAGCGCTAAAATATAGGGTACTTTTATTTTATGATATAATAAATAACATTTGGGTGAGTATTATATTTAACTTACTAATTAGCTTTATTATTCTTCAAATATTTGAATTTAATAATTATTTTCCTATCGTGTAAGAATGATGTAATAAAATATTTTGATCCCGATATCAATAAATAATATACTCTTAAGGATAAAATAATGTCTGTGAACATTATTTAGATATACAAGGTATTTAAACACTTGAACTTATTAAAGGCTTATTAGGAAACCGTTTTTATACATATATTAAAATAATACATAAAAAAATATAATTTTACTCCATTTGTTTTTCTATATAACAAAAGCTAAGATGGAAAAATCTACAGAAATTCCATCCTAATAGAGTTAGTGCTTTTAATTATTATTACTACTTCCAGTAATTTTTTTTTTCATAAATTTCTGGGGTTTTTGCTGATTTATATGGTAAAGAATTACCGATACATATAATAAAAATACATTTACAACAATTGTACCTTATTCATATTAAAGATACATCACATTATTATGATACAAACAAATTTAATTTATATAGGTAATTTTAATGCAACAAAAACATTGCACATTATATATGTATTTGTTTCGTTGAAAATCACTCCTTTTTGAAAAATAAAAGTTTCATACTTACCTCTTTTTTAAATTTCTACACTTTAATGAATTGTAGCTTTGCATTAAAGATAAAATATAAAATAATATATAGTTTGGTTGTTAATGCTTTTTGGAAGGTAAAAATAAATCGTTCGTGAAAAAACGTTGATCCGATTCCGAAAGTTGTAGTATATTTTAATGTTTGCTGATGACATTTTATCAATATATTCCATATGTTATACCTAATTTGATATTACGTATCCTTAGAAAGCCTTGGAATACGTAAAAAAAATGTTACAAAGTCAGAACTCTTAATCTCAACTCAATACAAATCGACAAATCCAAAACTCGCACCATCTTCGATTATTCCATGCAATTTGTTCTTTTAGAGAACTTGCTATCTCTGAAAGATTCTCGTAATTTTTAAAAAATATTTCAACATGTTTTGAGTTAAGAACGTAATTGTATTTTTCAAAAATATATTTCAACCCGTATTGTGATTGAGACAGCTTGATTTTTAGAGGGGAGAATACAATTAAATATGGATGAAGACAATTTGTATACTGATTCCTACTTACTTTTCGAAGACCCTGTATACTCGTACATATAGATATAGTAGACTACTCGCCAAGCCAAGGCGTCGTACAAAATATCTTTCACTTTTAATCAAAATTAGCGTATTTTGGACGGTCAGCTCTGAGTTTAAAGTATCTCTCAATACTGTTTTAAAACATTTATCAATTTCAACAAAATGAACATATTAGCCATCAAGCAATTATAATTCAAAGAGGTACTTAATATCATTGCATCTTTGCCTGATTGCCTTTTTTAAAGACGACCAAAGTTTTGTTGCTGTATGTTAGGAATCGGTTTCTTAGTTATCACATGTTACAAATTCTTTTTATGTTTTGTCTGACTAGGTGTTGCCTACGACTTCGTCCGTTTGTTAATGTGTAAAACAATTTAGTCGGTCGCTTTTTTTTCCCAAGATGTATAAATTTGGAACTTTCGAAAAACAAAAATGCATTTAATGCATTTTGCGGTATAGCTCCTCATATATATGTAAATATAAATAGATTCATTAGAAAGCTTTATTACCTTAGTATAAAATAAAAATGTTTCTTAAAATAAAAACGAACCGCCTTCAAAAAATACAATAATAACATAGCATCCTAAGATTTTACAAGATGTTTGATGTACGACAAAAACTCTGATTACATTTGTTAATTTATTTTTGCTCTTTTCACGGCTTTATTATATGTGAATAAATTTTTCCATAAAAATGATACTTTGATTTAATTGCAATAGCTTCTTTTATTGTAGGTGGAATTAATTTAGTGGCTAATAATCACTTTATAACTTGTAATATTGTAATTGTTATTTAGTGATTTCATTTCTACTTAGAAGTCGTAATTTGTGCCTTCATTAGAATCTTTCAATTCAAGTCACTTTTTACTGCTAAAATGTGTTTTTTTTTCTTTTTATTTTAGTTTTCAAAGTGTATTTTATTGTTTTGTAAACATATTCCGAAGTTTTAAACAAGTAATTAGGAATTAAAGAGCACAAGATAAAAGCGGCACTTCTTTTCATATATTTAGAAGAATAGAACATTTTATATAGCAGAAAACTTATTAAAAAAACAATTAACCAGAAACCAAAGAGTTTACTTATGCAAAACTTTAAATAGGCACTTCAAATGTTGAACTGACAAATTTTCAAATTAATTTTTAATCTAATTTAATTTGAAAACGAGCCCTAACTGCTGAAGCTATTAATATGGAATTTGTAGTAGTATTATTTTCTAACGAGGCACCCACTAGGAAAATGTTTTTCGAAATTCAACCCCAAGCGGATAAAAGAAGAAGTTTCTATGGGAATAAATATTTTATTGGTCGGATTTACTTGAAACTTACCACACAATTCAAATAATGAAACACGAATTTTAGCATTTCTGAATTCTAAGTTTGTATAGGAAAAAAATGTTCTTGGTTGTATTATTAACTTGAATTAAACTTGGTACTATAACTTTTAACCGGGGAGCAAATAAATAGGATAAATTTTAAATCAAAGTAAAGCTACACAAAAATTATTCGGATATTAAATCTGAATAGATTGGTTTCAATTAAAGGACTTACCATTTGAGATGGCAAATCAAATTGAAAATTATTATATTTTAGTGCGTGCCAAGGATTCTTCAAAAGAGCCAATGAAAACCCATTTCAAAATGCAAATTTCCAAACAAGACAGACCCATTCATTGCAGTCTTACCATGCTTTACTCAAACTCCCACGTATTTGGGGCTCGTTGAAAACCTTTACGAAATTTTTCCATCAGCCTGAAATTCGTTTCGCCTCCCGATATCTTATGCACCTTTATTTAGGCAGTAAGACAATTCGTGGGAGCTAAATTGGCGTTATAAAGGAACTTCGACGTCTTTTTCTACCATGGGTCTTTGAAGACATATGTCTTCAAGACCACATTGAATGGAGCATGATGTTTTCTTAATCACCACATTTCTGCAATTTATGGGAAGCAACCGTCCTGTCGGGAAAACATCATCTTTGTCTGTCTCTTTCATTTTCGAGGAACTTAATACTGCCGCAAGGTAACCTGAGGTCAAATTAAATTCAAGTTTGTTCTGATCCTAATGACCACGAATCTCTCACAACATTATCCAATTTCATAAAATTACTTGTATAATAATTATTACCGAATTGTAACCGATTGCAGTAGGTATTGTACAGCAGAATGATAATTTATTAGTCCCAGACTAATATTTATTAGTGCAATTTTAATAGTGTAGCACTTTATCGCTTCATAAAATTGTACAAATTAAAAATAATTATTAGTTATTGATTTCTTAAATTCCATCTTTATATGTATTAGCGTAGAAAGAATAATATTTATAGTAATGTATACTCGAACGAAAACGTAATAACGCCGGACAGTATTCAACCGAACCATAATGAAATATTTTTTATTTTTACTTTAACTATGCACATGTTTTATGCATGTTTCAGGTTTATTGACACATTTCAAATCGGCCCCCAACCTAAATAAAAGTTTTTGAGTTTTGCAAACAAGAGTTGGGTTGAAAATGGATCTGGCTTGAATTGGAAGGATAATGTATATATACCACAGGTGCTAATCTAATGTTAGGACGAGATATGCAAATTCCATCTCGTCTCTCAATCATCTAGGTATATACACTTTATTTATCTGACTATATTTTCTTTGGAACATTTTTGTCTAAAGATTCAAAAGTACCGGTTAGTTTGGCTCCTGAATAGATATAGAGATAATTTTTTAATTTCTTCAAACTCGGGAAATATTGTATAAAAGATGAAAACTAGATTAGCTTAAAAATTGTTTAAATTAATTTAATCAAATAATAACGAAGTATAATATTATAATATAAAGGTCCTATATTCTTTAAAACTATGTTTTATTTCACCTTTAAAATAAAAGCAATAATAAATTAATTTTTTTATTATATTTAACAAATTTGGCCGAAATTTCAAATTTGTTGTTTTTTTGCAAAAATCGTCTGTCGAAAAAATATATTCACATTTCGTGCTCTTTCTAAAAAGAAGTTTCTGAAAAATCGGGCATTTATTTTAATACGTAGGTTACCATGGTCTGTAGTGCAAGTTTTTCAAATTCGTAACATTGAATTATCTACCTAACAACGAAAAACTTCAAATGTGATGTATAAAATACTTTTAAAGATATGACAAATGTTCGATTATATGTACTTCAATTTTAGTTAAAATTATTTATTGTCTTATCTAAATAATTGAAGCCTACACGTTTCTTCAATATTTTTTTGGCAAATTCGAGGTGTATGTCTAGGTAAGCTAAATGTTTGCATAAATGTTTTCTGCTTAACTCCCAACATACTGTAAAAACATAAATTCGGATATTCCCATAATGCTTGAAAATGCGACTAAATGTATGAATTTAACTATATATGTATATTTATTTAACTTTAACTTAAGTCTTAAGAACTAAACATGTATAAAATGTGTATACCGATGTAGTAAAGGTCTTATTCTTATTATCACAATAATATAACAAAAGTATTGGTAAAAGATAATTCGTTTTGGTATGATGATCTATAGTACCTACTGATATCGCGCGAACAAAAACTATGGTAAAAATGAGCACTGCTGGTTTGTTTTTTTATACAAAGGAGCAGGGTGAATTCGTTGTATCTTGAGCCCGAGGTTTATTTAATCTACATAAAAAACAGTTGAAACAAAAGTCTCTTCCTGTTTGGTGCTGCTGTTCCGGGATAGGACAGCACCGCGTGTTTTGCTACACTTGCGTTACCTGAGTTGTTAATCCATTTCTATCTCTCCCGACGTCCGTTCGCCCAAGTTGGTTTTCGTCATCGGCTTCTTGTGCCACTGGTAACCATCTTTCTAAGAATTTTGGCCGGAACAAGAAACTGAAAGTTGAACGGAATTGTCGACTCATAGCACAATACAAAATGAAATTTATTCCTGAGTTCAGAAGGGCGATTATATCCATGAAATCTCCTGAAAGAAAAACAAATTTTTCTTATAAGCGAGGAGCATAAAATTTATGTGTTGAATTTGGTTGTACTATGTAGTACATATGTATAAATAGCAAAGGTAGTATAGGTATGTACATTTGTGTCGATAAAAATAGGTTGTACCTATAACAAACAGTGAATAAGCTGAACGCGAGGTTTGATTACAACTAACAAAATGAAGTTAAAGAATGTACTTTTTGTAAATTTTCATTTAAAATATTTTCACTCTAAATAAAGGATAGTTAACGCAAAACTTATTTAAAAAAAAAAACGAATTAGGAATTAATTTTAATGATGGCATTTTAGTAAATAATCTTTCTTATCTTAACTGATATGTATAATATGTATGTACATATATATATATATATCTATATATGATTTAGAAATAAATCCAAATAGTAATTAATCCTACAGTTGAAATAAATAAAACTAATGAAACAGTGCTCTTGCCCCTAGTTGAAGCAAGATAAGTTAGTTAATTTTATAAATTAATTTGTTATAATTATATTAATTATTAATAAATTTAATAAAATTGTCGTTATATCCTCAATTGCTACATCGACTTAGAATCTATTTCGATCAGTATAACGAACAAGTCACAAAATAATATGTTTAGACTGCTCCGATTATTTTAATTTTTTGACACAATACTTTTAGATATATGTACATATATACTTTCGAAAAATGCAAAAAAAAAAATCGATTTTTGAAAATTATAAACCAGAATGATCCCTTAAGTGTCAACTAGTCAACACATAATACATTTAGATATCCAACTTAACGTGCCTATCTGAACGCCGCTTTATTTAAAGAACCATTACTTATGCGCTAAGATAAGACCAACTAAAATTTAGGTCAATCTCATCTTAGATTAAGTGTGTACTTTATGCTCAAACGATCAAACTTGAGTGGCAAACTACGATTACGAAATGAGGTGTGTAATCTCTTAAAATTTCAGCGGTATACAATTATTTAAAACATGAAATGGTGATACGGGTGATACTAGCATTCAAGTAAAGTTAAAGGAAATTTTAGTAAATATTTCGACCCACAAAACAACTTCCAGATTATCCAATAAATTTCAGTAGAAATGCAGTTTGAAACTATTAATATGAAAATTTGATAATGCGCTAGAGTTCAATTTTAAAGTTATTTCTGGTATTTTCAGACAAAATGATTGCAAAATATTATAATTTACCATCTAGGTAAATTTCACTAGAAAAATTTCTTAGTTTATACCAAAGTAAAAGTTTCACTTTAATTGGGTTTTTCATTTTTCTCAGCCGTTAGCAGTTAAAAATGATTAAAAAATATTTTTTTTTCTTAGGAAAAAATACTCATCAATGAAGGTTTTCCATTTTTTCGTTAGAAAGCTATTTGTTACAATATAAAAGTTATCAAGTTATTATTCATATTACCCTACAGTGTGAAAACTTTTCCTATTTGATAAATTCGACATCAGTAATACCAAAACTGCCCGGCCCTGTAAAGATTACTACGGAAATGTTTTAAAGTGACTCTCTACTCTGGAGTTGTGCAGTTTGGGTGTTAAAACTTAACGAATAATTTTATAAACGTGAAACTATGTATTTAGTTTCAATTAGTTAAAGTTATCGCAAGTCGACTCTATTTTATAATATTTTATTAAAGTGCTGCGCATACCTTCTGAGTTGAGCACTCATTGAAAGGAGCCAAACCAATAAAAGTTTCAGATCTAATGTTTGATGTTAGTGTTTACTCTTGGGCTCATTCTCCTGAATTTGGTTTAATTAAAAAAAAAAGTCATTACACTTACCTAGTTTCAGGTAGCACTGGCTGAAAAAATTTTTTCCTAAAAGTGCACTGAGGAGTCCTAAAATGCCCTGTGGGAACTCCGTGATCAGAAAGAGCAAGAGCACAGCAAGGAGCATTTTTGTTGTACGGTCTGTTTGCTTTTCCTTCTCCAGAGTTTTACTATTTTTCCTCGTCCGTTCAGCGAGCTTTCCGTTTGCCAACTGTTTCACTTCGTTCTTGTTGCTCGTTAATTGCTTCCGGCGACGTTTTGCCTCCAGAAGTGCACCAATTAGACGAACGCTGAGGATGGTGAGCGCGACACAAGGAATTAACTTGATAAGGACGCTGTAGATCCAAAAGTTCGAATTAAGCAGGGCCGGATTTTCGTTGGCCAGCTCACTGTAGAGCATTTTGTAGAGCGTTACGTTTCGACCCTCGGGCACGTTCGCAGACGTGTTCGACTTAATCTGATTGCCGTCCTCGTCCAGGAGCTCCATCGTGGGGGTGATGCTGAACGCCAGGTAGAGCGGCGGGGTCACGACGAGCGGACAGACGATGTAGGAGGTGGCTATGGCTACCAAAGTGGTCTTCATCCCGCACCAGATCCGGTTCCTCTGAGGGTACCTTACGGCGATGTACCGCCACACCGCCAGGGTGACTGTCAGCCAAATCGAAATTGTGTGGCATATCTGAGTAAAAATAGAGTGGAACATGACGAACCACGTCCAGCTGTACGTGAAGCGCTCCTCGCGGGAGTAGTTCAGATGGGGCAGGATGTAGCCGATGCACGCGTAAGGGATGTAGTCGATCATCACGGCTAAGTCGGCTATCGCTAGCCCTGTCAAGATCGCGTTCGTCGGGGAGCGCATTTCCCTCCTGGTCAGCACGACTATGTTTAGACCATTTGCTACACTCCCCAGGACACACACAAAAAGCGAAGTGTAACCGTGCACCGATTCGTACCTGAAAAATTAGAAAAATTAAATTAATAAAAAAAGTTAACTAAAAAAATCAAAAAACCCGAATGTTTGTAAAAAAGGAACTGAAGAAATATAAACAAGTATTTCTAAAGCTCAGACACAAAAAATTAAAAATTTTACTATCACTTTTCTTATCCTTTAGAAAGTATCTATTAGGGTTAAAAATTTACGTTGACTTTCTAAAGTTTATGCTATCAAATCGTGACACTCTGACGGAGGCTACCATTTTACAAATGAGAACAAATGAGGGGTATAGAGGCAAAGGTGACAATCTCCACTTTTGTCATGAACAGGACTGATAGTGCCAAAATATGTGTATCTTTATAGATACAGGTTTTTGTCGTTTTTTACAAAATAACAAAAGTGGAGATTTGTCACCTTTGCTTCTACACCCCTCAAATATTTGTAGCCAGCATTTTTAACGTTTTGTGTCTAAGTTTTATAAATACTTGTTTATATATTTTCAGTTCCTCTTTTACAAACAGTCGGGTTTTATGGTTTTTTTAATTTATTTTTTCTATTTCAATATTTGTAATTTTTCACTATGGATTTTTCATCCATACATAAAACATAGAAAGAAAAGCATTACATTCCTTTTGGTACAGTTGGGTAAAAAAACAATTTCGTAACAAATCTATGAGCAAATTGTTACGTACGTTTATTATATAAATATTAATGTATATCAAGGCATTAATGTATTTAAAATCTTTCATTTGATATCCATATCGGTATGTTTGAAAAAAAAAAAAATACACATGCGAGAGAAATAGCGGCCATATTTATTTTTCTCAAAAATTATATAGCCTATAGCAGTCCGACAACTAAAACGGGTCTAAAGACACCTCATTTATTAAAATCCATAAAGCCGTTTAGGCTGCAGGACGTGCTAAAGAAACAAACATACTTACATATGTACATACATACATATGTATGTACATACATTCATACATTTATACACCCCATATACATTGGTCTCAGAATGTATGAAAAAGGAGTCCTTTCCTTTTTGGTTACTTACGTTGTGTGGAAGTCATCCAAATTTTGGCCGCAGTAATAATACTGGTTTGTTGCATTATAAACATCTGCCATTGCGTTGTAGCAGAAAGAGTTTTGTTAATCATTAGAAACATCTAATTCTAGTCCTGAAAGAAAACAAAAAGTGGGTTTATATATGTATAGGTAGAAGTTATTTTTTAAAAGTATATGTTGCTCACTGAAGGTATTAATGTGCGCTTACAAAGTATCCTTATTTTTAGTGTGTGTAATCTAATACATTGTTAGACTTAACCCTCAACCACTGACTTGTCATTTTGTTGCACTACCACTGACGTACGTATAGTATACGTACGTTATTTTGAAGACCTTCTGATGCATCAATAGAGTATAACTTTCATGATTACTGCAATATATTTATTTAGACATATTCAAATGAAATAGGAATAACAAAAAAAACAGTAATAATAATCATAGAAAAATATTTATTAAGCAATAACCTTAGAGGTAAAATTCAAGTTTTGAACGGAAAACCGTTTGAGTGACGTACCGTATACGTACGTCAGTGGTTAAGGGTTAAACTACAATTAAAGAAATTTTTAATTGCTGTAATTTTGCACGAAATAGAAAAAGTTTATTATTCCAGAATTCGAAGCCACCCATTCGATTTTAATGAATTTTTGTATATGTAGATATAAGCGACTACTGATAAAATGATTGCAATATATTTTTTTTCTATTAATGGAGCTTAAAAAGTAAGATTTTGAAAACAGAAAAGTGTGCAGTTCTATAGCTACTTTGAATATGCAAACTTTCAAAAGGAAATGCTTATAACCCGACTATTGCTGCTTTTATACCATATCAAAAGACTGAATGCTTTTAAAAAAGCTCACAGCTTTCTAAATTTTCCGAATTAGGATTTTTAAAAGATAATACAGATGTATTACCTATCCCTTAAATAAAATCCATCTGTTGCTTAAAATCAATCACTTAACCAAACTTAATCTTTGAACAATTCTTACGCAGCTGTGTCGCTAATATAAAATATTAAAAAATGCAATGCAGGCTAAGTTACTCACCGGTTATAGTTTAAGATGTTTTCCTGATAATAGAAAATCTCTTCTTAATCTTTACTAATTTTATTTCACAAACTGAATTTAATATACACATCCCTAGTTCAGTTTTCAACGATTGGTGTACCTATAAAAACTTAAAAAAGGAAAGCCAGCCAAAAAAGACAACCAAAATATAAATAAATTTTCATCCTGATTTACCTCCAATAAAAAGAGGTTGCGAAACTCAGCTATTGATTTAGTTAAACTCAATTGAATTAATAAAAGTAGATCATAGTGAAATATGAGCTAATTTGGGATTTAAAAATTACTTTATTAATTATTCGATTTTTAGATATATTTGAGTAAAATTATTGAAAATATAATTTTTACTTAAATCTGAATTTTAGCACAAAATGTTTAGATTTTTAGATTTTTATAGTTGGCACTCATGTGAGGTTATGGTGTTAGCTTCATAGTCGAACCAGGATTCAAGGCAAGTTGCTTCGAACGATGGTCAACTAAAGAAGTTTTAATAAAGTTTTGTTTGAGTTCTGCTTAACGCCCATGAATTTAAGCCGATGAAACAAATGCCTTATTATTATTATTGTTAAGAAAACACCTTCAAGTGTTCGGCCTTATTTAAGTACAGAACTTTATGCATTATCTTTACCGGGTACGTAAAACGAAAAAATCTTTGAACTTTTAAGTTTCTTTTTCTTTTTTAGGTTTTTAGTTAGATTGCTCAAACTTAGGAATGTCACATTAAAATTATTAATTGCAAAACTAACAAATTGGAGAATCGGTAGGACGACTAGAAATTAAAATGCGCCACTTCCACAATTTGAAGGTGAAAAGGTAAGTGATCAAACTGCATTTTATAAGTTTTCGTTTATGCAATTTAGCTGCAACCAAGCTTTTGCAGAATTTCGCAGCTGATTTAAAAAAGGCTTTATTTTTTAAATACGATTTACGCGATTTAAATGCTTGTAAAATTTATTAAATATAAAATAAATTTCGATAAAACGATATAACATATGTTGGGAACATTGTAGAGGCCGTATTTCTTAAAGCCTAAACTCAGGATTGAGCCAAGCTTCAGTCTGCTTAAATTTAGGTCCACCTGGCATTTTAAAATATAAATTTTCATATGTATTGTATTAAAGTACATATAATGAATTCACTATTTAAATAAATAAAAGGCGTTTTGCATTATTCATTGGAATCATTCAAAAATTTAATAACACCGAGTAAGCTTATTTTAAATACACTTGTTATAATTTTGTTATTCGTTAATGGGCTTAATACTATTAAATCGATAGAAGATAGGGCAGATGATTGAAAGGGTAAACATTACATTGCTTATCAATAAGCTTGAAGGAATTGGCTTTCGCTGACCAGTTTAGTATGATAACTAAAGTGGATTTCTTAATTTCTCTCCAATCCTGCACAATATGTTAGATTCTAGGATTCTAATAAATTCAGATGTTCTAGGAAGTCATTTGGTTCTCTTTTTAGTTCCCAAACAAGGGACTTGGAGTTTGAGCTCGAATATTTATAATAGGAGACATTTTATGCAACAGAGTTTAGTTCACGGATTAAATAAATTTACTTTTACGAACCCGAAAGAGTGATAAGGCTTCGCCTACTTCTTAATGTGCGCCGTTAGACAGAACCAACTACGATTATCGCGGGCCAGTTATTAATTTTATTATTAATTTTAATAAGTTTTCTTAATTAGTTGATGTACCCTGACACAAAACTTATGTAAAATTATTAAAAAATCACGTATAAATTGCGATATTGCTACTGCATTTTTGGGTCTTCCAAGTTTTTTGGTGAAGCACCCAAAACAATTTAGGCAAACTTTGTGGAAAAATAGTTCGGAAAAGAAATTAAAATTTTTATAAATTACCTAAAATTATTTGGCTTAGTTGAACAAAACTAGCAAAAACTTTCGATAAAGGTTACCTCAAAATACTACAAACATTTACATTTTATGCAGGAAGCTTAGGAGAATTTACTAAAAACTTTAGTAAACATCCTAAAATAACTAGGAGAATCGTATACAGAAAATTTTAAGTTTTATTTACATTGTGTTTTATATATAGATCATAAAATGATAGCCTAAATGTCCAAGTGTAATTTGGGAATTTTCAGGCTGTTTTCAGGGGAGCTGCATTCCCATGCTGCTGTTTGCTCCTGCCCGCGCCTTTACCTTCTCCCCGAAAGAACCTTCTAAAAAACTAAATTAATTTTTTCAGATGTTAAACTTTTATTTATCTTCATGCAAGTTACGGAAATTAAAGTCTTTCGGGAAAACCTGGACTACCAATGACTCCAACATTTCCACACAAATTAAACATTATAATACCATCAGACTTCTTTCTTTGCGATTTACGAAAAATGCTAAGTGCTTCAAATTCAATCTAAGCATAACAGGCACGTTTTCCTTAATGACTATGCCACTTGGTCTGATTGCAGCAGTTTTCTGGAGAATTCAAAGAATAGATTTTATGTAAATACGATCGCAATCCATTTGTTTCAATGAGAAAATTCAGATAATTTTCTAAGAAAAATTAGATAAGTAGGTATTGTATTCGTAACTGCGGAAGGTGGCAGTCATTAGAATTAGTTTGAGAATTTTTATAAGCTGTCCCAAGGCACTGCATTCCTTCTGTAAACACTTCTGCAATATATCATATTTTCACCACTATATGAATGGGGCTATGTTTTTGAATCACAGCTATATGTTATATATATTGGCAGTAAGGGCTCGAAGCAAAATGTTCGTTGAAAATACAAAATTATTTATTAATTGTCTTTGAAACACTAGGGAGAAATTCACGTTGGAAAAGTTGAATGATAAAACAATTAAATACTATGTAATAACAATAATGCGCCATTTTGTCTTGTTAATGTTATTTAGATGCTTATTTCAGAATCTAATAAAAGAGACATGTTTTCGTAAACAACACCGCGGAGATGGCTCCTTGTTGACCGAAAAATTTGTGTTGTTGGTAGGTGTTCAGTAATGAGCTTTAATTATAGATTGAGTCGTCAGATTTCGGTCTCAAGGTAACCCCATCAGCTTTTCAGTTCAAGGTAATCATTTCGCTCTATTATAAGGTAAATTATTGCCATTAAGTGAGACAAAAGGTTGGTAAAATCGCACAAAAATATGTTTTCTATATGGCCTCAAATCGAACCGAATCCCTCAAGAAGAATCAAATTTGCATTAATGGTACTTTTATGATGTTAGTTTTTAAGAAACTTCGTGAAACAAAAGAGCGGCGCAAAAAGAGTTTAGTTTCCCATATAACTTGGACTCTGAAAAATTAATTTTTTACTCACCAATTATGAACAAAAAGCGACATACATATGTATAAGGACCACATTTTTTTTGAAATTCGTTAGACGAGGTGCTATTCTCCCGAAATTTAAATATCAGATTTTACGCATTTTTCGATACATGCCGTGACATAAATTGATTATAAGATAAGAATGACTCTAATTTTAATATATATCTTTAATATATTCCAAAGAACGCATCTATAATTGAAAACTAAAAACGTTTCGTTCCAGAGTAAAATAGTCTTATTCATTTCAAGGTCAATTGCTTTGATTGCCCCTATCCAAGAAAATCTAGGTTGCTTTTATTCTGAATATCAGGAACAACAAGTGGTCATCATGGGTCATGACATATTGTTACAACTCTTGTTTGTACTACAATACAATACTATAAACCTTTTTTCCCTTATGTTATAATAAAGGGTATTTGAATCATGCATGTATGTATGAACTTATCAAGCATAAATCGAAAGAATAAAACACGTTTCGCAAAAGCGAGCTATTAACTTTGTGGTCATGAGTCGTGACATATTCAATTTGAGTTCATTTTATGGCTGAGTTGTTACGAATAGAAAGCTAAGGGAATCATCAGCCTTTTGAATTTGTTCCTGGAAAATTTAGAATCCAAGAAAATGAAGGTAACTTATTTTCTTTCACTATGCTCCGTCTTGCCTCACACACACCTATCTTATAATAAATATTGTTATTAACCCTTCAAAGGAAGTGGGCAAAGTTTAATTTTGATTTGCAAAACGAAATAGATTTGAATAATGTAAAACAAGCAAGGTAGTACCTACAATATTTTTCTTTTTTCTAGAATCTTCTTAATCTTATAGCCCAAAGCAATTTAAAGAAAAGCTCTTGAGTAATTCGGTTTTATGGCAATTCAGCTTAAAGCCTTTACTTTAACCGATTTTATGGAAAAATTTGTGTTATTTACTGTCAGTCGCCATTCGATATTTTCCATAATATGTATGTGTTAAAAAAGTTTTGATACACGTGTCTTTATACTCGATTTCTATCTTAAGCATACAAAGCAAAGCTGAATTTTGAACAAAATCGTAAAACATTCTGAAAGTTTATAACAACTTTTTTTCCCATTTTATGGGATAATACAATACAATACCCAAGAGTTTGTTCGAACCATAAAAGTTATTTTAATGCAAAATTGCAGCCGCACGATTCTGTTAAAAGAAGTTGATTCGCTTTACGGCCGTCCTCTTGGTAATTTATTGGAAGTTCTTATGGTATTACTCATACCCAGTTTATACATGATATCAACTTCTCAATGAATCAATGTTTTCTTCAATGATCATAAGAAGTTCTTTTGCAGGAAAACATGTCCTGCCATAACAGCCAAATTTCAGCACTGATTAATGCACTTATAAAAACTCATCTTTAATCGTTATGTCGGGAGGCACTCAAGCTTACGACTTTCAGGGATTTTCTTTGAAAATAAGGTGATGTCTTGGAAACGAGACCTACCAAAGGAAAAGAAAATGTATTATATCAAATTAGCTTCGAGTAGATATTCTTCAAGCAATATGGGAATTAACATGCTCGTATTGATCTCGCCTTTGTATTTTACTTTATCTGACTTAATCGCATTTTTGTGTTATGTTTCACGTGTAGTAGAGCATAAACTCCAAACAAGAAACTCAACATCGCATCTTTTTCTCTAATCGGTTTTGTGGAAAATCTCCGCGGGTAAAGGAAGTGACTAAATTTAATAATAAAATATCTGAAGGTACTTTCGTAAGACAACTGCCCCAGGAATAGATGTAATTCGAGATATGAAACTCGCAACTGGAGTTTTGAAATTCAATCCAGTATAATCAGATATCACAGTGTTTGGTTACCTGTGTTATATTTTACCTCTTATTACGCTGAAACTTTTTACGTATGTAGGTATGTAGTTTCAATTTTCCTAATGGATTGACCATTCTATCATACACAAGCACTTTATGGAGTACTTAATAATGTAAAAAATGAATGAGCCTTGTTATAAAAAAATTCCTACAAGAAATGAAAGTTAGTTTTCTGTTTTTTGTTCCTAATGCTTAAACGCTTGCTATGATATTTTTCATTTTTGCATTAAAGTGTTACATATTTTAATTTAACACAGTTTACTTGTCCAAAATAAAGTGGTTTCAGAATGGCAGCCTGAGTAAAGATTTAGGCCCAAACGTAGCTCAAAAGAGGCACGGCACGCCCGTTCTGTTCCCAAATGAGGCACGGTGCGCCGGAGCAAAAATTTAAGTTGTTAAAATATATGTAGTCTGCCACAGGCACGTATAAGTGCTAACGCACCCAAAACAGTCTAAATGAGGCACGATGTGCATTGCGTCTACAACAAACAAACAAGTTTTTTGCCATCACAAACTTTAACAGTGATTAATCTCGAGTGCCTGCAAAAGGGCGTATTTTTAAATTTCGTGCCTATTGCGGGCGTATTTATTCGGTATATGGGCTAGGCTATGTCTTATTAAGGAGTTTTTTGGGACGCTGATCGTCAAAATTTAGAAATTGAAGATGGTGGATCCCATGTAGCGGTGACAATTCGAAATAATGAATTTAAATGGAAATTTGTATTAAACTATTAAGGACATTTTGAGACCAATGATTTTGAATCTACTATCAAAACCTTGAAATTTAAAATGGCGACTGAAACTTTTCGATTTCAACGAATTTGATTTAAAATTAAAAACACTTAATCAATTTTCACGATGTGAATTGTAAAAATCAACCGATTTCTTTGAACATGGACACTCGAAGTTTAATTTTATGTATTTAAAAAATTTGAATTACATTTTGTACGACGATTCTAGTGCGTAATAATACATAAAATTCAGTAAACCATCTTGTTGTTATGATTAGGCATACCAACCTTGAAAGATGTCTTCAGCATTAAATGACTTATTAAACATAAATAAATACGGCAGAATGTATTTTTTTCTTTAATTAAGGCACTAAAAGCTACGCAGTTTTGTAGCAGCAGGAATTCTTACATTAAACATTTTTCTAAATGAAAAAAACCCAATTTTTATTTATGTATATAATATGAACAAGAAACCTATCAGACTCCCCGTAGCGTTCTTAACGTAAAAAGTTTACGACAGCACGACTGAGCAGTTAAATACAATTTAAAAGGTGGCAAATGACATCAGAGTTCTCTGATGATCGATATATTGCAATTTTGCTATTTATTGAGGCAATATTTTCAATAAATTGCCACAACTGCTTTTACCACATGGCTCAATATTTGCTTTCTATGGAAGATGAGTTTAATTTACAGGGTTGGATGGGTGCTTGCTTGCTTATTCCCAGCCATTTTCCTTCTCTGAACGGCTGCGGGATTACAATTTGTAAAGACTTATGGCACCAGAGGCTCCTGCCTTTTGTTCACTATCATCTTACTATTATTGGGGATGAGAACCGGCAAATAATATTGCGATAGTGATGTTTTGCAAGGTAGATTTCCGATAACCTTTTCGGAGTATTGCCTTTAACCCTTTACGGTGCACATATGGGGTGTATCCCACTCCATAGGCGAAGCTTGGGCCTCGATTTCAATAGCTGATTCTTCGGAAAATTGTTTAGTTAGTTATCTTATTAAATACAACTTATTTCTACAGCAATTTTCACACATCTTTGGCGAACAAATTGTTCTTCATAAGAGTGCGTTTATCATGTTTTTTATTCGCCATAATCTGTTTACGGAAAAATGTCAAATACACGGAATATTTTGAAATATCTTAAAGCTTTTTGTATTTTTATATATAATAAAAGATTAAGATTTAAACTATCATTTGATCAATATTAAGAGCTCTTTCATCGATCCTTTATTTTTTAATGATTTTTCATAATTGGTCTGAATATGGGCTTTTGTAACTTTTTAACCCTATTTTCCTTGAAAATAGGAGCCTATTGAGCATTTTCATTTACGAGTTCATAATCTTTGCACATTTTATAGAAATGATTTGCCACAAAATTATTGGTGTTGATTATACATAGTGTAATAGTAATACCTGCATACATATGTACTGTGCATATGTAAAAACTTTTATTCTATATAGAAATTAAAGCGCTTTATTCATACTTTTTTAAACCTTAAAAGGTGTCGAAGAATAGGTGAATTTTAACAATAATACCGAACAAAGTGCAATTAAACAATTTTTAATGCTACGTTAAAAGTCAGAAAATAATTGCCTTTAGTGGATTCGAAGTAATATTAGGAACAAAATTACCAAAGGAAGTTCACATGGGGTGTGAATTCATTCTTCTAAAAGCTAAATTTTAATTAATTGATTGTTTATCGTTTGCACTGTAAAACGTTTTAAAGATTTACATGAATAACTATAAAGTAAATGTTTAGTTGCTTTCTTACGTCTAGTAAAACGGTATACATATTATATGTTGTCTAATTGGAGTTCGCGTCCCTGTGCATCCATGTGCGCTCTTTTTTCAGATATGTAATCATATTAAGTTAGGCGCATTAAACCATATTTGAAATTACTGAGTTGGAAAACACCACTTTTATTAAAAGCACATGAACCAAATAAAATAATTTCGTCCCACAGAATTTGAGACGAAAGAGTGTACCTACCTATGTAACATAAAAATTCTGATTTAATTTTCAACTTCTTTTATTTATAAGCCACTTTCGAAATCATAAATTGATTTACAATGTGAGTGTGAATTATTTACAGGATACCATATTTATTTCATAAAATAAAATACTTCGTATGGGGTTTTGTTTTCTAATCAAGAAAATTATTTCATTATTTTTGTATCTACTTAAGTAAGAAAATACTTAAAAATATTTTTAAAAAAAGGCATAATTGGCCTGGTATAATAACTATATTCTGAGATTGGCTCCTTTGGCTATGCCTGCTTATTAATATTACAGATGAATGAATTTATATTCTAGCACTAGATCTTACCATTTCTACTGTTTATACTTAAATTTATATATTTCACTCAAAATAAAATAAGATACAAGATACTTTAGTGATAAAAATCGCAATAAATTGGAATTTGTTCACACAGTGATGTATTGAATGTCTTTAAACTTAAAATTACTTTTTTAAATGGCCATCTACTACCTGCGAGCAAGAACGAAATCGACATAAAAAGTTTGCTTTTAATATTCTGAGAGCATCGAGTTCGCCGGAATCAAATCGCCTACCTCTAGAAGCTTTTGTCTAAGCACCACCCACTCCAACCTGCGCCCTATAGAAAAAAAAAGTAAAGTCCTTTAAAACGATATTGTGGATGCCTTTGGCGGAGCCTTTCAGCCTTAAAAGAATCTGGGCTATACAAGTTTTATATTTCACAGTCGAAACCAATCTTCGTCAAAGCATTTTTATATAGCATAACTTAAATCAAAAATTAATCAGGTGCATAGAGGAATTTTCTGTGAACATACATAGATTCTAAAATGTTATAGGACTTCGTCATATTTTGTCAAAATTTGGTAAAACCACTTATAGGAGGCCGAGAATATTGACCAGGGACATAATTTCTAGTAAAGGATTTCGTCCGGGCCCGTCTTACCTTAAAACCACTAAGAATTTGAAACTTTCTGGTAGTAAAAAAGAACTTGAAACCCTCTGCTATATGGAATGATAAATTATTTGCGAGACTGCGTAACCAATCTTGCAGTATAGTATTCGAAGCCATTGCTTGAACTTTTGAAGAAAAGCTCTCATTCCCAATGACTACCGATCCGTGACATCTGAATGACAAAGTTAAAGAAATTTATAACCGAGGCATTGCCGTTAAAAGCCTTCGACGGGAATAAAGAGATTATAATTCAAGCTGATGCATCGCAACTCGGATTAGGCTGCTGGCTTTTACAAGAAAATAAGCCAATATTTATGCCTGACGACTACGTAGCTTATCTCAAACGGAAAAGAATTGCGTCCTAGAAAAAGGACTTTTGGCTGTAATATGTATTTTCGTCTGAAAAATTGCACAAATTAATATTATATATGGCCGACACGATACAATCTTAACTGACTACGAGTGTCACTTGGGAATTTCTCAAAAAGAAATTGACAAAACATCCTGTCACCACCTATACATCTAAATATAGAATACAATATATATTTTAAATATTGTCGATCTTTTTTCAAGAAGTTATATAAATAGCAGAGCCGTAAAATAAGGCATTATCATTATAGATATTGACAACAAAATGACCAGTACCATTATTAGTAAAGGGTAATTAAAAAAATTTGAAGTATCATTACCATTACTTGAAACCATTGAGCAATGCTTTGAATTATTTAGAATTGCTTATTCTGCATTACTTCTCATTATTTGTCAGTCATTAGTTGCCACCACTAACCATTACGGAGCATAACATAAAATCACGCCGAGCAATGGTGAGTAATGATTAGTTCCGAGTAATGGTGAGTAATGTCAAGTAATGAAATAATTATAAGTAGGTAATGAAAGTAATGCCTACATGGTTTTAGCCAATAGCCCTATAAAGTAATACTAATGATAATTTTTTTTGCAATTCATTCAATAAAAATTATACATATACAGTCAGTAACAAGATGTATATCTAAAAAATATACAAACTTAAATATAATATATATTTTTCAAGTTAAGTAATACAAGTCCTGATTTCCAATTAAAAATTAATTACAAAAGTTTTGATATTTTAAGTTAATCTGAATTATATATCATGATTGAATAGGAGAACTTTTTAGTTCCCTGTAAATAAAAACGTTCTTATATACATTATAATAATTTGATATTAAAATACATTCTTTGGAATAATCACGTGTTAAAATTTAATAGGTTTCTCAATTAAGGAAATTGATATTTGGAAATTAAAATCACAAAAATGGGTACATGTAGGTATTTCCGTTGCCAAGAGAATAAAGGAAATTAGTAAATATTCCGACGAAGTAAAGTTTGTGACTTTGTAGCATTTAAAAAAAATAAGTGATGACTTATTAATGCTATAATGTCAATGTTAACAATGCTAATTTTAAAAGGACATTAAAGTATAATTTATGCTATGTTAAATTTTGTTTATATTGCAGTATTTTGAGCAACGAATTCATAATTTTACATTGCTTTAAGTAGTCCTAATTCAATTCAAGATTTCCTTATTTATTTATGTTCGTCAACAACCTACGCTATTAATACATAGTAATACTAAGGTTTAAGGAACCAGAAAGATTTAATTTACGTGCATTTTTAGACCAGCTGAGATCACCTACAGACCGCTAAAAAAAGGCTTGAAAATAACAGAATGACGTATGTTTTTCAAATTAAATTGATTAAAAGGATTTCAGAAAATTCCAGATTGTCACGTTGTTGCTCACGCATTAATCTCGGAGCACAAAATATGTTATTTTTTTAAGCTTCATTCATTATAATTCATACTTTTGAAATGAGACAATGCCGAATGCGTTAAGGTTTTCCGCTAATTATTAAATGTTTAATTACGTAAGGATTTCCTTATTATATCTCGCTGTTTGAAAACCATGTTCATATTATATTAATACTTTTGCGTATATAGATTGGAAAATCATTTCAGTTTGCTAGCCGAGTAAGCTTTTAGCGGGTATATTCTACCATTCTATAAAATTAAATCAATGCTTCAAAAATTCAATTTCTTTTCCTTTTTAACCGACTTCGAAAAAAGAGGTTACCAATTTGATTCGCATGTATTTTTTATGTCTGCCCGCGCATATCTTTGGAACGCGTGAGCTGATTTCGATGATTATGTTTCTTTTGTTAATCCAATACTCAGTAATGAATACAATCAGTTTGTTTTAATTACTTAGTAATTGGGTTAATATCAGTCAAATTTTCGCACCGACTTCAAACATCAATAATTAAAGTCTTAAAATTCAATATTGAAATTAATAACAGAGGATTTTTAAGTGAAATTATTTTTTGGAGCCGCTTATATTTTTCTTTATGCTTCAATTTCAACAATCCCGACAGGTATACATATGTATTATAGTAAGTATTATATGATTATTAAAAAGTAGAGCAATTTTTCATCCTTCTAAAAGTTTTAACCATGACCATGGAATTGGGTTATTAACAACAAGAATTCGCATCAAAATCTGTGAAGCCGTTTAAAAGTTATAAATAGTAGGACAACGTGACAAACCTGCAAAAAATCAATTATATTCTATTTATATAATGGTAATTTTAATAGTAGTTATTTATTTATTTATAGTTGGTTCGTTAGGATAGTTTAAAACAGGGACTGTAATGAATAAGATCAAACAAATATAAATTACAAAATAACGATTATCAAGTAATTCTTATTTTTCGATCGATCGATAACAAGTAATTTCTATTTTTACGTAAAAAATAAAATGTTTTGACTTTAATACTCCTTTTAAATTTCTACTTACGTACAGCGACAAAACTTTTTCAGAAATTTGCCTTGGGCCTCAGCTGGCCATGTAGTTATACCACTGGTTGAGAACAATTAAAACACAATACAAGCTCTACGAAAAACTTATACTCTGAGCAGAAGCATTTCAGTATAACAACAAACGAGACGAAACTTTGTGACTGTATTTTCCATTAATTTATTCTTTGTGATTCAATTAATACATGCATTCATGATTGTATTAAATATATCAAGCACCATCGAAACTATGCACAGCTCCTTAGCTTGGTTTGAGTTTGGTTCAAATATAATACACAACAAATTATTTAAATTCTACAATATTGGCGTATTTGTAGCAGCTCCGAAAACTTGTTCCAGAGCCCCAAATGTAATAACCAGCACAGCTCGAGTAATATTTTAAACATCTCATGAACACCACATAAACACCACCCGCACTACTGATGATAATGTTTTGAATTTCATGGAACTAACCAAAAGACAAGAGATTTAAAAGTTTTACTGAAGTTGTACGAGCAAATTATTTAAAGTGATATGAAACTTACATAGAATACTCCCTAAGTTTTAAAACTAGTCCTTCCTTGAAAAGTTTAAAGGTGATTGCTCATTGAGCGCAGTTTGTATGGTACATACGTTTTTAATGAATTCTATCTCTGATGTCCTTGCTTACGATATGAATTAATTAAAATTTCACTAAAAGACAATTTTTTTCCAGAGTCCACGTGTTCATAAGCTGACTCAGTTTAAT
Organism: Eutolmus rufibarbis; assembly: GCA_963920795.1. Classification (NCBI taxonomy): domain Eukaryota; kingdom Metazoa; phylum Arthropoda; class Insecta; order Diptera; family Asilidae; genus Eutolmus; species Eutolmus rufibarbis. The sequence continues at coordinate 573,061 of OY987204.1, forward strand.
CTCATCACCTCGTTAGGAATAAATTAATGATTAAATAACATCCTTGTGTTTAGCACGAACGGAAAAAAAAGTAACTTTAAAGTGTGAAAGTGTTTGCCAAATTTCCTTTGGGACATGATAAAGTGGAGTTTTTAACGCCGTTTACGTAAGGCATTTGCAGGAGAATTTAATGGCTATGTATGTAAATATGTTTGAAACATAAAATAGGTTTCATCTTACATTTAGTGTTACAACCGTTTTATTTAGCTTAAACTTTATAGTGAAAAGGTTTGAGCACAAAAAGTTATCAAAAGAAGCTTTACAGTATAAATAAGGTACTACCTATATTTTTAGCCAACTTAAAAAAAGGAGATCAATTATTTTATATTTTCGTCTGTTCTGAAATAACTTTCTAATTCGTTGCCAGATGCAAATCTGATAAAAATATGTAGACGATTTATTTTGATTGATGTAAAATTCGATGTTCAATTTTGATAATTAATAGTCATAATTTTAAATAAATTTATTGCATAATTGAAGTAGGTAAATTATGTACTGAAAATAGCTATATTAATCCATGCTAGAGTAGAACTTGATGAGGTTGATGAGTTCACGTGTGACTTTTGTGCGGCATTTAAATTTGTTATTAGAAAAAATTTTTTAATTGTTGTTATTGTGAGGTATCTATCTAAGTTTCGTTTTCTAAATATCTAGAGTCCATGACGGTTTAGTCGATTTTAAGTATGTAATTTGTTGTTTGATTACTGATGCAAAGGTTAACAAAACATAATTAATAAGGTTTCAACTATTTACTTAAATTTAAGAAGATTATTTTTGTTTTTAAATAGGGTAAACTAAGTCATAATTATTTATATTATTCTTTAATGTTTTATAAAACACATTCAGTAATAGGCATTACAAACTAAACTTTAGACAATTACTATTGTGATTGCATTTACAAGATTACACTTTTGATAATATAGTACTTTTAATTTTATTTTATTAATAATTCAAATACCACGTTTATTAAAGTCTGGAGCGATATTTTACAAAATATGTTGTCTATGGTGTGATCTATTATATCTCAAAATAACTTGAATATTAACAATTTTCAAATATAATCCGAATGCGCTATTTAGAAACAAGCACTGAGAGTTCTTGCATTTGCTTTGAGAATTTCATAAAATATTATATAAATCACACAATAGGTATCAAATAATGGAAAGTTTTGTTAGACTCACAAAGTCGGTCGTATGGCTTTTTATAAAAAAGACAACGCTTTATCAACTTCATAAATTTGATTTTTATATTTAAGCGTATTTAATATACATTTTGATAAAATTTTCAATTACATTTTCTTCCAAAAGTAGAAGTTTACAGCAAAACAATTGGGCTATGCACCACCCCTACATTTCTGAGATGAGTAGGAAAACAATTTCTGAAAGAACTCAGAATATTTATAACTTTTTAACTTTTAATATTAATTGATCTTCTGAGAAATTGTTCGCGCAGAATAAAAAGAGGAAACTGTTTCTAGTTAGAAGCTTGTCTGTAAAATTTTATTTATATTTTACTTTTTAAATGTCTTAAATCAGCTTTTGGACCTGGCACACAGAAGAAAATATTTTGAGCAAAAACAATTCGCTTGTTATTAAATCCCTTTCCATGAATTAAGTCAATGCTGAGGTTTGTGGTAAAAAGTTTCGTCCTTTTGAAAGAATTTTTATCATCTGTTTTATTTTTACTTGGAAGTGAATTGCTATGGCTAAGAAAGAAAAGCGTTTGGATGGTAATGAAAATGGGAGCTAAGATTTAACATAAGATGTCTATGGTTCCACTCCTCATGTATGAATTTAGGCATTCCTATATATAATATATATGTATAAAATCGAAAGTTTGTTTATTTGTTTATTTGTTTGTTGCTCAATCACGCCTAAACGCTGGGTACGATTATTTTCATTTTTTGAGTGAAGGCAGTACATCCTTCAACTTCAACTTTTTAGGGTAGATTTTGTATTATAGAGATCAAAACAAATTCTTAAAATATACTTTTAAATTATATATTATTATAATAAATGGAACAAAATCATAAAAAAATTATATTAATGAAGTGATTTTCTTTCATATTTATGTGGATATTTTCAAATATGCTTAGACAAAGGTTTCCTTTTCAAGGAATTAAATTCTCTACAACTCTTGTTAATTAATTTATTACGTAGCATTAATAATAATAAATTTATAACTCTGAAAAGGCTAAACCTATGGGCAAAATCCTTTGAGGCATTATAACTTCTTCATTTACAATTTTCATGGGTTCATGTAAATGCCAAGAACTTTTCTGTTGTAATTAGCAATAATTTCAGCTATTGACAGCGTTGCAAAAGAAGGGAAATATAAGATAAGTAACACAACACAAAATACATAGAAATAGGCTTTATTTGAAGTTATTAAATTTTCATTAATTTGATTAACATTTTTTAATTGAAATAAAATCCTAAATTTCTGCGGGGTAAATGATGAGTATGTTAAGAAATTATTAATAAATTTAAGTTTGTTTTAAAGCTCAAAGTTTTAAATTTTATGATATTTCATAATGATTTGTCTACAATTCCAGGTGAAAAATATAGGAACGCTGTTTATTATTACGGATATCTACATATGTATACCCTTAAAAAAACTTAAGAAGTTGGTTTGAGAAAATGACTGCTTTGTTTGCATTAAATCAAAGACAAAGCCAAAGAAATTGTCAGTCCTCATTATAAAAGTCCTAATGAAATTAATTACCCCTCTCATGGATTTCGATGAAGTTAATGGATACTTTTTTAGGGGAGTCCGAGGACTGTGGTATTATTTTAAAAATGTTGTCTACAGCATCCGGACAGCGGCTTAAAAGTTTTATTCAAAATGACTTTTCGTCATTATTGTATTTTGGAAGAAAGTCGCCGAATACAAATACATTCTTATAAACAATATAAGAAATCTTGCAAATTGGACTTCATTGTTTTAATATTTTTCTATTTAGAATTTTTACAAGGAATCAAGCTTTTTATTTAGTTTTTCATTTTGACATCATGTGTGGACGTATTACCGGCAGCATCAGGTGGTCTTTTTTCCAGCTCCTTGAAAATTAAATTTTAGCAGAGAACCCACATCAAAATTAGGTAATAGTAAATTTTGTTAGCACATATTTTTGGCCCACAAACTGTCCGGGTCTCGTCCAACTGTTCGGAGAATTAACAAATTAAGACAAATTTTCATTATTTCGCAAACTCGAAATTAACTGAAGGCATAAATGGAGTTTATGGATTTTGATAAAACTTTGTAGTAATGTCCATTTAGGTGCAAAAAAGACGAGTTTTCAAAAAAAAATTTGTCGGTTGCTTATATTTCCTTAGATTTTAACTTTAAAATTCTGAAAAGTGAGTTTTTCGCCGCAATTTCTCCATACTCACACATTCTTTTGGTGAATATTATGGAAAAACCTTAAATTAAAAATGTTTCCACCGAATTTCTGTAGAAAAATCTATACGAGTACTGAAAATAAGGAATATTTCACTTTACTTCGAATTATCATTTCATAAGACAAATGCGTGACAATGACAATAAATCGAAAAAGATATTTACTTTTAATTCGTTAATTTCAAAAATTGTTCAAGAATTTTTTATAATGAAAAGGTGGAAATGTTCTTAATTTACGGTACTTATTATATATAATTTGCAACGAAATTTTATGAGATTATATAAAAAACCTTGGCGGCAGTGTCAATTTTCGAGATTTCAAAGTTAAATGTCTCAGAAAGTACAAGTGATCAAATTTGATGATTCAATTTTTTTATTCGTCACTTTTGACTCCAAATTAATAATCATAAATAGCTTTATCAAAATCCATAAGGAGACCTCAAACAAAATCTGTTCCTTAACTGAATTATACTAGAACTTGTGTAATTAAATAAGTTTTGTATTTATTAATATGCCTTTCATCAATAAAAGCTGGTATATCAGAACAATTTTTATTGGACTCATGACATATTTAACTCCAAAGAAAGAAAATTCCAATATTAAAAATAATTAATTGAAATTACAACAAAATTTTACATCTAAAAAATAAATTTCCTTAACTCAAAGGCCCAGATTTGTTATATCGTTCGCACCGGCATACATTTAATAAATGTTTGTAATTATTAATGTACAAATATTGTATTTAATTACTAATTAAGTACAATATTTGTACATTTGAATAGTTATAATTTAAGAGATAATTTTCAAGGTTGCCCATTACGTATAGCATAAATAATAATAATTTATCAATTTTGAAGAATATTTATGAATTTTGATAGTCTATTTTTATGAGTTTTGAAACAATAAAGTATACTATGCTATTATAAGTAACCATCTGTTTTTAAAAACATGTTAAACCTTTTTTAAGAAATTTTGTTTTATATCAAAAGTTCGAATATATAATATAAAATGTATAGTAAGTACCACTTCTTTATTAAGTCCAAATTATTACTTACTTTTTTCATTTATCTATAGGACACGATTTTTTCTGGAGTGTGTCTCTTCAGAAATTAATATTTTTATTAGTTTCTGTAAAACTTGCAAAAGTGGAGATTTATGTATATCTTTTCTTTAATACTCCTCATTTATGAATTCACACAAATCAAGTTAAAAAGAATAAATCGTATTGAAAGTTACAAGTTTAAAATCATTTAGAAGGAGATAAATGCATTATAGATTTTATTTCAGATTGAAATGAACGTATTTTTCTTTTTAAAGTTCCAACATTTTGGTGGCAAAGCTAAATTCCTTGTAAAAGCGGCCGCATTTATAAAATTTGAGGGATTTTAAATGAATAATTCAGGGATTTCTATCAACACGAAAGCTGTGCACAACTAAGACTATAAATGGTAGTCCTATTTAAATACATAAATTATGCATGAATTCAGCTAATCGGCTGAAAACTCGTGAAGCTGTTCTAGATAATGTGTCGTTTGCATGTCATTAAGCTTCAAGAAGTACTCGGGAATGAAATGAAAAGTCTCTCAAACCGATTTTCCTGATGATTATTACGAACATGGACATTAGTTGTGGAATCAACTCTCGCTTTTCTTAGTAAAACTCAAGGCCGATAATTATGTACTATAAAATTTTACCGGAAGAAGGAAATGGCTTTTAACTTGAAGAACGTTGGGGTGTTTACAGACGAATTCGGTAAAAATAACATTCATAAATTTCAAATTATAAGTTAGAATTTTAAAAGTGTAGATGTGCCAGTTTATGGTGTTCCAGAAATTAACAATAAAAAAACATTAAACGTCTTACTTTGCATAAACACAACACGGTTTTTATTGATCTTTTGCTATCTTTTGAGATACATAATAAATACATACATGTGTGTGCATATCCCTCAAATGTTTGCTTTCGTATCTCACTTTTTATAAATTTAAGTGTTTACGATACACTTTTATAGAAGTCTGTTTTAGATGTTTACTTATCTTTAAGTATAAATTCAAACAAGACACGTTGCGAAATTAAACAACGTATTGAACGAGGGAAAAGCGGTCATTATTTAGCTTTTCATTTTGAAGATGAAAAGTACCACAGATAAAGGTACATAATTTCAATAAAAAAATACTTTGAGCCAATGACTTTTTCATTATGTTTTCTACCGAAGAATTTGTTCATTGTGTTTCATTGAATTAAAATGTTGAATTTAATGAAAAAGCAAGTGAAAATCGTTCAGTATGGATGAACTTCACTAAATTAATGTATCCAGTTGATTGAATCAGCTAACTAAATTCGTAAATGAAATGAACGGAATTCGCCGAATTAATGAATGTAGTTTATTAAATTAATGACCTTCATTTATTGAATCAATGACTCTCGTTTCATTCTTTTAATGATCTACTATATATTATAAGCTAACAGGTTTGTTTTATATAGCTACTTTCAACGTTTTATTCTAATTTTATAATACATAAATAATACAAAAAATAATTTAAGATTATTTATTTTAAGATCATTACTGATATGTGTAAATTTTAATACGCAATAGTTTTATTATAGTTATGAAAGTTCGGATAATTTTGCTTCAATATTAACACGATGCGATACCTTGTGGTTTTTTAATTTAAAGTTTTCTCAGGAATGATATTTGTGAAATAGCGAAGTAAAAATTACCAAATCCGTTCTGCAATGTTGCTGCGTCGTTTTTATTTATTGTAACTGAACACTAACTTACAAATGCGACCGAGCAATTGAAAGAATTGATTAAATTCGGTAAACACAAATATTTAAATCAACCTTTAATTCTATTCTACGAGAGTAATGTAAATAATATAATATAATTTTCTTAAATCAAAAATAAGTCAAGATTTGCTCAAAACCTGAACGAAATTCTTCAGAAGTAGACAAAGCAAGTTACACAATTAAACTCCCGCGGATTTCAAAAATCTCAAAAAACTCAAGTTGGTGAATAAATCCTTTGAGTGTAACGCAATGATCAATAATTTTATTGAAAAATTAAACTCTTTTCTTTCGTTATTTCATTGCTTTAGTTTGGTTGATTTCACTTTTGCTTGGTTTTATCGAACAGATTTTTCTATGTAGATAGTAAAGTTAGACGAGGAATGTCCAGGGTCAAGAGCCAAATTTCAGCTATCCGCAAATTGCGAGGCAGACCGTCATCTTAAGATAAGTGGACAGAAAATCTATTTGAACCGGAAGAAAATAATATTATGCAAATAACATACTTACAAAAGAAATTGTGTTGTGGGTTGAACCTTTCATAATAATAAAATGACTGCAAACTTTAGTTAAAACAATATTTATTATGTTATAAAACAACGCAGAGTTATGCGCTCGTTATAAAAGGAAAACCATTTTAGGAATGACTCAATTGTTTTTACGACGAGACTAAAGTGCTTTTAAGGCATATGAAATAACAATCAAAAGTTTTATTCCATGCTAAGAAGTTAGAGTTTCCATAGGATAAGAATGGAAATTACATATATGTTATATTAAAAATAATCCAAATATTTTGCAGACATAAATTTTCTAATTCAATATTGGTTTCTCTGCTTCTTCCGTTCCTTCTAATTACATATTTCTGTTGTTTTTTTCACATTAGTTTCACAGCGGATCGTGCAGATTTCAGCGGAGGAGCGGTTTGCATTTAATATCTTATTAGAAAACGTCCTCATACTATTCAAAATCAACAATAAATGTATAAAACTTGAGCTAGCTAACTAATTTCTATCAATTCTAATAGTATCCCAAAATCGGCATTCTTCTACCGCAGCGGATAATGCAGATTCCAGCGGAACAGCGGTTCAGATTTAAAATCTTTTTAGAAAATGCCCTCATACTATCAAAACAACCAGTAATCAACTTAAAAAACCAAGTTAAAATTAACCAATTCATTTTGGTAATAGCAAAAAATCCGTTTTTAGGGTTTTATTGAAGCAACTTGTCGTTTTTGTTGTTCCAACCTAATTTTGATGAAATAAGTCCGTTTTATTTAATTTACCAGTACTTTTTTTCTCAGTGTAGAAAGCCCCCAACTGAGATGAACGTATTTGTAAATGTAATCTTCACGTGTTCATAAACCTAAATAATATCTACTGCAGTACATAAAAAATTAAATTCCTAAAGAAAAGCCATACCTGGAATTTTCCGCGTCGTCGGTATATTCGTAATGAAAGATCAAATAAAAACCGCTGAAAATAAAAGTGGGCAATGTCAGCTAAGAAATTATTTTCACAACAAAGGAATATAAAAAGTTTTATCAGTGGAGAATTTCAAGCGATTTATTTCCTTAAATGCCGCTTTATGAAATAAGTAAAAACGAGAACTAAATTACAATTCATCAAAAAAAAAAAATCTCGCAAAGCAGTTTTATGTTCGTGAGTCGCTTTCTGCCAAGAATTCCGACAAAATGTAAAAAATTGGGTCGACTTTTCTTCCTTTGAATTCGTTTAAAGAAACAATCTGAATACTGTTTAAATACGAAAATGATGTATGATGTCGCTATGTAGCAAAGAATGTTCCAATTATCACTAAAACAAAGCCTTTCGACCTAAATACTCTCGATGGTATTGAATACCATCTTAGCTGTTCGGCTCTATTTTAAGCAAAAAACCCTACATACCTGTGTACAGGTAAGCATTAAACGGACTGTTCTTACGAGATTGTTCTTTAGATCCATAAAACTGCTTTTACGTATGCAATCTTACCTTTGTTTTATATTTGAAAGGTGGTCTTAAATTACTATAATATGTACATTTAAACAGCATGTTTACTCTTTTTAGAAAACATTTTTAATGATATCTACAAAGGCACACTGAGGCTAAATATTCAAGGACTTTAAAAGTAATTTGGAACAAAAGAATGGTTTAGATAAGTGTTTGGACTCAGACACTTACTTTTTGCCATTTTTTAACTTTGCCTCCAGATTTTTTATTTTGTATTTGTGATTCGATTTAAAGAAAAATCTCAGTTTTAAATATAATAACTTATCTAATATAGTTACCTGTATTTTAACCAAAGTCTTATTTACACAAATTTATCAATTAATTATTTTTAGCGTAATTATTGTTTTTGAATGGGTTATGTTAGTTAATAAAAGTATGCCAAAGCATATTAAAATTATATTATTGGGAATATATATTTTTATAATAAATTATAATAAGATTTATGTATATATTTTTTGGCATTTATTTTTATTAATCATAAATAAAGGGTTTACATGCCCATATAGATTACATGGGAAAGTTTTCAAATCTTATTTATACCTATCTACAGCGACATAAATTTTCTGTTCTTGCCTTCAGTTTTATATGTATAATGAAAATGATAGAAAATTTAAAGCCACTTAGTCTTCATTTACATTTTAAGTTAAAATATATGTGTAATTACGAAAATTAATTATAAAGAAATGAAAATATGTAGTTCAAAAACTTCAGAAATTAAGATTGGAGTTTTTTAGGATCTGGAAGCGTTCAGACAGAAAAACTTTTGAAAATTATGAGGTTTCCTAGCTGCAGTTTTAAAAACTAATTAGGTTTTCGACGCTCGATTAATTAAAATTGAAATAATCGCTCATTAATAAATTTCGATAAAAACGTTATTTATACGATATACCAATTTATATATTTAGGTGTCTTCCCCATTTTTCTTTATATGTTTTGTTGTGAAATCTGTTATCAGGTAAAGCTATTGTATGCCTAATTTAAAATTGTTTAAAGGAATTTAACATGCTGGATTTCCATTTTACATAAATTAATGTTTTACCCTTTGGAATAAATCTTTTTCCCAATTGGCTTTATCTCAGTTCCAATCAATCCTTTTTTCTTTCTCATTTCATCTTTTTTCCCGATCAAATTAATCTTTTCCAAATCCAAATAAATTCGCTTCAACTTTTCAAAATCATTTTACATTTTCTTGTAGGAAATAACTCTCCAGATACAGAGGCACAAGGAAATATTTTAGAGGACATGTTCTGAAACTACGCAGTTATGGTAAGAAATTTACTACCTGTTTACTACTTTTACAATGATAGGTCACCACCCCTAAATCTTACAGCCATGCAAATTTAAGTTTTATTATAAAATAAAATGGAAGATATTTTTAGGCCTTCGCACTAAAAAATGGTAATAAAAAGGAACCCAAATGATGACACCTCGATATCTGTCTGTCTATCTGTATGTCACAGTCACTAACATGGGCGCCACTATGTATTTTTTTATGTTATGGAGCATAAGACTTTTTTGATGGAATAGAATGAACCAAAAACATAAAAACCGCAAGCAAACCATCCCCAGGCAACTCAAAATGTTTGCCCGAAAAAATCGGCCGAAACATTCAACTGCATAGCTTGGGGCTAAAAAAATTGTTGCATTGTTTGAGCTTATTTGTAAAGCAGATTAGTACAATCAAAACTAGGTTGGAACAGAAAGAAAAAAGCCGATATTCGGGTACTATCAGAATTAATAGAAACCAGTCAGCTAGCTCTGGTTTGTTGCATTTATTGTTGATTTTGGATAGTAGGAGGGTATTTTCTAAAAAGAATTTCAATTTAAACAGCACCTCCACTGAAATCTGCACTATCCTCTGCGGTAGAAGAATTTCAATTTTCGGGTACTATCAGAATTGATAGAAATTAGTTAGCTACTTAGTTCAGAATTTTGGTATTTGTTGCAGAGTTTGAATAGTACCGCGTCTTTTAAACTTTTGGATTGGTATTTTATACAATAATCCTGGGTTACGCGAGGATGGCCTACAATAAAAGTATGGAATACTATACCATAAATAATGTAGTTTGTCATATCCTCCATACCGGCAGTGTCGACCCTGGTCATTGAATTGGAATTTAGCATAGCATAGCAAAAAATATGTGTTTTCTTTTCTTTTTCCCAGAACATAGGGAATCAGAAAATTCGTTTATTTCACTAAGCCAAGTATAAGTGTATCACGTGAAAGGCCATTTTTTAGATATTCTAAAGTAGTTAATAATCGAAAAAGAGTTGTCATTTAACATTTCAAAGTGAGCATCTCCCCGCTCTTGTGGGGTTGAGAGCGGGCCAATTTTTATTGGATTGAGTTGTTCCCCAAAAACAGATGAAATTTTAAATTCAAATATATTTTATGAATTGAAAGGGTTTTTATGTTATTTGCGTTTTACCCAATGCTCAATAACAACCCTTACTGCCCGTAGATAAAAACTAACATCAGAAATCGATTTGTCGTCCCAGGAAATATCTAAAATGGTATACATATGTAAGTGAAAAGCGTTTTCTTGAGTAGGTACCTTTGGATTATCCATCTCTTATAATAACTCATTCAAACTCACGTAAAATTAGCATTAACAAACAATTTGTCGCCCCGATAAATCATTAAAACCATATGCGGCATGCTTCTATTTAATAATTTGCTTGTGTTGTGCTCCTTTCATATTTTTATTTAGCCAAACACAAATTTTACATTTTGTGTTGTTTCTGATTCTTGGTGGAATCTCCAGATTATAAAGTATTTTCTGGTTTTGGTTATAGGACCATAATTTTAATCTTTTGAGCCTTTTAAAAGTATGCATCTCTACATAACATTATACTTTTTGTGACAATTTCAAAACTAAATTGACTACTGTATTTCATTGATATGGAAAATCGATTTTATTTATTTCGAGATATCGCACATACTTACTTCAAACATCTTAAAAAATATTAGTGACACGAAAAAATTATCGATACTTTTCGGTATCGAGTTCTTTGTGTTCGATACCGATATTTTCTTACTCGATACGTTGCGTCCGATGCTTTTGCTCATAGAGACACCCTCATAGTCGCTGGAACCCATACATTTATTCCGTTTTACTAACGCTTGCGTTGCGAAGCATATTGATAAAATAACTTAAAACTGTTGAAACTAACGAAAAATAGATAAAATGAAAATCAATGGCCCAGTTTATGTGCACGATTTTGGCAGAGCTAAAGCAACAGGCTGTGCTAAATTTATACACATAAACTCTGATTAAAGTAGCAGAGTAGGCTACTGTCTTCGTCCCTCGGGAACTATGCATTTTGTCTGCGATAAAAAGTATCCTATGTTGTTATCTGCCTTTACTTTAGCTCTATTAGCTCTATTAGCGAAATCGGTTTAGTAATTTCAGCATGAAAGAGTAACAAACAGACAGACAGACACACTCGGATTTATAATATTATGTAGGGGACTTTGAAACCACCATATTTATTTTATTATTATTTTTAAAATGCAGCATTAGATTTGAAATCAGTCAACTCAAAAATCCTTCATAACCAATTTATTAAAGATTTTAGTATCTTTTGGGTACAAATACACCAACTACCAAGATTTCTTTAAATTTGCTTAGCTCCTGATGACTTTAAATTATAACTGAAAACAAAACAAAAATTAAAAATAATGGATGTTATAAGAAAACTGCAAGATCCAGTAAACTTTCCCTCATGAAGCGTTTTATTACCCCACATTTTTATATTTATCTATACTAATATTATAAAGAGGTAAAGTTTGTGAGATTGCTTCTAGGAAGTAATCTCTAGAACTACTGAACCGATTTTAAAAATTCTTTCACCAGTAGAAAGCTACATTATTCCTGAGTGACATAGGCTATATTTGATTGTGATTAATAATATTCGAATTCAAGATGACGGACTGCGAAATTTTGAAGTTTATGCGATTTCCACTAAAATTGGTACTTGGGGGTTTTCGGGGTCGCTGCTTTCAACCCGACTGTCAGAATTTACGAAATTGGCAAAGTCATGTTTTTATTAAACTTTATATTTATTATAGGGATAGTTGTGGTCGGGAAACGCCGGGTACGGGTCAGCTAGTTACATATATAATGACGTTTTCCAAACATCCTAATTGAAATAGGAAATAGTCAATAGTAAAACTGTTTTTGAAATTCATAGTTTTTGTTTTTTCATTGCTCTTATAAAAATTAGGATTGATTTTCTTTAAATCGTGTTCAACAAATAACATCGCCTTTATCACTTAAAAAAAATAATATGTAATAATAATAACATTTTTAAATAATTGATTGTAATTGTTACACAGATAATATTTTTCCAATGGCCTTTGGATGACTACTATTATTATTGCGTCTAGACTTCTAACGAAAAGTCTTGCTACGGTTTAGCTAAATTTAAACCACATTATATCCTACACTTCATTAAATTTTCTACTTGAAACATAAGGTAAATTCAACTTTAATGTGAATTAATATAACCCATAGGCGCCAAAGTGGCACAAATTAATTGCTCCTAAATAATTTCTATTTAAATCATTCAAAGCGCATTTTTTTATGGTATTTGGATAGAAGACCTATGTATGGTTAAAATTTTCGGCTCAGAGGTAATGCAGTAAAAACTGCTTCTTTAGCAACAAACTTTCATCATGCACATACAATAGATAAACCGATTCCTACATTTTATTTCATATATCTACATCTACACCAGAAAGGCGTTTTTAAAGGCTATAATTTAAAGGGGCGGTAATATATTACATTTTCGGTCAATACGAAAATATAAATTGTATATTCAATAACATATTGTGCGATTGGGCGGTTCACTAGAAATATTGGGTTAAGTAGTTGTACACATCTGTATATGTATGCATGTAACTACTTTGCAACCGAAAAATCTTCAGTAAATTGCTATTTGGTATGCATAGTTATATTTCCGTGCAGACCATCACGCATACGTAGTTTGAATTAATACATAAATTAGTTGATTTAAAAATAGTATATTTCTGGAATACCGCACTGAGAAAATTGTTTATGAATTTAAGCTCATGATATCAATAATTTTTGCAATATAGTAAGATACTCTATAGTTATAGTTCTGGCATTCCTAAAATAGATGAGAGAATATAGTTTTATAGTTCTGGCATCCGTAAGATATAGTAAATCGAACAATATTTATGGTTCACCCAGAATATAGTTAAAAATTGATTTCAGTGCGAACGCCGAGAACTGTTATACTATTTATCAAATAAGAATTTCACACGATATTTATTGAATCTATCGCTTAATTGTGTTTTGTACTGTTGATGTAGGATTAAACAACTATTTTATAATAAATAATCAAAAAAAAAAACTTTAATACTGCCCATGTAAATTATTAACTGCCCAATGTAACCGCCTGGATATTTAAAAAAAAGCTTTCAAATACTTAGTTACGTCCCATTTGTAAATACGCTTCTCGTCTACGAAAAATGATACTATTATTTTGTTCGCTAAATGGTGTATTTTACGACTTGTTCAATCATGATAAAATTTGAACATGAAAAAGACTTAATTTACAAGCTTTTATTCTTCTTTGTGAAGTACATACTAAACAGAGTTAATTTACTCCAAGTATGTATCTTAAACGCAACTTCCCACTTTTGGAGTTTTTATGGGATTTTATTTACTCTATATAAAGTTTCATTTCGTCATTTTTCGACGTAAGCTAAATTGTAATTTTATTATTCAACAGAAGAAATATCCTAAAGTCCATATGGCTGGTTCCGATTAAAACCAATGTTCAAAAACAACATTTAATCATAAACGTCACTTTTCACCTTAAAACCGAAAACTAAACATTAATAAGTATTCGAATTTTTCAAATTATTCCAACAAATTAGAATACCTGCAACAGTTAATAATTTAATATTTTAATTCCATGAATTCCAGGAAATTTTCAATTAAACATATATATATAAATCGTAAGCGAACATCAAATAACAAAGATAAACCTTATCAAATAAACCAAACACCCCTTAAGCCAAGTCTGGAGGGGTAGGCAGAGATTGTTTACATAAGTATCAATCAGATTTTATCAAGAACCATCAAAAGTTTTATATTCAGAAATTCTTTTCCGAAACTTCATTTAAAGTTACTATAGCCTATACTTTTATGGGGCATATTTTATTGATATTTCATAAATGTTCATTATTTGTGTAATTAATTTTTTATATTTATCAATGTTCTAAAGGCAGCGCAGCATATAATCGAAAAAATGTTTTCTTGAAAAAGTAGATAATCCATAATATTTTATTCGATGCAATGAATGAGTAGTTAATTCAAAGTGCATCTGCGTTAGACAGATGCAAAATGTCATGCCAATAATAGCTTAAAATATATAAATATGTGCACGTCTAAGTTAATTGGAGTTACGTATATCTATAAAAAATTTCATTACTATTATTACAATATGTATGTTTCCAACAAACGTGCAAATATATGCACTTAAGTAGCATCACATTAAGCTAAATACATAGGATTAAATTAAGCACATAAGGGACTTAACCGCGTAAAGAGAGTACTTACAGTTCAGGATGTTCTAGCCCTATATTAATAGACACACTAAACTGCTGATCCGAACATAGTTCTCAGAAATCAACAGATAATTTAAAGTGACAATAGGCTCTTGAGAGGAGTCATTCAGTGGAAACGTGAACTCAGCACTTCTAGGATACGAACTTATTGTGTATGTAGATATCGTTGAACTTGTCTCGTTTTATGACAATTCTATAAAATCAGTAAATAACGACAAACACTAAATACTTTTTTTTTATTATATTATATTATAGTATAAACATGATTATTTGTTAATTTATTGTTGCACTGTTCAAAAAAAATTAAAATTAATTCAAACAACTCCGACTAAATTAAAATTAAATTATTTTAAATCACTTTTCCACCCACCGAAACGGTTGAACCACAATACTCTAATTAAATTGACTGGGTAATTCGTTTTAAAGCAAACATATGAAATTTTACACTGCGTGAGTGGCACGACTTAATGGATGCATGGATTATGAAGGTATGTATAAACATTTCTCGAGTACAGGGAGAAGGTCTTTAAGACGAACGTTCGCTTCCTATGGGAACTATTTCTCAACCGTGTGGCCCGGTGACTCTACTTGTTGAAGCAACAGAATCAACTGAAGCTCTGCCAAACCGTGAGCCATTCCTCTGTTTTGAAAAGAATTTAAGCATTATCCCAAATATCGATGAATTCTCAGAACTCAGTGACTAGGGCTAGGACACCCAATCCAGGTCTAATCATTATTCTCAGCAGCTTGAGTGCTCTGGAAGAAATACGCATGCCCACAGTGCACCAAAAAGCTCAGTACTTACCAAAAACAATTCAGGAAGGAAATCTATGCTTTAGCTGGGGAAAATACCTCCCAAGCTTTTCCTCACATATTTTCAATAAATGGAAAAAAATCGTGTTTTTCAAAACATCACGAAAATAATTTAATCCCTATATTTAGTGAATATGTACTATTATATACAGCTTTTTAAGGGAATTTATAAAATCTTATTTAATAACAAAATTCTCCTAAAAAATTTCGAGAGTTTTACTAACTGTTGAGCCATTACCTTCAAATTTAATATGCCCCAAATCACGTTTATCTTTTCAATTCACAAGTTTGCATACTCTGATGAATCCATTAATCGGAAAAGTACCAAGAAACAAACCTGAAACTACTAATTAGCGAAAACATAATCTAGGATAAAGGCATAAAGCGATAAGTACGTATTAATTTGTGCACATCTGGTGTACTGAATTGTTTTACAACTGCATGTCCTTAAACAATGTTGTTGAATCGAAGCTTCCGTAGCTAAACGTGACTTCACATATAATTACATATATTACGATTTGTACATGACTCCAAGGATTTATACATGTATATTTGTCTCTATAATGATTTTAAAATGAATTCGATTCGCCCAATTATAAAATATTAGGGACTTTGATAAGTTTGGGTTGCTAGTTGGGACCCGAGGTCAATGAGTTTACTCAACTCCCATCCAAAATACTCGACAAATTCGACATCCACTTGATCCTTAATGAAAGGGTAAAAACGATTCCCTTGAAATTTCCTTAAAGGATGTTGAAGGAAATATCATTTTGTTTTGAATGCTTTCAATTTGGCTTATTTTACATATATTATACAGTATGTTGAAAATATCACAGAATACTTAGTCCAATAACTCAAAAAGGTTCTGTTTAATGATTTAAGAAACTGCTTTATCTTATTTTGTGTGAAAAGCCGAACAACTTTTGTCTAAAACACTTTTAAATAATATAATACAAACATATAGCCGCTAATAGTTTGCATTAAAACTATAGTTTCTAATTAAAAAATATTCACTTTTTAAATTTTCCAATATTATGTTCCGCTATTTTTAGGACTAATTTTTACTTAAAGGTGTAAGGTGTGATAATATTTCAAAGAATATCCATTTTAAGGATATTTCGTTTACATAAGTGTGTATGACAACATTACATTTGTTCGCCACAATTTTCAGATTGGAAATTGTGTTAAAACTATAAATTATATTTTCCTTTACAATTTCCAGATTTCCTCAAAATAAACGTATTAAAGGCAAATAACTTATTCGACTTATCGACGGTGACAATGAAATAACAACTCAAAGAAATAAAATATTTGATTTCAATTTCTTTATTTTCAGGAATCTTTCACTGTTTTTTACTTA
Source organism: Eutolmus rufibarbis (assembly GCA_963920795.1). NCBI lineage: Eukaryota > Metazoa > Arthropoda > Insecta > Diptera > Asilidae > Eutolmus > Eutolmus rufibarbis. Next base: position 590,066 of record OY987204.1, read on the forward strand.
AATCGAATGGGAATACATTTAGTGCAAGCATTTAAGAAGTTAAATAAATTAAGAATGATCTATTTTATAAATATCTGAATTTTCGACTTTTTATGAAAATTCTATATCTGGAATTTTGAAATATACCAACATGTTCCAGAAATCATTTTTCTTGAATCTGAACTTCAAAGGCGAAATCTTTTATCTTTAAAATTTAAAATATGTAAATGTAGATTTATTCATTTATTCATTGTTCCTTGTAAATGTGTCATTTTGTAATTTATTTATCATGGGGTAAACACAAAAATGCAAAACAGCAAGAGATATTTCTAAGATTCATGGAAAAACATGATTACCTGGATGCAAAAAGTTTTATGAAAGGAAACGAAAAATTAAATGCTGGAATTTTATGGGACGAGCCAACAATAAATTGTAGAGTAGTGGTCTTCCTTGCAAAAACATTAACGGATGTGTATGATATTTAATTCAGAACGTGTAGAAAAGCTTGGCAATAAATCTTCAATAATAAAGCACTAAATTGATATGAAAATTTATTTATAAATAAATGTATGTTGTATCTGTGAGACCGAGAGGATTGAAATTTTCCTGTAAAATTTCACTGTTTTCTTTGCTTCAGTCTCAAGCTCTCAACGTAGATACGTGAAAAAAAAATCACTTTTTCTCTAAACGTTTTCGAAAATCTCTATCATCTTGTCACTCGAAATGTTAAACACCAATTTTCATATCGAATGAAATAACTAACTTTATAGGAATTAGTATGATTTTTTCGTTATTGCTGATCTTAAATTTGTCCATGCTTACTTGAGTCGCTAGAACTACAAGTTGGTATACGTTTTACTAATTTGGACAGAAATAGGTACATAAAAAAACTTGATTTGTAACTCTTTAACAATTATCGCAAGTATTGCATCAGTTTTTGCCAAAAGCTCTGGAATTGAATTTTCAATCCTTAGTAGCTTTTCTCTCCCACTAGATATGAAAGTAATTGTTACGGTTGTTAGAAGAGTGAAGACTTTTATTAACTCTAATTTTCTTAAAAATTAAAATTTTGTTTATTATTTTGAAGACTTCTGTACTGTTTGAGCATTAACGAATGGTCCCACAAAAAGGGGAATATTAAAACTTTTTAATTTAATTTCATGCGTATTTCTAGAGATATTTTGCAGGCTCGAATTAAAAAATACCATGTAGGTACGTTTGTTTATTTTGTGTCTTTGTGACGTGACTAATTAAGTTTAAACGAGCGATTGTATGCGATAAAATTCCCCCCAAAATTTTGCAGCTAAAAAAGAAAATTATTGTGCAAACAGCTCCTGAACGAGGGGAATATCTGCGCTGTAACAATCTGAAACTTGAAAAACAAATATTGCCTTGCGTTTCAAATAAAGAAGGTGTTGATATAAACCTACTCTTTAAAAAACATCTTCAATTTCATTTCAGTATTTTAAAGTATTATATAAGTTTAAAATGGCAAGGAACTATAAAAAACGTAGTCTTGAAAATGAAAATCACAGAATTAAGTTAAAGCACACAAAATTGCTCGATTGCAACATTCAGAGTCAAAGAGAAAAAGTTTTAAAAAATCTATTTACTCAAGGGCAATTGAGAAAATTAAAAGGCCCAAGCCGTAAATTAAAGTTTAAGGATGACCGTCTTCCGCGATCTCTTTATATTCGACTGGTCCTCGTAGCTACCAACCATTTATTATATTTATAAAAGGGGAATTCCCTTTTCCTAACGACTCAACCTTAAAAAAGGTGTGATGCAAAATTAAATTTAAAACCAAGAATACTAAGTATATTGAATTAGCTGAAAAGTATTTATGATGCAAAGAATAGAATTTGCGTACTACCTTACCCTATGCTTTAATAAAATGAAAGTTAAGTTATACTTCCTACTTCGAGCCTTAAAGTAAATGGTTCGACTTTATATACAAGTTGCAACGATATTCAAAAAGTGGAAACGAGTATTTATTATCATTATGCTTAGCCAATAACTTCAACTTTCTTAAAATCTTGAATAGAGTAACTTATGAAAAATATTTTTTGATGTTGATGTCTGGTAGTACCATTAGTCATGTTTTTTAACAAGAAGCGCCAAGCCAGTGAAAATCCTTGTACATGTACCAAACCTGCCTGCACTCAAATCAATTGAATTTAATGGTAAATAAAACAGCATATTTGTTTCAGGTTTATTTTCAAAAGAATAAGGTCAATTGTGTCACCAAATTTTTAAGATTCAACTAGTTCTAATGACGTTTGACCCAAATTGGAAGATAATTAATGTAGTATTCAAATCTTTTCATTAAGTTTTACTAACTTTTCTAACCATAATCAGATGATTCTCCGTAGTATTCAGATCTCTTCACTAAGTTTTATTAACTTTTCTAACCATAATCAAATGATTCTCCTATCTTAGGTTGTATGCATGGCACAAATGGCTACAGTCTAAGATTATATGAGGTTATGCACCTTGAAGGAAAATTTATTAGACTAAAAGGCGTTTCTATGCCACGGATACGCACCGTTTTTAAAGATACATTTATCGAAAAAGAATTTGATAAATAAATTCTGCCTTGATTATACTCATTACAATTGTTTTCATTAATTACGATTTAGCAAAATTTGGCAATATTCAATTTCCAATTGATTTCAGTCTTCTTAAGCATCTAAAATCTAGGGTTTGGACATACAGAGTGTCCCTTTGGGTTCGTGCAATGTGAATATCACGTCGTTAACTCGACACTTATCGTTAGAAACCACGTCTTGCGTCGGATTCAATGTAGAATAGATGTGAAAATGCATTTCTTCTATAGTACAATTACGACAATTCTAAAGAATCCAGCTTTAATTTTGCTTAAATTAATTAATTTGCTTCGATTCAAATTTAATTAAAGCCTTAAGGGTATAATCCAAAACCAAACAAATTAAAACGCTTGTTAATTTTATGGAAATGAATCCCTTTATAGCAATGAATTCCCGAGAGAAGCGCAAAGACAAAAAATCGCTTTTTGTGGGATAAATTAAGTCTCGGTTCTAGATTTACATAAATGATTTCCATGAAAGAAATGGGATAAGCTAACAAGAAGTAAAGTATATAAATAACTAAAAGGTGTATGTTATTTTTCCAATTTAATATAATCGGGTATAGGACAACAAACAGATTTTAAACATTTAAAATACACATACCTTGTTTATGAAGATTTTTATCTTATAGTGCAGAACTTCTTCTAATGCAAGGTTTTGAAGCGGAGAAAAAGATTTATGTATACTTGAAAAGTTAAAATTTTATTTAATATCGAGCTTCCATTTCACATTCGATTCGCAATTTCATTACAAACTAGAGCCCAAGGGATTCTAAGCTTGGTCGTCAAGAATGAGAAAATATGTAGGCATGGGCGCCTGAACTCTTCATTAAATCTCCACAATCGACAATACAAGATGAAGATACCCTTCTACAGGAGGACGGGTCATCTCAGCACCCAAATCAAAGAGAGATGTCACCTTAGCAATCACCTAAGTTCGCGCCAGCCCTAAATTTTGCTTTGAAGAAAGTTACTTCCACTTCCATCCCTCGTTTCGGCAGGGGTGCAAAATTTGATTACCATCCCAGTAGGTAAATTTTTAGTAGGATTTTGATTTGAAAAAGAAGTAGCGTAGCAATCGCGCACAGTACAAAAAAATTTTAAATTCAAATCAAATTAACTAACAAGGCTTTATACTCCCCGTTTACTAGATGAAAATATGAAATTTTTAGTAGGCAATGATTACTTTTTATTTTTGAAGGAAAACATGCTTTTGTCACTTTAATAATGGTTCACGTGAATATATAAAAAATAGACAAAAGAATGTTCTTACCTGGGTAGTTTTCAGCTATTGGGCCTTCACGTTTCTTTATGATTAAGTATTTTATAGAAATAAAACAAGCCCTAGATTACTGAACCTTTTATGTTTTTATTATAAATTTTATAATTCAATATTCTTTGTAAAATCAGGCTAAATAAATAAATAACAATTATTATAAATCATTTTCATAAAATATTGATACTTTACTTACTTGTGCATACTCAACGTAATTATGTATTATATATCGCGATTATCATTAATAATGTAATATTGATCCTTTCTTTTGTTCCTTACCTGATTAAAAAAAAAATATATGTATTAACACAATAAGTTCTATAATTTTTGTATAATATCACCATGGAATATTAAATTTAAATTAGATATCTTAGAACAAAATTAAGTGGGTTTTGGTATCTAATGAAATTACACAACTCCATTGATTTTGCAAAACTTAAATTCAGACAAAACTTTAAGCAAGTTATAGTCAAATTATTTAATTAATGTGGTCTGTTGCTATTTGCTATATGAAAAAAGTTTGAGTATAGGAAGCAAAAATGTGAATTGATTTGAAATTGGAAGCCTTGTAATGTCTCTCCGATTAAGCGTTTCGAGCCCTTTTTAATTGAGTATGATATTGGCTTCCCATATGCTCTCAAAGGGTCTAGTGGCAGGAAGAAAATGATTAATGGATATTTTGCAAAATTAGATTTGTTATCGCCATCGATATTGGAACCATGTATTTGTTTGTTGTTTGTAAGCTGTTATTGAACGATAAAATCTAATTAAACACTTCAAGCAACAAAGTATGTGTGATGCCTTAGTTTACATAAGCATGTAATATCGTGTTTAATTTTCTTATATCGTTTAAATGACAGATTAACTCGCAATCACTCAATTAAATAATTTTCCAACTGATTTTGAAATAAGCTTTTTACTTAACTATGTCAAAGAAGGAGTAAAGCATGATTTATATACCTTACATACATATATATCCTTAAATGCTCCTTTAGTTATCATTTAATTATCATATCAAGTTTTCAAGATAACGACAATCGTTCGGTGGCGTTTCTTTTAATACGTAATTTCATTTCCGAATTCGGAATGCTGATTTTTGAATTTTAAATTTTTTTATATTAAGTAAAGCAAAACGCAAAAAAAAATAGAGTTAGCATCAAAATCAATTCTCATTTCCCGAATAATTCCTCTTTACAAACTTTTTAACTTCATTAAAAAAGTTCAAAGTATTTTGTAGAGACAAGATTTTAGTATATAAATTTAATATGAAAATGGTAAAATGTTTGAATTAAAACCATAATTAGTGACCATAAATTCTTCAATTAAATGAAATGAACATTTGGGACAATTTAAGAACCAATTCATTGCGTTTTACCCAAAGTAAAGGAATTATTAAATAACCTTTTTTATAAACGTAGCTGAAAATGAAATTTATTCCACTTGGAGCTTAATTAAACCCTTTCAACCAGCCTTTGTCCAAGAACTTAGGCCTCCAGTAAATTTATACTGCTGTGTGTAACATTTTTGTTCTTTAATGAATTAATTGGAAAGGAGGACAGCTATTAAAAATTAGATCTCCTAACCCAGTTGAATTTTATATTAACCAATCCTACTAAAAATAGGCTCCACAAAAATACAGGACCATTAATAACTCAATTAATGTCCCACAAAGCAAATAATATAAATACTAATTTAGTTTGTTAAGTCAAAAATTTAAGCTTAACTTTTTTTCGTTTAGTTTAAGGATTATTTTTGTATAACCACACTATGATCCGAATCTACTTACATTTATTCTAATTTAATATTGGGGATTATCAGTTGTTCAGGGTTCTCCTTGTAGATTACAAATTTTTAATAAATTTATTATTCCAAAATATCAAATCAGCTTGATCATTTACATATATGTAGTTTTAGATTTTCAACATGCGGACGTCAATAAGGTGGACACACTTACGTCATTTATACAACTGATTTACAACTTAAATTCAATACCAGAGTTTTTTAGATTGCATTTAAGAAAAAGTATTCAACACGTTTCTTACTTTAAAACCTAATTGTAAATGGTTCCTCTTACTTTTCTGAAACGTCTAAAGCCTTGTAGGAATATTAATTTAAAGTTAAAAATAGCAATATGCGAAAAACCATTTTCGGTCGTTTTATTCCGCGAGATATTTCAATTGAAACTTTCGAATAGTGACAATTTCTGCCATAATTTTCTGCTTATTTCCACAAAGTTTTGGTAAAAATTGAGGAAAATGATTACCACTAAAGGTATTTGCCTCCGAAAAAATTCTGAAAATAAAGAAATTCTGCGTCAAAATTCGTGAATAGACACTTTTTGGGGAAACAAACAACTATTAAAATTGGTCAATTCAGGGTTTAATAACAAACAATCTAGAGATTTTGTTAATAACACGAAATATTGCAGCATTACATGAAATGCTCGTTAATAAAAATTACAAAACAAAAAGGACCAAGACGACACCCAGTGGGGCACCGGAGTCAATACTAATCACTACAAATACTACATTGACCTAAAATAGAGACTTTCACTTTATAAAAAAATCCAAAACGACGATTTTATTGCTAAGATCAGCTTTAGTGATTCTGGTCAGTCATGTGCTGATTCGTCAATTTTTCTCTTTATTTTTTTAATTTGTACTAAAAAGCATTAAACTTTATCAAGGAAAACCTAAGGCGCCGAAAATATTCGATTTACAGTCCATAAAAAATAATGAAAAACACAACACGTATGACTTGCGTCCGGCTTCACTGGACCATTTGGCGTGAAAAACAGTGCCTACTTAGTGGACAGAAAATCAAAGAGAGAAATCAAAGTTCTTATCCTGAAAAATGCTTCAAAGAGGGACTACAGTAAAAGTTTTAATTTAATATAAAAAAAGGCTCATAATGTGCTTAAGGGAGTAAATACATGAGTCATTAATTTTTTAAGTAAAACCACTGACTTGAAAAACGTGATAAAATCTCTCAAATCCCAGAAAAATGACTGATAACACGAGAAAGGTTGGAATCATTTGCGGGAACAAATTTTTACCCTCGTAGACAACAAGCGAATCAAAGGCAAAATTCACTAACAAACGCACAACATGTGCTCAGCAACCTCTCGTCGCTAATTCGGAAAATCAGGGAAAGCCCTTTACATACTCACAGGAAAATCGTGTCTAGCGTACGAATATAAATAGTTGGGGCGGAATAGACTAAATATTCCTTTGAAGTTTTCTTATCCTTAATAAAATTAGGAAAAATAAAATCGCTGACCATTCGCTGCCATACATCAGTTTCTTCTTATTCGGAGCAGACAACCTTCTCTTACATTAATGCAACTTAGCACAAGAAGAAAATATGTAATGCCATCTATTTATATGCGATGGGCGTTCATGGCTTTGCACAAAACTTAGCCAACCCGAAAGAAGAGGCTATATATGTATAACACAAAAATAACAATATTTTACTAAACAAGTGGCAAATTGGTAATGGAACGTCTAGCTTTTATTCAAGCCTTGATTTTCAGCCTTATTTCAAAAACAAATTCAAACGACGATAAAGGTTATTTTCCCAATTTAATTAAGTATGTAAAAAATTGTCCAACATCAATTTTTCATTTTTAAATTTTTCAATTCCTACACGTTTGCTAAATTACTTCAGTTTCAGTTCAAATTAAGTATCCCAAAAATATAAGCTCCATAGGCAACTATACGATGCTTTATTATACTCGGTCTATCCAATATTTTTTTCAGATTGAGTGAAAAACTTGTAATGTAATTTTGATGTTGAAAAGGTGATTGGATGCGATGAATAACAGAAATGTTTAGCCAGTTTTAGTTGTTGATATCAGATAATAGACTGGAGAATATAACGAACATATTTCGTTTTAACATCTTACATTAAATGGAATGAAAAAAGCGATCCATATTTTTAGTGATGTAATTAGATACATGTTTTGTACAATTTTTCATCTTTAACATAATGACCAAAAACGCTTCTTTTTATTACAATTATTAAACGCTGAGATATTTTTTTCGATTTATTTTTTATTATATTTTTCATTAATTTAGTTCGCAAAATGGCAGGTAATTCTACTGGAAATGTTTAAGTTATGAAATTTCCTATGTAAAAGATTATATCTCAGGACAGGACTAAACTATTTTTAAGTAATTCATTGACTAATTTAGGTAACCGGAAGCTAACACTTCAAGTCATTACTTATTTACACTCAGGGCAATCAATTCAAAAAGCTTTTAGGCTTTTGATTTAGCTTCGTAGGTAGTAGCCTAAAATTTGATAGATAAATAATTGATGCATTCATATAGAAAAGCAAAATAATGCTCGTTTTTCGTGTACTTAAATATTATTGAATTATTAACAACTTCGAATAGGAAACAAACACCAAAATGTACGAAAATCGGTGAAATTTTGAGCTTTTGAATTTAGTGCAGTTCTGAATTGGCACAAGGCTTAATACTGCTAATTTTTTTATGGCTTTAACTTTTTAACTAACTTTTGCTATTTTTGAAAGTCAAATAATTTTTTCGAACTACATGTATATTAACTTAACTTTGTTTAGGTACTTAAAAGCAGAGCTGTAAAAAAAGTACTACCATTACAATTTACAATTAGCAGTACAACCAAGGCAATTACAATTAGCAGTGCAACCAAGGCAAATTATTAGTACCATTACCAGTATTGGTACTTCAACAAATTTAATTGCCAGTATAGTATAATGGTGAAGTACCTACACAAATACTTGATAATGATAATAAAATACTGATAATGGTATTTGTAATTTTTCTTGCTTGCATTACTTGTAAGTACTGAGTATAGTAATGCATTCTAAAAATAACGCATTATTTTCCAGCTCTGGTCTATTAAGTCTATTAACACAAACACTTTTAAGAAAAGTCTCTTTTATTAAGTCTATTAACACAAACACTTTTAAGAAAAACACACAATTTAAAGCTCCCATAGAAAATATAATAGGAATGTACGGGCTCGATTATTTTATAACGTCTTGATTTTAACATTTTAGTGCAATCTATGGTAAATTTTAAATCTTTATGATAAAATTGAGGATTTTCCTATGGAAGCTGACATGATTTTCTTTCTATGGTGACTGTAAATTGATCAAGATTTTTTGAATAGGGTATAACATAAATATGGCCTATACACCTTTCATCATTTTTTATTCTGTAGATTGAGAATTTGCGGTAAAACTTTTCGATTCTGGCGGAAGATAGCACTCGTTTTACTCGCCCAAAAACATTTGACTCTAACATACGAGGAAAAGTAAGATAAATGGGTCGCAGTATTGATTTGTACAGAATATAATCAAAGCAATTCAGACGCAAAACTGAAAGCTAATTTTAAATAAGTATCCTGAGTTTAGAAAGTACTTGAATTTCGGTTAGGGATATGAATAAGGACTTAAATATGTTAAAGAATACAAAAGTTGCAATTATTTCCAAAGAAATAATGTTCTTCCACATACGTATGTATGTGGGAATGAAATTCACTAATTTGATAAATTTTTGAGTAACTAACTTTGTTCTCCAATAAATCTTCATCAAAGCACGTTTACTGCATACATAAGTAGCCTCCCAAAGCGAGATAAGAGCTGCTTTTAAATTCCTCATTCTGCCATAAAGGAGGCAACGTGTCACAATTGATTACGGAAACAAATCTTCATCTTAACAAATCATCCTAATACATCAGTCAGTAAAAGTGATATTTCTTGGTTTATCTTTTCTATTCTTTAAAGAAAACCGCAGTGCTAAACCATTCCGCTCTGTGAATAAATTTCTGATCAGTTAGGAGTAAATAACTAACATAAAAATATCTGAAAATCATTCTCGAAAGTGAAACTCACCCAGGCAAAAGTACACTTAGGCCATCGAAGTGAAAATAATAAGGAAGGAAAATTTCCTTTTCTTTCGTCCATAGACCTACACTTCCAGCTGCTACATTTATTATCCCACTAAAATTCCCTCCGCAAAATACCTTTTCTTAGGCACTTAGCTTATTCCTGTGCGATTTTTATTTTATTGGATTTCTTTTTTTTTTATGTTTTGCTAATTCAACGATTGATCTAATAGTACTTTTAGCATTCTCTGTATTGTGAAATTGATTTCCACTTAACTTGGAATCTTGCTTATTAGGAACTAAGGCCTCGTCAATTCAGGTATGTAATTTTGTTTTATATGCTCATTTAGTTTAGTTAACCGGCAACACTTCGGACAGGCAAACTCTTAACAGGTTCGTTGGCTTTTAATGCCCATTTAGTTCCTGGAAAGCTAAGCTAATCCGCACAAGACCTACAAAAACCCGGCACTCTCAATGTTTATTTTGGAGGTATTAAAATGTATACTTTATTTTTAAATTGGTGGACGATTCATACCCCAAAATTTCCTAGGTAAAATGATTGTACGGCGCATAAAAAGGGTAATGAAAGGTATAAAAAATACTGTTGCCACACTTAAAAACGAAACAGATATTAGGCAAATCACTCGACTGAAGATATAAAAAAAAATCCTAGTCATAATAAAGGAGAAAGGTGAAACTTAGACTCCTTAATATTTTTTTTAAACGGTTGAATATACTTTCAACAAGCAAGCTCTGTCACGCCCGGAAAAAGAAGGGTGAACTTTGAAAATTTTCCAAAATGTGAATATAAAAAAGATTTTTCACTTTTCTCAGTAATTAAACTAATAATGTCATTAAATTGTGTTGAAAGTTTCAATTTTATTAAAGAAACAATTTTAAATAGCATAGTAATTTGGCGATAAAGTGTAATACTCTGGACAGACTATAAACGAAATTTAGAATTACGTTAATTTTCATCGTCAAAAAGATCTTGTCATCTTGGAATTTAAAAAAAAAAAACTTAGACGCATATTCCATCAAACATAGATTTTGACATAAGGAAAAACTCTCCAAGTGCGCGGCAGACTACGCACTGAGAGTTCCGTACTATGGAAAACCATAAAAACTATATAAGAAATTTTAATCATGATCAGAAATTATCTCAACTTAGTGATCGATAATGTGAAATTTCAATTCTTTATTTTAAAGGAAAATTTTAGATGCGTGTTCGTGAATTCCTCACAACTTTTTTTCTATTGTATAATACACTATTTTTAGTGTTTGTTGTTTAAGTACAGTGTATGAGTAATATTATACATAACTTACAGCCATTCCATACAGCCATTTTCAGTGTAGACCCGGTAAGAAAATGTGTCTAAAAAAAAACAACTTTGGTAGGGCATCAAAAGTTTATTTTATGTCGAATATTAAAAATAAAAACATAGAAGCTAGATGCCTGTAACAGATGGACAGACGGACAGACAGACAGACGGACATATCGTTGGCACAACAATAGCGACAATCACGTTTATTATTTATTAGTGTCACTGAATAAAAATCCAAAGAAAAAAGTTATGGAGGATTCTCTGATATTAGGATATGTTAATAAATAATAAGTATAAACTAAATATTTATGTATATTTGTTTTGACATTTTACACACAAAAGTACATATATTTAATGAGAACAAATTCATGAAAATCATGTAAGTCTTTTATTTTTTATTTTGAGTTTTAAATCAGGCAAAGCCTAATAAATTTTATACGAGTAAGAGCACCGAAGCTGTTTAGCTCCTCTGATATTGTTTTCCATCTAATCTTTTTAGTTCAATCATCATAATTTCCTCGTTTTTCTCCATAATTTCAACGAATCATTTAAATTGATGTTAGTTACTTTTACAACCACAATTAAAAAAACTCACATCTTTTATGCGCACAATTCCTTTTAATCTCCTAGCCCTCTTATTGTTTTATTTTAAATAACATCTACTAGAATGTAAATTTAAAAGGGTAGAGTCCTTTCTTTCAATTTCCGAAGAGGTAAAGTAAATAGGCTAAAAGACTTACTTGAAGTTTTTATTCATCTTCAACAAAAGTTTGAAAAGATTTAATCTTCTATGTATAAGTTTATAAATGCGATTTATGCAGTTTTTGCATGTGGTTTGGCAGAATAAAACTTATTAAGTATATTGATTATTTTATTACTTTCTGAACTCTGATAAGAGCGTCAATCTATTTGTAAATCATAATTCTGTACATGTTTCTCAAACATAAATAAAAAAATCATAAAGTAATATAATATAATATAAATTTCGAAATTTAGAAATATTATTAACTAGTAATTAGCACTAGAGTTTAACATCAAATTTATTCCGATAGAGGATTTGGCGCCACAGCTAAATAGCAGAAAACTCCCCCCTCCGGGCATCTTTTAACGGTCAAAAAAGCACCACCATCGGCAGTTTTATGGACAAGCACCGGTCGCATCGGCCCTATGAAAATAAATTTTCGCATTAAGTCCGGGACCCATTTGGAAAACGCCAAGGGCTCCTGCTGAAGGTTCTTTACGACTATAAACTCTTTTAATAATACCTGCTTTAGGCAGATCCGGACACTTTTCCACCATGAAATTGGAGAGCACCTCGGTTAATGGAGCCAATTCCCCGTCAGGTGGCTCGTATTTAAATGGCACGCAAAATAGCATGGGTTCGGAACTCAAAATTATCCTCAGGAAGTGAATATATTCGTTCCTGATGCGTGCCATTTCCAATTTTGTATCGTCTTGGTGGCTCAGTTTTCTCACCCACTGCATTGTTTTCACACGGTCTGTGTCAGAGGAACATAAAATAATGTACATGCTTTGATTAAATTATATGCATGTATAATTTACGTACGTACCAAAAGGATCGTTAATTTTAACACTCAGCCACATGACTTGTCTCACTGCTTCGGTGAACTCCCTGTTGAGTTTATCTAAATAGGCCATTACTGCTAAAGAGCTAATTCACGTTTCCGATTTACAAAATAATTTCAATCTCTAGAAAATTGTTTATGTCAAAATCACACTAAAAACAGTGGTTGCTTTATCCAATGAAGTATGGACGCAACACTAGTGAATTGAAACGAATTTAAAATTTATAAGATTTTTTATACGGACGACTGATAGGGTGATTTTATAGAAAATTTAAAATTTGAAAAGGACTGTATTTCAACAAAGTGAATCAAATAAAAGATTAAATCTCTAACACATTTTCTACAAAGTCATTACAATGATGTCTTATTGTTTAACCCTTTTATTTTATACGATTCGACAAATTAATTCAATTATGCACAAAAGGGTAGAAAATAACTCCTTGTTCCGTAATGATGATGGTTTTATGTGATTGAAATAAAATCGTGGGGCGCCTCATTAATTCGATTGAACCCTACGATTTTAATTTAATTACAAGAAAGCATCAAAATAACGGAAAAATTCTAAGGTTAAAAGAATTATTTTCCATATTTTATTGTGTAATTAATTGCTCATCAAAATATGAATTCTAGAAGTCAACAGTTTAGATTTTTTATCTGTTTGTTCCTGAAAACCTTGACTGAATTTCAATCTGGTTAAGTGGAACAAATGGCATTGGGACAAATCGTAGTTAAGTTGAATGTATAAAAGGCTGCGCGCTCCATGGCTCTTCCTTCTTTGCGATCAACTTTCAGCCAGGGTGAGTCCGAGTTAAGAGCTATACATGCATTTTGGTCAATTTAGCTTCACACACTCGACTCAAGGTAAGCAATTCTTCAAAAAAAGTGACAGAAAACACTAACGGGTGCGGTGTGGGAATTAAATTATTTGTTATTTTGTTTCTGGGTTTCGATGCGTTTTTCCTTGCAATAGTTTAACTGATTAAGTAGTTTGATTTGCGATTAATAAAATATTAATATTAGAATATTACGCCTTAAAGAATATTCTCCGTGCGATTGGTTGTTTAATTGTTTTAAGCCGAGGTATTACCGGAGCATGTCATCAGCAAAATAATGCCTTACGGTCGGTATCTTGCTAAAATGCAACTCCGACATTCTATGCAGCCGAGACTGTTTTACAACCAAACGCAAATCAAGGCGAGTTGAATTAATTTTATTCTGAATTAACTAAATTGTATTTAGAGTTGAAAATATTTTATTCTGAATTAACTAAAATGTATTTAGAGTTGAATTGGTTTTATTCTGAATTAACTAAATTGTATTTAGAGTTGAATTGGTTTTGTTCTGATATTTTTCCAAATTAACTAAATTGTATTTAGAGTTGAATTATCTAATTTTTCTAATATTCTTCCAAATTATTATAACTAAATTGTATTTAACGTTAAAATTAATTTAATTAAATGTAAGTAAGTTTGTGTTTGCTTGATGAAGAAAAAATAATTATCCTTTTCAGGTCCCGTTTGTTTGGTATTATTTCGAAATTTGGGTTTGGAATTCAAACCAAGGTTCTTCATCGAAGTTTGTGACGTGGCTTAAATTAAAGCTTCAGTCCTAATCTAGGAATAACAAATGCAACTTATCTCTATAACCCTTTTTACACATATTGGCGAACAAGGTTTCCTTGAGTGTGCGCTTGCCATGTTCTTTATGCACCATCCATTGTATGAAATAATCAGTTTATGGAAAAAAGTCAAATTCACGGATTATCTCGAAATGCTTTGAATCCTTTAGTATTATTAGCTTTTATTTAAGGTATGGTACTAGCTCCTAGAAAAATTCGTTATTTTTTTAATGATTTTTTATATACATATGTATATAAAATATTAATTACACTTTTTAACCCTATTTTTACTGAAAACGGAAGAAAATTGAATATTTTTATTTTTGAATTCGTAATCTACGGAAAAAAAATCCTACTGAAATGATCTGCTGTTTGTTTGGGCGCAAATTTGGTGCTATCCTGTGTAATATACTTATTAGTAATTTTCATTCAATTTTCACCAAATCTTGATTATACATATTTGATAAAATTGGGAGGATTAATGTTAAATTTGTACCCCATACTGTTCTGTAGTTGATCTTATTAGCACGTATTTTTAAAACGCTTGCAATCGAATTTTAACTACAATTAAATTTTTTAATATACTCAATTAGTACAATTTAAATTTTAAAATATGAAAAATTAAAGCACAATCCACTACCAAATGGAAAGATTTTTTTACAAATTGTTAGCTCTTATCCTAAATACCTAAAGTAAACTGTTCAACAGCGCTTAGATAATATTAGCATGATAGAAACATTTTATGGACAATTAATTGTTTTTATTATGACATATGGATTTATGAATCCAAAAACTAGCCCCAACACCAGCCAAATGAAAAATGAACAACGGATATTAAATAATTTCAGGCAGGATTTTCCTATGTTCTAAGTTGTGGGAATTCGACGAGTGGTGAGTGATTATTTGACATATTTGCCTCACTTGGGTATCAACAGCATTTCTGAAGAGGTAAAACACCCCAATAGCAACAAGGCGGACAGAACTTTTGGCTGTTTTCCCCTGGAACTTAATTAATATCGGATCCGCTTTTCGTGTTTTTGGCAGTTTATTATTGATTTACAAGGGGTGTATAAAATAATGAGGATGATATTCCCTGATAACTGATTAGATAGCAAGTTAATATGTAATTAAAGTGGCCCCAAAGAAATTATTTTTTATACCTACTTTATTAAAGGGTTATTTTGGACTTGAAAATAAGACAATTTATGTGAAAATAATTGAAAATTTATTTTATCAAAATTAAGGTGATCTATAATTTTGATTTATTCTTTGGAGCAATTTTGCTAAAATATATCAATGGAATTTGATTTTAATAAAAAAAATTTTTTTTTTTTTTGTATAGTCCTCTGTAGTTTTAATCAAAAACCTTCAGTTCGCGGAAAAAATTTAAGAATCTTTTATGTAGAAAATTTTATGATGTAATTTCAAAAATAAACATCTCGCAATATTTATAAATTTTTCCAGATGTCACTATTTGCAAATTTCACATCAATACTGATTTGCTGGGAAATCTGATCCGGATCAAATCATCAAAAAATACGGCTAATATAAAGTATAAAGAAGATATGTACCTACATTTCATTTAAATCTAGTTCTTTTAAATATGAAATAGTGTGCACTAATTCAGAAAAAGTAGTTTTTTAAATATCTTGATCTTACATGTATGTGCCTTTATCTTCAACTTCCACTATTATTATGATATAAATTTAAAATAATTCAAAATTCATTAAAACAATGCTTTCATTACAAACACATCCATTATAAGTTAAGAGTATTTTAAATTTTGAATTCCCTACTTTTAGCGCTATAGTAACAAAAGTATATTTAACAAATAAATTTCCAATTTCGAAGCCTTCAATTAGGTGATGATTTTTACAATTTAATACTTTTATTATGTATTTATTTTTTGCCTTTTGGACTGTAGCGAATATACATATATTTATTTTTTCTGCTTTGAGATAATAAATTCTATAAGGGTATTTGTTCGTGCACTAATTATCACATATGTTTGTGCATAGTTGTACCAAAGAGCAAGTTGAATGAGTACTTATAAATAAAAATTCGTTTGAGGAGATACATTACAGACGACACAAATATTTATATTAGTATTTAAAAAAAATTTATGTGATATACAGTCACATCAGAAATAAATTATGCAATTAAGCGTAACCTAATTAGCAATCGTCGCAATATTCGCTTGAAGCTGGGTTAAAACTAAATTATCACTGCTTGTCAGTCATCACTACGAAATAAATTCCTTCTGTAGGTGTATATTGCAAAATCTCTTCAACGACCGGAATATTAAATGAAAGTGCTACATTCATTTGCGCGACTCGAAAACGAAGTTAACATAATCAGAAAGGCCACAGATTATTTGCTTACAAAACTCAACTGATTTGGCTCATAGCAAGCTAACAACGTTATCCTCATTAAGAAATATTTGCTGAGTTTGAAATTATTATATTTCTGTTAAATTCAAGCAAACAGTCCAAAATTCTACCGAGGCGCTCATGTCATTTGGATCGCCCCAATTTTCGTTGGCTGTTCGCATTAACTACTTAATTTTCATTAACAAGCAGTAAACTTTTCGCACATAAAAAACAACTCGTGATACCTGACCCCTCAGCAGAGAGGCAGTTTATTTCACCTGACCTAAAACTGTGCTCACTTTAATTCTTTTGGGACCTTAAATGCTCCCCCTTAATGGAATTGGAAACTTACGGGGAATATGTAATCTGAAATTTAATCTTTCGCCCAATCTGACGAAGTTTTAAATGCCTTATTAGATAGAATTACAAGTGGTTTTAATGCTAGAACATCTCTCAAAGGAGGTGGCGTTAACTCCACAAATAATTTTATGTTTTCATGATTTTGAAATTATTAATTATAATAATTAATGAAGGGATATTGCAAGAATTAGAAAATTGCAGAACCTTTGAAAACTGTTGTAGCAATTATAAATAAGGATAAGGCTTAAAGTTTTGCGTGTTGTATAAGTAAAATAATTATGTAGTAGATGCTATTCAATTGAATACCTCTCAAATGTTTTAATTTGTCTGAATTTACCATATGCCCTAGTAATTGACGCAACAAATTAAACGTTTATACTTTGACTTAGGTACGAACTTGCTTGTTCGTCACAGAAACTCAGAATGACGACGTTGTGACTCAAAGTTGATTTCAATAATATTTAAAACTACCACGTCTACCACGATATTTTTTACACATTTCAATTCACCTAAGAGTAAAGAAATCCACAGGGATTAAAACTATAGAGAAAATTTACTTACAAATTTGACTATTTTCAAGGGAGCGCACATATGTATGTAGATTAAGATGAACATTTAAAATGAAAATGTTGATACGAAAAAAAGGATTATTACGTATGTACTAATATTTATATATAATAATATAACTATATATATAATATAAAAATATAACTGGATTCAATCAAGCTAATTTTAAAATAAATCGCTGGAATTGCAATAGGAAAACTCTTCCGATTCAAGGTAATTTCCTCTCTATTTCTATTGTCCCTTCTTTTTTTTCTGTTCTACTACTCAATAAGCATACCCAACCGTGGCTTAAGCTTAGATTAATAACTTCTAATTTCACATCATTGTTTTAAATAAAACAAAAAAAATTCAAAATAAGTTCTTAATTAAAAAAAATAAAATAAAAAATAAAATCTAGCTTTTATCGTATTCTACTCGTCGAACCCTTTCATTTGATACCCATGTCAAGGGGGTTGTAAAGAAAAGGATAAGCCGCCATGTTGGATTTAGAACGATATTAAATATCGAGTTTCCGTAAGTGTATCAAATTTCATCTTTTTCCGATAACGGGAACTGGTTCAAAAATGACTTGCAAGATTTGGCCTAAACATACAAACATGTTTAAAGCTTGTAAAAAGCTTTTCTGTTTCAAGGAAACCACATGACAGTGGATTTTTATGACTTTTGGTAAAATGATCATTGGCAAATTTCAGGGCAAACTTAATTTTTTACATAGAAATAACCCTCTACATTTTGTAAGGTTTTTAATTTCTTGAATAAAGCTTTTAATTGGTCACATTTTTTTAACTTTTCCCTAGTTGTCGACATATTTTGGCCTATATATATTGAGCATCCTCCAGTGTTGACGCAATATTGATGCCCTTTTATTTGTGAATAAATAACAGCTATTTAATGGCTTCAATAGCAAAATACATTTTATATTATGTACGTATATTCAATGGGTCTGATGTCACAAAAAAAGCACGAATACTATTTTCCATGATCTCAAGTATTTTTGGTCCAATCAAGAAAACATTTTCTTTACCATAACCCTATAAAAAAAATCAATAGGTGTTACGCCTAAGGATCGAGAAAGTCACCCTTGTATTCGACAACCAACGTCTATTCATCACTTTAGAAATTGAGTGAAAATAAAAAATGTATCAATATTGCTTTGTTATGAGGGATCAGTGTTTTCCGGCTGAAATACTTCCATTGCGAAATAATTGAAAAATCCCGAAAGTCCATCACTTAAGATAATGGATTACTTTATACTTATAAAATTTCTGCTTCTGTCAGGACAGGACAGGAATAAGAATTAGAGGAAAATCTTTTGCTGGGAAGTACAAAACAAATGCTTTTTTTAAAAAAGTTCTTGCTTGTTTTTATATAAATATTGAATTAAACGTAAGAATTTATTTTGGCGAAAATAGGTTTACTACAAAGTAGAGAAACTGTCTTGAAGTTAATACATAAAACTTCATTTTTGTTCATACAGTCCAATGTGCCTTTTTAAAAAGAATAAGATATTTAGTTTTGTGAATAACTTTTTATTCCTTAAAAAAATGTAACGTACATACGTTTCAGAATAAAGAGTTATAAACTGCGAGGGGTTTGGCTTACTTCCTAACAAGGGTTAATTCCAAATTGTTCAGAAACTATTTTTGCTACAGTGTTCGTTATAATTTTCATACCTATGATACTAACTAAATGCTACACTCAGGAAGTTTTTCAAACGTTTTGCATCAAGAGTTTAGAAATTAGTGGTAGGGACAAAAAAACGGACTGAGGTTATTATCACAATCAATTTCAAAAAGCCGACACACCGCATACATACATATTATAATATATAAAAACATGATTTTTCTACAAAAATAGTGATTCTTTGAAGAATATTTTCAAATGCTGCTCTAAATTATATCAAATTTTAAAATTATGAATATTTCTTAGGTATATATGCCAAATATTGGGAATAAAGAAAAGGCTTATCGGGTTTTTCTACATAAATAAAGTTTTTACCCGTCATTTTATTGCTGTTCTGATTCTACGTAAAAGTTCAAACTTATTCAAGTTATAAAAATAGGGTTTACTTAGGATCATCCGAGTCATCTTTTAACAAAACTTGCGTTAATGTTGTGCCATACCATAAAGGCAAATTAAACTTGAAATGAAATATGGTCTATAGATATTTTTGAAATGTATGTACAAAAAAAATGTGTAAACAAAAAATAATTTAATTTTTCAAAGGTAGTTAAACCTTTTTTCAAAAACAGGGAATGAAATCAATCACTTGCACTAATTTGAGTTCAACAAATTCTTTTGCATTATATTTGATTATTTTTCTGAAAAAGATTAAAAAAACTGTTACAATAAGCAAATAATTGTGTATTTTATTATACATTCATATTTTTACCAGACAAACATGCCTCACTTATCTATAGTACATACTCTAATAAAAATTAAAAGCTACAGTGTTTGCTAAAAAACTGGTCAAAAAGTCAGAAAACAGAAGCGAAAAAACGATACTATCAGACCATACCTACATAAATATACATTAATTATATTTTGAGTACATATTTAGAATTTTTGTAAACTTTTACGCAATTTGAAACTTTAAACGGCATTTAGTTACTTAAAGTTGTTCACAAAAATAATCAAATTAAATCAATAAAAGAATTTATTGACTTCAAACAAATGCAAGTGAATTAAAGTGAATCCACCTCTAGAGAAATACAGTCCCAGTAATGCATTATTTTGTAAAAGAAAGCGCTTGCCTTCTTTAACATTAATTTGAGGAATAGGGAATCATTTTGTAAATTCAAAAGTCTTAAGAGGAATGAAAGAATAGAAGATATGAATTCTTCATTCCTTTAGGCGAAAAAAGAGGTTTTTAATCAATTTCTGATCAAAAATATAGCAACCTAAAAATAGGTCTTGACTTGTTAACATATTGATTGAGTGGTACGCGATGAAGTACGTTCAATGATCACTAAGCTGCTAAATGAAAGATGTATATTAGTAATTTTATAAATAAATTCTTAATATTTAATAAATATTACAATAAAAGTATTGTTACATATAAAATAGGTAAATACGGATCACACTTTAGATTCATGTCTGAACTATCGACTTACACCATCCAAACATGGCTAACATTTCACCAACATCCCTGCATGATAGAAAGTTGCTGTATGGCACCACATCCCACAGTATTTTGCATATAATCAGGGAAATTACTTTGCAAAACACGCATTGTGTTGCGGCTGTAATCAGGTAAGGCATGCGTGGCTAGTTGACATGTTGGCGACCTGTAGACAACCTTGAAATTTGCTACAACAAAAGGTAACGTAGTGTCCCATCGGTATACTTCCGACTCCCCTTCGTATCGGAAGAATATTGCTGATCCATTATCAGTACCAATTATCACAATTCTTCCAGGTTTTGCGCCAACATCTAAAAATAATGTTATTATTAGGAATAGTCTTGCAATTATGAAAATTGTTAATAATTTTCTTACCAGTAATTCTTCCATCAGCGCAACCTGTCTTTAGATATTCTGTCTTAATTGAAAACATTTTTTTCGAACTTAAATATGTGAAGTATAAAATAGTACTGCCACAATTCTGCCTGACTAGGGCAATGTAAAGGACGTCGCGACGTCCACATCCAGCTGTTACTGCTTTCGGAAGGACAATCCTGAAACCTCTATCTGCCTGCATGTTATAGACTATAATTGCTCGGCTTGCGGCGTCGCTTACATAAACAAAGCAACATCCGTCGAGAGTATAGTCCACTGCTAAATATTGAAGTCTAGAGTTTGGAACAGTGAGCCCAGACAAATCAATCGTCTTGAGAATATTTCCAGTTTTTACGTTAATTGCAACAACCTTTGGAGGGCATCTCCTAATGGGGGTTTCCAAGACGTTTACAACACCTGTGTCTAGGACCCACAAAATATCATTTTGATCTACCACCAAATCGACGACGGACTGTAAAGCTTTGCATTTCCCTTCTTCCTGCATGGTCCAGCAAGGAAAGGGTGCAAGAACTGTTTGGCATGTTCCGGGCTTGATAACCGTCTTAACAAGGGTTGCAGGGATGCCACATTTGTAACGCGGTAGTGCCAAAAACGCGGTATCCCTCACGATTTGCGCTCTAGTGGCAATAATGTGCTTGCTGATGTATTTCCCCGAGCTCTTAAAAAGCGATTTAGTCGTTGTGCAAGGCCAATCAAACTGTCCTCCCTCCCACTGAACTGAAGGGAGTTGGGCGTAAATCCCATCTGTGGGTAAATTGCAATAAGGCGTTTGTTGAACGGAAATTGCACAGGATGTGGCCAAAAGCAAATAAAACGATTTAATCCACATCTGGAAAAAATGATATGAAACAGAAATTTATATATAAATACTTTTAAAAATATACTATTGCTTAAGGCTTACTGTGTTCGCCTAATGTCTACGTGCCCAGCTTAATCAAGACAAGACGCCAAATTGACTTCATTGGAAAATCTTTTTACATCCATATATATAAAACTACTGACAAAGCGTATTACCTTCGCAACATGTTTGTTTTTACTTTTTTCCAAAAATCTTTACATTAAGTTGTCGTGTGCTTTCGACAAAACATTTTTATTTGCATTTCATTCTAATCGTGAACATCTCGCTTTTACCGAATCAAGATAAACTGCGACCCTTAAAAGATGCTCTCAAAGTCATGCGATTCGTGCCACAATCAAAGTGTACGAAAATAATATGTAGTAAGTATATTCGGCGCCATAAGTTCACTGCACGTGCAGCGCATTTTATCGGCATCATTTTATAGAATATCCACTAACAATTTCATCGCGTGAGCTATTTGCACTGAGTGCATTTTTCTGTTATCAAGCATGGCTAAGAGTACTTATGCCTATACATGCGAATATGAAATATGAGGAGGGTTTCTCACGTTTTATTACATTACAGGAAAGAAAACCAACATTGTGTTTAACCTTTGAATCGAAATATCACTCATAAAATTTATTATTTATTAATATACACCCAAAGAAGAATATTGAAAGTTAATATTTATTATCAAGTATGTATTAGACAAATTATATTCATTCACACATTGACATAATAGCTTCGTTCTGATTTAAAATCAAAAAACTCAAATAGATTTTACAACTTCCACAATAAAAACAAAAAATATACAACATACATATATATATGTATGTATCATATTTATTGGCTCATCAAAAGATGAAGGCATCGTTTCTGATTATGCAGTAATAGCAAGATGTTTTTCATTTAAGTATAGACACATAGTTTCTGAAAGATTACCTTCTCGGAGCTCTATAACTTCAGTATTTTTATTTAGATTATATAAATTTTGCAGAAATTTTCTTCAATACTTCAACTAGAAGATTATGTAAAAAATGTATTGATTCTTTGACCAGAAAAAAACAAAGTCTCTCCGTCAGTTATTGTACTTTTAAAGAGCCAATGTTAATTAAACTTTACGATACTTTGAGATATTATAGTACATAGCGATCTGCAATTAATTTTGGATAAAAATTCTTTAATAAAGTTGCTAAAAACCTCACAAATTCATATTACTTACCTTTGAATTGAATTAATCTTTCCGCACATGACTTCAAAATAATTCGTTTAGGATTTTCTATCGGACTATTTTAACCAATTTGAACGAAAAAATTAATTGAAGTCAAATGTAATTGAAATGAATTTGTTAAAAATTTAGGTACTTTATTAAGGAGTAAGCTCTTTTCGTTTCGATTCGAACGGATTCAGGAGTTGGACGGTTTGAAAAAGGCCGTAAACAACTTCAAAAAATAGGCTTCACTCAAGACCTTTTTCAATTCCAACCAAATTTCAATTCGGATGAAAGTAATCTGCAAGAAAAAATTGCTGTATACTCAAAATGCACGGTTGAACTACATCGTACCATTTGATTGGACTAAATTAACTGAAATAAATTGCTGAAAACATGGAAAAATAATAAAGATGAAATGCTTTATACAAACAAGTTTTTTAAGCTTTCTGCCATTTTGGTCTAACAGAATCCAGAAAAAAGATTAATAATTTTTACACTAACGAGCTAAAATTTTGCGTTCCCACAAGGATAAAAACGAAAACCATTAACACACTTTTTCGCTTACAGCAGGTACTCTTTCCACATACTTAAAGTAGTTTTTTTTTTCTTCATATATATGTATATGTATGTATTATTATCTTTTATCCCTGAAAAAACTGTTCGACGAGATTATAAAATTCACTTTTAATGCAATAGCTAGAAAATTTCTATCAGGATCTTTTTTATTTCATAAGTTATTTCTTTATGTTAATTGTCTAATACGTCTTTGTTTTCTGAAGTCTCCTCGTCTAAAAAGGAATCGCTAGGAGTTCTCCGTAAGGAACAAGCTATGGCACGACACCTTACAATTCGTTGCTTGCTTATATCTAATATTTTTAAGATCTTTTATAATCGTTGGAAGAATTTTCGTAATTTCTTCTGCTAACACAGACCCACAGAATTCGAGACCTGCATACTTCGCTCAAGCATTTAAATCAACAGAATTCAGGTTATCATAAACAGTGTTAAATGTAATAAATGAAATGTTAAAATCCTTTCATGGATAACTAAATGGTGTCGTCGACTAATTTTTCCAGCATTCCAAACTGAATTCCTGATGAAATTATATCTACACAATATTATTGTATAAAAGCCTAGAAATTTCTCGGAAGCCACGAGTAGACGTTGTGACTAAAGGATAACTGACTGTAGCAATAAGCTTTCCTCCAGCTTTTTGCTTTGATTATGCATTGCCTTAACATAGCACTTTCCTTTAATTAGGAAAAAGCTTTTAACTGTGCGATGAGGCTTTGAGCAGCTCCAAATAGGACAGCATTAAATTAAAGTCTCCGTCAACAGAATTGTTTATAATTTCACGAATTATGTTGTAGATCTCGAAATAGTGTCTCGTATCAGATGCATAGCTCCCAATTAGACAAATCGTTAAAATCAATTTTAATTTAAAAGGAATAATTTCTTATAATTATATTAAAAATAATTAGTTGGGCATAATTCCTTAATAATTCATTTAAGCAGAGAACATCTTCAGTTTCGTGTAACTTTGCTTAGAGCCAGTCCTTACGTAAGTCAACATTTCAGAGCTCTTAAGGCGACGTGTCTTACTCAACGTTGTTATAATTACAAGGCATTGTATACATAATATTGAAATTAAGTGAACATTTGTAAATGAATTAATTAAATATATCCATCAGAAGATTCACAGATAAACCATGGTCGATGAAAATGATGTTTTTAAAATTTCTGCATTTCTATTTATCTCTCGATTCCTCTTTATACAGGAATTTATGTTAATTTAAACGTCGTACTATATTTTTAATAACCACAGTAAAAAATATTTTTGTGAACAAGAGTTGTAAATTCAAAAAAATTTTTGAATTAAAATTTAGGAAAATTTCGTTTACAAATATCAAAAAGGACATTAATCGTTAACAATTGACTGCATAAATAATTAATATACATATAATTGTGACTGTATACAACTATATTCCTTGGTATCGTACTGCAAATTTATTATTTAATAAATCTGAAGTAAAATGAGTTTAAAATAACCCCACTGAGAACTGAGTGAAAATTAAATATGTAATTAAAAAATTAAAATAATTTTTCACTCTCGAGTGGATTGTAATTTTTTCTTGACCAACTTAAAAATTTCGTTGCTTAGAAAATTCGTATTTGTTACATAAACATGAAATATTTATGGGAGGTCCTTTCCTGGATAATTTTAATCTTCATCGTGGCCTTTTAAATCCTGTCATTGTTTTTGCAACTTTGTTAGGGAGTGTTTTCTTCATCCTTTTTCTATTATTGTTTCCACTTTTTTTTTTCTTGTAAATTTTAAAGAAATTCCATTTCGTACTTTCCTTGAACTTAGAAATCACCCCAACGATAATAAGTTGAAATGGTTTTCGTCTTCCACATCTTACACGTTACAATGCAATAAAGTACCACTGTGTTTAAAATGCGAAAGCAAATCTTAACTTATAATTAAAGAAAGGTTCTTGGAATTCGTATTGTTATAATGTAGTCCTTTCCCTTTTCAAGTCTAATTGTGAGGATTGTTTAGAGTTATTTGTGTGAAGCCTTTAAATATTCTCAATTTGTACTCAGCCCAGTCGTCCCTTTTCTTTGGTTTTTTTTATTTTGTTTTTTTAATTGTGTTCCTGAGCCCATATTTTAATCATATTTTCATGGAGACATTTATTTTCACTAAGGAAAGAATTTCTTTTGATTAGGAAGGTTAATAAGCAGACCAGAAAATTGGGCTCAGGAGCACGTATCTGCTCTAATTAAATTATGATGTTAAGCGTGATAGCAGTTATACTTTTTGATCAACATATCAAAATCATTTTGCTCCGAAGAACTAAACTTTATGCGATTTTCGTGAAAATGGATACATGGATTTTTCATTATTTAATATGTATAGTTCTCTTTAACAGGAAAAATGAAACGAAAGATGCGAGGGTCAAACAAACATTTGACCGGTATTTTTTTTTTTTAAATTAATGAAGACTTTAGGGAGATTTTACTTTACTTTTTACTAAGAAATGTCATGTCAGTCGGTTTATCTTGTAATTATAAATTCTTAATGTGAAACTAAGCAACCGATAAAACTTAAATTAGGTATCTATACAAAAACTAAAGCATTTAATAATGTATTTCTTTCCAGATTCCAATGGTTTCTATGGTGTTGAACCACTCCAGCACGAATAATTTCAGAACGCGACTTCGGATTCGAGTGCGGTTTTTTTTCTGAGAAAGGCCACAAGACAGGGAAGCTTTTTCTCAGAAGAAATTTTTCTCTTCTCATACAAAAAATCGACAGAACGAAAGGCTAAAGTCAAATTTTTAGCATTGAATTGACATTTTCGAAGTTTCACACGGTCTCTCTCGCTTGTTTGTTAGATTGGATAGTAAAAGGTAACGTTAGAAATCTTGAAGGCTAGGCTTTCTAACACGCCTTCAATCAATATCCTACGATATCTCTGAAAGAACTTAAAAAGCATTTTTTTGGTTCACCCCCTCCAAATTTTTAGTAGCGATCTTACGGGGGTGAGGAAGGCGGGGGAGGGTCACGTTGATCAGGAGACCAAAGGCCGAATCGATTGACATACCCCTGTTCAGATCTTAGCAGCAAAACAGCCTGTATATAATAATTATTTTAATTACAAATTATAATTGTTTGTAAGTAATTGTCATTAGTAATAATTGTTATTCAATTCGATTCAAAGTTGTTAATAAACTACATATTTTCTATACAAAATTAAATAATTTATTTTATAAAACGTTCCTCTCATTTATTTCGGTTTTTGGAGCTTCTGTCATCTTCAAATTAATTTTAAAAAGTTTCATTTTTATACAAATTCTTTATAAACAACGTCGAAAACTATTATAATCATTATATACTTAAAAGAAATATTTTAAAATCTCAATAATTACTTTTGTCATTCAAAAGAGTGAACATTTAAATTTTTTTTTTTAAATTAATGGATTTTCAAAATTACGGAAATTTTTAAATTGTAAACTTTTTACTTTCTGATATTAGAAGCTCAATCATTTAAATCCGTTTATTATAACTCTGTTCCGAGTTTTTTTCATTTTTAATGACTTACTGCACTGGACTACTAGTACAAATATCATATATGTATATGTATATTTGTGCTTGTTTTATAATGTAACTATATGATTATTGATTTTAATTTATTATATGAAAACCGCTTGTATAAAGAAAAATGTGAGGCATAACTATAAATAAACAAATTACTTTGGAGTGACAAGGACAGCATAGTGTTTCTTGGGCTTACCATAGAACTGACGATTGAAACCTTAAATCTTGACCTAGGTTCTAAGATAAATCTAAGGAGGAATTGATCTTAACTTTCGCATATTTTAAGCCGACATTTTATTACCGATTTCTCAAGCTCTTATACCAAACTATACTCAGTTTTTAGGATTGAGCAGAGCCTAGTTTAGTCTTTCAGATATTAAATAAATAAATAATTAAGTAAAGTGCCGCTTAAGATGTGTTAATGTTATAATTTTGCATCTGCGTACAAAATGTATGAAAAGTATTTGAATAAAAATAGTCAAATTACGGGTGTCCAATATTTTTTAACTCTGTATGTATTTAGTATTTTCAATAATCCACATAATCAACACGGTTTTACTCCAAATAAATTTCATGAAGTACTGAATTAGAATGATACTTAATTAAGTGAAGTAAGCAATTTTGCTGCTATTTAGGTACTTAATGAAAACAATATCGTCGACCAAGACCTTGCCGAAATATAAGTGTCGTGGAGTCACGCATCGCAAGAACATTGAGTTCTACGGTAAGCAAGACGCCACCAGCTTTTTCTATATATTAACAATAAGCCAAAGAAACAAATCAGTAGCTTGCTAGATTAATACGAGAAGAATTACGAGAAAGCATAAAATCATGCAGCGGGTAATTCTTACATCACTACTTATGGTAGGGACGGTGTATGGCAGCTGTTACAGTTGTGGAAAAAGCCTTTTACCCGAATTAACGTTTCACCTGGGCGGTAATAATTTGCTTTGGCCATGCGAGTCCACAAAAAATATTTTTGTAACCTCTGGACGATATATTCCCCGGAACATAATTGTTACGAGAGCACAAATTAGCCGAGATGATGCCTACGTAGCAATACCCACGCTGAAAAGAGGTGTGCCTATAACACTCGGGAAGATAAGTTTAAAGAAGGGCGAGTGCCTAACCCCAATAGCCCCGTACCCCTGTTGGGACTTGCAAGAAGAAGGAAACTGCCAAGCTTTGCAAAGCGTAGTTGATATATCCCTGGACCCCCACGTGAGTAACCCTTGTAAATGAAGAAAAACAGCAGTATGCTTATCCTAATCCCTTTTCTCATATTTTTTTAGGGCATCTTGTGGGTACTTGATACTGGAATCGTGAACAATTTGGAACAACCTATTCGCAGGTGTGCCCCGAAAATTGTCGCCATAAACACTCTTACTAACAGAGTTGTGAAATATATTGACCTTTCAGAGCTGGTTACTGCCGAGTCAAAATTGCAATATATTTTAGCGGATTATGATGCAACCGGCAAACCATTTGTGTAAGTATTGCTTATTCTTAAATAAAATAATCAACTTTTGGCCGGGTGGAGAAATGGAAAAAATCACTTAATTAAGTTAAACTTTACTCTTGGATTTTCTAATCCGAGCAAATCGACCCATTGCTCGCTAAGTGTATAAACAAATTTCGAAATATTTATTACATAAACGAGCGCTATATCAGGTTTGGCGTAAACAGTCGCTTCCAACCAAGTCGATTTATACTACGAAAATATTTGCAAGATTGCCTCTGTATATGCACTATTTTTAGTGCATTTCTTGCACCAAAATACTAAAAATGTTTTGATCTGCAGGTATGTGGCAGACGCCGGAAGTAGAAGCATTTTGGTCTATGATGTTACATTAGCAAAGGGTTACCGAGTCGTTCTGCCAGCAGCCGTATCTGCGGATTGTGTAAATGCAGATGTTCTTTACATCGTCCTTGTAAACAAATCATGCGGAACTACAGTTCTTTATTTCACATACTTGGGATCTTCAAGGCTTTATTCTATTAAGGCAGAACACCTTCGGAAAGGACTCGGCGCCGGTTCCGTCGTGGATGAAGGACCAAAGCCTTATGGAAAACGAATTGTACTCCTTGGTTCGGATAATGGAAGCTCGTTGTTCCTTCGGTATAAAGGCGAAAACGATATATACATGTGGAATACTGAAACATGCTTTAAGGCCTCTAATCTCATAGAGGTGCAACGAGGTGGAGACTGCCGGCTGACAACTCAGGTAAGTTATTGATGGAGAAAGTGCTACGAATGTTTAATGCTAACCAAAAATTACGTATTTCCTGATTTTGCAGGTTCTCCCTGGGCATAAAAGATTCATGTGGGCTTTGGAAAGTAATTTTCAAGATTTTATAGCAAACACGAGCGGTTGTAATGGACCCTCAATAGTTCTGCATCCCGTCGTCCGAGAATGTGATGATTAAAATGCTCCTACAGAAAAATGTTGATGTACCTTTCGTGACTGACCTGAATGTGATTTCAACTATGCAATAAATTGAAGGAGACCATTTAGTCGTGGGCAGGAGTTCTACTTTCAACCTAAATACTTTGGAAACAGAAACTCATGAAAATAAGATAAAATAGTATTTGTTCACTTAAGTATGCATGACAAATTGCCTTTGTGCTTCTAGTCCTTCAGTGTTAGCTTTATTTAAAATTATCTTGAGAAAATATTGCGTAATTGTGACACTATACGAAAGATTTCAACATTTATTATATATAGTTTATAAGTTTTGTTATAAGAAGAGAATTGTTTATTTATTAATGTAGTCTACGCATTTCACAATAAATATAAAAAATCAATGCTCACTGTTTTTCGTCAAATGCAAGTAAAAATTTAAAAATGCTAAAAAAATGAAACAATAAGCCATTCAAATTGTAGGCGAACTTACTTAAAAGACACTTTTTGGAGATTTACGTATCTTGTTTCTATAGATGATTCTCTTTTAAGTGTTCAGCACCCAAATCGACGAAACGGAACTGCCTTTATATGAACATTTTAATGATGCCATGCATCTAATTAAAAGTTAATTCAAAATTGTATGAGTAAAACTTTCTACTTGAAAGTGTCTGCTAACTGCAAAACATCTGGTAGTTTTTAAAGTGGCTCCACAAAATGTTAATCAAAAGCTTACCAGAACAATCTAATTTTTCCATTTTTGCCCTTCAAAATATACTTGTCGATTCTCCTTCCGTCCCGTATTACAAAAAAGAATTATTCAGATCTACTTTTTGTGATAAATAAAGAACACATATTTTAAAGGACGCAAGCAATAGAGAGGTAAAAAGCAATTTTGTCCACGGGTTGGCCCATTCTAAAACGACCCCCTTGAGCAGCATAAAGCAGTTACCTTTTTTTGATATTCTGAATCGTTTTATTTTGTTCATTTGAATGACATACAGACAATCAAATTCGCGCACCGGCGTGAGGTTTTCATTTAAATATTCCATGAATAAAAATAAACAAGAAAATTAATGCTTTAGCGAACTTAATTGTTAAAACTATATTCGCAGAGATAAATTATAACATTTCAGTATGATTAATTTATCAGATAGAATTTACACGGCTTTTGGACTACAATTTTATATCAATTATAATTATATATTATTTTATTTTATATATGTATGTAGAAGAATATACATAGATATTTTCCGACAGCCTTCATTTATTATAAAATCTATTGTAAAGGGATTTGCAAAATAACTTGTTATCAACACGTAATATGAAGATATAAATTAAGACCCTTGTTAAAAATATTTCCATATACGAAAAATCCATCTTTCCAAATCTAGGTAAAATTGAAGAATATTTTTGTTTTTTTGGAAAAGTATGATCTACATTCCCTTCCAAGGGCGTCGCCAAGGGGGGGGCAGGGGGGGGCAACAAATGTAGCTAGCCGCAAAGCGACCAAAGTGCGAGCAATTGACTTCCTTACCTATTAATAAATTCCGCATCGCATGACAAAACGTAAATAAATTCACAAGGTTTAATGTATATTGTAGAAAGTATTGAAATATTCAGAATAACAAATCTAACAGTTGTTGATGTCCTAAAAGAAACAAATTCCTTCTTTTCCCTTTGATCGCTTTACCATGCACGACCTGTACAGTAGAGCGATCCTTTAGCAGCCTCAGAAGACTAAAAACATGGCTAAGAAGCACCATGGCAGAAGATCGCCTTAATGGTCTGGCCATGATGAGTGTACACAGAGCTATAATAAATAAAAACCTAAATAATTTTAATGATAAAGTGGTTGAAAGTTTTGCAAAAAATCCCCGCAGGTTATGTTTTAATTAAATGTTATTTTTGTTAAAATAAATAATTATTACTGTGTTTAAAAGTTTGATTTAGTTATTGTGCTGTCGAGGGCTTGTGAAGTTTTATACATTGATATTAGAACCGTTCTTATTACAATCGTCATCGAGGCAAAGACTTCCAAAGTGTAACGCTTCATGCTCTCGGCGTTCATATTTTTTATCCTCCATAATATTGCCCCATTTCCCCCCCCCCATTAGTCATAAGCTGGCGACGCCCTTGTTCCCTTCCATTATTTAATGTTGTCAAATTTTGAAACGTGTTCAAGGTACGTAAGAAATACAGTGGTATTTTGTCGACCACAGATTAGCGCTTAACTTTTTCGTTGTTAAGTAAGGATACTTAAAACATTTACAGAATGTAGGTGTTTGTTTGCTGAAAACTTTAAATCAAAACTGAAATTGTAAATTATAAAACATTGTACTTTTGTATGATACGTGAAGCTCACAAAGTATATTAATGGAATATCTTACGTTGATTACATACAACTTGCAGGATGCTGATGAAAACAATTTTAATTTTTACATTATAGAGAAACAGTTTAAAATGAATCATTTGAAAACACTGCGGATCAAATTTCAATTGTAAACCAATGCATAAAACTTGTCCTCGTTTTAACTTTTCTCTTCTGCTCTAGACCTCATGCGGTGAATAAAAGCAGCTCCCTTATTTTTTCTAAAATTCTCATAAGGATCGTTCAGGTTAATTCCAACACCCTAATGAAAACATGTTTTTCTTTTTGATTAATTTGAATAAAATATTAGATTTTACCTTATACATATCTTTCCTATCGCGAACTTCTCCGCCTGATATGGGTGAATCAATTCCTTGATTTTTTGAACCAAGACCAGTGCCAGATCCTGCCCATCCCATTTTCATCAGCATTTGATGTCCTTTATTTGACTCCTCAATAAATTCTGACGACTTTGCATAATTTCCACCACTACAAAAAAAATAAATTAGTATTTTATATACACTTAATTATTCAAGATAAGGTCCTACAAAAAACTTGGTGGAGTTAGAGATCTCTCTCTCTCTCTTTCCCTTTCTCGATCTTTTCCTCTTTCACGGTCCCTCTCTCTATCACGATCTCTTTCCCGATCTCTATCCCTTTCTCTTTCTCGTATGGGGCTTCTTTTAGGAGATCGCGAACGTTGAACGTTTGAATACCGTCCACCCCGAGTTCGTTCAGGTGAACGTGAACGAGATCTTCGAGGAGAACGAGACGGTGATTTACTTCGACTTCTACTCTTAGACCTAAATTAAAAATCAACCATAATTCTTAAAAATTAAGCAACTAATCTTAGTACCTGTAACATCTTTTATTTGGTTTTTTGGGCTTTGAAGGCTCCAAAACAATTGGTGTAGGAGATCGTGATTTGTCCCTGATACCTTTCTGTATTTCCTCTTCCTTTTGCTTCCTTGCAGCATTCTTAACTTTGTAGTACTCATAGAGACCCAATTTTTCCCAGCCCTCCCTGCAAGGAAATAAGATTAATGAATTGAGAAGTTGTTTTTTTTTATAATTTATCTTACACATCGCGAGGCCTATCATGACTCGGCAGAGAATAAAATGCAACAACTGCACTTGAAAGCCTTTCATTTTGAGGAGCTGGTGGGGGTATCCGAATTTCATCAGGGTCTAGTGCTTTGTAGCTATAATCTTCAAGGCGTATAAGAGGCACCATGAGACCAGCAGGTAGCTCGTAATAGGGTGCACTAGGTTTAACTTCTTCCTCTTTTGGAGGAGGTTGGGAAACCGAAGACGTAAAACCTGGTGGAGGTTTTGAAAGATCTGGTATTTGAAAACTTGGTGGAGGCGATGTATAGTCCGAACTGTTACTGTTTACACTATTCTGAGAAAAACTCTGAGGATATCCCATCAACGACTGCTGGTGATATGAACTACTGTTGCTGTTCGTATTACTCACACTTGAAAATAAGTTTGGATTACTTTTTTGTTGATTATTTGTAGTGCTTATGGAAGAATTATTAAAAGATGCTTCCGGTGGCATCGAAATCTGTTGTGCCATTAATGGAGGTGGTTTTTGTGATGAGTTCATTATTTGAACTGTTTGAATTGGCGTGCCACTGTTTGGCATTTGAATTCCATTATTCTGCATTTGTATATTGGGTTGCATTTGTATATTTTTAGTTGGAATTGGCATATTATTTATCGGGCTATTTACACTGCTTCCTATCATGCTGTTAGAAGCTATATTTTGAGCCTGCAGTTGTTGTGGATCTATCAGCGGTGGTATAAGAGCTGCATTTGGAAGGACACTCCCAAGGACTTGTTGCTCCAAGGCCTGCTTTTGATTTTCTAGAAGTGCGATCTGTTGAGTCGCATGCTGAATAAATACCTTATGTTGCTGTTGGTAACTGATAATAAAGACTTTATAAGAATTACTGTAACTCAATTTTTTCTTTATATTCTACCTGTCGAGCGCCGCCTTTGTAGCTTGAGTAAACTGAGTCACAATATTGTTATGTACATTCATTAAATTTGTTTTATATTCCTGCATCGACGATTCAGGTGAACGCAACTTAGAGATAACACAGGCATCAAAAAATTTTGCTTTTGATTCCCAAAGTGACAAAAGTTTACTCAATTTAGCTTTTTGGTCTTCGTTAGCAACTAAAAAACAATACCAAAATAAGTAATGCAGATAACCAAGCGTTGAGTTCTTACTTATATCGGCGCTGCAAAACATTGGAATTACCACGTTTTCCAAACATGATTTCAAATCGTTTGCATTTTTACGTACACTGAAATATGAAATTAGTTTTATAAAAAAAAATATATCTTCAAAAAATTAATAGCTTCGTGTGAGACATGGCGCATCAAATATAAATACTTGTAAATTTTATATGTACATATATAACTAATGTGATTTGAAATAAAATTATACATTCCCATACCACCATTCGGATAATATTAGTTTTATTTTATTTCCTGCAGTTTTGGCCTGAATAGGAAATTAGTTTCACAACATATACAATATATATTTAAGTTTCCAAACCGGAAAAAACGTAACTTTTAACATGTTAAAACACTTATACTATATTACATGTTTTCATATCATACAAACTATAACCGTAGAACCTACAACTGTATAATACCGATTAACAAAATGATAAACTAATCAAAGCTTCAAATTTTGAACTTGTACTATTTTGGAAATTATAGCTACAATTTTCTTAGAGAAATTTATGCAAAATATTCATGTAATTTTAATAATAGCAGAAATTCATATACATATTTTCTTCTTCTGATGTATTTTTTACAATCTTTCCCTGAACAATTATTCATTACTAGAGATATAAAGTACAGCACATCAACATTTTGATACAAAAATATGCGAACTCAAAGAAATTTTTGTATGACGCAAAAAATGAACAAGTCTTGTTGTTTACGTACCTTTGATTTTAACCCCTTTGCACTAGAGAGCTTCGAAGCAATGCCACTTAAAATTTATGCCCCATTGTTTAAACACTAATAATTTTTAGTTCATCCGAGTAGATGGTAACATGAATTAAAAAAAACAAAAATACTTCGAGTAATTATAAAGGGACCCAACAGAGCGAAATTCAAGAAGCGCTTTGAGGTGAGGAGAAAACTGTTGTAGCCTCAGGTTCATGGGGCCCGAGCAAGGTGCGACAAAGGTTGGAGCTCGTTTGGCTTAGTTGTTTTAAGACATTAAGAACCCAGATCAGCGTGGAATAGAAACCCATGCGAAATGAACTTCGTTTCTACTCTGATATCCAGCCCCTTTGTGCCAGGAGCAGGAATACTTTCATTTATGAATTTTACATCTCAATCGACCGTTTTAGGGAATGTTAGGGAAAGATTAGAATTAGGAAATTCTACGTAGAGAAAATTCTTTGTACTGAAATTCGGAGTAGAAATAATATTAGATCGTTAGACTGTTACAAAGGCTTAAAATAAGATTATTATCTGTCTTATTGTTATGTTTTTTGAAGTAAAATAATTACACGTCTGTAAAAAATATTATTACTATATTAATATAGCTCATTAAAGGCTTTGTTTACTTGAGCCTTCGAAACGTAGCTTAACCATATTATATGATTTCTTCTTTCATTACTTTTAATCACGACTTCGCGCCTTGCTCTACCAATGGTAATTTTGTAGCATTTATATTGTAGAAGCCATTACAATTTTTCTTTGCTTGACACATGTGCAAACAAATAAACAACAAACTGGCTGATTGGTTGGTGTGATCAGATGACTTTAAATATTCAGGAAATAATTTTTACTCTCATTAATATTCACACTTATTCTTTAAGATTATGATGCTGCAATATCCACACGAGACTTGTGTAAAAGTTTTTGGAAAGTACCTCTTTTACCATGAATACACACTAAATATACATTAAATTTTTATACGAAAAAGTAAAAACCCGTAAAAATAATACATTTATAATAGAATTAAGGCGCACTTTTAGGACTTTCCAAAAACCTGTTAATTCCATAAATCGAATATTTGTAAAAATTGAACTTACCAGTGGTGAAGAACATCATTAACTAAGTATATAAGATGCAATTTTTGTGAAAATGTTGATCCATTAACCAATGCCCTAAAAATAAATTAACGAAACAAACTTTACACAACTGCTAGAAACTTGCACAGATGGCAAAAGCCATGGGCAAATTTCTCCAAAATGTTCTTTGGTATTTATAGAATTTAGAACGTTTTTTGGATTATTAAATTAAAGTTAATTTAATATCAACAATTTCCTCTCAGTAAAGCAAAAAAGTTTACGAACAAAACCATTCGACGCGTACTTCTTTAAAAGGTATTGTAATACAACATTGCATTTTGCTGTGTCTGATGTATGCTGTAAAATCCAGTTTTTTCCTAAAATTGCAATTACAAAAAACGTTTAATTCACAGAATCTCCAAATCGTTTTGCAAATTATAATTAAAAAGGCAAACATTGTTGTTGGAAATTTTAATTTTATACAACTTGGAATACTTAACCTGTTATAACAAAATAAATTAGCGTTTTTATAAAACAAAAACAAAGATTTGGACATTTCTACTTCTTCTACTTTGAAATAAATCGAGAAAATGAGAAACCTGGAGAAATTCCAAAATATGAAAAGGCACATGTTTGGAATTTTCAGCCCTTTTCTAAAGGATAATATTTGCTTCATTCATGAAGCGCTAACGAATCGTTATGACAAAAATGTCAGAATTTCCGAGATATTAATTTAATTCAATCAACTGATATCTTTTAGCAAATCTCCCACATTTAATCCCATTTCTAATTATATTTTTAAACAAAAAGATTATATCACACTACCAACCATTAACTATCCAAAATCGAAAAGTGATTGAGATATTTTTTCCCAATTTTGTTAGTTAAATCCAAATCAGTGGTTTTGAATTTTCCTATATGCCAATTTTCATGGTTATATTTTTTATAACAAATTATTCTCGTCATTCCTAATTGCAACCGCTATTTTGAATATTAAAATTTTAATTAAATCAATAGTCATGCAGTAATTTTCATTGAAATGTCTTAAAGGTTAAAGGTGAGACACTTTGGTCGCCATCATCATTATCCAAATTTCGTTAAAAGATTCATAATTAGAAACCTCGAGAACCCAAAGAATCATTTCAGATTTTTGATCTTATTTATAAGATACGAGTGGGTTGCAGATGGAAAGATGAGACCCAGGATCAAATTTATTAAGGAAATGGGGAAACAAAAAACAAAAATTTTAAGGGATGATAGTATTAAGTATTTTAAAACTTATTTATTCAAAAATCGCTTTTCAAAATACGAGGGCATAACCTGATAATATCTTATTTAATAATACACAACGTTTCCAAATAAAACCCGGGCATTTCTTCATTAGAAAGTTCATGCGTTTTAATAAGTGAGACAGTCTATCATCCCTTACAATATTCCATATCAGGAACGAAACACCCTGTATTAAAGTTCCGATATACTACCATATAAGATTTCGGAAAAGAAACATATGTATGTATTGCAAATAGAGAGAAATAGAAAAACTTGTTTTATTTCCAACAACAAAATTTAAACTAGATTGTTTCTTTACTTTCTAATAATAATTTAAAACAAATGCTTACCTGTTGAAATGCTGTCCTTTGTACATGATTCTATTATTGGTTGAAGAATCGCATCAAATTCTGGCAAACGAATGTTGTTATCATCGGCTTGTTTCTGCAAGGTATCATTCTGAGCCTTCGTAATGGCTTCATCAATTTGCTTTTGTTGTTGTTGAAGTAATACCTAAATAATTTTCATAAAAAAGACACAAATAGAGAAATAAATGCCTTGGCCCAGATAATTTAACAATTTAGTTCTTCTTTTATATGAATAGTTCTAATGTAACATTATTGTATCATATTTAAACATTTATAAATTTCAATTAGTTAGGTAGTATGTATTCGCACACAAGTATTTATTAATTATTGTTGAAAAATACTTTCATTTACGTAAAAATGAATTGACTTGTTTGTTTGATGAACAATCTACACCCCTTTTAATTTTCTACTTATCTTTAAATTGAATACTAATTGAGTTCTACGAAAAGGACAATAGAGTTTCCTTGTGGAAACAGAAAGTATTATTGTGCAGAATTAATCTGCCCAAAAATTAATATTTCCAAAGTTCCTCCGAAACTTCATTAATACAAACCATGTATAAAAACGGTCCGTCATCTTTTTCAGTCTATTCATATCGACGTACCAAAATCGGATGTTCAGCATCTAGAATTTATTTATATAAAAAGCCAAATTTTTGGGGTGAAACTATTTAATTCATCATCAATAATGGGATAACGCAACAGGGATAAAGAAAGACAAAATCCAGAAAACTATTAAAAAAGAAGAATGATGGAGAACAATACGGGGCAGCTATGTAATATAAAAGACTGAAACATAGTAATGACTTTGGGTATGACTTCAATTTCGAAGTCAAAAGAGGTTTAAATTAACCTCAAGATTCTAGTACTTCTTCACCCAATGAAGAATTCGCTTCCTAACACGAGGTCAGGAATTGTACTTAGTTAGTAAAATACTAAAACAACCGAAGAAACAAAGACAAAATTTGGCTAAAATCGGTTTTATGCAAAGTTAAAGTGCGTGATAATTAAAAATTCAAACGCCTCCATTTGGTTATAAGTACCTTCGAAATTAATGTTTTTACAAACATTAGGTTTCATTCACAAATAATGTTTCTGGGATGTTTTAAAGCATAACAAATACAACAAAAACGATCGAGGCCACTTTTAAGAAAAATAACTTTAGAGTCTATTGCAGAACAACAAGAATTATGACGCCATGAACCTTGCAAAAATGTCTCCAAACTCAGTTTCAAAGGTAGAGGACGCCGAAATTGATAACTCATACGTAAGTAAAATAGGACAAAACTTTATGAAGCAAAAAATTTGCCACAATTACAGCACTGGTGGAAACAACGTGATCAGACAGATTCAGTAGAAAGTAGATTTGGTTTGACATTTTGCACTCGTATTTAGCATTACAGTTGCGATATATGATGATAATGATAAATGAGCTATTCTGAAAAAATTATTTTTCTACCCCTGTTGACAACTAAATCGACATTTTTCGTTTCGATTGATTTTCAATTCCAATAGTTTGCATACCCTGAGAGGGAGAGAGAAAATTGATGAGATTTAACGAATGTGAGCCCCCACTTGCTGTTGGTAGTAAAATAAATATGAAATGAACTTAATACATTAACCTCCTCTTGTAAATTATCAACTTCTTTGTTTGTTCAAAAAAGTAAAGACGGCAAAAATGAAATGTTTGATTCAGTCGTTTTCGATCAAGTTACAGTGATTAAGTATACTTTGCTGCTGGTATTGAAATTAAATAATCATGAATTTTTTAAAAAACCTATGGTTTTTTTTGAGAAATTTGATGCCTTTGATATCGCATTTAACGATATATTCTGAATTATTCGACAACAGTAATCCTTTCGAATTTCTAAGATGAAATTAAAACGGCTTCAATAAATGACCTCTCACGATGAACTACAAAGACCTTAAAAGAGAAATATTCAAAAAAAAATGGCAATTACCCCGTGTTGTGCTGATAAATTTTGCTCGGACTGTCGGATCTGGTCACGCAGAGTATTCTGTTGCATATTAATTGCCTCGATTTGGGATGTTAAACTGTTGGATGTATTACTTGAACTAGAACTACTGCTCCATAGGCCTTGCTGACCAATTCCTTGCTGACTAAGTCCTTGTTGATTTATATTTTGCTGATTCATAGGCTGCGGTCCTATTCCAAGATTCTGCTTTGAAAATCCCATTTGTTGTGGATGTTGGCCGGCAAGTTGCTGCATCCCGGGTGATTGCTGGTTAAGATGTTGAGCCTGTGAGATTGAGGCTTGTTGTTTCAAAACTGCAAGTAAACTCTTTTATTACTATCTTACTTTTCATACAATTTTATTAATTATTTCAAAACACTGTGAGTATTTTTTATAAAATAGAACAGTAGTACGACTCTGTAAAAAAAATAAACGAGCACAAATTCACTTTGAAAATGTAACAATGATTATGTATATTATGTATACATATGTATTTAATATTGAGCGATCAAATGTCGGAGGTTCCGTATCATGAACTTTTTAAGTAACATGACTACGAAAAAATAAGGAATTGTTTTCAAGGTTTATCCGTTTTGTTTTCTTTTTGATTTATTTGAAAATAGCTGTTTTAAGTTTATAAAATAGTATTATTGTTAGATAGAATAATAAGTAAATATATTTTGGTGTGTTGATAGCTATTTTTAGTGTTCCGCACCAAAATTGGAAAACGGAACACTTATGGCCTGACTTCAGTGTCTGTCAATAGGCAGAACGAGACTGAGGCAGGTACATATATAATATTAAGAATCATAAGAATTGTGTACACATAAAAATAATTATAAAAAATGGCTCCTATAAAATTTTTAAAGTTTTGATTTTTTTTTCTACCTTTTCTGACCTTATTTTTCTGTTTAACTCTGTAGTCACGTAAGCATGAACGGAATGCTACTTTTAGCAACTTTGGTAAACTTTTCGTAAACGAAATAAATTGAGCAATAATTTTCTAACAAATTTCTCAAAAAGAATAAAAATATTGAATTAAAAATATGACGATTTATTATTTATTAAGGGGGGAGATACCTGTAAAATTTTGAAAAAAAATTTTTTTTTTTTTTTTCATAAAATGTTAGTATGATCCTTTAAGAATATGTCACAAAAATTTTGGAATGTGATTTCAAGTATTTCTTATATTAAAGCCTATTAACCGTTACGCCTCTATTGTTTGCGTTCGAGCGCCGACGCAGGTATAGTAAGCGGTCGACTCTCTTTACCTGTCTCTTAAATTCCCTTACCTTTTAGCCTTTGTATTGTTGAAAATTTCAATAAGCAGATGTTTTAAAATATGTATATTCAATCATTCAATCTTCCAGTATTTAAACTTTAAACGCGTTTTTCTCAAAACCATATTTTTAGAAATTGCTGACACGATAACTCAAAAAGTTATTGATCGATCTTCCTGAAATTTTGCACATATCTTCTTAATAGCATTATTTTCGATATCAACCTACATGTTTTTGAAAATTTGTTTAAAAAATAATTTTTTCGAAGCAAAAACAGTCGAAAAATTCGATAAAAAATTAATTTTTTTTTTTCGAGTGTTTTATTTCACGAAAAAAAATTTTTTTCCACTCATTTTTAGGTTGGTATGGAAATTATGACATTAATAAATAAAACAAATTTTGGTTTTTCACTTTCGGATCAATAGAACTGAAGCTACAATGTCAGCAGATTGAGACGTCTCACCGCGACCTTCCCGGAAGAAGTTAGTGTACATCCGCCATTTTTAACAATTAGAATAAAAAAAAAATTGTTTGTATTACTTTAAAGTATAAATAAATCACATGCTAATTTTCAAAAATATATAATAACTCCTTCATTTAAAAAAAAATTAATGAAAATCAAGCAAAATTTGAGTATTTACAGGTATCTCCCCCCTTAAGGCTATTTGAGATTTGATGTTATTGTCTTCCTTCCCTATTTTTAGTTTTTTATCTAGGGATTACGAAGATAACAGTCAAGGAACTAAACGTTTAAATTCAAATTCGTTTCATTCAATTATCGGATAGCTTAAAAATGAAAATAACTGAACCGAGTATAAAAGAGGTTAAATTTGTAAGAGCAAATGTTATAAAAAAATATTTATAAGTAGTAGTAGGAGAAGAGTATGTAAAAGTAACATATTAATTAATAATTATTATTATTACTATTTTTACGCTTTAAAAAATTCGACTGATCGCCTTGAACTAAAATAGGTAAATAGGCAGCTGTGCCGGCATTCGGAGTGCAAAATTCAAAATATAATAGGTATGTAAAACGGAAATGAACACTACGGAATATTTTGCCCCTGCGCTTATTTTCCACCCTTTCGTAGAAATTCCCCAAAAATTGAAGTATTGAAGTTTTTGGTTACGATAATATTTATTTGTTTATATCTCAAAAAGTATCAGACTTGAAATGTTCACAGAATATTTTTCAAATATGGTATGAATTAGATTTTAAGAAAATTCAATTTCCTAAAATATAATTATTAAAAATTACTGACTGCACCTAAACCAGTTAGACGAAATTGTAAAAAATGTATGATTTGCTGTTACAGCAATTTGGTTATTTTGCTTCTGGCACAGGTTCCTGCTCACAATGCTCGCACCTTTGCACAAAGGAAAGGACCACAATTTTAGCAATCATTTCCAAGTACGACAGTACCGCAAACTAATTTATCCTCTGAAAAGAGGATTCGTTTGAGGCTCTGTCGAACCTCTTAAGCAGGGAAATGAAAAGTATCACACGAAGAAATTCACAAACTTGATTTGAAATGTGATCTAGAGTACTCTTAATAAATAAGGAATAATTTCAAAGCTATAGCTTACAAGTTTGCTCGGATGCCACACGGTATTGGTAGTAATTATAAAACTCGCCTCCATACAAAAACTCAAATTTGGGATTCCCTTTTTGCTTTGCTTTTGTTATTGCTTCGAATTCTGGTCCATTGCGCGCTACGAACTCGGCTAGCTTATCTATGATATTTCGAAGGCCTGTGTCTAAAACGGACAAATTGTATTCAGTGAGCTTCCATTGAATCGAAATCTTAGCAATTAGAGAAAAGAAGAGACACATTTCGCACAACAATTATGAACTAAATCACCTCTTGGTGCTACTGGAATATCCATATCTCCGAAAACATCGGACCTGGCCAAATAAATTATTATATCAAAATCAACTAAACGCTCGTCGCTCACAGTGTCAAAAAAATTGACGCCATTTTTGACCGGACAAACGTTAAGTTTGCCACAGTTTGAGCTATGACATTCGAAAACTGTTTTAAAGGTAGTTTCACACTGAATTATAATTAACTGAGTCTTCTGTGTTTATAACTACCATTTTTCTTTAAATTTTCTCTGAATTAGAGTTTTTCTATTTTGTTAAACAAGGCGAAGACATTAGACAGCAGCTTTTCTTTTTATTTGTATTTATTTTGGTTTAAATTTCATAATACTAAATTGTATTTTTTACTCATTTCAATCTTCTTATGTTTTCCGTCAAACATTTCTTGTATATTATTACTTTCAAATCTAAATTAATATAAATATAAATTTTCAAATTTTCATCGAAATTCAAGGA
Organism: Eutolmus rufibarbis; assembly: GCA_963920795.1. Lineage (NCBI taxonomy): Eukaryota > Metazoa > Arthropoda > Insecta > Diptera > Asilidae > Eutolmus > Eutolmus rufibarbis. Next base: position 633,353 of record OY987204.1, read on the forward strand.
GTAACCGAAATGTAAAAGTCAAGACAAAATTTGTCTTTCTCTCATGACATAATGCATCGCATGATATGGAAGCGTTGAATTAAAGAAGTGGCAATCTTTTTGTTTTTATTTTACTCTTCTAAACTTTCTCAATTCCAAACCGTGCGTCAAACGTCAGTCAGTCTGCCGTCAAAACTGGTGAAAACCATATCATTTGGTTGTGGGGCTCTATTGATATTAAACGTGATATTTCAGAATGTAATTCTCGCAATTAGTTTATTTAAACACTGTCCCAATGATTCGCGCCAGCGGTGCAGAACCCATTGAAATAGATGGCTTCAAGAAAAACGACAATCTGCCTACGGAGCAAGTAAAGGTGCTGTGCTTCGATTTATCAAAGTATAGTAAGAAAACCCAATTTCTCCTCTGCTGCTTAGGCATTTTTGCACTTTACCTGGTCTATGGATATATGCAAGAGCTTATCTTTACCCTGGACGGATTTAAGCCGTTCGGATGGTTCCTTACGTTAGTCCAGTTTCAACTTTATGTCGTTTTCTCATATGTTGAGCGTAGAATTTATACGAAGGACCAGAAAAGGTGCATTTCAATGAAAACTTACTGCCTTTTAGCACTGTTAACCCTAGGAACTATGGGGCTTTCTAACTCAAGCTTGGGGTATCTTAATTACCCGACCCAAGTGATATTCAAGAGCTGCAAGCTAATCCCCGTCTTGGTCGGAAGCATATTAATTCAAAAAAAGAAACATGGGCCGCTAGACTTCCTGGCAGCGATTTGCATGTGCTTGGGTCTAACTCTCTTTACCTTGGCAGACTCTAAGGTCTCTCCGAATTTTAATCCCTTCGGTGTGCTGATTATATGCTTGGCCCTCGTCTGCGACGCGGTGATTGGAAATGTCCAGGAGCAGGCTATGAGGGAAACAAGTGCGCAGAGCAATGAAGTCGTCTTCTACTCGTACGGCCTCGGATACCTCTATTTACTAACCATAATGGCTGTGACTGGGAATCTCCTGCCAGGAATAGTGTTTTGCGCAAAGGTACTTTGCTCTCGTCCCCGGCAATCTCTATTATTTACTTCAACGTCTACTTTCAGCACCCAATAGAAACCTACGGCTACGCTTTTCTCTTTAGTCTTTCAGGCTACTTAGGCATACAATTTGTTTTAATATTAGTGAAGACGTGCGGGGCCCCAATAGCTGCAACAGTTACTACAGCAAGGAAGGCTGTGACGATCGTTATATCGTTTATGTTTTTTAACAAGCCCTTCACATTGCAGTAAGTACACATTTATCAGTAAATTGTTTTGCAACATTTCAAAAATATTTATTTTTAGATACATTTGGTCCGGCCTAATTGTATGCTTGGGCATTTATTTGAACGTGTACAGCAAAAACAACAAACTGACTTTTAATGAAATGAAAGAAAAGTGCAAGAATCTCATATTTCCTATTTATGTATTCCTTACCAAATCACATTCAAAGAATAAGCACTTTCCTTTGGAGGTGTGACTGCATGTATAACGACAATTTTTAAATTACGTAGAAACTCAAATTGAATCTCAATAAAGTATCGTATTTTTTACAATTTTTATAGTTCTTATTTTATTGCATATTTGCAATCTTTCCTTATAACAGAACATCTGGAACGAAGGTAAGTGTTTATTTTTCTCCCAGCTATCAGAATTTATATCTAAAGAAAAATAAGAGTTCTAATTAAAAATAAAACATATAAACCTTTTAACGAACGACCTAATGATTTTCATCAAATTGGCTTTATAAAGTTGAACAACCTTTGCTTGAATTCTTTTTTAATTCAAGATCATTCAAAGAAATTAGGAATACTAAACACTTTAAATTGAGGTTATTTGTCCAACAGCGGAAAAAACAATCAAGATAAATTAAATATAAAATAGGAGATTCTTAATAAATAGCTAAAAAACTACACTGAAGCTTAATGTAGCAAAAACAAAATTAACAAAACAATAAATTTAAATGATAATGTTCATTAATATTGAATGTGTTTAAAAAGAGGAATATCTGGGAATAATATTAGATTCTAAATTAAATTTTAAAGGATATGCAGACTTCATACGAGGCAAAATAACAAAACAAAGTCTATAAGGATTTAAGTGAGCGCACCTTAAAACTTTGATTTTGAGGGGGAAGGAGTGATTTTAGGAGAGGGTCAAGAACAAGTTTGCTCTGGCCGCGGGCTGGTAAATTTAAAAAAAAATTGAATATCGAAGGAGCTTGTAACGTGGCTTTAATGAAAGCTTGGACCTTAAGTTAATTCATGAAAATACAGAAAGTTTCAGAACTCTTTCAAAATTGATTTTTTTTTTTTTTTGTTAATTTTAGACAATAGATTTCGAATGACCGTAGCACCCTTATAAAAGTTGTAATAGTATTCAGATTTGCGATTTATGAAGAACTAATTTATAGGAATGATCTGCCATTTGACCGGAACAAATGTTGCATGACCAGACCATAATCCAAAAGGCGTATTTTAGAAATTCAATTTTTCAATTTTTTATAGCCTGTATCTGCTTAATAAGAAAATTTCCAAAAATGATAAAAAAGTGCGATTTATTTTGGGTTTTTTGCTATTTTCCTTTAAAGTGCATAAAACTAGTTTAGTATCCGCAAAATACAGTGTTATTTAAAAGGTTCAAATTATTGAGTATATGAAAGGCGTGATAGGCTTACAATCTTTATCATAAAAACTATTTAAAAGCAGGTAAAATTTCGTGTTCGTATTATTTACGAAGCTTGGTTAAAATTTTAGATTTATAGAATTTTGCACACTATATTCAAAGATGTTAGAATAAGAATGTACACAGAGTCAAAAGAAATATCCCAGATTAATGTCCAAATGACGACGACTACGTGAAAATGTTTGAATACCTAATTATTCGAGCCGCTCTTAAAGTCCTTGAAGGTATTCAAGTTTGATACGTTTGGGAAAATGTAAAGAGAATAAAATCAGATCGTTTTCTGAGAGGCATTTGTTATACTTAATTATTTTTTAAATCGAACTATCGCTCTATTAGCTTTTTCTAAGACTGTCTAGCCTCTATTGGTTTTGCCTCCTTAACAACTTACTTGCACAATGGCATACTTAAATGTAAAGTTTTTTCTAGACCAATGTAGAGTTAATGTCAAGTGATCTGAAGTAAAGTTACGCTTCTTATCATAACACTGTTCTTTGATTAAGATTTATGGCAGTACTAAGGCACCAGAGTCGATCGTATCTTTTGTCATATTACATTTCGAATTATAGTGCCTTATATAAAATAGGCATAGTACATATGTACATACAAACGGCAGAGCATATCTTAAAAGATCTTGGCTACATTAATTTCTACTCATAAACTTTAAGTACAAAACTGAGAACTTTATCGTGCTCAGCAAACCCCTAATTATATTAAAGCATAAAGTTTGGTTCCATTTACACATTTGTAAGATTTCTGGAATGTTTGTTGCACAATTTAATGTCAAGCTTTTTAGGAACTGTATAGAGAATACGGAATCATATTCAAAAGTCGAGCCCATTAATGAGACAAATCATTATATATAAAAAAAAGAAAGAAGTGTGGATTGTTATCAACATAAGTGTCATTCTTAGTCTTAGTTCAAGTCTTGCACTTGCTCGCAAAAGAAGGCCTTTAGCGCTGCTGATAAGTTAATCAAATGAAAATTATTTTTCTCAGTTCGCTCAGCTTCATGAAAGCAACATCATTCCTTTAGTGTGCTACTATAAGTATAAGATATGCCGCGAATTTATTTTGTCGGAGTTGACGTGGGCACGGGCAGTGCCAGAGCAGCCTTGGTTAACTCTCAAGGGCAAGTGATTAAGCAACATTCTAAAGGTTTAAAAATCTGGAATCCATCACCGGGTCACTATGAACAATCGTCAGATGACATCTGGAACGCGGTCTGTTGCTGCGTTCAAGTAGGTCAAGCAGTTTTATATTTCTGAAAACTCTTAATACTTGCATTTTGTAAAAAATGCTATTTGCTGCCTTATCATAAACCGGTTCACTTTGGGGTCTATTGACTCTCTATTGACATGTCGATGATACACATATCAATTCTATTATGTAATTTGACCAAAAGTAATTGTTTTATTATTAATAGTTTTTACTAATTTTTTCGTTCTGTAAACTTTCTTAAATATCCACGAACCGTGACGAAATTCACGCATTCATTCATATCTAGCAAAACTGTGTATAGGCTAGTTAACATGTAAGGTTGTATTAAACTAACCAATGGTGCATTTATCAAAACAATCGGTGTTTGAGATAGCGCATCACCAAATTCGCCGCAATTCACCTTGAAACTGAGCTCTAAAACGCACTTGACCAATGGAATATACTTTTTACCTGGAAGAAGTTTACTTGAATATTAAAACAACCCTTGGATATCAATTTGCTAACATTCTTTAATTTTTAAGATATTCAAATTAAAAAATTATTAAAGCCAATTTTCTCATTTATATGCAGCGGGTTTAATAATCTCACAGTTTAAAGTTAAATAGCATTTTCTATTATGTTAAATTGTTCGAGAAATGTTAAAAAATATACGTAAATTTGCAAGAAAAAGTACATAAGTATGTAACATTAGTAACGAAAGAACAATTTACTAATTACTGTGTAGTTTTATTGGTCATTAATCATTTATTGTTTTTTTAGGTTTTCGTAGCAAAACAATTAACTCTTTTATTTAGTTTCACCATGTCCATCCGTATGTCGCAATCGTTTTATTCAGACTATTAGGACTATAGTGCTGAAATTTGGTACATGTACAGATAATTATACCGGATACAAAGATATGTAGATATGTATGTATTAATATTTTAGGAAAACAAATATTTAAGGCTACCACCCCTACATGAAAAGTGGGGATGAAAAAACAATGTTTACTTACCCCATCGAGTGGGGTGTGGTTGGAAAGGGGATTTAAGATCATTATGAGGTTTTTTCAACCGATTTGAAAATTATGCCCCTTTTTTAAATATTCTACTCCAAAGTGGCCATTTTCGATTAGGTTTGTATTGTCCAAGATATCACCCTGAACGCAATTTTGGAAAAATCTGAAAATATCTAGAATACTAGCACACTGACTGAAATTACCTTTAAAAATAACACGACTTACTAGAGTTAAATATTTTACGATATGTATATATATAGTCGACCAAGTCATGCTGGCTTAATTTGCGTATAAAATCAAAACTATCACATAGTAAATTAACATATTTTTCTCCATAATTGTCAAAGATTTAAAAATATAATCGCCGATACTTATAACGTCTATTTATCAATTTTTTCAATGTCTTCATATATCTGTTTTATTCGAGTCAAATAATGAGTCCCACCCGCATCCTGGGACGATAATAAGATTCTTTTTAATTAGAGTACCTTAGTATAAATTTCCTTAGTTATTTAAAAACTAATAATTTAATGCAATGTATTTCCAGTATGTTGTTGAAGGAGTCTGTCCGACTGAAATAGTGGGTATATCTTTCGATGCGACGTGCTCCCTAGTTGCTCTAGGAGATAATGGGATGCCAATAACCGTCAGCACGACAGGAGAAGATGCCCAAAATGTAATTTTATGGATGGATCACAGAGCCGACAAAGAGGCTGAAATCATAAACACAACTAAACATAACCTTCTTAAGTATGTTGGAGGCAAAGTTTCTCTTGAAATGGAATTACCAAAATTACTATGGTTAAAACGGAATCTGAATATATCTTGTTGGTCAAAAATTTGGCGAGTATTTGATCTACCAGATTTTTTAACATGGAGGTGTACAGGATCTGATTCGAGATCGCTTTGTTCAGTGGTATGCAAATGGAATTACGATGCTGCAAACAAAACATGGTCATCTGAATTTTTAAAAATAATTGGACTGGGAGAGTTATGTGAAAACAATTTCGAAAAAATTGGTCAACAAATTTGTGAACCTGGCTCCCCTGTGGGTTGTGGTCTGTCAGATGAAGCGGCTCAAAATCTTGGTCTGCTGCCGCAAACATATGTCGGGACCTCCTTAATCGATGCACATGCTGGAGCCTTAGCCTTATTTGGTTGCAAACCTTATGACGACGATATATCTTCCAGATTGGGTAAATTAATTAAAAAAATAAATAAATGGCAGTTGAAATATTCTAATTAAGGTTTAATTTGTGGAACTTCGACGTGTCATATGAGTTTGACTAGAAGCCCTTGTTGGACGAAAGGAATATGGGGCCCTTATGGAGGAGCAATATTTCCCGAATATTTCTTAAACGAAGGCGGACAAAGTGCAACAGGAGTTCTTTTAGACTACATAATTTCAATTCATCCTCAAGTCCAGAATATAAAATTAAAATTGACGGAAAATGAGTAGGGTTTGATTATTAATTCACTTAAATTTTATATATAGTTTTTCTTTAGGCATATTTATACGTACCTCAACAATTTGTTGAAAAAAATAGCTGAAGAAGAAGGGCTCGATGATATCTGTTTTTTAACAAAAGACATCCATGTGTGGCCTGATTTCCACGGTAACCGATCGCCTGTTGCTAATCCAAATTTGAAAGGAATGGTGAGGTAACCGTTGCATGATTACATAAATTTAAGTATTTTTATTTTTCAGATTACTGGACTCAGCATGGTTTCGGATGAGAAAAATCTCGCCATTCTGTACTTAGCATTTGTTCAAGCATTATCCGTGAGTCTTTTAGAAATTCTTTAAAATATTTAGCTCTCATTATCTCTTATAGTACGGCACAAAGCATATAATAGAATCTCTTGTGAATCAAGGAAGATCGAAATTTACCTCGTTGATATTTAGTGGAGGTTTGAGTAAAAATCAACTCTATGTTCAAACCCATGCCGACGTGTGCAATATACCTGCAATAGTGCCCCACGAATCAGAAATGGTTTTGGTAGGTGCTTCAATGCTAGGCGCATGTGCTTCAAAAGTTTATCCTGATTTAAAGGTAATTTCTTGTTTTTAACCCTCAGCGGGCGCACTATGTCCAGGGATTATGCATAATCATGCAGGTAAAAAAAACGTATATTTTTTAGAAAAGCTATAAGTTATTTTTTATTTTTGTTTTATATTACATATTTTTTAATATTCTTAATTAAAAAAAAAAAAAAAAAATCCGAAAAATTGGTTATGGCATTGTTTTAAATGATAAAGCGGGAAAACGACGATCATGAATATTGTGGTCACTGCCAAGCGGTTTTCTAAAAAAAAATGATACCACGCTAAAAGAAAATGTAAAAATCCAAAAATCAATCAATAGTTGAACGGTACAGAAAGATTTCCCTTTGATAAAAATATTGAATTATAATTATTTGAAATAGAAAGGAAAAAGTTTATGATTTCCACATAATTTAACACGCACATCGGATCTACAGGACCCAATGCGCACGCTGAGAATTAAATAAACCTTTATAACCTTATAAATTTATGTCCACGAATTTCTTATAGAGTGCATCTCGTGCAATGGGAGCTACTGGACGAGTAATCAAATCGAATAGTAATACCATTGATTTCCACAGCAAAAAATATCGAATATTCCTGAAAATGCTGGACGATCAACTAAGTTACCAAAATATCATGGATTCTTGAGAATGTTCGAAATTTAAATATTTTCCTATCATTGTAATTTTAATCGGAAGCAACAACCAATGTACACTTTTGGCAGAAGACGTCGAAAATAATAGCACCGATTTTTTTCTAAAGCCATGACTTTTGTATTAGGCAATAAAAGCAGCTGCTTTATTTTTAATTTTTCCCCTACAAACTGGACAATTAATTTTTATTTTCTCCGAGCAATCCTCACACAGGCAAACGTGTCCACATGGAAGTATTATTACCTAAATTGTGTTAAATATATTAAAAGTAATTATATTAAAAATAATTTTTGGGGAATTACTTCTTTTGGATTTGTTGTACAAACTATGCATACTTGCTCTTCGTTTAATTGTTTTGATCGATTTTTAGCACGACGTTCTCTTCTAGCCTTTTCTAAAGTATCCTTTAGCTGTCTTTCATCTCTTTCTAGTTTTTTCTTCTGATAAAATTTCTTTCCGATAATGGCGAAGAGTATTGCTGATATGATGCTGCATATAACAATTTTCACGCTAAAACAACAAATTACTTTATAATAAAAGCAGTAGTAAACATGTTCGTCTACTTACAGCATAGATGATTTTGCCTCCTCGACTTTTTTCACTAAGGTGCTTTTGGTTGCTGTGGTCAAAAACATAGGTCCCATACTTGACGCTTGCATTCGTAAAGTTTTTCCATCTAGTTCAATTTCTCCTATTGCAGTTATAAAACTACCATCTCTTAAAATTTCCTCGGTGGTTTGTAGACCTTTTTGTCGTACGCCAGAGAAAAACCCAAATACATGGTCAAATAATGAAAGTGAAGAAGGCTCATAGTTGTCGTGGATCACATCTAAGTCTAAAATGGCAGCCGATAATCCATCCACAATTTCGACTCCATTGTCCCCATTCGCTATCATGAAAGGAACTTCGTTTGATGAAACATGAAGAAGTTTACGTTGTTCTGTCCAGAAACCTGCAAAACCTCTTGCCACCCTATGTTCGCTGTAAGGAAAGTATTATTTAAATAAATTAAAAGTGAAACCCTTTCAAAAATTACATCGGGAAATTAAGGAATAATTTTATACTAACGATTGCACTGCAACTGAATGAAGCAAAATATCTGCTCCGCAAGGCTTGTAATTGAATCAGTTAGGAGAGATACTCATTGAAAACGCGAACAAACCACCTAATGATGAATGAAATCCCCTGCATATTATTTGTAATATATAAAATTTCAGACCGCCTAGTTGGAAAAGGCTTATTTAAAAAACTAATTGTTTACCTTGCGTTGGCCAGAGCTTAGTAGAAAAATATTTAACTCTGGTTTTTTGCTTTTGCCTTGTGTATTCGACCTAATTAATTAATTCCTGAAAGGTCGTACCTTAAGAAACCAATTTTTATGCATTTAAATTGAATATCCTAAATTTCGAACGTGCATTTTAGGATTTCGTCGAAATGAGAAGTACGGGGCATTTTTAAAGCTAATTTTTATACTAGTTGTCTTAGCTAGCTGATTAGTTTACCTATTTTACAAAGCAAAATCTGTGGAATATTATATAGTATAGCCCTTTATGAATTAACCCCAGAGTAAATCATGTGAAACAAGAAAAGGACTGCTCCGATTCATAAAATAAAATTAAAAAAATAAATCTGATGAGTCTTTTTGCCTACATTTAACTAACTCTCGATAGTTAAAATCATCCAAAAATCAGATAATGTGGCTGTTTTGTATTATTTTTGATTTAACCAAGTTCTTTAATCTCTGGCGCCCGGAATTGCAATATTCATTAGCAATTTAAAATTCGCATACCTCAACTTGATGACCTGCAGGACTCCAGTTACGGAGGGTGTCATCACGCTTTTGATGGGAACGCCGATGGGAGTGACGGTGCCCCTAATCACCGCATACGGAATCTTCTTATTTTCCTGCTTAGACACATGGTCCTTTAATTCGTCGTTGATCGTTAACTGGGCAGCATTCTGAAGATAATTGAAATTCAAGGCATTCATTTCCAATCATGTCAAATTTCTGGTGTACCTTGAGCGACTGGACAGTTTTCTTGTAGCTGTAGTATTCCTTGCAGCATAGTCCTAAAATTAGTAAATCAACTCCGAGCGCGACACCTTCATTAATAAATTCCATTCTATCACTTTAACCCGAAAGTTAAACAACCATACAAAAAGAGTGCAAAAGCCAAAATCGAAACCTCAAGAAAAATGATTTTTATCCTATTGTCAAAATCAGCTGTTACGTTTTTAGGGATTGAAATTATAAATTATCGAAAATAAACTCGAAGTCGAAATACATGACTTTGATCAACGAAGAAGGAAAGTTATCCCCTGCCTCAAGAAAAAATGTTACCGCCTGTCTGAGGAAAAATTAAAATTAAACTGTACTACATATTTATATAGAAATAAAAAAAACATTCATTTTAAAGACCTAAAGTTTACTTCAATGTTTTTCTAAGGTATTTTGTAATAAAAAGACACACAATAAACAAAAAAATTATCGATACACTGAAAAATCGATATGAGTTGACTTCATCCTGTTGTTGTCAACTGTCATTTAAAGTAGCCGGGATGTTAAATAGAGGATTTGAGTTATTTTAGCGAAAAGATGACGTATTTTCGGCTATTTTGTATGGATAAAATGCGTAAATAGTATTATTTAACCTTAAGTTTATAATATTCAGTGAAACTGTTCAGAAATATTGTGATAAACAGACTAAAAAATTTCACTTTTTGAAAGGAAAATATTTTAGAAGGTACACATTATCACTAGCAAAGTTTTGTGTATTCTTTCGTTTTGAGCTAAATTAAACGTTCCTACAAAGTATCTTCAAAATCCGTCGAGGTTTACTAAAGTAAACTTAAGTCGAATAGAGAAACATTTTGTAAAGGAGGCAATTTTCCTCAGAGTAAAAATGGTTAGATTAAAGAACAGGTAAACGAATTTAATTAATAATTAATTATGTTGCTTTACCGTATTATTTAAGGTACATCGTGGTGCAGATCGTCCCTCATAAAGAGAGTGCGGGGAAGAGCTTTGCTGACCAAGGCATTGCTAGGACTGTTTTGAAGCACGTGCAGAAACACTTCGGAACTGTTGGGGCTGCAGCTGTCGAACAAGGGTTTCGTGTGAAGTACTGCAATGACGAGACGAAAATTACAATTCTCAGATGTCGACACCGACCTCATCGCTTTGTGACAAGCATACTGCCACTTATAAATGTTGTAAGAACTACATTTACTTTATAATACTCATGATACACGGAGCCCAAATTGGTCCCTTTTCGCTCCGGGAGTTGGAAATAATTTTTACTTTCTGCTTACAGACGACGATGTTGAATCTGTATGTCCCTTGCTGTAGATAGTATTTACTATTTCTTAGAATGTGGTCAAGATTCTAGCTTTCGGCTTTGTTTTTTCCCGCATTCTGCAGTAAATTTTTAAAATTCTTCTATAAATCGTCATTTTAAAGGTTTATATTTTCTTTAACTAAATTGATTTTCCTTCCACATAATTTTCTTAAGGTTAGCTTGTTCTATTCGACTCCTAATTTCAGAAAGAGATCATTCGTTAGCAATTGTGATAGTATGCAATCTCTTTCTAAAATAATGCTTGCTTTTTGGTACCTTTATTGGTTTTCTATTATTCTGCGATTCTTGCTTTGTAAGATTTCCGTTTTCTTCAAGTGTTCAACTTTAGGTAGTTTTATGAATGCTGATTTCAATTAATTTGTTGGGAATGCAACAAGTAAATTTTATTAAGCGAATCCAGTTTTAGTAATACATTGAGGACACCATCTGAACCAGTTACTTTTCGATCTTTCCGCCACTTAAAGACATTGTAAAGAACATATTTTTCTTTGTAATACCCTTCATACAGGTCGCCCAAAATGAAACTTTATAGTAGTTCATAAAAATTCATATCCTTTTAATCAAGATTCTGTGAATTGCGCTTTTATATTTGAATTAAAGGCAAACATTTTATATACTTTTATGACGTCATCAGTGATTTAAAAATCAGACTTTGGTGCTCCAACATACATTCCGCGACGATCATTGAACCGAATCACTTAAATTTTAAATTACCAACAGAAAACAAAAATATCTAATATTTAACGATTCGGTCTTTTAAAATATGACTCTGAATTTTTTTATCGAGTTTTCAGGATCGCAAGATTTTCAAGTAGAAACTCGAACCAATGTGACGGATTTACGACACTAATTTATTACACGAGTAATCAACAATTTACCAAAATCCGTCTTAATAACTTTCTCCCTCTTAAGGTTAAAGGATACTAACATACAAATTGTTTTTCAGATATGTGACCAACGAGCAAAATTTCGCATTCTCTATATTGGAGCGACAATAATGCAATGCAATAAGTTTATTGTTGCATATCAAAATAATTATCTGATGAGCAAGTGTGGAAAGATTGAATCAAAGAAGGCGAGAATGGACTTCATAGAAAATGTAATGGACTTTGAAATTGATTAAAATTATTGAGAAATTATTAAAATATTGTTTTTCGAAGATATATTCTTTGTTACTGCACTTTTGTATTACAAATTAAGCCGTAGAAGTAAGCTGCAAAATAAATAAATTATTATACACCTGTCCCTCAATTTACGCGAAGTATCCGTTCCACGTGGATTTGATTTACGCGAATAAAAATCGCGTAAATAAAGTTTGTAAAAACAAAAAAATAAATTTCAGTAAAATTTTAGAAACATAATAAATCCATATGAACATATTTATTGCACATAACTCAATAAAAAAATTAAAACATTTCAGAAAATAGGAGTATGTACATAAGTTTTATTCGATGTCACTTTCACTGCTGTAAGTTAAAGGAATCAATCTTCTCTTTTTTATTGGCATAAACTCATCATCTGCATTGCTTGAAATATTTGGAAGAACTTCATTTTCATTGTGAACGTTAATTTTTTCAGAAGAGTTTGTTTCACTATTTTCTGTTACTAAGTTTTCATAAATTTTATGATATTCACTGCAACATTGCATTAAATTTTGACGGAATGTTAAGGCTCGTTGAATATTTGGATCAATGTCTATAATGGCACTTTCCAATTTTTTGGCTAATTCAAGAGCTTTACCGAGATTTTCCACATTAAATGAATATGTTTCTTCGTACACACTATTACATTCATCATGATTTTGGGTTTCAGATATGATATTTATTAACTCATTATCGGTTAATTCATGATCTGCTAGTAACTCATTAATGTCACTTTCGTTTAAATTGGCCAAGTATCCAGTTTCAAACTCGTGTGATAAAGTAATAACACTGGATATTCCTTCTTCAGTTGTCGGAACAGTATTGCCTGGTGTAACTATTTGTGGCAATATTGCTTTCCAGCAAGCATTTAGAGTTGAACGTTTTAAATGACTTAGAGCTAAAGCAATATTCTTAACACAATTAAAAATATTATATTGTTTCGAAGCTTCTGAAATTGTTAAAGATTCATCATTTTCTATTTTATTGAAAATATCCTTGAAAGTACGTTTGATGTAATTAATTTTGAAAGTAGCAATTATGCCTTGATCTATAGGCTGGATTAAAGCATTTGTATTTGGTGGCAAAAATATTACTTTCACGTTTGGGTGCTCTAAGTTGGATGGATGGCATGGTGCATTATCTAATATCAGTAATAGTATTTTAAAAGGAAGACTCTTTTCCCTCATGGAATTTTCGGTTTCTACAACAAAGCATTTGTAAAACCAATTACAAAAGACCGTACCAGTCATCCATGCCTTTTTATTTGCCACCCAATGTACAGGAATTCATGTTAATTTATTTAACTTTAATGAAGTATTAAAAATGGAAGGACGAAAAGATGACTGGTGACGGGTAGGATAAAGTTCTTTATTAAATGTTTTATTGATAACCTTCATAAGGTTTATATTAAAAAGTCTATAGGGTGTTAAGTGAAATTTGTGGCAAAAATTGCGTTTCAAATAGACAAACTCAATTTGATGATGCTATATTTGAATTTAACATTTCCTTTTCTTTCAAATTCTCAAGTCAAAAAGGAGGGTTTTCGTTATCACGAAACGACTCAGGTTGACAGAAATTTGTCCTTCATTAATTTTTGATGGGAGGATAAATTATGTATTCTTAAAATTTCAGCCAAATCGACTGGGGCTCATTTCTCAAACAAAATATGCGAAATCCCGAGAAAAATTGTTTCGTTTGCACATACGCGCCCAAATGAGGCACAGATATAGAAAAATATGTGCCCAAAGCAAGTACGGAAATTGAAAAATACGACCATTTAGCTGGCACTAGGAATATAAGTTCTTGTGTTCACTGCAAAATTACTACTACCTATTTTGGATCAGTATACCTCTCAAGTGTTAATTCTTTTTTTGATGGCAATAAACGCATTTGTTCGAGACGCAATGCGCACCGTGCCTCATTTGGGTAAAGAACGGATGTGCCGTGCCTGTTTTGGGCTACATTAGAGCCTATTCAATTTGTACTCTGGGTAAGAAATTTCGTATCGTATTCAATAATAGGCATTGATTGGCGAAAACAAGCACTATTAACCCCATATTCACATTTTAAAGAAAAATCATGTTTGTGTTTTGAATCACTTCCAGCTAAAGTTTTTTGTGTGAAGGCAAGCAATTTATATTTGTCCACCTCACACTCACTTTAATGTCAAAAATTCGTTCAAGAAAACTCACTTTTAAAATTGAACATGTCTTTTATGTGATGCTTATGTTATAATAACAGAAATTTTCCATAATACTAATATTAAAGAAAAAAAAATACAAAACAAAAACAAAGTAAAATCAAACAAAGGAATACTAAAACATGATTAACTGGCTTTGGTTTGAGATTTCGAGATTAATAAAATAGAAGAGAGAAAAAGCTTAGTTACAAAGAAGAAATATATATATATTAAAACTAAATACAGTTGCGCTGTATTATAAATATCTTGATAAATACAAAAGAGAAATATCAGTAATTAGAAAATTTGATTGAAACCTTCTTCTTTCTAATTAGAATCATTTATAAATGTTACTGAATTCCTTCAAAATACAATAAAACTAATAAAACTGATTCATGTCATCATCCTTAAAAAATTAGTGAAAAAACTACAAATAAAAATTTAATCTTACAGTATACTTTAAATTAATTTCGTTACAAAATTGTTCTAACTTTGGAATTATAAGTAGTCGGACCCTTGGTTTGGCGGAGAAAATTAAATTAGCGCAATGTGCTCAATGGCAGTGTGATGTAAAAGTTTTTAAATAAACTTATATTGTTTGGAATTCACCTGGCTTATTACAATATCATCGCACAACTATATTTACAGTTCATATTTCGTTCCATTTGGATTTGATAAGTACAAATTTCATGTTTTTTTCTCTTTATAAAAATCTATCGAATTTACCGCATAATCTCTACAGTATTAATTATTTTATGTCCTGTTCTGTTTATAACTACATAAAGTTGCAAATTTTCATATATATAAATCTCCGAGGAACTAATTAACAAATGATTGCATTTTATCATTCTTTGTTCAATTTTCGATTCAGTTATGTGGTTTCCGTCTTACTTCACATGGCAAAAATTAGACAAAGCAAAAATTGAGGAAATATTAAGTATTGCTCATTTATGAAATAAAACAAGGCTCTTTTCATGGCATTATTTACGATTACAAAATTGTCAAAATCAATTACTTTACTTACAAGTAGACCTTGTACACTGTTCGAAATATTGTTTCCTGTTAAATTGACTGAAACTCGAATTTAGTTTATAGTCGGCTTCAGAAAACGGACAATTTTATAATATACATTAGAGAATAAGAATATAATAAATAATAAAGAGATTGTTGATGTTCTACTAAATGGAATTTATATCAGGCAACTTTTTAGAGAAAAGTTGAAAAATTCAGGTCAGCATTAATTTATTTATTGTGTGAGGAAAAACTAAAAGGCCTATTTATATTTTAATGATTGATAAACTGGTTAAAGCATTGTTCTGTCTTTTGTATGAAGGTAAATTAATTTAATTAATGAATTTAAAAATAGTCTATATTTTGCTCTAGTTCATTTATATTTTTCGTACGAATACAAAATTAGAGCAAAGTAAAATACTCCTATATCTCGCTGACTTTCTATGAATTATTAACAATAATAATATTTGAGTTATAGTATATTTTAACAGAGGCGTTTTTTTTCGAACAGTGTGCAGTATCCTTTTATGGACGGACGCCCATACAAAATATTCCATTCAGTCCATTTTAAATAAATAGTGAAGGCAACTGTTTAGCTCTGTATTTGGTATTTCTTTTAAATATACGTAAAGGCTCCTACAACTCAAACGAAATATTTACGGCGGTGACGACAATTTAGCCTAATCTAGTAATAAAGAGCGACAACGAAAAACAAAAATTCTGTCTCGCTGTCACCGCAAATATTTCAAATTAGTGTGGAGGAGCCTCTGTATTGTATTATTTTAAAATTCATAGATTGTTTAGCAAGTAGCCGAATCGATATTTGGCTTAAAAAGTACGAATTACAATAAAAAAGTCAAAATTGTTTTTATATAAAAGAAATTAAATACAATGCAGATTGTAAATTGAAAATAAATTGATAAAATGAAATCTGCTTCACTCGATAAATGTATATCAAAATATTTGGGCGTTTAGAGAATGCCACCAGTCTTAATTAATGACAATGTTTAATTTTCCAACAAATGGATAGAAAAAAAAAATAATGCCGAGGTGAAGTTAAAGTTTGTAAGATATTATATAAATAGAAATTTTACGATATTAAAACATAGTTATGAAGACGGGTGAGACATCCGGGAATATTAATAAGTAAACAGATGCACATTATTGCAAATAAAATTTTGCTTTGTCCCAGTTTGTCTTTAATAGAAATAATCCCTTTGAAGAAATTTAAAAACAAATTTTACTTTTACACAAATAGCGGATTAATTTGAGACTTGAAGAGCAAATGAGACTAATTGAAACTCTATAAACGCAACATTTTATACTTCATATCAAATATAAATATTATTTGCTTCTAATCCACGCAAACATCACTTTTGGAATGAACAAGCACAAATTTAAACACCTCACTTATGCGTTTGAGAGTTAGGTAATTTGAGGAATATACTGTGCTCTGACAAATTGTACGTCTAGCCTTTGATTTTTAGGCTTATTCCCAATTCCTCTATTTTTTAATAAAAAGAATAAGGATGCCGATAAATTGAAAATGAAATATTTGTTTCTTATTATTTGTTAAACAAAATTTTCTGTTAAATAATAGAATAAGCATCGGTTAAGGAACTAAAATTAAACAGAATTGCATTGCTATTGCTTTCAAATCATTAGTGTCAAATAAAATTATTTATTAATTAGTAGTTGAAAATTGCAACAAAAATAAGTGTTGATATAATTTATTTGAATTAATTTAAATGGTTTTATTTACATAAAACAAGCTCCAAGAAGTAAATGTAAGTTCTTGGTTTTATAAAATAATAGCTTACTTGTCTGCTATAAGTTTCATATTTGATCAGTGATTTTTTGTAAAACCTCTTGACCACTTTTCCATAATTGCATATAAAGAACCTGAGGTAAACTTCGACCGGGTAACACTTTAAGATATAATTAAATATCGTAATGTCCGTAAAGTTAGCCTGCAACCTATTATTATTGCAAGGGCAAAAAACGTTTTTCAATTTCACTCAATAACTCATAATTTGTTTTTTATATAGATGTACACTTTACGTTATGCTTGCTAGGTTTTTTCCATCATTAAATGTTCTTTTACAAGATTTTAATAATTTACAGCTGCAGATACTGCTAGGCCCTATAACAGACGGACGGACAGAATTAATTTATAAGACTTCCCTAACAAAAATCAGATCTATTTTTTATCAAACCATAAGAAATATTATTACTGGGTTGCTTTTAATTACTCTTTATCTATCCAAATTAGTCCGCTACTTGTCTAAGTATGTTTTGAATGTTCTTCAAATTAATTGTCCACCTTACAAAGGGCATACTCAATTCGTTACAAATTCACGCAAAAAGCTCATTTGAAAAGAAATTCTGAGGTTGTTTAAAACTAGATTTAATCTTGAACTTCTCTATAAGGTACTTCAGATGTTACTGAAAACGATTCAAAATAATGATTAAGAAATTCAAAGGTGGGTCGCTTTTCGGGTACAGCGTCCCAACATTGCAGAACCAGGTGGTAAATATTGTCAGGAAAGTAGTGATTTGTTGGCTTTGGCATTCTATACCCACGCTCAATTTGCTCAATAACTTCCCGGCTATGCATTCCCGGATATGGAACTTGTCCATAAGTAAACAGTTCCATTAACAAAATACCGTATGACCATACGTCTGATTTTATTGAAAATTTTCCATAAATTATTGCTTCCGGAGCTGTCCATTTAACAGGAAACCGTGATCCCTGCTTCGGACAGTATTCGTCATCAGCAATGACGCGCGCTAAGCCAAAATCACAAATCTTAGCAACGTTATTTTCACCAATTAGCACGTTCCTTGCAGCCAAATCCCTATGTATCAATTGTTTCGACTCTAAGTATTCCATTCCGGATGCAACTTGTGTTGCAATATAGACCAGATCCTCGAAGTGCAAGAACCGTCCGTCTCCCTCTCGGAGGAAATCTAATAAGCTGCCTTTCGACATGTATTCTTGGACGATATATATTGGTTCCTCCTAGAGCAAAATTTGTTTGGTTTTTTAAAACTTATTATATAAAGGCATTTACCTGAGAGCAAACAGCGTATAGAGCAACTAGTCTATTGTGACGGAATTTTTTCATAATAGCTGCTTCCTGTAAAAAGGCTTGCGTAGACATAGTTCCTTCACGCAAAGTTTTCACCGCTACGTCGATACTATTTCTCCACTTGCCATAGTAAACTTCACCAAAGTTACCACGACCTAATTTTCGTATTAACTGAATTTCCGATCTGGGAATTTCGTACTTGTCTCTTAGTTCTGGTCCCAAATCCCACATTTGAGGTTGTGGTTTCGGACATGGCCTGGATAAAATGTGACATAATCCCAATGCATTTTCTACGAGGAAAAAATTTAATGAAGAATTGTCCGAATTTATATATTTTTGTCTACTTACTACTGTACGCCATGACAAGAGCTTGCAACGAAGGAAATGTTTGATTCGTAGCAATATAATAGCCGCCGTTATCTAATGGCTTGATTCGATAGTGTTTTACGTGATATCCTCTACCATCTTCCCAATCTTTAACTGAAAGTGAGTATCCGTTTGGATTGTGCTCAGATGGTCTTACTAAAAATGTTCCTCTTGGATTTTCTTCCGCCAGCAGCAGTTTATCAGCCTCTTTTCGTAAAACATTCTCAAAAAACCAGCTATATATTTTTACATAAATTAAGGGTTTTTAATATACTTAAACAATTAACCTACTCTTCACTATTAACGCTCCGTTCCTCCGCTACAAAATTTAATGGTATTAAACCCTCTTGTCTTGTAGAAAGATTAATTACGCGCCACCAATCCGATTCGGTATCATCTACAACTTCCATTCTGTCGCCTTTCATAAAGCTTAAATCGGATTCATCGCGGGATTTGTAGTCATAAAGTGCTACAACTATTCGACGTTTTGGAACGCCACCCTGGACACCTGGAAATACATTATTTTTTTCTCAAATTTATCGTCACAATAACATAAATTAATAATACCAAATCATAGTTTTAGATAGGGAATAGATTTAGTGTAGGCATAATTTGAAATGTTAGTTTAGTGCATTTTTCTATACGGGTAGCTTCAATTCAGGTACTTCAGAATACAAAAGATGTCAGAAGTTGTTGTATTAACAAATACAATAATAATTTCTCAAAGTTTAAGTAAAATGTACTTACACGGTGTGGTCCTGGGCCTGATTATATCAACACCTCCTTTTGTAGCGATTTTTATTTGTCCTCGGTTTGGATCAGGTGTATACCGAGAATCTAAAGAACCTCCATTGTTATGTTTTTGTCCACTGTTTACATTCTGTCCAAAATTGTAATCATTTTTTTTGTAGCCAGCTGGATAACCCAACGCGAGTTCTTGTTCCTGGCGTTTACTGCAGCATTTATTCCCCATGATTACTTCTACATTCACACATAAATGTGTATGCCTTTTACGACAAATCTCTTTATTTTTATTCCATTAATCGCGCTTATATGTTACATATAAATAAATTACAAAGTATTTGGCATTAAGGTGCGTTTAGAGATCATACAATTATATCTATCAGTCATTGAATAAAGTAAACGTTATTTTAAAGGTATATGCAATGTCATCAATAAAATTTGTCTTCAATATTCCCGCAAAAGTAATACTTTTTCTGGAAATTATGATGTAAATTATTCCTAGGATTGGAATGTGTTCCTCATAACAAATATTATTATCGAAGAAAAGTTGTAATAAGCAATCCAGAATTCATTTCCTGAAAAATAATTTCATACAGAAAATAAGTTTTAAATTTGTTATTGAGAATTTTTTTTTTTTTTTTTTTTTTGTGATTTTGTTTCTTATTAAGAGTCATAATTTGAAAGGGTTATAATAAATGTTTTTAAAATTTTGAGCGAGATAGTTTTAGAGACACATACTGATGCAAAAGCGTGTGCACCTTTCGCCGTTTTCTCTGAAACTATTATATATATTTCTTATTGATCGTATGATTTTTTTTCAATTACACGAAATAAAAATACCTTTAACCCGAATTAGGTGAGTTATTGACCTGTGAGTACGTTTTTAATATTTTTTAATACCAAATATTTTTGTTGAAACCAGAAGACCTCTACCAAGCGATTGGGTTTTCTTTTTCTGTCCTCTTACCTTCGTTGGATTCAGAAGATCCCTACTAAGCGATTGGATCTTCCCTTCTCTTCCCAAAATATTATTTGTAATTTATAAATTCTTTTCAATTGCAGCTAATTTGTGAGTACATTTGTAATTTATTTATTTTTATAAATTTTGTGATCCGGGAGACTCATACCAAGCGATTATCGTTCTCTTATCGCCGAATTAATATTTTTTAAGCCCGCGATTTTTAATTGCGTTTATCTTAATAGCTTTAACCGGATTTTAAACTGCCGTGAGTTGAGGCTCTTTATTAAATTATTTGTTCAGTTTACGGAACAAAATCATTAAATTACGTATTTAAAAAGAAATTAAATTACAAATATTTATGTATAAAGTAAATAATAACCAAATTTTTAACCGACCCTTAATTACCCTTAAATTACTGATTGCGCTTCTTGTATTTCGACGTTTTGTATTATAATTGAAATTTACGTAAGACGTCTAGCGGATTGTGCTTTGATTGAAGACATTAGGAAATTTCCTTACAACTTACCATAGGATTCAATAGAGAAATAAGAAAACAGGAAGAAGTGCTACTCTTTGGGAGTCTTGCGAGGAATTTGATAATGTATACAAAAGAAGGCATTCATTCATTGAATTGCATCACAAAAGCTGTCTGTCACGCTATATGTTCACAAAATGAAAATGTTCTGCTTTTAAGCAGAATCGGTTGCCACTGCACAGTTCTTATACTTCCAATTAGAACTGCAGCAGTTGTGTGTTGTCATAAACTCAACCTATGCTGATTTATTTGTAAAGAAATGTATAATGTAAAATATTTAATTTCACATTTTTGCCACCTAAATCCTAAATTTTTTACAGTACAGCCAATAAACTTCATACATTTTAGGGTCGATTTTTTAATAGACTAATAACTTTATTCTTCAAATAAAAAATCAACTATGCTGTGAAAAAAAATATTTTCCACTCTATTTGTCCAAATTAACAGGCGAATAGCAGTCCTATCTGCCACTTTAAGGAGCGAATAAGTTTATCCATCTGATAGCTACTTTAAATCAAAGCCAAGTTGATTATTAGGACAATTATATTCGACGAATAAAGTTATCTGACGATTGAAGAATTGGGCCTTAGTAGTAATAAGAAACGCGTATTAAGACTACACTTAACAGTTTTACAGTATATAATAATGTAAGTACGTGACTAAGCCTTAGCGAAAAGTGATATAGAAAATATAATTATTTTGAGACTATATATTAAATTTAATTTAGAAGCACATGCTTGATAACAATGTCAAGCCCGTTACAATGAAATTACCCTAACCTAATGCTCTAAAGAAAAACTGTCGTTTACTTTCCCTTAAAATTGAAAATACGACTGATTCTGTATCGTTGGATTTTAAGTTGAGAATTTATTATCATCACGGAACAGTAGATGATCTTTTTGATTAAAATTTAAAATTAGAATACTTATGTAGTTCAAGACCTTAAACCCATCTTTAACCCTTTACACTCGAGAGAGTATTAAAAGCCATAAGTTTAATATACATTTATTGCAATTAAATAAGAAATATTTTTTTAGCAACGTTAAAACTTAAATTAAAGTTTTATTATGTCGAATCGTGCAATAATAATGCATCATTTTTCTTCCATAAGAACTTGTGCAAAACGAGTCCTGTACCAATTTATTCTTGAAATAGAAAAATAAAAAATAATCATTATTGAAAGAATCAAAATTACCGAAAAGTATACTGAAAGATTAGATCGCTCTTAATGAGAATTTTCCTCAAGGGAGGCTAAAAGGTGGGATAATAGAGCGAAAATGTTGATGCTTTTATACCGCACCCATCGAGTTATACCCAGGATGACATCAATGCGTGGCGGCATATGTACTTGAGGTTCACATCACCGCAACAATGTACCTATTTTTGTATCTATCAATTGTCAGCATGTATTGCATACCGCGTGCAGTTCAGTTATTTTAGGTGAACTGTTTTCCGATTGTTTAATCGAATTCTTTCGCAAATTTTGGTTCATTTTTAAATGTGACGCTTTGAGCTGCTTAAATACCGTTTCTATTTTTAAATAGAGTGGTTAATAAAATCGTCGATATATTTCAAATAAAGAAAGCTAGAAAACTGTTTACATCTTTGAGTATGGAATTGTAAACAGTATTATTTGGTGAAGATAATCCCTCTCTCTGATATGTATCGGGACTTTGAAACCTCACCAGACACACAGTAAGTTAATTAGCTCAAAAAATAACCTAAAACATGTAGGAAACAAATTTTCATTTTTTTTTAGCGACTGAAGCAGTGATAAATCCTTTCTATAGCATTTTTTCCACAGATTATGAGTCTTTAAAAGAAAGTTCTAAGTTGCTTCCCATTTTCAAGTAGAATAGATTTAAAGTGGTACAAAACACCGTATTTTAAAGCACAATGTACAATGCAACTTCAAAGACTACTCCTGAATTGCGCATCTCATTAACTTAGTTATTTGTATCGTTCTAATTCATTTAGTTATCTGTTTTCGAATAAGTTAATTAAATATATTACACAGTCCTAATCAATAATATACTTTTACACCCATACATAATGAAAAGAAATTGTTGTTTATGTACACCAGTTCATTGAATAAATGATAATATGTATATTAATAATAAATTTTCAGTCTTGGTACAACTTTACTAGTATACAGATAACTCAACCAGACTAAATTGATAGATCGTCGGCTTGCGAGAAGAATTTAACATACAATTTACGAAACTTTAAAGCGTTTTCATTACTGCTAAATTACTAAATAAACTGAAGTATTCACTACATGTGCGCGTAACTAAATATGGATTTTCAATTTCGAATGGTTTGCTTCTTGCTGTTCATAAAAGACACTACGGTTTTAAAATCATATTGTTCAAGCTTACCCAGTGCGATGTTTGAAGATTAACATATAGAATAATATAGAATAATTTTTTATATTGTATGGCATATTAGAAAACACGCAATATACTTGATGTTAACTGTTGTTTAACATTTTGTTTGTTCATATGGTACTGTTTTGATGATACGCTTAAGAAAATGCAGCTTTTCATATACATATGTAAAAAAACAGCCTGGCACGTCAGCCAATTAGTTAATGAATTCTCAGTAGAAAAAAAAATTTAGACCGTAATGAAAACGTCTATATCACTTTGTCTTAATAATTCTCTAACTATTAACCTCAGAAGCGTAAGCGCAGTGTCGATTTTTACAATATGTACAGCTGTAGTCACAGAAATAGCACACATATGCTAAATTAATTTTTAGAAATAAAAGTTGTTTTATTTTTGTTTAGAGGTTAATATTTTGTAGGATATCCTTTATTTTTTATAACCGCTTCATATCTGAATTGCATACTTTCTATTAAACGGTAACATTTGCGTTCTGGTGTATTATACCAAATTGTTTATACTTTTTCCAACATTTCTAAATTTGGACACTTTTCTTCCCGAAGTTGCATCTTAATATCTCCCCACAAATTCTCGATTGAATTTAATTCGGGGCTTTGAGCCCGCCAATCGAGAACGTTAATTTTATTGTCCTTAACCCACTTTTTTGTTAATTGGGAAGTGTACTTGGCATCGTTATCTTGCATTAGAATCCAAGTAATGAGCATAAACTCATCGACATATGGTTCCATTTCAGGTTGAAGAATACTACACTTTTCCTGATCCAGGATACCCTGAATCTTTACCAAAGGCCCCACTCCAATCCACGACATTGCTCCCTAAACCATTATACTGCCACCATTATATTTAATGATTTTTAAAGTGCATAAAGGATTGTACTGCAGATTCGGCGGACGAGGTACATGTTTTCCCGTCTGAATAAATTCTATTAAACTTTGATTTGATTGTCCAAATATTTTTCTCCAGAAATCGACTGGTTTATTTGTATGTGTTGCAAACGCTAATCTTCTGCGACGATTTTGTCGAACACGTGTGGCGATGCACTCATTAAATTCTGCTTCTCGTAATCGACGACGTACAGTTTCCGCAGATAATACAAACACCATACTCTTTATTGATATCCTTTTGAATCTTAAAAGAAGTAAAAAAGGATTGGCTTTATTAATTATTTGAATTTAAAAAGGCTTCTTGCGAATTTTAATTTCTAATGTTTTTAAGTGCTGTGACGTAAACAGTTCGACACAAGCTTTCTAGAGCACTCCAAGGTCCTTGTATTTGCAGAAATATTGTAGCCTTTCCCTATTAGTTAATAAATTATATCCCTTTTCTCAGATATGCAATATTTTGCCCATCTAATGACTAGGAGCTCCAATAGCAAGAATTAACGAGAATTATTTCTCAAATCTTGATCACATGTGATATTTCTATGACCACAACTGTATAAGGTCAATTCGCTAAAAAGATCTTGAGTTTGCGTTGTTGGCGTGGAGGGCGTGTAGCGCCAGTTGCCCAGAACCGGCGATGATTTGGATGTTTGTTGTATAGACGTTGTCGAGTTCGATCAATTTAAGTACTAATAAGTGTATTTTGGACAATATTTCTATGTAAAACTATAAAAATTCAATATGTTGGCATCAATCAACGCAAGAGTCAACCGAAAATATAGATCACGTATATTGTTG
Organism: Eutolmus rufibarbis; assembly: GCA_963920795.1. Classification (NCBI taxonomy): domain Eukaryota; kingdom Metazoa; phylum Arthropoda; class Insecta; order Diptera; family Asilidae; genus Eutolmus; species Eutolmus rufibarbis. The sequence continues at coordinate 658,450 of OY987204.1, forward strand.
GAAAGAACCTATGGGCCACCCACAATATCCGGCGCCGAGCGAGGAAGAATCTTTCAGAGGTGCCGCAAAATTGACGGGACTATAAAAGTTTTGCATTAAAACAACGGCCCATCTCGATTTTTTAGATTCGATACTGATTTCGTACTACAATTTTTCCTTCGAATAAATAAGTCCTAATAACTCCTAGCAGAATCATTTATAATAAGTTTTTTTTGGGTACTTCTCTTTAATTTTCAAAAATTAATAAAACAAACAAATTTGAACGTTTATATCACGGAAATTATTTGGGATTTTCTCAACTTTCCAATGGATAACGACTCAGCATGGCTTGCTTAAGCTTTTATTGAAAAGACTTAAAACCTTGTAGGAATTTGATTTTAAATTTATTGGGTTGGATAAGGTGTTTTTGAAGTCTGCATAGCAAATGTTAAATGAAAGTTTATGTCTACTCCACTTTAAGGTTTCAAGTGATCACGAAAAGATCCTGTTCGTTGCTGTATGTCTCCTTGATTTTGTTTGAAAGTTTGAGAATACTTTGTATTATCTCATTGGCGGGGAGCTCAAAATAGATTTAAAATTTAAAGTCCCAATCACTCGTGTTGAAAACTGTAGTGGACGACTTTGAAAACCAGAAGGAAAACGTATCAGTAAAATTCCAGAATTGTGATTTGTTTAATATGGCATTGAGTTATCGGATAAATTAAAATTTTCCGGATAGCTAGTCGCTGCAATTTGTAAAATGTGAAAAAAGCTTATTTTCGACTCCGCCAATGCTTTGCTAATAATGGGCGGCAGTGAAATCCGATAAAACTACTAAGCTAAAACAGGCAAGGAAATATGAAAAAGAATCACGAAAAGATAAGCTTTCAGTGTATAAGGGAAATTGATCTATGACGGAGAGATACTCAGCGTAAAAATTCACGAAAAATCAATTATAAAGGGAAACAAAGGGCAGATCGGATGTTTCATCCTTTTGATATTTACACATAAAACTGGCATATTTGCTATCAGATCAAACTTACTGTGTATCTACATTATCCTTTTTCCTTTTATCCAATTGAAATGTGTTTCTTCATTCAAGCTATTTCTGAGCACTGCCATAAAAATAAAAATTTTTACACCTGGCGAAAAGTCATTGTAACTTTTATAAATTCCACTGTACCCACTTATTATTGAAAAAAATATAATATCCGAAAACCTCATACATTAATTGCAGAGATACAATCAATTTTTCACATAATTTACTTTGTAAAACCCATTTTACACCACCGCAGACGTCAACCCTCTATAAACTCTCAGCCATTTTGTTTTGATTTTCGTTTCAATTGAAAGTAGTTTGGTGTGAAGTAGCTGCTCATTCTTAAAATTTAGTTAATGAAGTACATCCTGCTTCAGGTATAATATTTTTAATGTGTTAATCATAATTAATGTTAATTTAATTTTAAATAATAGTGCAAGATATGCTATTAATACCTGATAGGATAATTTGATTGCCTACCCGTTTTTAGAACACTTTAGTACACTGTAAAAAGCAAACCATGAAACCACTTGAAAATGAGAACAAATGCAGCTAACTTCAACCTAAATTTTGACTATAGAGACGCTTGAGGAGTTTCTTGAATGTGTTGATTTAGCTCGGAGTTTCTTTAAATTCGAATCTTTGAGAAGTTATTCGATAGCGAATTTATATTCTGGTTAATAATAGTGTGACGGAATACCGATGGCATTACAAACCCACAGCAAGAAGAGAGTCTGTTATTATTATGACAGTAAGTGAAATTCATTTGCGGCGCCTGACCCGGGCCCCGCCAGCAATTTTTGGTGGAAAATGCAATCCTCATGTTGCGGTCATTAACTCGATTTTTTTGAGCGAAATTCGGCAATTTTTATGAAATATTAACGCGTACTGACTTCAAAAGTGGACATTGTGCGGCTATTGCGGCTGTCGCTCTTTCACTTGTTTATGCGGTTGCGTGCGTGGGCGCCACCGCGGCGCTTAAATGGACTCAGAATAAAGCTCCAAATGAGCCTGGAGTAAGTCTAGTAAAATTGTGTTCTTCTAGGTGATATCGGGAACTACTACTACGGGCAGGGGCATCCCATGAAGCCGCACCGCATCCGCATGACCCACAACCTGCTGTTGAATTACGGGCTTTACAGGAAAATGGAGATTTACGTATGCCATCTTCCAGTTAGATAAGAAATCCCTGACTAATTGCCTTGTTTTCAGAGGCCCCACAAAGCCACCGCGGACGAAATGACCAAATTCCATTCAGACGAGTACATTCGCTTTTTGCGATCAATTCGCCCCGATAACATGTCGGAGTACAACAAACAAATGCAACGATTCAACGTCGGCGAGGACTGCCCGGTTTTTGATGGACTCTATGAATTCTGTCAGCTCTCAGCCGGAGGATCTGTGGCGGCCGCTGTTAAGCTCAACAAGCAGGCCACAGAGATTTGCATTAATTGGGGCGGCGGACTGCACCACGCAAAGAAATCAGAGGCCTCGGGCTTTTGCTACGTCAACGACATTGTCCTGGGCATCCTCGAGTTGCTGAAGTACCACCAGCGTGTTCTCTACATCGACATAGACGTGCATCACGGTGACGGAGTCGAGGAGGCGTTCTACACAACCGACCGCGTGATGACGGTCAGCTTTCACAAGTACGGGGAGTACTTCCCTGGAACTGGTGACCTCCGAGACATTGGTGCTGGCAAGGGGAAGTATTATGCTGTGAACATACCGCTGCGAGACGGCATGGATGACGAGGCTTATGAGTCGATTTTTGTTCCAATCATATCAAAAGTCATGGAGACCTTTCAACCATCGGCCGTTGTTCTGCAGTGCGGCGCGGATTCTCTTACTGGCGATCGTCTAGGATGCTTCAACCTCACGGTAAAGGGTCACGGGAAGTGCGTCGAATTTGTGAAAAAATACAATTTACCATTTCTAATGGTTGGAGGGGGAGGGTACACAATAAGGAATGTATCTCGCTGCTGGACCTATGAAACATCGGTGGCGTTAGGAGTTGAAATCGCAAATGAGCTGCCTTATAACGACTATTTTGAGTATTTTGGACCAGATTTTAAGCTCCACATCAGCCCCAGCAATATGACAAATCAAAATACTACAGAGTATTTGGAGAAAATCAAGAACAGGTAAGTAATATCTTCGTTTCGTGTGGTTTTTATGTTCGTTTCAACAACTTGCAACTTTTGCGGAGAAATCTGTTCAATTTTCAATTCAGCTATTAGCTTATACTTAGTAGAAAGAAGTCACATGACCAATCCAGTCTGAATTAAAAAAAAAATATATCGAATTTTACTAGTTTTATTACGCCCTTAAGTTAAAAATTAGAGAAAAACCATGTGTATTATTTGAGCGTAGTCTTCAAGTTACTAATCTTAAAAATGGGTTATATTGGTGATCAAGAATAATAATTAATACAAAAAACACATTTTAGACTCTTCGAAAATTTGCGTATGTTGCCCCATGCTCCAGGCGTCCAAGTCCAGGCAATACCTGAAGACGCAGTCAATGATGAATCGGAAGATGAGGATAAAATCGACAAAGATGAAAGATTACCGCAAAGTGACAAGGACAAAAGGATAGTTCCTGACAATGAGTTTTCAGACTCTGAGGATGAAGGCGAGGGTGGGCGTCGTGATAATCGATCTTATAAAGGACAGCGTAAAAGACCGCGACTAGAGAAAGAAGGAAAGCCTGATAGCGCTGAATTAAAGGATGAAAAGGACAGTAAAAGTAAGCGACTTGTTTCCTTACATATGTTATTCATAATAATTTAATTATTTACTTATAGTGGACGTAACTGAATCCGAAGACACAAAAACAGACGAGCTCAAAAAAGAGGCCACTCCAATGACGTGATAAAACTTTGCTGTCAAGTCATATCTTATAAAATTATCTTTTACAATACAATTAAGTTACAAATAATCATTTGATTTTAGCTCGATTCATTTGTCATCTTTCCGAAGAACTTTCGGGTATTTTAAATGAATTTGTGTCTTAAATTCATCTCTTTGTCATAAATGTATTTCGTTCGTTTTATAAAATGTTCTCATCTGGTGTTCCGTGTTCCGTCTACAAAAATGACTTTGATGTTTAACCCTCCACTGATCTACCACAGACCGAAATACGCCCTACTGGTTGAATACAAGATATCATGCAATTTTTATAAATTAGATACTTTGTAGAAAGACATTAAAGTATCTTTAACAAATAGCGCGGTATGTAATTGTAAGCGATAATTGTATAAACTCAAACTTTATCTTGCAAATATATGCTGGAGTTATTTATTTTCAAATTTTACAATGTGTTTTATTTTCAGTTTATAATAATTTATACAGAGCATCTCGACACTCACAACTTTAAAATCATATACTCCTAATTGTTGTGGAATTTTTTGAAGGCTTATTCCAAATAACACAGACTTTGAAAATCTTAAGAAAGTGCTTATCCGTGGTCGAATTGAAACTTTAAAAACTCTCCAGAATTGTGCTAATGACATCTTACAAATGTTTTCAAATTAAGGTGGTGTAAAGGAATGCCAAGTTTAGGCTAGAATCCTAAAATTTGGATGGCTTTTTATATAATATAATCAATTGTAAACATTTTAATCGGTACGAGTCGATCATAACAAATGAAAACCACTTAAAATTGAAACTTTGATTTACGACGGGATTAATTTAAGTCTGAGATGGCTTCATGTAAGGTGATTTTTTAAAATGATTACACCAAGGTGATTCGGTTTAAAAATTGGAACTTGTACCAATTATTATATTAATTTATTATTTATTCGAAGAAAACTGAGTAAAAGTTAAGTTTCAGTTTTTATATAGAAAAAATTTCAAAATGAGGTCGAGCTCTAGTTTTTTATGGAACTGAGCTTTTATTCTATGAACTGAAATTTTATTCAGTTTTTTAGCACATTAGATAAGCGAATATGTTAAATAATCTTGTGCGTTAAAATTTAATTTATGGTGTTTTATAAATTTAAAAATGTGAGGCTTATTTTGGATGATTACACGTTAAATATTATGAAATATGTGGGGGCTTTGTATTTGCTATATCGCCAAAACTCTAAACTTTTCGATTATCGGTAAAAATGAAAATGTTAGTCGTGTTAAAATTGAAGTCAATAAAAAAATTCTTATTTCTAATGATTTGGTTTTTTGTTTTGTTTTAATTCAATTTGGTTGATCTGCTTGGCTCGGGGAAGTAGTAGATGTTTCTCTAATAATTTATAAACTTATCGCAGGTCAAGGTCAATTCTCGTAACTTAGTTTAGGTTGAGCTTGATTTAAATTGGTTTAAAACTGACTCAAGGTTGGGTTGAAGATAAAAACTCCGTCACAAAGTTATTGAATTTATTTGATATAATTTTTAGGGGAATTTAATATAACACAGGAACACTAATAGGCAATATTGTGCCAACCCCCAAAATAACATACTGGCTACCCATAATTTTATTTAAATTTAGAAATTTTATAACGTAGTGTAATCATTTCCGGTCTTATAATATTTTATACCGAAGTTTTTTATTCCTTAATAAAACATTCACTTCCAATTTTTGTGGTGATGTCATACCTTGTTCAACTAATTTTGACTAATTCAACCTTTCAGTCTTGAAAAGACTAACCTTCTGAATAAAATATAATAAAACTTAATTGTTATCTATCACGAGGGATCATAATCAATTTAATTTCGTAATGCTAAAATGTTGTACACATGTATAACTAATATTAATTAATAATAAACGAGGAAATTAAATTATGGCTTCAGAAGCACGAAAACTGAGATATGAGAATGGTATGTGAGTCACAATATAACGCACGTTCAATTCTGGTTTACTTTAAAATTATTATGTATGTTGTCAGCATTTAGATTTTTGAAAGTACTAGCAGCAAAATTATAAAGTTGTTTTCGAAAATTTTGAATTTACAAGTCAGCATTTTTGAAAATATGTGACAAAAATCATAATAATGGTAAACGTAACTTTTAAAGTAAAAATAAAGTTCCACTAACCTGTCACCTTTTTTTTTTATATTTTATATTTGATGCCCTTAAATTTTAAAACAATTATTATTATTATTATTATTTTCATAATAAAGTTCTGGGAGGTTGACATCGTAATTGCTTAATAGCGTTCATATGTTTGATAGCTACCACTAGTCTAAAGATAGTAAGGATCCAAAACTGATAGAGCTGCGTGACCGATTTCGGTACCTTCCTAATAAGTAAATCGAATTAAAGAACACTCGGTGGTTGTCATTAAAATAAATTGGCGGTGAACGAGCGTTTAAGCTTTTTTTGGATTGGAATTGGAAGGGCCAGAGAAAAATATTGTCAACTACTGGGTCCACTCTCTGTAAAACTGATGCAGAATTATTAAAGTTGTTGGCTCGTTCCTTTATACTGTCACAGAAGTTCTCCTGGGATGGCATTTGGCTTTTATCATATGGTTTTCAGTTGGAAGAAGAATTAACATTAATTATACTAATCTAATCACAGTCTTGCATTGACTGGACATAAAAGTGCAATTCCGTAATGAAGCATGATTAATCTAATCTAAATAATTGGATAAAAGTATGGTTGGGACGATAACATGAATGTTGAATATTGATACAAATTTTTCGACACTAAAACATAAGCTTTTTTGATAGTAGCTTTTGACAATCTGCATTAACACAATTGCGACTTGTAGTGATAATTCTAGTTTCATCCATTACCCACTTGTAGTCGGAAATAAGAAAATTGGCGCAGAAAATACAATTTTGGGTTTTAGCATGTAGCACCATTTCTATTAAATGTAATACTATAAGTTGTTTTTGAGGAACGCCGAATTTTTTATAACTTAATAAAATATTTTTAATATAAAACACTAACTTAAAATCAGGCCCCTATTTACTATACTAAAAAATCCAAACAAAATATTTGTTCAAGCAACTAATGTCTTGATTCATTAGACTAATTTTTTTAAACATTTTCTTATTTAAACTACACTGGTTCAAACAATGAGATCCATTTTTAAAACGATTTTTGAGCTTGTTAAAACAATAAGACAATTGTACTATCTGCGTCCAGTGGTGCTTAACTTCGATGGTCTAAATCTAAACAGTTGGTTTACATGCATTTCTGAGCTAATAATAATTTTAAAGTTTTGTAATTTTTGATAAAAAGAAAAAATATATTTAAAACAAAACGGTTATGCATAACGAATTATGTCTATTAAGAAAATATTTGATTTTTTGTAATTCTTATTTTACCAGATAAATCAGTAATATTGATTTAGCCAGAAATATTAAGATTAAGTATTATAAGTCTTAAGTGTAAATCAAACAAGGTTTGTCACCATATGTGGTGCGAATTAAATCTATTTTTGTATGTAAAATATTTCTATTAATATTTTATATTTTGTATCTTAACTTTGAAAATACGGTTTATGGAATCTTTTTTAAAAATCTAAGTACTGTCAGTCTAAGTACAAAGTAGTACATCCAGATCATTAATAATACTGTTACAAACTTCCCTTCGTTTATAATTCACACTTGGTATTCCTGACCAGATGAACCTGATTAATTCCAAATCAGGCAATTCTGGCCAGGAAAACGTTATAAGTTCCAAATCAGGCAATGCTAGTCAGGCATGCCCGACTCTGTCCTGATCATGTTCAGGTAAATTTTTCTAGTCGGATAATAACCTGTAAATTACAATAAATTTTTACCATGACATTTTTCTATTATTCTGAGTTCTAGATTCTTAATACTTATATTAGTATTTTGGATTAGAATTCGATAATATTCGGACACATATCGTTCAGTCTTCAGAGTTCAATAACATTAAAATCGTTTTAGTGCTATAAAGAACTAAATCTCTTCAATAAATATTTATATGTAAAATTGATAAATAAACTAAGTTACATGTATAAAAGTATTACACCTAAGTTTCTATGTGCAATTATTGTGTTAAAGAGCTGTGTTCAAAATAATTCCTAAAGTGCTTAGGTTTATTGCCGAGAAATGGCAACTTCCAGGTTAAGGGCCAAAATTTAGGCCGTAACAAGTAATTCAAGTCGTAATCCTAGTATATAAAAGGTGTCATTAGAACACTTACTTTATTTTCTCTTTTCACAAAGGGATTTAGTGGCAAAACTCTTACAATTTTTGTATGTCCCGAAACGTAATAGCTATAAATTTGCAAATAAGTATGACATGTGGTGAACCGAACGAAAGCTCCAAATGAAAAAGTGTAACAGATCTCGAAGCTCGAGAAATAGGGCGACTACATAAATATGTTGCGAAAGTTGGACCGAGGATGGAGCAAAATGCTTGTGGTCGGGATCTATGAGTGCGCTCGGCGGAGGCTCGGAAGGTATAAGGGAGCCCCAAACGGAAAAATAAGACCGCTTCCTGCTTAAAGTTTAATCAACAACCAATCCAAACAACTCCCAGTAACGACGAGCGCAACCAGTAGTATACTCTAAATTGAGATTTTGTGGTAAAAAAGATAAAGTCACAGAAGGGGATAAAATGGGATAAGGAAAAAACACTCGCTGTATGTTCACAAGTTGTTTTATCACAAAAAATACATTTCTAGGGGCTACGAACGGAGCAACGTGGGACTGTAGTGGCCGTTTGTTGCTGCTTCTGTTTCATCAATTTTGAATGGCAGTTGGGTCGTGTTGTTCTGTGCAATCGGCGGAGGGCCCCAGGACACTTGCCGTGGACGATGCCTTGCGGCTTGTAATATTATCTGATTTGTTTTCAAATCGAGCTTTATTCGAATTTTCGTAAATGGGAAGAAACATATTTTTAAATATTTTTGTTTTTACTTCATTTAAGTTTATATCGAAGGGAACATGCAAAAGTCATATCGCTTAATGCTATCTGTTATGCTAAAGATGCGGGTTAGAAGGCATTCAAATTTGCCATGCTATTAAGTCACGATTGCTTCTACAGAACAAACTTTTGCTTTGCCTAATTTCGAAGGTAAATTCGAAAGTTTACGTCATTGAGTATACACACGAAATTTCACTAAACGGAAATGCAACAGATAATGCAAATGTATAAACATTAAAAACTTTAAACAAACTATCATTTAAAATTGTAAACAAACTATACCTGAGCAGCGTTTACAACCCAATTTCTTGCGGGAGCTATCGAGTAAACTTTAACTATTATATTATTATTATATTACTACATCTATAATATACTTACCTACTACTATAGCTACATGTACACATCTGTTGCAAAATCATAAATCAAATGTATTTAGAAGTTGTAATTATGTAATTATGTATGTATGAAAGAAATTTGGCTATACCAGTCGATTCCTTGGAGCGTCCTGAGTAAATTTTGGTTCTTGACCCTCTCTCCTAAAATTACCTTAGTCCTCAAAATTGGCGTGAACGGTTTATAGAAGGTGCGCGCACTTAAGGCGCACCGAGCGGGAGCTTATTTAGAAGATGATAAAATAAACTTTCTAACGATACTTTACGTTTGGATCCCTTTTCAAATATAGGAGTTATGGGGGTTAACATTCAAAATTGATTGAAATTTCGTTTTTTCGGAATATTCCGAAAGCACAAAGGAACGCGGAGTAGAATGACAGGATCGTTTTGAATCAAATGGAATATTCCGAATGAATAAAGAAACACAGCCATACCATATGTTACATATGTATATGTGAGTGAACTGGTAGTATGTATGTGGCTTCGCAAGGTCCTTGAAAGTTATGAAATAATAATAGTAATTTTAGGCTTTTTCACAATGTTTCGCGTCTACACGCATTATAATGGGTTTTGTTTTATTTTCAAGTCCAAGTTAAAAGTGCACCATAAATTCAATTGCAAAAACTTCTATGACAGCTGCATGTGCCGCGAATGTTCTTTACAAAACTTTTTATTCCGGCGGGTGTTTTCATTGACAATGGGAAAGTTTTCTGAAGGCTGTTGCTTAAGAATCACTTTGACATTGTAAGTACTTTAGGGATTAGTTTTAATCTTCCTGAAATATTCTTTTCTTTCTCGCAGAAAATATATATAAAACTTAAACCTCCTTGCTTGGCAGCAGCTAGTCTTGTTTCTTATGAACTTTTGTTTTTTTTTCCAAGTTAGCATTTTGTCGGATACTGAAGTGAAACGAGCATATTAAGGAAATGTTTTTCAGAAAAAGCATCTTATAAATAATAATTTTCTTTTTAAAATTAATATACAACCTTCGTGTTATTATGCTCATGAAATTTGTGGTACTAACGTAAAAATCATAAACTTTTCATAAGTTTTAATTTAATCATATGCGGAAATAGAAAACAATTATTTTTTATTTTGATTTTTACTGTTTAGTCTTTAAGTAATTATTTTTCATCTTTTTAATGTCAATCACACTTGTGGAAACGACATATTACGATGTTATTACATTTAGCTGGTAGTAAGTACCTCATGTAATTATTGTTTTTTTTCTAGTAAGTTTTAATGTTTGAACAGTCTAACCCTTCCATTCAAAATCTATTCAATAATCTTACTATGGCACGTGATTTAAAAAACCTCATATTGACCATACGGGACGAAGCATTTGCTTTTAAAATGTATAAAAACCTTAAATATTAACAAAAACCTCATCTGATTGGGAAAAATTTAAGGTGATTCGGTCGTTCAAAAGCGAAATAAATTTCTACCACCCCTTGAAAACCGAGATATTTGCATTTGTTTCAAAATTTCATTATAACAGGTTGTGGTTGTATTGTTATCAGACATGTATTTAACTTTCACAAAATTTAATTAGGTTTTACTTAAAATACTCTTCTATCTTTTGTGATACTGCCGAAAATTTTCTTAAGCTTGTTCCTTTGCTTTCGCAAAATTGTTTTTGCTTTCATTGCCATCCAAGGAACAATTACTTATTCCAAGATATTAGAGTCTTTTAGAATTCCTGTGCCTGCTCGCTTTCTGAAGATATACAGCTTCTTTAATGTTTCTCATCGCGGAGCTAAGTACATACTATCAAGCAACTACTTCTTCGATATCGCGTTTCCTCAATCAAAATGGTTCGTTAAGGTTGCATGATTATTTTTTAGTTTTAGTAGTCAGTTATTTGGTGAAGATGAACAAATAAATGAGTAAATAAAATGGGATGGGAAGAAGTTGATGAAATATTGAGATTTAACTTAGATTGGCAGACAAAATTGTGTAAAAAAAGGAAAAGACTGAGCAAAGCGAATTACGATTATCTCTCTAATGTCATACTTAAGTGTGGTATTTTGGGAATAAAAGTTTGAATTTTTTTTTATGACATATCTTATAATATACTTAATTTTCTACATTATTATGCCTAATCTTCCCAACTGGGATTGTTTTTGAACCTCTTTGCTATTTAGAAAAATCAATCAAACAAGGTTAAGAACATTGGATTAAATAATCTTATGTTACGGATTTGAAAAACCCTTCGATTTTTCATTGGATGCGAGGGATTAGGCTTTTTTTAATTGGACTACGTATACGAGTATACTCGTAATTTAATTTAATCAACCGGTCTTGTTATTTTAACAAGTTCGTAAATTGTTTTAAAAATAAGTTTCGTTATCTGAACCAATAGCGCCGTATTATTTAACAAGATTTTTGGGTCAAACATCGATATGGTTTTATATTTTTTACTAAACTCCTTTGACTATGTTTAACCAGTAAATGTAATCTTATGATTGGAAATAAAAATAAAACTTAGGTGAATGATTTAATAGAACAATCTCCTAAGTAAGCATCCTTTCGTTTTGCGTGTAAATTATGCTCTTCCACACCCGACATTAGCGCAGTTTTTTTACTTAATTATATTATCGAGTGCTTCAAATCCAACCAGCGAGTTTATTTTTTTTTTATCTAATAAAAAGTTTTATCCTTGTTTTTGTTTAATCATTTCAGCACATTCTTAATTCAGTAACTCACTTTATTATGGTAATTAGATAAGCAAAAATTGATATTCTGGCTATACCGTATTGTACTTATCGATCGTAATTTAAGAAAAGCTACTGTAAATATTTTTCTAAATAATTTTCTCTTGCTTTTCTTGAATTTGCTTCAATTTGTATGTTAATTAGTTTGTAATTTCGTTGGTTTTGTTTAAGTATTTGCATTCTAACCGTGAAGCATTGTGTGGCCCAGTCCCTGCATAATCATTTGGATTATTTATTATTTGATTTATGATTTCTTGAATGAACAATTGCCAAATATATTTCATTCTTTTTGGCTGATTGAAAATTCTGTATGATTTATTATTGTCAATATTCAATTTTAATAGCCACCGTCACTATTCAATTTTAATAGACATATGCAAAAAATTAGGATTTTTAGGCATTTGAATAATTATCAACTGATAAATTATTGCTTTTAAGAGATATTACACATTCAATGTAAATATATTTTAACTCTCCTAGGGTTTGAATTTCAAAGTGGATGTGTTATAAAAGAAATAATTTGTCCAAATTCTCTTTCTTTTTTTCCAACGATTTGGCTGATATGAGTCAGTTTATTAATATTAAACTGAACTCTCAGAATTATTATTTTTATTCAAATAAGTGTAATATTATTATTAAGCTGAAAACTTACAGTCTTAATACTCTTTCCACGATATATCTGGTTAAAATTCTGACTAACAAAACAAAGTTTTAGATTTTCTTATCTAGTATCACTGTATAGATTTACAAGTAAATATTTGTAGTTTTTACAATTCCATAAATGAGCTGTTGTTTTTTAAAATTGGTGTAAATCCAAACTGGTATAAGGTCGAATTGACCTTAGAAGAATATAGAAAAATCGACCTTACAACATTTTGGACTTGTACCACTTTCAAAAGAAAAACAACTCAAATATTACAGGGTTTTAATAAAAGCGTTTTCCAGGCGATTGGGTAAAAGAAAAACATTTTATTTTTCTGAAAGTTAACCTCTTTTGCTGTTATTTAAAATAATAGCATATATTGGCTTTTATTTATTTTGCTTCATATTTTAATGTTTCTTCTCATATAAACAACAAATTAAAGTATTTACATCTTCCACATGGGGAATAAGTCTTGCATATAAAAAGGAAACTTAAGAGAAATGACTAGTATAATCGAATACATCTCACAATCGAAGCAAATTTGTTAGTTATTAATTTAAAATAAGCTATAGGTTAATTATTCAGTGATTTAGCGACTAAAGGGAATACTAAACATTGGCAGATGTCAAGAAGTATACCATGCTTTTTCGCTAAAATGATGTCATACATAAACTTCATTTGTTAGTTTCCGATCACCATCATATCTATTCAGAGTTACTTCACTTATAGAGCTAAGAGGTGCTGATTCAAATAACTCTCTTACCGGCTTATCCGATAACATTTCTTCCTCGTCTGGCGAATCTTCGTCACAACCATTTTCGTTGTCTTGGAACCTATTGTGGTCATGATCCGAATTTGGTAGTGGATCCCATTTCAGTTCTCGCTCAAGCATCTGATTTCCTGTGAAATTGTTCAGTTCACTTTAAATTTAGAATATTTATTAAGAAGTACTACGTATGTACCTTCTTCCCTAGGAATCAGTTCATCCATTTCATTTTCACTTTCCTCAGGAACTACTGAAATCTCAGTATTGCACTTTTCTTCCGTTGCACCACTTCGGTGTTCAACTTGCACCTCAGCAATTGGTATGTTATTTTCTTTAGGTACACTTCCATTAGTAGCTTGTTCTAGTTTATTTGTGTGGCCATTTTGTGTAGCCGTTCCATTCTTTAGTATACCTATTAGGGGCGAACTTCCTTCATTGTTTCCGGCTTCTTCATGTGCACCCTTAAAGCAAATATTTTTATTTGAAAGTAACTTTCATACAGCAATAGCATATTTATATTTTATTTATAGATAAACGCCATGTGTGGTCATTTAAGGTTCAAAAGATGGCAAGGAAAATTTTAAAAATGCGGTATAAAGATATATTATGAGATTTTTAAAACGTTTAACCGGTAGAGTTGTAAAAAATGCAGATTATTTTGATTTTAATTCAAAAGAATGAAGAATTCATATTTATCATTTTTTAATTTAATTTCTTTTAACTTCATAATAGAATATTATTCTATCAGCATGTCAAGTAAACTTGGAAGAGATTGAAATAAATACAGATTGCGATTAAATATAATTTAATTTTACTTATTGATGTTGCCAAAAATTGAAAATCAGGAAAGCGGCTAGGAGTTGTAATTTCTCGTTTACTGTTCAAGTGACAATTTTGTGCGTCCAAATTAATTTGCGCTTATGCCAAACGAGCTTAGTAAGTTGATAATAATATTGTTCAAATTCTATTTGGTAATTTCTTGCGATTTATAGAAAGTAGTTACTAAAGAAATTTTAACTTACTGGCTTAAAATTAAAGTTCTTTGGTCCAACTCCTGGTGATTCGTGAATTTTTGTAGCTTGTTCTTTAGACCAAATAATACTCTCATCAGTCTCACGTTCTATTCGTTTTTTATACTCCAAATGGCTGCGATAAACTTCAATTAAGCAGCATATGACTATAATTACAAAAAGTGAAGTGAGCGTAATAAATACGACTTGGGTCTGTTCCTCTTTAGTTGATGTGTCGAAATACTGTGCAATGTAAGGTATCTTTGTCGGTGGTTCTTCAACCCAAGTTTTATCTGAGCTCTGTTCTCGAATAAATTACATCAATTAGTATGCAAACTTGTCCACATTGAATAAGATAATTAATTTACCACGCTGAAATTTAACGTTGGCTCCTGCCTTAGTTTCTGAATTACATCAAATTGGGCATTGCATTGAGCGCTCCTCACTCCCTGAGAATTTATGACAGTAATATTGTCAGCTCCAGATTTGGTAAAGAGCATATATTCCTCTAAAGGCTTCATAGTGTAATTGCTCACTTGTATGAAAATATCTGTTTGAATTAAATAATTGATGTATATTAAATCTTGCAACATAATTTCGGAATTAAAGTCTCATGCAAACGGGAGAAACACTTAAGTTCCCTCGAAAAAAATTGGAACGATAAATAACAAAAAACTATGCCATGTTCCATAAATAATGATGTCAAAAGAGCCCTCTTGCGAGGAGCATAATGCCCATAAACAATGAGGCAGGGGTGCTATAAATATTAAGCGTTCGAGTTGTCTTTGGGGCCCTTATCAAAGTCATCCCTACAGTTAAAACTAATAATTCTCTGGTGAAGTACTTACTTGATAAACATCCGCTGTAGCTTTTGTACACGGCAAGCCTTGGGTCAGTGGTGTTAATTCCACCTATTTGCACTCTACTCACTCCGGGGTCTGCAACTGGAGTTAGGGGAAACACATTGATTGGCTGCAGTTCCACTTGTTGGCGATCAATTAGCAGGACTGCGTCGGTGTGGTTACGCACGTAATACACTGAATGCCTTGCATTGTTCAAGAAATTCCTCTCGATTTTAGATCCAAAGACTGTGCCGTCTTGGTCTTCCTCAAAGAGTAGATGCCCATCCACAGTAACGGCCACTACGATGTAGTAACTCCTATCGTTTACACTTTGAAGTAGAAACATGACTCGATTGGCCCTTCTCAAGTCATTGCTAGAGAACGCAAATTGAATTTTAACATAATCGGCCTTCCCAGTCAATTCAAATTTTCGTTGCAATGTTGATTCTCCACTGAAATCGGCACCCTTCTCCTCCATGCAAAATTCTCCGAGGAAACTTGTATGTTCGCAATCACATGTGCTTTCCTGCTTCCCGAAGTTTTCTTTACATATGCCCCCATTTTTGCATGGTTCGGCATCGCATTTAATTTGGCAACTGGGAAGCACTCCATCTGAAACTATTGAATAGCACCAGTATTAAATGAGAAAATGATCATATAAATACAAAATCGCTAACTCTATATATACAGTGATTTGTAAGTGTTCACGTAGATACAAATATTTCGTGTAGACTCTTATGTAAGTACTTTTAATAATTAAATGTTTAATTAATATCTTAATATATTTGAAGAAACTCTTTATTATAGATTTTAGATATTTTACTCTTGTGAACATTTATGCTGTTAAGTATTCAAACAAACAAAACTTAAATTTAAATACGCTTAGTAATTTGTTTAATCCCCTTTGGCATTAATAATTGCGGCATATTATTTTGGGCAGACTATCAATCAAATTATCCAAAATATTCACCTTCATTCCGCTTGAATTCCCTCCAATAGGTTTTCCAAAGAAATTGGAACGTTTTTACTTACTACAATGCGCTTTTTTATAATATTCTATGCAGTGATTGTGCTGGCTATGGCAGCAATGCAAAATTATTATTTCTTAGCCAAAATCACAAACAAGTTTTTTAGCAGCTTCACGTCCAAAACTTTCAATGTTAGGTAAAAGTGAAACCTCCAAATAATTTATATGGTCCGTGGCACGCATAATAGCACCAAATTTTCGTAGCTTTTCTAGTCTATTTCCTTTAAATTCGCCCCTCCAGCGCCGACTATCAGATCCTTGATTTATTTTAGTCTCATCTGACAGCTTCCATCCACTCTAGTCTAATTATTATGGACTTTAGCAAAATTAAGTCTAGCCTTTTTGCGTTCTTTTAAATAAGGCTTTCTTATTATGGCCTTTGCTTTTATTTACTATTTTAGTAACATCCCAATCCACTCCGAAACTGAACGATTGTTTTATATGTATTTTTTTTTGCAATGCCCTTTAACAAATAATTATTTAAAACCAATAAAAAATGATAACAATATGCAGCAATTATTTAAAGAAAAGTTGAATTTCCCACAACTGCATTATAAACATTTAAATTTATCTTTAAGAGAGCCAGTTGGTGCCTCCAAATTTATCCAAACAACTGAGGTGGCGTTTCTATTTTCAAGCTTTTTGTGGCGAATGAATAAAAGATCAGAAGAATGTGTTATGCGAAATATTTGCAAAATTCCCATTTCTATGGTGAATAAGAAAGAGGAGACATACATAGTTCAAATTTCATCACTACATAAGATGCTTTCTATTGGGAGAAGATGGAAATTTGAAGTATTCTTGTAAAGTTTCGCCACGCCAAGAGATTGATTATTTTCATTGTGACTGGTAACGCGATTTTCAGCAAATACCCTTTGAAAATACTCAAGAACTAATTCATCAAATAGTATGTAAGCTTGCAATTTGACATTTGTCATATTGAATTTACAAAGTTTGAGAACGTATGCAAAATCAATGTGCTCGGAAACTCCAGTTTCCTTACTTTCATGTACTTAAGTTTAAAATTTTGCAACATAAATTGTTATGCACTTCATATTTTTTAATTATGTGCATAAAATATATTATTGAACGTATTTTAATTTACATAATACTGCAAGAATCACTAATTGAAAATAAGTATGTGGATTTTTGTTTTTAAAGTAATGTTTTTGAGTTTGTTTTTTTATAATGCTGAATTGAAATTGTAAAATTCAAGAGGGTTGTCTGTCACTGATTTACAATTTAAAACTAGTGGTCTGCATTATTGGATTCGCATTTTGAACTTGATAATTTAGCTACGAAAATAAAAACCGGCGACTTCGTAAAATAGGTAAATCTCATAAATGTGAAATATCACCGCTAAACAATATTTAATATTTTATAAGAAAACTATTGTTAAGTTGCTTAAATTTCTTGCCAAATATATTTTTTTTATGTGAATCTTGGTTTGGAAGAGCATTTAAAAATGGTTGTAGAAGTGTAAAATACTTTAGTACTTAGAAATTGGAAGAAATTATACATAATATAAAATAAAACATCAGAAAATCGTGAATATATCGGAACCGGCTAAAAATCGATAAACATGGGGATTATTCTGATAGATATTGATGCTCTTTATTGAGCTTTTGATTTTTATCGCCTTCATTATAATTATTATGTGAATATCTTGGGGGAAAAACCGCCTTTTGCTCATACAAGATGAAGTGTCCTTCTTAAGGTCCTTGTCGCAACAGAACAATGCCAGGCCACATACTGCCTCGGTCGCACAAGCAAGAAATAAAAATTTGAATCCTGACATCAATATCGTTGAAAATCTACGGATGTTTCTTTAAGGTAGAGCACCAGAACACCAGAGTTTTTGCAGGAATAAAAAGATGTTTTTACTACCGAATGGAAAGGACTCTTGGAAGATTTCACAAGGAGGTTAACGAACAAGTAATATATACAATTCGAGATAGGAATGGGCTAAGTTTTTATTCATTGTTGCAACTGCAGGCAGACAAATTAAAATAAACGTGTTGTTAAGAATGAAGATATAAATTTCATACATACATACATGCATATTTATATAGCTTTGTCATTGTTAACAAATGCTGGACTAGTGAATTAATTAATTTAACATATTTATCATATCGTAATCCTTACATGGACTTAGCAATGATATCCCAGTCGGAAAACCAAGAAGTACTTATTCTGGGAGGTATTTTTGAGAAATCATAAAAATTTACAAATCTTCCCTATAACCGGCTTTTGGGAGGCATATACTCGAAATTTTGAGGAATTTTTGAGTGTTACTTTTCTCTCCAATGACATGCTGCACAAAAAAGAAATAGTAAGGAATGCATTTTTAACTTCCTTGGAAGAATTTTAAAGTAAATAAATAAAGTATACTCATTTTACAAATTGGAATAAGATAATTACTTATTCATGCCGTTTATATCTATGCAGTGTTTCTTAAATTCGTTGATACTAACAACTCTGTTTAAATCGATAAATTAAGTGAAGAAAAAATATCTTACCATGAGCAATATTTTTTTCATTGATTTCGGCTAAATCGATAAGATTATCTCCAATTTTCAGTCCACGTACACAGCCTATGAAACCCTGCAGTTCGGGATAATCTAAATTCGTCCTAAGAAGATTTGTTGGGTCATATCCACCGATATTAAATTGAAAATATTCCGTGGGAGGAGCAGGAGGCCGATGCGGCGACAGAACCTCTAAGAAATGGAGTTTAGATTTTATTTAAGTTAAAATCAACTCACCTTTCTCAGGATTAATCCAGGGCTTGTTAGAATATTCATCCAGGAGCAAGGTTCCTCGGTCGATTGTTATATTTATTTTGTTTACGTGCATTATCGTTTCGGTATCACTTCGAATTATTGCTATTTGAATGCTTTTGCCGTTGTTAAGGTCCTGGTCGATCACGGTTAGGTTCACAATTTCGTCGCCATAGTTATACAAGAAGACCACCTCATTTGAATTCGTTATGTAGAGGTGCACGAAGTTATTAAAATGATCATTAGCGTAAAGGACCAGAGAGTGTTTATCGTAAGTACGTAGATTAATGAGAATGTTTTTGCTTAGGATATCTTTCAGCATGTCACGCTCATCCTCGGTGACGTTGGCGCTTATATAATTTCTCTTCAGGTAGGATTCACGATTTATAAATGTGAGGGCCTTCTCATTAATGTCTGTTAAAATGTTTACGTATAAGTCGGAATTGCAAGGGGTGAAGATAGAGAAAAAATGACATACTTGTCTCGCAAAATTGTCCCAAGTGCGCCCATGGATTGTTGCATACGCACTGAAATGTGCTCCAGAGTTCCTTGCACTCGGCTCCATTTTTGCAAGGCGAAGGAACACAAGACGGCTTGCAGTCCTTTATTATCTCTGAGAGGTGAACCGACATATAGCTGTAGATGTCGAGGATTTCACCATTAACCACCAACCCACGGAAGCATCCAATTAGTCCTTGTTTAACAGCCAGTTTTTTCAGTAAATCCCTAAAAGAAATTAAGGGATGACACACACATATTTAAATAAAGTTCTCTAGTTTTTAGCTATATACATAGTTAGACTTTTTCTATCGTCCTTTAAAGTTTGGCTTATTTATTTGTCATCTTACCAAATGACACGTCTTCTTATTATTCAAATTGAAAACACATTTCTTGATAGTATTTATAAGGAAGATAGACATTTTTTTTAAAAATGACCAGACTTAAACACGATTCGAGGGGTCTATTTAATAACACTAACAAACAAATGTAATGCGCCTAGTGCCTTTGAAAAAGTTGTATGTCAATTAGCTTTAAAACTAGTATTTTGATATAAAATTTTAAGGTTTAATATTTCATTCGAGCCAGGTTTAAAAGCTCATCAGAAAATACATTAGTTCTCAATAATTTTACCAATAATTTCGAAATATGATTATTTCTATGTTTTACCCCTATTTTGCTCGGAAATGCGAGCTAATAAATCTACGAAAAAAAATTCAATGAGCATCTTCTCTCAGCTAGTCAAGCACAAAAACCTTGTTGGTTTGCGCAATTTAACGTTTTCTTCTCTCGGAATTGAATTTTTTGAAGTGGTACCAGAAATATTTCGAAAAGCATCATTTGATTAGATACTTTCAGATTTTAGGCTATGTTTTTATGAATTACCTTGTAGCTTTCTTATTTATCACATTATAAACACATTTGAAGCAATCTGAAAAACTTATCATCCTTGTCCAAAAATAATGTTTTTCAAGAAAACCTACAATTAAGGTGCTCTTACGATTGAAATTTTAAATCAAGGTGTTTTAGATAATGTGTTTTAAAAGCAATAATGAAACAATTAAATTTCATTATTGACGAAACTGTGGATTTAAATCATAAATTATAATGACACTTTAGTAGTGGATTTTCATACAAAAATAATTATTTTATTTATTTATTATTATTTATATATTTATTTATATTCATTTAATTTTTTAAGGAAGGGAGTAGATTGCCGACTGATCAGAGAAAATTTGGGAGTGTTTACTATATTTATTAAAGCCTAAACAATAATAAAAGTTGTAGGGTAGTTTATGAAAACGTTACCCAAATCTTAAAAGAACAATTATTTCGCGAAGTGTAAATGAAAACCAAAAATGCCGTATAGGTTTTAGGAAGCATAATTATGTACATGGGAAATCTTGTTGTATGAAGTAAATCCGCTTCAGCTGTGACATCCAGCATATTTAAATAATATACTTACACAAAGAAGCTAACATCATTAAATTTTGGTAGGTATTAAAGCAACCACCATTAATTTAAAAGGATTGATCGTTTAGTATGAATTATTAAAGGTCTACAATGTTTATTCTGCTAGATTTATGAAAATATTGTTTACAATTCTCCACACATCATAAAAGCGGATTCATGCAGTATAGTGTATGTATACAAGTTTAAGCCGTTAATTAAATAAGGAAAGATAAGCGGATAACTGCGCCCATACAATTAGTGGTAGCTCAAAATAGAATTCGAACATGTTCATCGAATGCGAATTATGTAGATATGTATTTATGTGCCGGCTCCCTATCCACTCTATACCTGGTCGTCGCATCGTTATGTAATTGGATCTTTGGCAAAATTTTTGGGTGGAAATACTTACGCTGTAGCTCCACCGATGTACATGCTCCCTTCGAAAGGGCCGAATTCCTCTTCGGGAAGCAAATCGACCATCTGATAATCAGTATTAATCATGAATCGAACATGGTACTCATTATAGTCTATCCATATTTTATGCCATTCACCCCCGTTCAATTTGCGATTCGAGTTAATGACCAGATCTCTGGTGGTGCCTGTACTTAATGTAAAATTGAATGTCAGTTGATAGTCACCGGTCAGAGCAACCATGAAAGATGGATAATTTGGTCGGATGGGTGGTTGGAATAAAAGAATGGCCTTTTCGCCTGTCGTCCTGAATGAGAATGCGATGTCACCCTTTCGCCATCCCGGCACCTCGATGTATGACTGCGACGTTGTAAAAGTAACCACATATTTCTGGGTGTCTGAAAATATACAAATATGAGAGTTGCCCTTTTAAGGCTCAGCCTGGGTCGGGAATGAGCGTTTAGCCTTAGCGGATGACCTCAAGGTACGGTGTTGGAACTAATTGTATTGCTATTTAAGTGGCACACGTATACTCACTCACTTGTTTCAACACATTCTAATGGACCCAAGGTGATTCTGCCCTGCGCCTCCTCTTCCAGGTCCTTTTGTTGTAGAAAGAACATATTTGTAATTCCTAAGCTGTGCGGCTCTGTATAGTAACCTTCGTCTGAGTACCATTTGTTTTCCTTGACGTCGCAGTTGCATGATTGATTTGGGTCCGCACATGTTTTGTTGACAGAACAGGGGCACGCTCCTCTGCAAATATTGATGGAAGTTGGAATAGCGACAAACCATTTTCAAAAGTAGAAAAGTAAAGGTTCCGATAGGGTAGTTGACTTATTTTCCAGTTTAGTGGTTTAGAAGGTTTACATTTACGGGTCTTTTGCCGGAATTTTAAATGATGTTTGTATTTTGAGGACATGAAGAATGAGTGGCAACATTAAAGAACCCCTATGTTTCAATACTGGAGGGGCAATAGCCAGCAGGACTTATTCGGGATGGTCTTATTTTTCCTTAAAACCGAAGCAACTCTTCCCACATAACCATTATAAGTTATTATAGAACCATGCCCCGATTCATTAATTTCACATACATACATATTTCGAGAATCACTGAATTCATTTCGGCGGTAGTTTTATACTTAGGGATTGAGGACATTGAGGTGTAAAAATCGAAGAAGCAGTTTTACGAAAATGCGCCTAGTCTGTATTGTTTGCTTTTTAAATATTATATTTGATAAATTATTAAAGCTGTTTTCCTTTATAAAATTTAGGGAAATTGTTTTCTTCTTACCATGGTAATATAATTTTGTATGTACTGGGTGAACATTTCATTACTCTGAAACTAAAAAACGACCAAATGTTCTGAAACAAGACAGATGTCGTTAGCATTAAATGTAGCAGATTTATTACTTTTCCTTGCATTTTTCTCTAAATGGCAACAATCTCCGCAAAAAATCAAAATGTCTTAACTTTTAAAGGTCAAGAGCAAATTCTATGAATGTATCCGTTTATTTCGGTATGATTTTTTCCCAATTTCAATTCAATATTTTCAATTACTATACTACCAAGAAGTCGAATACAAGATTTAAATTTGAACTATTAGGTTGAGACTGAAGACATTAGTTAACCATTTAGAACTTAAAAATAAAACAAATACTTCCTATGGGAAAGTTAAAAATATGTATCTAATTGAAAACGCAAAAGTATAAATAACTTTTTTACGAACATTTTAAAGTATTTATAAGTATTTATTTTATTAAATATAACAATTAATAATTTCTTATTCTTCTTGACTTTCGTGAAATGAACAGAAAGTAAATTATTTAAGATAAGACCAAAAGAATCTTGTTATCGATGATTGGCAAAAATCACAAAATATATGTATACATACATATGATCCAATTTTTTCTAAAACAAAGCAAGTTACTTTTTTTTTGGACTCCGTGAGAATTATGCTGTCCTCTTCTGAGTAGAAAAGTTTAGGAAACGTTAGTAAATAACCGCCATATAAGTTTCCATAAAGAAATGTTAATTCCAAAATAAACAATTTTGAATAGGTATAATGCAAGAGTTGCTTAGGATTAGCACAATACTGGACATAAATATTTAAATTACCTCTTAACGTTGCCAAGGAAATCGACGGTGCTATTTTTGTCTGATGACGTGAACCATGTTGCCGAGTGAAGTTCCAATGGCGCCTTGTAGCAGTCATATTTTATGTATTGAGTACAGTACAAAGAGTGCGATATCAACTCCTGAAGCATTTCCGGTGAGAACTCCCGGTACTTGATATTGAAGCTAAAATCATTATCCCTGGTCGATCTTACGTCCACTTGGCTGGGTAAATTATGCTCGACGATAGTCTTTGTCGCATTCTCCAAACTCTGGAAATCACACTTTACGTGAGCTGGTGGAAATACGCCATTACCATCGATGTCGATTAAGTACACATCCGGCTTAGTGTATCCGAGCAAAGCTAACTCTTCGCATGTCTTTCTGTACTTCGTAAAATGACAATTTGTCCCGATGTAGCCTATATCTTTGCAATCGCATGTGACTCGGTCATCTTTAACAAAACACTTGCCGCCGTGTTCGCAAGTGTTGGGCCGTTTGCACGGATCGATATATTTACAATTATCTAGAGCGACCTCTCCGACTACCCGTTCCGTTTTAACGACAAATCGGGGCTCCACGATATATCCATTAATTTCTATATCACGTATACATCCAACTAATCCCGAGGTGGCGGCCTTTAAACTGCTTCCAATTATCACTTTGTCGCCAATATTGAAAGTTAGCCCAAACATTTGAGTTTGGGTGTGTCGATAGTCGACCGTAAATTTGATTTGGCCATTTTTGTAGTCCAATTCGACAGCGTGCCATGAGGTCGCTCTGTTGATTTTAATTACTGTCGAATGTGTTACGTTTGTCGTGACATCTGGCATCAAATCAAAACTCAATTTATCACTCGCTAAACGGATCTGCAGTTGAAAAGTATGGTAATGATGAGTTATATTTCATGAAAGCTCAATATTTGACTAAGCTACTGTACGTTTTAGTTTCACAAGGAAAATATTTTGGAGCATACAGCCTCTTTAAGATGCCTTAAATATGATTTATGAGAATGTGTATTATAATACAGATGAAATAAAGTATTTGTTTGTAGAACTTTTCAAGCAATATCTCCAAAACTATTATTATTGTTTCTGGTCTAGTACAGTACTGCGATTTCCGTAAATCCGTAAATACAAAATTGGGCCATGAGCATTGTCCCTACATTTGCTCGAAACTGCAACTAGGGCTAAATAAAGTACATGATTATTTTCACCAATGGAAATTCAAACTCAATCCGAGCAAAACCTAAGTCATGTTTTTTATGCGCAGACGAAATGAACGATATCTGTTGTGGAATGTTTTTTAGTTTTATTTTGATTGTTTTGCATTATACCATAAACTAAAGCACCTTATTCATTATATAAATGGAAAGCATTATTCAAGAGGGTAAGAGTTTCAACATTTTATAAAAATATTATTTTATCGCCATAGTAGTTTCCGCATTTCTCAATCGATATCGGCCAAACTTTGCTCATGCATTTAATGGGATCAATGTCCAAGTCGAGTTCATGAACTTCGGCGATTGGCCAAAGGGGTGGTAGAAGGGCTTACACTTCCTTATTTAAGGATCCTATGGGCACGACGACTCTCACATTTCATAGCGAATTTGATATAAGATGCTTTCATCGGGTCGAAGTTGTATCATTTGAAAATTAGGAGAAGGAATATTAGAAACAGGAGGATTTATATTTCCTCAAATCCACTAGTATTGTCCGTACTTCTGGTTATTTTTAAGTTTTTCATATTGTATAACGAAAGATTTAATATTATGCAATGATCTCATTCATGTTTTTAATAAAAATAGTTTTGCCATGTGTAGTCCTGGAATTTATGAGTTACTTACAGGTATTTATTTTATTATTTGTCGAAAAACTAAGTTTAAAATTTATTTGTGTTCAAAATAAGAGGCTCGAGATTTTCCGCACAACCACACAGGTACAATAATACTTTCTATAAATAATTTTTCATGCGTATTACCATTAAAAAACAATGAAAAATAAATAAGCGGCTAAAAACCCGCCGTGAAAGCAGTAACCCCAACCATAACATTGCATTTCGTGTAATAATAGGCTCACCTTTGGTTAAATGGAAAATGCAAAAGTTTAATACTTAAAATGTTCTTTGATATTTGGAAGGAATTACAAAGTTTAATGGCGCAATAATTTGAATTACAGGAAATTTTTCAATCGCAATTGTTCGGACTGTTCTGCCCAGTGTAATTTCATCAAATTAATTCTAAGTATTAAAACTTTCTCTTGCGGAAACCGTGAAGATGTAAGAGAGGTGGAAGTGTGGCTGTTATTCATCCCACTCCTTGAGCTCCGTTCTGAGTACCTTTGTACTAGAGGCACTCTTTTTTGACCGGAAACCATTTTGCCCTTAGCCGAACTAAATGTTACCAGCAGATTTTTGTGTTAAGATTCGTTTCCGCCCCATAAATTCGCACACTTTCAGTTGAATGTAAATTCACTGGTTCAAGGTATCGCTGTATACCTGTACTTGCTGCAAATTACGAAAAGAAGCTTACGGCTCTCGGGAAATGCTAAAAGTTTGCCTTATAAAGGCTATCGTTAATTATTGTCTAGAATTATGTCTAAGGTCGTACCGAAGGGTATCCTGGGAGAATAGTTACAAAATTATTCCAAAATTAGGGTCAGACCTGTGAAAGTTAATATAATGGAAAACTACATTTGCAGAAAAAAGGTCTGGTCGTAATGTAGGTGTAATTTATTTATATTAAATTCATAACAGTTTAATCCTTTGATCCCTTTGCTATAACTTTCACATTTACATAATTTTTTCCCCTTGTTAAATTGAAATACATTTATTAGCTAGCGCTGAAAATCGCCTTCAAAAACATATGCATCTTTATAAATTCAATTTAGTTATAGGATCTTTAAATTTATTTTGAAATTTACATAGGTACACGCACTTCAACGGTGTTCCATATCTACGGACGCGAAATTTACATAATTTAGTTTCGATTACAGATGTAAAAATATCGATAATACCGTCGTTTTAGCAATTTTCAGATTTTTATCGGTAGTTTTGGTATTTTTTATGGTACTTTCCTCGTATTATTTACGAGTGGTTTTAAAGGCATAAAAAAATTGTTTTTTTTTTATGTTTTATTCGTAAATTTTGCGCACCACACTTATAAATATATAAAATACAGAGAAGTACCATTATTTTGGTACTTTAATTTCTCTATTTAAAAAAAAAATTACTATATTATACATACACAAAAAGCATATGCAAAATGCAAAATCATACTTTTAAATATTTATTTATAATATAAACTGTGTTTTTTTGATGATCTGATCCGGTTCAGATTTCGCAGCAAATTTTGTATTGAATTAAAATTTCCGCAAAAAATTTTTTAATTTTGTGAAAAGAGCATGAAATTGCACCGACTTATGCTCTCTTACATTAAAAACTGGATCATATAATTTTGTCAGTAGACGATTTGAAGTTTAGATGGGCAAAAATGAATGCAATTTTAAAAACTTTGCTATAGGTACAAGCATTTTAAATATTGTGATGTTTGTTTTTTTATCCTTCACACTTTTTTCAATTGTCCTTTCTACACTGGTTGGCTGATTTTGATATTGAGGCCTCTTAACTATGATTTTTAAACAATGGTAAACAAAAATATATGGTAGGCTTTCCATTTTTGCGAAAAAAAAAATTAATAAAGATTTTCTCCTGAATAACAAAAAATAGCAATATTAGCGCCCAATAACACATATAATCGTACCGAAAAGTATATCATGAAAAGAACCACAAATATGTATATCGTCTAGTTCCATAAAACACTGGACTGATACTTTGGCATTTTTCATCTCTAGCATGGATTATGAATAAAAGTTTCAAATAGAAAAATAATTGGAAAATTCGTACATCTGGAAACTAATGTTTTCCCCTCACACTTCTTGGCACACTCACTCATTGACAGCTGCATTGATTAATATCGTCCTTTCCACTTAATTTGAAAATTAATCTTCTACGGGTAATTGGCTCTCCAATGATCCATGAAGCAACCAATTATACACTTGTCCGGCAGAGTGGGATTTTGGACAGGCAAAGGCACACAGTTTGACAATGCCTTTCAATTAACTCTATGTTTTACTAACGTTTACATGACGCATATATGGCAGCAAATTTTTTTTATACATATGTTGCGAAGTACAAATGAAAACATCTGGTTACATGAATGATTACACGTTTGTTGCTTTTATCGAGCAGAAGAAATTTTCAGCGTATTTGCACACAAATTCGATTCAGGATATGAGTCCGAAGTAATTTGGAACATATTTTGCTTTTGCAAAAACCCAGTTTGGCTATTTTCATGTAATTTAATGTTTTTTGTTATTTGTTAATACGTGTTTCATTATGTGCCCATATATGTATACGTTTATCTTCCTTTTCTACTATTTATGATAATTTTTAGGAATAGGTACCTACGTTCTTCTCGGAGAAAAATTTTAGTTGGATTTAAGCACTGCAAAATTAATATCAAATAATATAATATATATATTAGTATATTATTTAACAGTATTTCGATAAAAAACCACATACATATCTGCACAATTAAGTTAATATATTGTTTTAAAGATTTGCATAATGTATCAACATATCAATTAAACGTAACTATTTTCATGAAAAAGAACTTCTCGAAATGCAATCCTGCATAACATTTTTAAAAAATTGATATTTTTTAGCACTTACAATATTTTTATTTTACTTTGTTAATTTTTCTTATCCGCTTCTGATTCATCAATTGGTAGGTATTTCATTTTAAATTGCGTATGTATTTAACATAGTTTTGAAACTGTTATTAACTTTCTTATTGTTAATCAATTTTGTATTTAAAAAAAAGGTATTCAGTTTTCTTGAATTTTTACGGGTTTTGTTACCAATTTTATATACTTTTGTATAAATACATTTGAAGGATGGGTATTTCGAAAAACTAAGTGAAGGTTCCATACCATGAATTTTGGCAATACGAAAAATCTATTATTTTTACTTTCCGTAGAATTTGGAACGTTAATACATAATTAAAATATTGGACTATGAATTGATCGATGTCAATGTTATGCAGCATAATGAGAATAATTAAGTATTTGTGAAAGTAAAGTGTTCTTTTAATTCAAAATTAAAGTCAGATGCTTGTCTCTTTTTTAAGTATTTAAAGTAGTTTCCTAAAAAATTTAATTCAAACTGTTCAGTTCCATGATATTCAACTAACAGACAGAACAATTTGAAAAAAAAGTGAAGTAAGGCAGCTAAGAAAACAGCATAACTTTATGTCAAGTATTAGCACTATTCCGAATTGAACATTTTGTTCTGAAAAGTCGATGTCGCTTGTAAGACGTTTTACCTTGAGAAGTTTCTTATCCACCTATAGTAACTACAAAAACCGTCAATTTAAACAGAAGCTCCAACTTGAACTAAATAAGTAAATAAATTTAAGAGGAATACTTTCTTAAATATGAAAAGTTTGTTTGCTTGTGCTATTGCTTGAAAATTCTGAGTGAAATAGGAAAAAATCGAATTTATAAGACGTACAGAACATTTGATAAAAAAAACCCACCTCCCAAAATCCATTTCCTGCAGAAGTCGTTACATCACTATATGCGAGGACAGCCGTCGTTCTACTGCTTCGGAAATCGAATTTTACATTAAGTTCTTCGGCTTGATTTATTGGCCACCAAATGTGTGATGTTGCAAACGGGTACGTAATTGGAATAACGTCAACCTCAGCCTCCTGGTATTCAGCCTCTAAGACACCTAAAGGGCATATAAATTATCTATTAAATGCATAAAATATGACAAAGGCGAAATGTAATTATACCATGATAATGAACTTTGGGGTTACCCTTCTTCAGCTCGTACAGAATGGATACATCATTATAGTAGACGTATTTGAGGCACCCGGCGAAATTATTATGCGATGCGAGTCCATTCTTCTTATTTAAGTCGGGGCCACCTCCAAAGTAAATTTCCGGATCAAAGAGAAGCTTTGTATTAGAGCTTCCCGGAATTTCCATTATTTTCATCTGGCGATCGAGAACGATTTTGACCGTCCTTTGGTCATGAAATATAGTCAAATTGTGCCAGTAATGATGGGTTAATTCATCACCCAGAACAGTAAACATCACGTTGTCGCCGAACTCCATTTCTATGTGAACCGAATGATTTTTGATTGAGGCCGCGATATATTGATGTTTTAGAGACTCCCCGCTGGCGTAGAATAAAGCGGAATCATCGAATTGGGTCTTGAACATGAAACTTATTCGAGTTGTGGAAGAGTGCACCCGGTCCTTCCAGTCGTAGATCCTGTAGGACACATAGCTGGAGCCCCTCAATGTGAGAATGGTCGCAGCTGTAAATCATTATTTTGTATAAAATTAAACTCATTTAAGCACTCATCTGAATAAAACTAATTTTAAAGCAGTTTTGGTATGCATCCAACTAACGTGTAACGGGCCGGAAATTTTAATAATTTGATTCCAAATGTAAGTTTCATTCTTAATGTATGGGTCTGCAAAAGTATTATATAAGCGGAGTTAATTAAAAATGCCGACAAAAATTTAATTCATAACATTTATATGTCTCGTTTTCAAACAGTTTTTCATAAAATTAATTTGACTCGGCAATAATAATTGATTTTATGGGCAATAAAATTTAAATTGCATTAAAACTTGATGTTCGGGACATTATAATATAGCACATAACGTTGTATTCATAATTGGGTCGAATAAAATTGTTAATTATTTGTAAAATTAGGGCACACATTCATAAGTACGATTAAAAATAAAGTGCTTAAGAGAAATAATTGCTCCATAAGTGCTTGTTTTAAAAAAATTTATATGCATATATCGTGCTCAATAAGCATATTTAGTTTAACATTATTTTTGGTTTTAACTGGTGAAAAAGGAAATTACCTATAATTGATGTGTGTAATTATTTTTTTATTGTTTCTTAAATGGTTTATATTGGAGGTATAGATTTATATACCCAATACGACCGGTTATTCACCTCGTCATTCATTTAGTAGTTTCACACGAATTGTAAATGAAAAATGAGGAGATTATTTTTCACCTCATTACGGATTTATTATAAATATTTCAAAACACAATATGGCAACAGGAGAGTTATTAAATTTTTAAATAGCATAAAATACCAGATATTCATGGAACAAATAATTAGGTACTTAACGAGATCAAAACAGAAGTATTCGATTTATGCTTTTTCAGACCATTGTTTTCAGTTCCAATAAATTGGATTATTACATCATTGGTGAGCCGTCTATCGCCTGTTGTATTCATCTGAATTGAAAAATGCTTACGCTTTTTTAAATATTATAGTAATTAATTTTTCACGTTTTTATTTGTATTTTTTGCATTAAACATGTAGGTAATTGGGTTTGTTTAAAAATATTTAGATTCATCGAGATAATAGTGTTATGACGTTATGATAAAATCGGTTGAATAGTTTTACTTTGAGTGCCACTTAAGAGGTATATCCTGGTCAAAGAAATATTTCGAAATTTATTTTCAATCAATAAACATAAAGGAAAATTATAAAGTTTTTCTACTGAAATAGTATTATAATTAAAGTAATCTCCTTATTTCCTTGTTTTGTTAAAACTAGATCAATGTGAAATTCATTTTGTCGAAGCTGTTTATCAATTTTATCTGAAAAAAATCCTAGAGGTCCTACTACCTTCAGTTTCGGAGTTCTGTACGCTAATCACTGTGCTATTTTGATAAAATTATTTATAAAAGAAACGACTCCAATCATCTTTTTTTATTTAGAGCAGCAAAGTAGATAGAATTAAAAAGTTTTTGGACTTTAATTTACCCCGGTGCACCCTTATAAAAATCTAACTTTACTTTATGATTCATTCAAATCCAAGACGTGTTTATTAACCCTTATCTGCCACACCAGGGTATTAGATCTCCCATTTCTTTTCGAATTCAGTTTAAGCCAATTTAAGTTTTGCAAATGGTATTTACAGTGACCTCCATCGTTAGTTAGGAGGACTATCTTCTTCTTAGAACACTCAGAATTATTGTATAAAAGCGTCATTCTAATTTGGTCTCGTTGACTGGTGCCCTCAGAGACCTCAGTGTGGCAGTTATGGTTAGTAAAATAAATTTTTTTTCTATATACATACTTGGAATTTTCATTTTTATGTGTCATTCCATCATTTTCAAACTTTTTCTTATTCATTAATTATTATTTTTTAAATAAATAAACCTAATTCTATGGAAACTAAAATTAAATAATAAAAAATATTTTTTTAAAAAAAGCTTTTATTTCCTTTTTAGTATATTTTTATATTTTATTTAATAAAAGCTTTTTTTAAAAAATATTTTTTATTATTAAATTTTATTTTTTACTTAGTCTTTCTAAATTTTGCAATCAATATTATATCTAGTATTTGTCAACATTGGGGATTTAGAATGACGTCACCTCACTTATCTCTCATCAAGCCCTTTCATTTGATATTCATATCATAAGGGTAACCATGGAAATTATAAATCGCCATTTTGTGACGTCCGCCATATTGGATTTAGAATATTACATTACTTATTGTGTTTCGCTTATCAAGCCCTTCCATTTGATACCCATATCATAGGGGTTACTATGAAAATTATAAATCGCCATTTTGTAACGGCCGCCATCAAAAATTAATCGTGCATTGTCACGTGAACCAAACGTGTGTGCCAAATTTCAGCCCAATAGCTTCAATGGAAGTGGGTGAAATATTGATTGCAAAATTCCAGGATATATGTACATACATACATACATACAAGTGAAGTTAAATAAAAGCTTTTAATAAAAATAGGTGTGCTTTCAAATCCTAGAATAAATCTTTTTTGTTTCAACGACCACTAACAGACTATTTTTTTACTTAATGTGTATCAAGAGTATCAAGGCCAAATTTTAGATCTTTAAATTAAAAATAAAAATATGTATTTATGATTTTTTGTAGTAAAAGTAGTAATTTTTTGATTTTCCGACAGTTTTTAATTTTTTAGTTTTATTCAGTATTATATTTTTTTTTAAAAAATCTCTTATCCACTGTTTGAAGAATGCCTGGCAATTTTTTTCAAATTAAAATAATGAATAGCTTACTCATAGTAAGTATTTTAGTAGCTGGGTACCAGACGACCCCACTGTGGCAGCTAAGGGTTAAATGTGGAAATGTTTGTAGCTAGTCAAGTCTCGTATGACCTTGATCTTGGTCTCGGTTTTGTAAGTCAAATCTTGGTCTTGGTCTTGGTCTTGTTACCGCAAGTATAATATTAGTCTTGGACTTTCTGCAAAAGCGAGACTAAGACTGCAAGACAAAGATCGATTTTGTTAATGACATGACTATTTCATACTTTGAATGTTTTAAAAATTTAATTTTTTTATTTATCTTATACATATACGTATTTCGACTGATTAAGCCATATTCAGAGTTGAGTACCACGATACTATAAAACTAACATCCTAATCAAAATATTGTGCCCATTCATTAATAGGCAATCAACTCTTACACTTCTACACGGCCATAAATGATGTTCTTCCATATTTCGTTTTGTATCTTATGACTTAGGTACCTACCAGAATATCCTAGAATAATATTGACAGTCGTCAATCAAAAACCCTATATATGATTATATACGTGGAAATAGCAAAACATCATATTGTATAATTAGAGAGAGGATTCAACTTAATCACCAGAAGGTGCTAGTGAGCATGTTTAATCCTGGCGTTTTGTTCCTTTATCTATCAGTGCAATAAATGCATATCTAAGGGAAGGGATCAATACATGCTAAGCGAATTATATTCCACAAAGCAGCCAAGCATCAAAATGCATATGAAATATGCAATACTCACTGTAAATGTCACAGTGCTCGCCTTCATAATGGGTCCCGAAACAATCGCACGATATATCGTAGTAATGATTAATACATCTGGATCCAACAAAGCACAAGTTCTCTCTGGAATGGCATTTATTCGAGCAGCCCTCATTTACGTTTTCGTGTTTAGTAGCAATTAATGGTGTGATAGGTAGTAGGTCGGATGCTGCTTTTCCGGAACTCAGTACGACATTTCGAATGCATCCGACAAACGATTCGATTATATATTTCACACCATGGAGCTTCTCTTCGGAGGACAATCCTTTATAGAAGATGGGGACAGGGATGAAATATATCCGAAATATTTTCAAAGTTGAACGGGCTTACCTCCAACAAGAACGACAGAAGGCAGGTTTATCGAGACCCCGTAGTTTGTGTCGTGATTCAGCCCTTTTAAATACACTTCCTCCTGATTATCGTCCACTCGGGCGATTAATCTTGCTCCGTGAACGTCGATGCGGACCTGGAAATTTCTCTGAATTATTATGAGTTTATTTTCGAGCAGGGGAGGAAAAATTTAGTTTAATTGGTTGCAGGGAAGCAAGCAATGTCCAAGAGCTAGCTAAGTATTTTTTTTTTTTAACTATGAGACTTAATTTATCTCTCATACCATTACGCTATGCCATTCATCCCGGTTTAATCCCTCGCTCACTGTGACGCTGGTTGAGTGCTTTCCAAAGACGTGCACGACTTTGAGCTGGCCCTTCTCGACGATGACGTAGAGGGCGTAGGGATCCAAGTCTATTCCGTCGGGATTCTTCACGTTGTGATAAACCAGCAGGCCATGGGGAAGCCGTGTACGGAACTGAAAGGAAATCT
This sequence comes from Eutolmus rufibarbis, assembly GCA_963920795.1. Taxonomy (NCBI): domain Eukaryota; kingdom Metazoa; phylum Arthropoda; class Insecta; order Diptera; family Asilidae; genus Eutolmus; species Eutolmus rufibarbis. The sequence goes on from OY987204.1 coordinate 692,703, forward strand.
CCCGACACAGTCTGAAAGAAATGAGTTTAAGAATTAAAATAATTAAATACGTAACGGCTTTAGCCTGTTATCTCGCTGTAGTTTATCCAATTAAAAACACAAAAAATATAAGTGTAGAGGAGTGTGGCGGGGGAATCAGGCGCGGATCTAAGTTTTCGCTTAAGGGCGCAATTTTTGCTCAGGTTACCTTTCTTTCATGATCTTGTAATTTTTGTGCTTACCAGTGGCGTAGTGGGCTCTGTATCACAATTTCTTGGGGTTTTTTTTTTTGGAAAATTAACCAAAACACTCAGATAAACAAAATACATAAGATTGATAATAATTTGTTGATCAGTGATCATTGCCATTATGAGTAATTGAATTTTTTTTAAATTACCATTACTGCAATGGTAATTGCAATGTTATTTCAATGATTCCATTACTTTTATCTCCTGTGAAAATTCTTACTTATTTTCCAAAATTTAGTAAAATTAACAGTATCAAGACTTTATTTTATTAAATTTTACAAATATTTTGAAGATGATGAAGAAATCGTTATCCAAATTATCTTCTACTTCAGAAGTTGTCATTGAAACTAAATACTCTTTTAAATTGATCGGCACCGGTAGAAAAGTTCTTTTCGTTTGCGACACTTTGCTTATCAGACGAAACATTTGTGAAGTTGATCATCCCGAAAGCCAATTTCAATATTAGCAATTAAATATTTGATGGAAATGAATCTTGTTTTTATTTAAGGTACTAGTACACTTTTGGATTTTCAAAAAATCGATTTTTTTTTTGCATTTTTCAACTCCTTATACTTTCAAAAATGACCTCAAATATTATAAAGAAATTCGAATTTTAAGTTAGTCAAAAACAGTATTGAGCACACGCGCGTTTTCGGTACTTTGCAGCTATTCGAGCCATAAATAATACGAGCAAAAACTTTAAACGCGTTTTTCTCGAAATCACTTTTTTTCGCATGGCCGACAGTTCGGATTGGCTGGGCCGAATTGAACAAATCTTGGCGCGTTTTACTTGTTAACATGCCTTACGCGTGAATTTACCTCAATTAAGCCAAAAAATAAAAAAATAAAATTTTGGGGTAAGAAAAATGATGAAAAAAAGGGAGAATTTTCAACATTTTTTTTAAAAAGTCCGCCATTTTTTTATTTTTCATGTTTTTTAATACATGGAGGTAAATTTACGCGTGCCAAACCTTCCTTTTTAAAATGCCGTTTGAATTTTTTGTTTCAGGCTTGCCGTTCCGGAGATTAACTGTCGGCCATGGACGAAGATTTTTTTTTGGTCTTGACTTTAGCGCCCTCTATAAAATACAACAAATGTTCAGAAAAAAAAAATTTTTTTTTTTGTATAGTTTAAGACTTAAATAAATGTTTGCAAAAAGTTTCATTTTGTAATATAATAAAGGAGCCGAGAAAACAATTATTGAAATTATGCCTTTTTTTGCACACCAAAAGTGTACTAGTACCTTAAATCTTTTGAAAGTAAGCAAAAATTTTCACTGGAGACCAAAGTAATGGAAACTTAAATATACACTAGACCGCAAATAAATCGGGCCACCCGCTAACTTGGAACTCTGATTCGATTTTCTCAAAAAGTATAAAACTTACAATTATCAAAGTTATACCTACAGAAAGTGTGTTTCATGATGATTAAAATGAATGGAAACTCATTGGGATTAATCAATTTATTAAGTGTTTATTAAGGATTTTAGAAAGAAGAGTCGTTTTCCAGTCGTGTTAATCGTTAGTAATCATAAAATGAAAAAAAAATAATAAAGCCAGAAACAAAGAAAAAATTTAAAAAAAGTTGTTGGTCAGTATTTAGTATTCCCTCCCCTTGCTCGGATAACTGCCAGCACAATTGTATTTAGTCTATCATCCATAGCCAGATGATTGCTGAAACTTTGTAAGACTGTTAATTTAGGGTCAGAAGTGAAGGATATGTAAAAAAAGAAATTTGTCGGTCCCTTACATTTCCTGAGATATTTAAGGGGCCAGAACACTACAGGAATTTTTAAAAATTGATTTTTTGTTTGCATATTGTCTGTCTCATAGCTTGGGGTCTAGAATATACATACATATAAGAATTGTTCGATCTATTTTATATGCATTCAATTTTGAGCTATGCATATAGCGTAGACTGTAGATTAGGCAATGAGCGGCCGCGTGAAAGTTAAATTTCATGATTCCGAAAACTTTCAACGCGATTATCTCGACACCACGTTTTTTCCCGTTCGCCTGAAGATTCAGCAAAATCTACTGTTCCGATCGCTTTGAAATTTTAATACAATATTCAGCAGCAAAAGTTCGCACTCAAATTTTCAAACGGTCGCCAATTTTGTTTAGTAGACTATGTAATATATGTATACAATATATTTTCAAAAAAAGAAGAGGTACATTTTCGAAGTTCTTCATTTTCCACACCTCATATTAAAACTTTATTGCCCGTGAAAGTAATATTCTTTTAAGGGCTTAACATTTTGGGAATAAAAACAGGTTTTTCCACCTACAGTAGTAATAGTTAAAAAATTAAAAGAAATAAATTAAATTGGATCGGATCAATGCTCAGTTGAAATGGAATCACGTTTTTATGATTCATTATAAATGAATCGTTTATTTTGAAAAGGGCACGACTCTAGTAATTAAAATGTTTGAGATGACGTAAAATTGGTTAGATTTTATAAAGATATTGTTAAACGATAATGAACATAGGCAAAATATCGATCTTGGGCTAATGGGCCATTTTCAAAATATATGTACAATTGAAATATGCTTGCATAAAATTTCGTTAGTTGTTGCAAAGAAGTTGGCTTGGCGTTTTGTTAATTTGCTAATTTTTGTGAACAGTTTGGTGGTACGCAAATGACGACTTTAAATTAAGAAGTTCAGTTGAGGCTCAGGGAAGAGTAATTGACTCGTTTGCTTCCCCTTCTCCCACTTGTATCCGCGCCTGGCAAGAACAGACTTCAGGAGGGTGAATTAAATATAAACATTATTCATTACAGGATTATAAGCAGACCTTAATTGAAAAGTTTGTATAGTGTCACCGTCCATTTGAATAAAAGTATTGTTCGTAGCAAACAAGAATGTCTTTTCTCGTCCTGACTCGGCAAAGGTTAGTTCAGGACCACGAAATTCGAATGGGACCGGGGCGTTCGAGGGGTCATGGAGTGAAAATGGCATGTGCGAGGGTACCGAGACCGATTCTGTCGTCGTTGGCTCCCCGGTCGTAGACTGTAGATATGGCGGTAGAGTATCTATAAAATGAAATTGAATTGAACAAATCAAATCAAAAATCATTTTAGTTGAAAATTGAGTTACATGACCCTCCGATGCAATGATGCAAACACTCAGCTTCTGTGGTGAAACGGTTCTGGTTATTGCCCTCGCATCCTCCCCAGATGAATTGAGTGCACTCTTTGGTTGTTGGTTCAAAACGCCATTTGTATACATAATTTTTGCATGGACCAGGGTCACCGGGGCCAGTACACTTTTCATAACTTTTTTCTTTTCCCAAAGTATTGTTGCCAGGTACAGCTGTGGTTTGTAGAAGTCGACACAACGTTATGCTGTTCCAGAGTATCCAAATAAGATGCCGCATCATCATGTGTTGGTCAGATCTGGAAGAAAAATAATTCTACGTAAGAATAACTTTTTGCTGCAGAGTACCTATATCTAATAAAATTTATAAGCAGGGATATTTCCCTTCCTAAAAACGGGGCAGCGGTATAGTGGAAAATATCACAAACTCCACTGCAGCTGTGGTGTGAGACCGTTTTATAGAGAGCGAGTTCCGCATAGGAAAACCGCAAATGTTCTCCTATATTTTGCCTAAAAATGTTTCATTCTCCCGACTTCTTTGGGGAGGAAAAATAATATAAAGTCATACCATATGAAATTTTAATGAGTTCATAAATAAAATTAGAAGCAACACCATTTTTGATTCCGATGAAATTCGGTAAGAATTTTCGATTAGATCCTAAAGAAGAAACCGTTACCATCATAATTGAGGAGTGACGAAACAAAATAGTTAATTACTATTCATTATAAAACAAAATGTTGTTTACGTACAAAAGTAATTAAATATTTAAAATTTCATTTTGTATTTAACCATTTTTGATACAACACAGAATAGTTACCCAAGCAGGTGTGGTTTAAAAGCCGAAGCTTGATTTATTAGCCTTGGTTATTCATTTTTACTCGTTTGCTTCGTGGCCTTTCTTGTCTTGATCCTTAAATTGACCTCTTTACCGGACTAGACTTAGACTTATTTCTTCAGACACACTTGAAAACAGACATAAGTTCTTGACAATTGCTGATATCATGAAAAGTCGTATTAATTTCCCTGAATTGTTCAATTTTCATTTCGATACCATCACGTTCTTTTGACCTTGCATTATCATGAGTTTCTCAAGAATCTCTTTTACAAGAATAAGTATGGTATGTATGAGTCCTTAACCTGAATGTTTCGACTGTTCAATGAAATTTAAAAAATCAGCTTAAAATTGATAATTCATTTGTTGTAGTAGTCAGAATAAATAAATAAATAATTTATGAGGTAAACGATTGAAATATCCTTACTTTTCGGCTTATTTAATTATTAATACTCAACCTCGGAAAAATGGTTATTAAGTCTTAATTGTAAATGAATCGTTTATTTCATATAAAACGTATTCTTTAATGTATGTATATTTTACACGAGAAACAAAACAAAAAAAAATACTTGAAATTTAACATCCGAGAGTTTTTGAGGTGAATTTACTATTGCGGATGAATATACAACATCGAGTTTCTTGGTTCATTGTATGCATTGTTTTCTAAAATTCAAAATGATGGATGCCGGACGATTCGATCCACTCTTTTGAATTTTGATAATATAAATTTAGATTAGAAATCATAGAGTCAGTAAACTTCTATATACTAAGTTGTATACAAAAACAAAAGCTTAAAAGATTAAGTACCTGTTTTTGAAATTAGAAGCTATGCAATTATGTTCCATTTTGCCCAAAACTGCGAATATTTACTCCTTTTGGCGCCAAGTAAATTGGGTTATTGTTTAAGTTTCTTATACCTAACATAAATTCTTATATTTGTATGTAGTTACATTGATCTTAAACTTTGTTGTTTCGCTGAAAATCGCTATCGGACCTGTCGATGCAGGATGCAGAAATAAGCGATTCCTGAAACTTTTCTCATCTAATTGGAAGTTTGACGGATAACACTAGCACCTCGCCGCTCCGCGCTGGAGGCGCGCTAGGGCTAAGTTTGCAGTGCTCATCAGTCACCGTCACCGAGGCGACGTTTATTCCACTCAAACCCCGGAAGGCGCGGTAAGTTTGCTTGACGAAGAATCACACAGATAAGCCTCAGCCAAACAGTGGCAGTCACAGGTCTATCCACTTTTGTTAAATTTCACCTTTTCTCCTTTCCCATCATCAATCTATGAATAATTCAGGCTTGCTATTCTGCGAGGTGCCGCTGCAGAGTGTGGGTATCGATTTGCCCTAATCCGCTTATTGCCCCCTAGAATTGAAGTTGCTTTTTTCTCGTTTGCTGAAATACACTTTTGTTGCATAACCTCCGAAATAGCGAAAGATTTATTTACTTAGAATGAATCATGGCTATTTCCTTAATTAATTGCTTGCAATTTATTGTATGTTCAACACCCAATTTTAAGAAATGTATATTTAATTTAAGGGAGGCTGCAATATGCAAATCGCTTTTGATATTAAAATCGAGTAAGTCAAAATGCTAATTTCCAATGAGTAGCTTCCGATCTTACTCATGGTGTGCGCGCAAAGTGAGGGTTCTGTGCACTGGTGCAATCCATCTCCCGCTTTGTTTTCATTATGTGACACGGACAGTGCACAGTAATCAAACGACAAATTGTTTTAGAAAAAAAATTCTATGTTGCCGCTTTAATAAGTAATAGAATACAGCGAATACTAATTTGGGTCAAAAGAACCTTAAGATCGTAAAAAACCAAACTTGATGGATGTTTATAATATAATATAATATCCTACAATTTACAGATAGGACGAGCATGCTTCAGACCTAAAGAATCTGCAATGAAAACTTTGTGATGAACGGATTGTAAAATTTAGCGCCAGTTATAGAAACTGGTTAATTCAGAATGTAGGAGATGATAGTTAGTTTTTGTTTTCCAATAGTAATAATAATAACCATGAATTTGTATGCATTAACGGATTAGGGCTAGTTTGGATTTTCAAAAACTCTTTTTTTTTAATTTTCTCAAAGTAGATATTTTGAAAATTGTCTGTAGAAATTTCAAGTGGATTTAATTGACAGTTTTAAAAATATCCTATAATAACTGTAAGACTGCTATTGACGATAGCTAGTAAAATTTGAGATGCGTTTCTCTCAAAAATACATTTTCAAACTAGGCATTATGTAAAACTTGTGCTTAATCCAAGGATGTTTTTTTTACTAAAAACCTTTTTTTTTATAAACAATAAACAAACGCTTTTTTACCTTCAAAATCAAAAGTACACTTTCAAAGTTCGCCATTTTGTAAAATTTGAAGAAAACATAAAAAGTTTCCATTAAGCATTAGATAAACTATTAAACTAATAATTCTTTTTTGCTGCATTGATTTCAAATAAACCACTAAGAAGTTGTGGTGGTCACTGCAAATCACTATGTATTTGTAAAAGGGCGTTTTTAACAATCCAGCATATAACTTGATATAGAATAAACATTTTTGAAAATATTACCTTAACTTTAAATATAGTGCAAATACTTGGTATAATATTTACTATACAACTCTTATATATTTATTATACAACTCTTAATTAAAAAGAAATGTCTATTTTTTCAGGTCCCTAATTAGCCCTTAAAAAGTGAATCCTGGGAAAGTGAAGCAATATTAGAGACGGCATTCATATATGTATGCATAAAATAAAAAGGCCAAAAATACTACCCTAATGGACTCCTGATGTATTACTTGTTTCGGAAGACTGATTTAGTAAATATTTGTGTTTTATTGCTACGTTATTTTGACTACGTTCTTTCTATATTAAGAGATTATGAATAAAGAAACTTAACAAATGTATTAAATCCCCATAATTCAAAAAATTCAAAAGATATGTTCAAAAAAATAAAACATTCCAGAGGAATGAACAATTTTAGTGGACACTTCTAAAGTTAAAGTAAATTCAGCAATAAATTCGTAGTTTTAAAGCTTTGGATTCTGATTTAAAACAATTTGTCGGTGAGATATTATCCTTTATATTACATATTGCTTACGATAGGAAAACTTTGCAAACTACACATTTCCAGGAGAATTTTCTGTCACAAGAAATACATAAACTAAACTTCTTTCCAAGAAAGACAATTTTAAGATGTTCCGGAAATGCGAGCTGCCGGAGATTCCGCCCCGCCAGTGGCCTCGTCCATCTTTCATTCTTGACCTTTAAGTTAAGAGCCTTGAAATCATTTGAAGGAATCACTAATCAGATGATTACCGCCAGTGAGTCGTCCAAATTGAATCATTTATTAAGTGATCTAACATTTAGTCAGTTTTTGTAACTCTTAAGGCAACTAATGAATCACAAAATCGTAACTTATGAGCTGTAACTCACAATTCACGGTTCAATAAATTATTAAAAAAAAAAAAAAAAATTGGAACGCCACATTGGAAAGTGAGAAAAAAGAGTTTCTGTATTAAATTGAGTAGTTGTAGGATAGTGAAATAAAATTCACACTGGCAAGAGGAATGGAGAACCAGCAGAAATTCGCATTATTGGCAACATACGTGTCAAATTTTATTATATGTATGTTTTAAATTAATACATAAAATTGAAAAATATATATATGTATGTATAATAAAGCTGCGAGAATAAAAATTGGTTGGGAGAAAAAACATAAATTAATTTCAATGTGAAAATGTTATTCAATCAATGGAAATTATTGTCATGCTTATTTTGACCGATACCTGAAATGCAGAGTTGCATTAACTTTAAAGGATATTGGATATCCTTAGTCCTCGCATATGAGGGCTCAAATTTTTAATTAAATTTTCACTATTTCTCGTTATTTGAAATATCTTTACAAACTCTTAGGAAAACTGTAAAGTGTTTGAGCTGTTCTGCCTTTGTAAAGGCGACATATTTTTTCCAACGCAACAAAAATAATAAATTTATTATTATTGAAGAGTCTATATTTTTATTGTCTGTACTTTCTTCTTGTGGGCAAAATAACTTCCATATTTCTTAATCTATTTCGATGAAATTTAGCGTATACATTTATTGGGTAAAAATCTTGATATATGTATTTGAAATTGGACGCATTAGTTTAGGAAGTGGGGAATGTTTTTTTGTTTGTATTTGATTTAATTTTCTCAACGCTTTAAAACTGTAAAAAAATGATGTATTTCTTCAGACTACTGTCGTGAGGTTTATTTGTAATGGTGACCAAAGGTTTTAGTGTCTGAAAATAAAATTTTTGTTGCAACCTAAATTCTTTGATACAATCTAAGTAGATTTTTGCTTTTGTTGTTGTTCTAAAGGACATGAAAGATCGATATCTATATTTTCATATTCGGCAATCCTCGTCGGTTACCAAAGTTATTAGAAAAAAAAGTTATTTTTTGATCGACTTTCTAGTATCTATTTTTATTAAGTTGAAATATTTATCAACAGAACGATTGTGTTTAGAGTATTATGTACTGTAAGATAATTAAGTAATTTAAAAAATGATTGAATAATTAGAAATTTTTTGACTCTGAACAATTTTAACGAGGTTTAGAACACCAATGTTAAAACCGGGGCTGTTAGGACTAAGTCACTGCACTTATGTGTTAACTTTCGTTCTAACCTATTAAGAAATAAGGCCAGAGAATAAAGTCTAAATTATTTGGTTAATTATACAGAGTGAGGAGTCAAAAACAAACATTTAGCAATGATTGTTCTATGATAAAAAAAAAATGTGAGAGTGCATAGGAAATGGATTTTCTAAGTAATAATCTTTAAAAGAACTATATAAAAAAGATAGTTATTACTGACAACTCCACTTCATACCTACGACCTTCTTATTTTTTATTTTGCCTAAATCTATTTTCAAAATTAAAGACAATATGACCTCAAATTTCTTCGAGCGCCTTTAATGCGTTGTTTTGTTTTTCACACTCCTCATTCTTTTCATTGATTTGAAAGCAAATGAGACACATCTATAATTTTTGTTATTTTCTTAAAAATGTCACTTTGTTCCCGAATACTAACACTAAGTACAGACACTCTTCTGAAACGTGTTTAGGTTGAATGCTTCAGGTCATATGAACTCGGAGCAAATTGAGGCGACAAACTCATCGGCTGGCGGCGGCGGCCGGCGGGAAATTAAATGATTTCAACGAGTTCGTTGTGGCGATAGACACAAATCAAGGTTGTGTCTCCGACTAGTGAATTCCGTCTTCTTATTCCCCTTCATTCATATCGTCTTCGTCGGATTAATATAATAATATTAAATTTAATGGCGAAAATTGCTTGCATGTATAGTAACCAAGAGAGCGAGCTCTGCCTCTAAAGTTTCGGAAATTTCGCGTTTGTATTTAATTTAAAGTTATAAACTAATCAGCTTGTCATTAGGATATTAAATTAAGAAGAATTTGAAATAAGGAAGCAAGCATTTAATTCAATTTTATTATAAATTAGGAATGTAGCGGATAACTCTAGCATGAATATTTTATAAGTATATTCTTATATGTATGTATATTATAGAAAATACATATGTATATGTATAACATAAAGAAATTAAGTATGTACCTCTAAAAGTAGAGGTAACTTAGTTTATACACATTTAAAATATCATATCGTTATTTTAAAGAAAGTGGTATTATTGAAAACCATTCAATATTTTAGAGCAAATTAGATAAAAAATTAAACATTAAGAAAAGTATTTTCATGGGCAAATAATTTTCAGCGAAGCTAAAAATGGTCGGGGTCACGAGGTCCATATAAAGAGCACATGTGGGAATTGATGCAAAGCACTCTCTTTTGTACCCCGATTCCCCAATCAAATTAACTAGGTATGTTTGCCATGCAATTTTTGTTTTGCGCTGTTTAAAAAACCCATTGAAAACTTTTCAATTAAAATAAATTTAAATTTTTATGTAATATATACTAACATATAATATAAAACATTTTCCGGCAGTTTTATTATGTATATTCATGTATTAAAGAAATATTAAATTTTATGTATTTCTTTCAGATTATATAAATTTTAATATGTCTATAGTCGGGTAGAATATGTTTATACTATGTATAGCACTCTATGTAAATAACTCGTAATGAGAATTTTTTTTTTATATACATACATATTTCTCGCATTAAATTTCCCTGAAATCGATGTTGTAATAAATGTTCTCTGTCGACATATGCCCATTATTCTTATAGGGTAAAAGCAATTGCTTGATACAAGGTTTCGCCGAATTGCCCACTATATGACAATCTGATAACATTAAGTTAAATTAAAACCCTCGTATAAGAGGCACTTATAAAACGCGGTTTCGATATACGGTCTACAAATTATGATGAACTGTGTTCAATGGCGTTGCGGTTTTTATATGAAGTGCCTGTGCATGAATTCTATTAATTTAAATATATAAGGTTTGTTCGTTGCACAGGAAACGAAGGCAGAGCAGATAAGAAAAGCTCAACTAAGAGAAAAGTCATTAACTTGGTCTAATTAGTAAATCTGACTAAAGTTAAGTAGTTGATAATTCTTTTAGTAAATTAACTAATTAGTTTTTCTACTTAATTCATGCTATATTAGCTTGATTTTTCTGTTTAAAATGAGATGATCCAAGTTATCTAAAGCAAGAAAATAAGCAAATCTCATATATATGAGAACAGATGAACAATTTTTAATTTTTTATTGATTTATGTGTTTCCCTAATCATGGTTGTTCTAAATCACAGTATCTTTTTATGAGACCTATTAATTATTTGTCAAGATAATTTCATTAAACCAGTTGAGTTAAGCTACGGCATACCGACAAAAGAGTACATTTAGTAAAATAAACTATGTTTTAACTTATTAAATATATTTTTTTGCATAACTAAATAATATGTATAACAAACATAATATTACCAGAAATAATATTAATAAAAATAATATTAACATGTTCGTTGTCGGTCTAGATTAACATAGGGTAGATCCACAACCACTTTCAATGTTTGTTAGATGATATCGGACACTAGATTTTCGAAATAATTTATAAGTAGACATCGGATTCTTGCATGTACGCTGAACGTAGACTAGACATATAATTTTATTTATAAGTTTTTCATCATATTCATCATGTAAATTAAAGAAAGATAATGTACTGCAAATGCTGTGCTGATCCACTACAATAGAATAAAGCGAATGAACTCAACTGCATATGCAGTAGCTGTACTCGCACTTGTTAACAAAAATAGTATTAACAAAAATTAATAAACTAGAAAAAAAAAAACATCTAAATTTTTACAAAAATAACAAATGCAAATGTGTCTAATACTTGTTTCATATAAATGTGAAAAGTATACAAATATCGTTATAGTTGTTATTATGCATAAAAAGCGATATGTTTGGATGTTTTTATTTTAAGAATTTTCTTAAAACATTTGACAAAACTCTCAGCTTCAATAAACATACAATCATTAGCCATCCATAAGGCAAATATAGTAACAAAAACCATGTAAACGGGAGATTAACCCCAAGCCAGGAAAATAAGCTCATTATCTATAAAGTGATATTTCAAGCCCTCTTGCTTTATGGAGCTCACGTCTAAACTCGATGTGCTCAAATACATATGAATTATAAAGAAAGTGGCACAAAACAAATTTTTGAATTTATATGCAAAGGACGATATTAGGATGCCGGGGACAATTTTTTATATAACTACATAGGTTCAATGAGATGCTTCCCCGAAAACTTTGTAAATTCACTTCTGGGACCCTGTTGCAAAAGTCCTTTCTCTATTTTTGCAATAATTAATAAGTCAACACATAAGACGATAAAATAATTTCTTTTACTTCAGTTTTAAATTTTCTAAAATAGAATTTAACACATTTTGGGGAGAGCGCTTTAAATCCCGAAATATCACCTGACTACTCGCTTGACTTTCATTGAAATTGAAGTGGTTCCATTTCGTATTTGAAAAAATTATGTTATAACATTTTTACATTGATTTCGATTTGGTTGATCTTCATAATAAAAATATGTTCTAGATTTTGACTTGTCTAACGTTGATTTTAATTCGGTTGGTCATAAAATTTCAAGCGAATAATTAAAAAAACCATTAAATTTTCTCTTATATGTGATATACTTAATTAACAATAATAATTGCAATCTCTAAATAATGGCCTAAATATATTCGATTAATTAAAAACAGTACAATTTTTGATCGTTAACATGAGCGAAATCATAGCCTTTTTTATTTCAATTCTTAATAGTATTTTTATTTTTTACGAAATAATTTATCTTTTCATGTCCAGCAATTTGGTTTTTGTGTATTTTTATATTGATTCAAATTTCAAAAAAGGTATACTTAATTTATTTTATGCTCATCAATATGTATCATCCAAAAATATAATTATCTTGCAGTAATGAACAGAGGCTAATACAAATATAATATGTAATTGTTTCCAATGGACAATCCAGAGTAAGTTAAAATCAAAGCGGTATCAATTCTCTCAAGAAAAAAAGGGATTTAAGTAATAAAATCCGCAAATATTTGGACTTTTATCTTAGCGATGAAATGTACCGCCACTGTTAAATTAAATTATAGAGATATCCGGAGCATTCGTATAAACACAAATTGTTTGCTTACCGCAAACACGAGCTAGATAATCATTTATCCAACAATCTTAAAGAAAATTAAATCGAAGTGAGAACTCTGTTTGGTACGAGTATGTGCCGCCAGAGCTTCAATGAATTGCTTTCTTCAATTAGCTGGGCATCTTCACAGTGAGCTTGTGTTTCGCCTCTCTGAGAAGCAGATCATCCGCGAACAGGTCAAAGTGCTCGATAAAATTATTATGCAGTGACTAAATGAAAGATTCGTTCTCCGCCGACAACACTATATTTATTTAGCATTTTATGTTAAACCTTTTATTGACAAACTTGCGCCCGTGGTGTTACGACCTCCTGATTGATTCAACATGCAAATGTTTCAATTGAGAGTTCGTTGCTATTGTACAATCAAAACTCAGCTCTGAGTTAGAGGTCAGACTTAGTCGCACAGGAAATGCGGATTGGATTATGTACAAGATTCTTTCTTCTCTTGTCTTATGAAATTGTCCCGTCCGCTCTCTGCCCTAACTGAAAGTTTGACTAAGAGTAGTGCCTGTGTATGGTAAGATTTCGATTGCATACAAACATCTTTAAATTGAATTTTTAAATTTATCTAAACCATTGCCATTACATATATTAATCAATTCCCAACTATATCCTGAAAAGAGGAGGAAATTTTAGGTTTTTGAGGATTAAATTTATGTTTAACCAAATTGATTGAACTGACGAATTAATAAGCAAAAATGTTTTAAGGTTGAATGTATTTATGGTACATAGATGCGTTTTTTGTATTGGGAAGTTGCACCGTTGTCAGTTCGGTTTATTAAGAAGAGCAGAACTGTCTCGTGATTCTTCGTCATTGAGCTAGTTAAGGCTTAAACTGTGTAGCATCTAAATAATTTTTTTATAATAAGAAATTGAATTTAAGAGTTTCTTCGGCAGTTATTGGCTCTATAGGCATAGTCAAGATTTAAGGGTTGTTGAACATATATTTAAAACAGTATAGACACTTGTACTCTTTCTAAACATGTGACATTCTCCCTTTTAGTTCAAAAATTTCATTAATTCAGTGTTCTTTATTTTCTAATGGATCTTATCGAAGAAAACGTTCCCAGCGTAGCAGAATTATCTTTTATTTGACTTAAATATACTTCTTAATTATCCTAACAAATATTTTAAATGCAAAGAAAAAACTATCATAAGTCAAATAATAGATAGCTGGGACAACGCCGAGTGAGCAAACTAGTAAATTAGTAATACATATATGATATGAATTTTGTAGTAGCCTTTGATAGCATACATATAAAAAGATCCTATAATTTCAATTTGTATAGACTATGTGCATGCCAAATTTAATTTGTTCATCCGTTGAACGGTTGGGGTTGCGGTTTCAGGTATCCGCAAAACGACGAAACCTTTTAAAGTTCTTTAGTTATTTATATGTTCACTATATATGTGTCTTAAGTTTCTGTTAAAAACAGTTTGTATTTTGTACATATATCAAAAGTAGATACAAGATTTAGGGAAGAAAACAACAGAATTGAGTCAGTCGAAACTTGGGATCACGGAATTCTGTTCTATGTATGTATATCAGCGCAGTATCAATTGTACGATAACAGAGAATATAAATTATTAGAATTCGAATTTGGCTATGGTAAAATACCATATTGGCAATCATTAAAGAGAAAAGCAAGAAATATAAAAATAAATTAAAGCATGCGGTGCCTGGAATTTAGAAGAAATACACTTTTCACTATGCAATAAAATCAACATGCCGTCGTACATTCAAATGGAAGACTGAAGGAATTTGAGCCAGGAGGCATATTCCTAGAACCATTCAAATAATTTCGTGCACAAAAATTCGCTATAATCGAATGCTTCTGCATTTTGGCGTATTCCTGAAATTCGTGCACGAATTTTTTCGAATGAAAAGTAATTGAAATTACTCGACTGATTTGGCGAGTAGTCGAGCTATCAAAAACCGTGAAAAAATTGATGTTGCAAGTTCCTAGAAATTATATTTTATTTTCTGTATTCACAAGAAAGAGCGTTAGTTTTACTGGTTTTTAATATCAAGGAATGGACGTTTCGTTCTAATTTTTACATCTGAATGCATTTGAAGGACTGTTTTTCAAAACTCCATCTCATATTTTTCTTAAAGTTTGGTATATGTCTTTAGTAAAGTTTAAGATTAAGTTTTCAAAATATGTAGTTAGTTTACCATGAGCGCCAAGTATTTTTAATATAAAAAGACAGAGTTTCTTAGCTTTCCGTGTCAATTCTCATTTGATTTCGCAAATATGTCTTGTCAAATTTTATAGTTATCATATTCGAATGTGGTGAAAAAAAATTAAAAAAAAAAAAAAATTACACCTGATTTTAAAACAATCTTATTTTCAAAAAAGTCTGAGCAAATACAGCGCAGTCTAAATTAACAAAATGTTTGCGCATTTTCCTGTTTCAAATAATAGAGGAAACTTTCTTCGTGATTTTTATTATTAATATACATATTTTTTTTCTGATATATAACACTTTTTTCCATGTTACATGTCATTAAAAGAAAGATGTTAGTGCTCTTTTCGCAAATCTCATAATTTTGCTTACAATGCCTTCGAAATTTGGTACCCTATAATATTTAAAACTGAATTTAATTAGAAATGGATTTGGACAAGTTGGTATTTCGATTTTACAAATGAATTTTTATTTTTAACGGCCTATTTCTTTGGAGATCTTAAAGGAATTTTATTTTCCTCTCACAATTAAATTAAATTAAGTTCTTCAATTTTTTTTCGTTTCTATTTTAAAAAGACATTCGAAATATTCATTGGACAACTAAAAAATTTCCTTTCATACATATTTTCCAAAAGTTTGGCTTATTGTTAGTCGTTCTTGTGAGTACGATCGTATTATATAAAAAATTGAATAAATGCAAATTTTTAGTGATAATTTTATTTACCCATAACGTAAATTACGCACCACATCTAGACTACTTGCACAAGCATTTAAAAATCCAGTTCACAGATTGTAATTTTAGAAGAGTTTTGAAGGAATATCTCAAAGTTTTATACATAACTTATTTATTTTTGTAAAATCTAAATAAACGAAATCATGCTTTTGACAGTAAACCACCTCTCTTTAGGACATTCTGTTTTCTTTGAAAGTCAGTTTTAAACGAAATACATACATATCTCTTGGTATGGAATTCTTAGAACGTGAGTCGCACTTGCACTTGACGGTTTTTTTTCTTAAATGTTCAACCGATGCGCTGGGCAATTTGTAGAAATATGCGAAATATAAAATTATACTCTAAAATTGAAAACCTAGTGTTCGTCAGGTTTTTCGTAAAAACGAGAGTAACTCTTAGTGAGAAAGTTAAAGATCTAGCACAAAAAACATATGTTTTTTTTATATTTTCATCGAAACATTTTATATGTGATTGTATTTTTGCGAATTACGGCTGAAGCAGAAAATAGTAATTCAATTCGAAAACCAGTTATTTAAAATAGAACCCAGTTTTTATACAGAAATGTCAATCATTTGTTGATTTATAAAAATTTTATAATTTTCGTCGTACCTACATATTTATAGGTAAAAAGAAATACCCAAGTTTTGGTTTTGGGAAATGTTGAAACTGTTTTTTATTGTTTAATAGTCTTTCAGTGATATCGACAAGAAGAAAATTGTTAAAATATTTTACTAGTATTAGTCTGCACTGTGGTATTTCACTAAAAAATTAAAAACAGAGAGAGAACATGATTATTTCGAATTAAAATGACTTTGTGCATCACCTTTGGGAAATTAAATTTCTGAGCACCCTGTAGGTAATGGAATACAGCGTTCAAATATGTTTAAATTCGTATAATTAAATTTAATTATATAGAAATCGTATTAATAGAGATAAGCTGTAATAAACTTTGGATGAAAGCTATAAGATAATTAATCCATGAGCTGGCGTTAATCGCCTTTGAAAGTTGAACAGTTCGACTTGTGATTTTAAAATTGAAACGTTTACCTACTTAGTATGTAAATACAAAATGTTCTGCCTATTAATCTCGGGATGCACCACTGCAACTGTTATGTAATATGTATAATAATTTCTCGAATACTCTCACAGCACAACTGAAGAAGTAACAATTTTTACAGATCACCGTCAATTAACACTTCCTTTTATTGATTTCACCGACGAATACAAGCATCTTCGGAATGGATTTGCTTAAACCGAAAAGTACACATATCACGTTATTTCGGTTTCACAAAAGACAACTTTTGTTTAGTTGATGCACTGGACACCCACACTGAGCGGCTTCATTAGACTTCATTAAGCGATTTATTCCCACTTGCAATGAGCCGATTTTTATTATTCAACTTAATTCACTAATTTAAAATAAAAAGCTATAGGCGAGTGAACTTGTGCCCATAGTCGCGCCGATCTGACAACTAACGACTCGATTAAAAGACTGATAACGCCAAGAAATTCAAAAGGTTCATCACCGATAAAGAGGCTTTCTTCGATTGAAGCAGGTCGACTATACTCTTTGCGTATGTGACAAAGCTTTTACTGGCCTCGTTGATGAAACACGCTATGCGTTCTGACTTCATCTGATCGCACATTTTAAATTATGTTCCACTTATTTCATTCTTGTATTGTTTGCTCTTCTAGAGCTCTATTTAATTTAAAGAGCTTTCGTTGCTGAATACTGTTTTTATACTGGAATAACTGCGGCCGTTAAATCTGGTGAAAGAGATCTTTATTTTTAAAATTAATACTTTTTTAATAATTGCACTGAGAAAAAAAAACACTGTTAATACTTTGACTGCCGTGTCACCCACATATGGCTGACGTGCAATAGCTGAATATGCTGCTGAATAAAACTTGGCAGCCAATGTGTTAAAAAGAATCAAAAATTAAGTTTCCATTTACCAAATTCTTGGTTAGCTTTTAGCTTACTCAAAATTAATCAAGTTCACAACAAGGTTTCGTTTAAATTACATATTAACCATTTTTAATTCTAGACTATTAAAGAAATTTACAATTTTGTCCGTATTCAATTTTGAACATATAAATTTCATAAATCCTGTTTTCAATTTCCGTCAAGCAAACATTTTGATATTAATTGCATTTTAATTTTAAAGCTGTACGATAATTTTTAATTGCGTTTATGGAACGAATAACTAGCTTAATTTACTTTCTTAGACATCTAAGACTTTGTAACTCTAGCTTATCTGTGCAGTAAGTATTAGTTGTTTTTAACTAAATGTTAAGGTTGCATTAACCAAGTTAATTTGTTTAGGTATAAGCTCTTTGTTGAATTGCTGAAAATTACAAGAGACTAACCAGCAGCATTATTATAATCAACTTAAAAAACAAAGTTAAAATTTACGGAGCGGATTAGATTTAAGATTTTTTTAGAAAATGCCCTCATGCCCTCAAAAACGGCGTTAGCTAACTAATATCTATCAATTCTGATAGTACCTCAAAATCGGCATTGTTCGGTTGCAACGGATAGTGCAGATTTCAGCGGAGGTTCCATTCAGAAGATCATCGACAATCGATTTGGTTTTTGCGCCGATTTCAAATATCTAACAAAATCTAAGAAGAAGTCCAACAAAGTCAACATTATTTTATACTTTTTAGGGCTTCTGATATTTAAGAGGTTGTATTTCTTTTAAGGACCTCTTCTTTCTTTCAGCAAGTATAAATAAATTAATTTTATTCAAATTATTTCAATATGGATCTCAGAAAACAGATATCATGACATAAATTAGATTTTTTTTTTATTTTCAATAAATGAGCATGTACATATGTATGTATATTTCCTATAATACATGTATGACAAATATGTTCACATATTTGAAAAACTTAAATTATTAAGAGGTCTTGTACCATTACATAAATATCTACTTCAAATTTTATTCAAAAACTTGATTTAAGTAGGTTTTTTGGTAGGAATTCTGTTTAATATAATATTTTTCTAAGTGTATGTTATTCTTACTATCTGTACTCATGGTTATTACTTGTTTTAGTTTAAATTACATATTGTTAAATTTAAGTCAAATTATTTTGTTGTTATTGTTTTATTTTTTATTTTTGTTGCTTGTATTAAGCGAATTGAAATAAATAAATTGTGAGGAAGTTATCTGTTTTTGAACATACATGTATGTACATTGTACACTATACATATCCAGATAGAATACTCGTAGTAGTTCGCAGATTCGATTTGATACTTTCCAATGGAAATTTCAAACAAATCGCTGTATTCGAATCCATTCTTTATTAACTGAGCGTTTTTCAGAATATGTCGTTAAATGTAAAAAATGCGAAAAGTCTCTCTTAAGCGTTAAGTATCGGATCCGTTTAGATTTTTATTCCATATCTGAAAATTAATGGGAAGTGGTACCAGTGTAAAATTGGTTGTAATGCCATGTTAAACATTGGCTATTGGTTCCTGCTAGCATCTGACGATATATGCAGATATTCATGAAGTACTGGTCGTGTGCGAACTACGAAAATAATTTAATCCGGGCAGAAAATTGTTCGGGGCAGTTGACTGACACCTCGGAATCCGTGAAATGCTTGCACTCTGCCTAATTTGATGTTGACCCAGTTCCTCATATATGTATACAAACATTTACATATATATTCGGTGCGGATGCGCTGACATATACGCCAAAGGCTCTTTTACTAACCTGTGATTATGGTATGACTGTGTTTATCGTAGGTAGGTCTGTGTCCAATGGACGAATTGGGGCGAAACGCAGCGTTGACCAGGTCGTTTATTGTTTCCACTTTTTAATCAGTGTTTTATGCAAATTGAGAGGCTTCTAGTTATTGGATTTTCACAGTGGCAATTTTGCATTGTCTTTCTCCTAGTATACGACTTCATTAATTGCAGACTCTGCATTGCACACGATTTCAACTGAGCAAACGTTTAGTTTTAATTACTTTCCGTCCAAATTAATTACATTGTTAAATAAAAATGGGCCCTAATTAAGAGAACATTACTCAATTTTCGCATTTTCACATGTTTGCCATATTACCAATATGAAATATTGTCGTTGACAAATCGTTTATAAAAGATAAAATCTAGTAATGCATAATGCCATTAACTTTTAGCTCATTAAAACCAGACAAAATAGAGCCTCATCTGCGCCAAAATTCCCAGAAGGCACAATTTTTGTGCACAGCTATGTATAATGTATATGTTGTCCTTGTAACTAATGTCTTAAAAGTCCCCATCACCATCCATCTCTGGCAGATTTTTTGTTGGGACTGAAAAGTCTTTTACAAATAACTCTCAATATATTGATTTCTTCGGAAAAGATATCTATTATTTTTAAAGATTCCATTACTTGCCATTACTTAATATTTTATTTCTTCATGACAAGTTCAATTTAAGTACTACACTCAGATTTTGATTAAACGTGGCGTTTATTTGAGGTCAAAACTTGAAGGGCATGCAAAAATTTGTCTGGCGGTCGCATCTTTCAAAGATATTTAACTTTAAAACTTCGAAAAGTGACCGCGATTTTATGTAAATTCTCTAGAAAGTTTCGTTGAAAATTGTGTAAATATCTTGAAAATGAGAATGTTTCTACAATTTTATTCTAAAAAATTCCAGAAGAGTCCTTGGACTAATCGAATTGAAAGAAAATTTCTCTCGCTTTTTTCGGATGCATTAGCAGTTCGAAGTAATGTAAATTTTATTTTAATTTGTTTATGTTCATGACTCTTGCAGAATCATTCAACGAAAAAAGAAATTCAGAGCGGACCAGAGTCCCTTTCCACATTTTGAAGAAAAATACGCGAACAAAATGTTCTTTTAATACGTTTAATTAAATGAATATTGTAGAATTATGATGTGTTATGATAACAAATATCATACATTGTACTAAGGTATAATAGGAAACAATAAAATACACATGCGTATTTTATTATGAAATTTAACTACCAGTTTCATTTTCGTGTTTCAAGAAAATATACACTTTAGAAAGATCAAAATAAATCTATCCGTTTTGTTTCGAAATTTTAAAATTAAACATTTCGAAAAGTATACCTATCCAACCACCAGAATATTGCTGCATGTACTTCAAGAGCAAACAATTTTTTTTTTCCTAGTCTAGTGTATAGTCAAACAACCGATTTTTAATATACATAGCATATACTTAAAGCATTTAAAAAATAATAATTTTGCATTACCTAATTCATGATAATTAACTTATTACTTTCAACTAGGCTAGATATATAGCTGATCGTGATTCATTCATTCTTGTTTCAAGTGCTAATTACTTCAACAGGTTTTCTTATTACACAAAACAATGTGAACTCATATTTTCATGGTGATTTCGTTAAAGCGGTCACTCATATAAAACTCTTTTTTTAATCTCTCAATTCCCTACTTGTCACATTCTGATGACCACCCTATCTAAAAGAATATGTCACACTTAGTTAAACATCCTTTGTTTTAGGCGATCTTGATAAAAAACATTCGTCTAATTCGTCCATTACTAAAAGATATCTATAAATGAACTACGATACGATGTCGGTTACGTTTGACGTCAACTAGCGTAATAATTGCATTTGTAATTATTGTCGTTCAGCTCGTTTTGTTCACCAATTAAAGAAAACCACAAGCAAGCTTTTAGCTTTTTAAATCTGGCTATGAACAGATACTTTCGGACGAAAAGCTGTAGCATGCGAAGAAATTTTACGTCTAATTTATACATATTTAGTAATGGCATCTAATCTCACGATTTTTCTTCCTTCAAATTCCACGAACGAGGTAAATCTTTACCACCTGTAAATTAAATTAAATTTAATTAATTGGTACTTTTCGAAGTATTAACAATATCGAAAATTACTTACAAGTAATACGTAATCCATTTTGCATAAACTCAATTATTTTAGCGATTTCCTTTACATTTTTTCGAATTTAAAATTATATTTTTTTGTAAATTTCGATTTATTGCACAATTCAACTAGTGTTCCTACCTTTGTCTATTGTAATCATTCTTCTGTGAATATTTGTACGAGAAAATTGTTTTGCTTTCCATCCTACAAAAATTGTTTTTGTGTTTTTTAAGTGATATTAGATATTTTAGATTAGATTAGATTAGATCTACATACAGAAAATAATTGAATTGTTCAAATATTTTCAATAAATCTGGCTAGAATTTGTAGGCTATTTTGCAAATGGGATCAAAATAATTTTCCTTTCCCAGTTTTAAGTTAGGAGTACATGGCAATCGAAAATATGTATATTGTATAAGGGATAATAATTATAATTTTACATTGTGTATGGGTTTCTGTTTACTTCTCTTGTAATTTTACAACTTTATATAAATAAATAAACTTTATGAATTTGATGTATTGTCGCATAAGCGATGAATTCAATTTAATTTATTTTATAATTTAGCAGCACCTTGTGCACATAAAACTTTTTTCAAACTAGAATACAACTAGAGTTGGCTTCCTAGGATTTTCAGTAAGTAATCTAGTGAAAATAAAGATACTGGAATTCTATTGACATACATACTAGAATTGCAGATATGTATTAACGATAGAATCGTATTGTCTTTGCTTTAATTAGAATTCACTGGAATTTCAATTAAAAGCACTAAATATGTATAACCGCCAGAATTCGATTGGTTTGTTTTAGCTAGATTTGTGCCCAAATTCACTAAATTTCCAAAGTCTTTACTAGAAACCTTATTGCATTTAATAAAAGTCGCGTTTCGATTTTATTTTTAACGAGTTACATGACTACCCGCAATATACATATTTTTATCTAGATCCATAGTAAATGTAAATATGTATCTCTAATAGACATTTCACAGAAGAGGTTTATTCAACAAATACTAGGCGGTATAGCGATGTTTTCTTCAGAAGATATTTTTTAATGCTGAAAGAATTGCGGAATAAAATGAACGAAAAATATTGAAAATTTCAATGTATCCATTTCAATTTACTTACATATATGAAAAAATAAGAAAAAAAGCTATTCTTTTACTTTAAGTTTCTCCGCGAATTCTACGTGGGCCGTGTGTTAGTTGCTGGTTTTTGCTTCTAATGTGTTTCAGAATTAAAGAAGAAACTTGTTGCCTATTGAAATATTGTAAAAATTATTTACTTTGTATATTTAACCCAGTTTTATCTAGAATAAAACTAAAAGGGGTTAAAAGATCGTTATGGCTATACATATGTGAAGGAGTTTTTAATGTCAATAAAAGTATTTAAACTTACAACTAGGTATGTTTAAAATAATTTCTTTCCCACGACAGTTCTCCCTCGGCTCGGTATTTATGTCTTGGGTAAATCTCAAAATAAAACACTACCTATATTTTGCCCTAGCCATGCCTAGCGGCTATTGATTTAATTAAAAAAAGTCCTTTCGGCGGCAGTCAGAAGAAGGAGCTAGGTTTCAATGAGGTAAAAATGATTTTTGCATACGGGAATGTAATGCTGAATTCCCCATTCCCTTTACCATTTCTCCCCATTTGCGAACATATCTGAGATATTGCCACGAAAAATATGTTAGCCAAGTTTAATCAAAATCGATTGAGAAGTATATGGTCTACATGGAAATAAATTAAAATATATAGCGAGATGAAAGACCCCCTCTTCTTACCTCAAACCTAGCAATTTTAACATGACCTAGATATCGAGCCAATAAATGCATACGCAAAGTTGAATCAAAATCCATTTAGAAATGCGGCAGCTTATGCGGTAACAAAATCACTTTTGATCCATCGCCGCCATTTTGTAACATGACTTAGAACTACATGTTGTCAATGTGTATGTTAAGTTTGGTTAATAGTGGTTGAGCGAAATACGAAATATTTGGGGTCCAAATCATTTTTATATAACTTACGAAGCTCCTATATCCCCACCGCCTGGACCGATTCCTCCAATTTACGAACTTAGCCGATATATTGGCGGGATAAAGGTATAAGCGAAGTTTGGTTAAAATCGATTAAGAAATACGGCCTCTATCCTGTCCACAAGTTTCGTACATGTAGAAATAAATTTTATTTTTGAAGTCAACGACCTCTAAAACGAGTTTTTGATTGAAGTTTGAATTCAAACTGAAATTTTCTTGGTTAGCATCTCTTTACATTTTTCTTAAAATATACTTAGGACTCTACTTTTTTTAAAAGAAACAAATCAGAACGTTTCTCTTTTTTTGCGGTACCTCTTTAGGTTTAGGTACGTAAGGGTTTTATGCATATATTTTCAAGGAAATAAGTTTAACACGTTGAATGCCATGAGGGTCATCGGTGACCGCCGTTTGAAAGCTCTCTCCCGTCAAATGAATGTTTACATGCAATTTACTCATGAAAGCTTTCTTGAAAATTGTGGCATTCAACGTGTTAAATGAAAATATAGGAATTTTCTTGAACAATACTAAATTAAGACATGTATTTATTTTATTTAAAACAGTCCGAAACAAAGAATAATAAGACAAAAGCCCTTCAATGAGAAAATGATCGAAAGAATCAAAGCACACAAAACATGCTAACACTTGGCAAAATTTTTGAATAACGTGCATATGTTCAGGCAATCTTACGAATTATGCCAGTTAAGATAGTTTTAGTTTATACCTGAACCATGGCGATTTCCCCTGGAACTTTAAATTTCCTCGGCGATCATGTTGATCTACATTGACATCACGGCGGAGAGGTGCGTTCACCTTTCGTTCACTTGAGCTTTCCGCAGCTCCGTTACTCTCTTTCACTTAAGGCTCGGCTCGTTGTAAAGAAACCTTGGAAACGAGGCTTGCCACGATTAAAAAGTCTTCGCCATCGCTGCATCTGCAGCAAGGCCCGAGAAAATGTTCGACTTGGTCGAGAATGGCCAAGAAGGTGGGCCACCATTCGATAGTGGTCCGTTGAATTGCTGAGCGGTGTGCGCAGTCGCGGTTGATTCGATCCGTAAGAAACTTTGTGTTTCGTAGCCCGTACCTTCGGAGAGTGTTTTTCGGTCATCCGGTTGAATGGTTTAATGAAATCAGCGGTGCGGCTGGCTACTGCTAAAAGTGCTAACTGGCAACGAAAGTGCAGTTCTCTTTGTGGTTTTCGACTTGCACGCTTAAGACAAAGTGGCTCTGTGCACACAGTTTGGCCTTTTTGTTTTCGTTTCCTCAGATTTCCATCGTAAAGTGAAGTGAGGGGATTCATAACGGCCGTCCGGGCCTTTCTTGCATGCTTCGCACGGGTCCAAGGTGCTGAAGGTTTACAAACCTTTCACGTTCCGGTTGCTCGGATCCGAACATCCTTCCGGGCCTAAATTACGGCGTCGCCCGAGTCCAGTTCACATAATTCGCAGAGTGCAGAATTTTCTTCGTTTCGTTATTTTCGCAGTGTCCCTGCCTATGTGCAATATTTGTGCTGCCTCGAAAATTTCCTCTTAAAAGCATTTTTCATTAAAGGAAGTTCTCCAAAGTGATACATCACACTTTTAGTGGTTAAGCGTGTTATTTTTGTTGCTTTTCAAGAAAAAAAAAAAAAAAAAAACAGGAGGAAAGAAAAATTAAAACGAAACTTAAGTGCAGAACAAGTTTTCTTTGAGTTTTGTTGTAACTACAGAATACATTTACCAAAAAGGTTGAATTAAATTGGATAAAGCCGCATCACATTCTCTGCTAAATTGGAATACAAAACTTTAGGAGTACACAGGCATGGATTAGGTAAGACTATATACCTTAAAAATGGTTTTGATGCCAACTTCTGTATCGTTGCCAGCAGTGCACTTTTCCATCTGACTGCTTTGTATTTAATAGTGAATTGCTTGCTCTGCGGAACCCATGAAAATAAAAAAAAATATTGAGAGTCGCTTCTTTGTCGCGAATCCTTGCTTATTAGGTTACAATGCGTTTACGTGAAGTGAAGCCGCTCACTCCACGACTAGACCATGAGACTCATATTTTTATGTGATATGCTTCGCGGCGGTGTCTGCGCCTCGCATTGTGGCCGGTAACCAGACGAAGAGAAGGAAGCTTGCGTCTTGCATTCAAAGCAGTGGGGGTTGGCACCTGGTTGCTACACGGTTAAAAAGTTTAGACTATATTAAATATAGGTGATTATTGAAAAAGTTGTTAACGTATATAAACTTTAATTAGGTTACATTCTACTGCTACATCATTTGGAAAAAAATCGATTTTATTTTTAGCTATTTCGAATCCAACATTCAATGAGGAGCAAAACTGTAATAGAATGTGGTGAGGCTCTATAAAATGCTCACATGTTTTAAAAATAAATAAATTTCTGTCGTTTTTTGCACTTATTTACTTACTCTATAGAATTTTTTCTTTCGTCATATTTTGGGCATTTTTGAAAACATTTTAAAAGATGTTATGGTACGAATTTAAAATTATACTGAAATAAGACATTACATCCTTAACTATCCATATAAAATCAGTTATCAATAAACTTTATTAAAATTTGTTTAAGGAATAAGTTTTTCAAGAATCTTTGCCTAATGCATATGAAATAGGAGAAGTAACCACTTGAAAAAACCTGTCTTTTGAACAAATATTGATAAATTTTACAGATAAATACAGTTAAATATTTAAAGCTTTATGTTGCCATATGTTTGGAGCTTCTGTGACATCTCTATATTATTTAATAAATTCTCAAAATATGATTTTTTCACTTTTCAGCTTTTCGGTTTTTCAAAAACGGATTCGTATGAAAAATGTTGTATCAAAAAGATCTAAGATCCTTTTAAGGAGAGAAGAAATCATTAAATATGCAGAACAGATGGAATTTATGTAGTAATCAATCCAATTCCTTTTGGCTTTTTCTAACTTTTATATCCTTGTGGACATATTCTACAATTTGTGAACTTATAGTAAACCACACGTCCTTCATCCTTTCTCATAACTCATTTATCCTTTAGGAAGTTTATTATAATTTTTCCTATTTTTTTTTTTATAGGCCTACAAATTTTCTATCAGGTTTTAGGCACATTAGTATAGAAAATTTTTGGTTTTTAAGCTAGCTTTTTACTACTATACTATACAAGATTTATCCTATAAGTAAAAATTTTAGATAACTATATTGAGAAAACTATTGAAATTATTAGAGATAAGAGTTAGCAAGTATTAATAATGTGGGTAGTAGTAGCATAATACGATGACGTTGGCATACTACAATTACTGTATGTTTCGGATCACCGTCTTTTGAAAAAATACATTTTTTTCTTTAATTTTTGCTTAATGGATACTATTCGGGAAGTTTCCCTGGAGAATATATAAATATTGCCTCTTTTTCATTATCCCTTCAATTTTGATAAATTTTTGTAATTTTTGGACCTTTTCACGAATAATGTCTCATTTACACGGCATCCTTATCAAAAGAGCTATCTCGCATCTATTATTTTGATTACTTAAAAAATATGGCTTATGGCGGTTTTAATTAGTTAAAATTGTTAAGTTTTTGCTGTATTATTAATTAGACCTTGCACATTGACTTTAGGAAGACTTTCGGTAAATTTTAACATTGAGCTATAATACATAAATTAGAAAAACTGGACTAGAAAAGCTATTCGACTTCGAATTGAAAAAAATAAAAAATTAAACAAAACTAAGATAGATGGCCCTTTCAATGTTGCTGCTGGCGTTTATAGTTGCATTGGATTGACAAGTCTAAAACAAAATAACCAATGAATAATTAATTATTAGTAAACATATCATTATAGTACGATTTATACATTTTTAGTGATGGATAGGCATTGCTTTACGTTGTTTTTGTTTTTATTTTAGTGTTATTAAGTTAATATGAAATTATTATTACAAGTATATAATTCTACTAGTAAGAAGAATCACTAATAAAAGATTGATAGAGTCGTTTTTGAAATAAACTTGTAAAGTTAATTAGTGTCTTGAAAATTTCAAAGTCCATAGTATGTTTACATTGTCAGAATGGCTTTAGTTCAACTTCGTAGAACATTTAAGCCATTATCACGACTCGTCGCCTTTCCGTGAAATCCACTCTATTTCAATTTGATTATTATTTATACAATTTTTATTTATCACTAGTTATCTTTAAAGCTGTGAACAATTGACCCCAAATCGCTCATTAGTTTGTCGTAAAATTCTGAAAGTATTTGTGATAAGTACGTTGAATTTTCGAACATTAAATTTGGGATGGTAATGGTGATTTAAGAGTTTTGAGAGCCACTATAAATAATTATAAATCCCCTTAAAACAAAGTGTGTGTAATGGTTTTTCATGGGAACATTGATATAGATTTATGTTGTCATTTGCATAATAAATTTATCGCATTTACATATTTCCTATAACCCAATTTTTTTACTGATATATCTTTGAATTGACACTCTTTATTTTGCAATTCCAAACTTGACCTCAAA
Organism: Eutolmus rufibarbis; assembly: GCA_963920795.1. Lineage (NCBI taxonomy): Eukaryota > Metazoa > Arthropoda > Insecta > Diptera > Asilidae > Eutolmus > Eutolmus rufibarbis. The sequence continues at coordinate 720,866 of OY987204.1, forward strand.
ATGAAGCGAATTCCAAATCATCCGACGAATGACGTTGAAAAAAAAAGCGAATGCTGAAATTAATTTATTTGGAGCTACTTTTAGATATTTACGCATCAGAAATTAAGATAATCATATTTTTCAAATAATTTCAAAGAAAATGAAAATATCTCATACGCGCAACATTTATCCTCAGCTCATAAGTAGGTAAGTAGATATGTGTTTTCAATTGCAAATTGAAAGTTATTCGTCTATTAAGTAATAGAAAAATGCATTACATGAAGAGCTGATGAAGTCATTTTAATTGGTTTCGCAATGTAGAGCAATGTAAGAAATAATTTTATTTCTGGAATTATTTGTTTGGGTAGAAATCGTATACTTGAAAATTAAGGAAAATTAATCTAGTAAAATTTTCATTAATTTCGGGTACTTGCGCGGGGCGGGACGTGTGCATTTATTGAAAATTTTCATTAAATTTAATATGGAAATAGCTTTCATTTAAAGAGACTTTTAGTTTTTTTTAAACTATTGTCGTCGTTAATGCATTTGTTAAATAAATGTTAATTTTTCTTCGATTCACTAATAAATTGTTGGCAACGAAGGACCTTGCACAAAATGTTAGTATATGTTGTATAATATCTTAATCAATCATAAATCTGAAAGAAACCATGAGATCAAGAAATATGCTTAAAAATACATCTACCGTGTCACGGGGTCCGATTAGCAGATTAAATGTTATCAAAGGTTCCAGTTCAAATGGCCTTCTCTAAACCTATTTTGTATACAATTTTTATCGTTATTGCTTACTCTTCGATATAACTGTTATAGTTAAGTGAATCACCCTGTATAACTCGAAAACTATTCGCTCTTCACTACGAAGAAAAGCTTTTATTATAACTTTTGTGATTCAGTGATTCCTTTATCTTCCATCAAAAACTAGAAAATTGCGACATAAAGTGATATTTTTTTATTATTTTTTCGCAATCAGGATCCAAAAATCGATCAGATTCATCATTTGAGTGAGGTTTTCTGTGCAGGTCTTTAGTTGAAGACAATTTCTTGAAATAGTAAGGACTTTGGAGACTTGAATTAGCCTCGAAGCCTGGGCTCAGCTTGCCTTGAGATACGCTTAAAGTTGTATGAAAAGTTTCAGCAATTTTTCAGAGCAGAAATCGGTCTTTCAGGACCTTAAATACGAAATGATCAGTTTTCCAATTGTTTAATTCGAATGAGGTCACGTGTATCACATATCCGAATACTCCTAAGCTCCTAAAAAATTGTAATTATAGTAGTTAATAATAATTTTTTAAATTTTGTTTATTTATTCTGTGAAATACCATACATGTGTGTATACCTAGAGAAAAATGAATAAAAATACTCTCATCTGTCATAATCAGCGTAACATTTCTGACTTAATTCTCACCATTTTAATTACCCGCAATTTAAAGTATGCCGCCGCTAGTATGCTGCTTAATTATATAATTTAGTAAACAAAATTGCAGTTCAATGGCTTAATTGGATTTACTAATAATGTCTATTAATTCACTTTTGTTGCGGATCACATTTGAAAATATGCATAGCAAGTATGTGAATAATATTTGAAAAGTCGATGAATTTGAAATTTATATTCCAGTTTCTTTATATTTCGCTCTTAGGTGAGGCCGGCCGCTGTGGTCATGATTAAATTGAGGATAGTGTCACCATTTTTTTAACCTTCTCACTTGCCCGCTTAAAGACATATTTTAGTTAAATATGTGTGTGGTGACGTCTAAGAAATCACCACTAAAAATTTTCCCACCAAAGTATTTTTAATTTCTCTACGTGTATCTTTTGTATAAAGCAGTATCAATGATTTGGATATTTAGAGCTTTTAAGGCTTAACTATGTAGAAGTTAGGAATTCAAAAATACTTCAAAATACAATTCTTAGTAAGGTATGTACTTTTCATGTTATCATTTTAGTGTGTGTGCGTATTGTGAGTTGGCTTTAAAAGAAAGAAGGATCTTTTTATGATTAAAATACCAAAGGTTTTCTATGCCTTTTATTTTACCACTTGTTTTTTTTTTCATAAAATTGATAAAGATAAAAAAAATCAGAATGTTTTTTTTTATATTATTGGAAGGTAGGTAAATTTACTTAAGCTTTCAGATAAAAACGAACTGACGACGTATGTAAATAGATGACAAATTAACTAAAGCTACTTTTCAAACATGAAGTTAGCAATTTCTTCAAAAATGATAAGTAAATTATTATAAATATTAAGATGTACTGCAAGAAATATCTTCAAAAAGTGATTTCGCGTAAATTTTGTTAAAAAGAGAGAACTTTGATAGTGGATTAACACCAGTTTGACATAATTTTACAAAATCATGGGCATGTTTAGGTACACAAATTTGGTGACAAATCACACAAAATTTACAAAACAGATTGAATATTATACTAAAAGTTATAAATTATTGTATTTTCACCCTATTTTACAGAATTACACCAAGTTTTATGTTTCTAATAAATTTTTCCACAGAATAAAATGCTTTTAAAAGTTGGTGTCATTTTACACTCACTTTTCAGAGCGTAGTTAACTTAGCCAAAAATTATCTCGTTTTTACTCTTGTTTGTAACGGTTTGGATTTTTTTGATTTCATATAATTTTCTAATAATTAATTTATGAAAATAGCCATCTCGCGACACCTTTCTTTTAAATGCTTTTAAACTCTCAAGTACCAAAAATGCCATTTAAGACGAAAAATATCATTTAGTTTCATAAAATACCGACTGATATTTCTTTGTAATTAGATTTATTTACTAGTCGACAAAGAAGAATAATTAAGATTCATACGGTTCATGTAAAGTTTATCATATTAAAACTTAAATCGAACAATAACTAAAGCAAAATAAAGTTCCAGTATCACCTTATTTCCTAATTTAATACAAGTTTTACCTGTCCGCAGTTCTTCAAAAGCAGGTAAATATAATAGGCAAAATCAGAGTTATAGTTCGAACGCTTTGCATATGTCGTTTGTAGGCCACAAAGCGTCATTATTATTACTATAGTCATAAAACAATGACCGCATTGGCTTGTGTTTCAGTTGTACCTCAAATTCATCTCTTTGTGGTCTTACGCACGAAGGGGTATTGGAGACGTGTCTAAAGGAGCCATTATAAAAGACAAGCACAACAATGATTAAACTTTCCTGCACGTGAACGCAATTTCAAATATTGGCTCTGTTTGCACCGTGGTGTTCTGGATGGAAAAAAAAAGTAGTTCTGTGCTCTCATTATTGCTTTGCCATGAGCAGTTGACACACCTCTTAAATTTTTGAGGTGCTCTAGAATAATGCACGTAACGCAGGCATTTCTCAACAGAGCGCGAGTGGCGTGGCCAAGCCAACATAAGACATAAAACATAAGTAAGATGTAAGTAGACTCCAGACCAGGCAGCACACATTCGGAGGTATGCAGTTTGGCAGCTAATGCCAGAATAAAATTAGAAGGCTCCAAGACTGGTTTGCAAAACTTATGTAAAGATGCTGGCTGTTGCAACTGCTAATGGACGGGTTTTATTTTCCAAACAAGAAAGTTCAAATGTAACCCGTAAATTACGGAAGATGATCTTGATGGGCCTCATAAAATGGCAAGATATGTAAATAAATAGCTATAAATTAGTTTTCTTTCTGGGAATGGAGAGGTAATTATTACTTCCTGTACAGACAGACCACTGCAATAGTGGATATGACCTGATTTTTGTAAAAAATAAATTTTAACGCCATTAAATGAGGATGCAACAGACTTTAGGACCGATTGGAAATATTTTGTTCGGGCCACACTCGGTTTGCCTAAACGTACTATGTACGTCTAATAGGCACCTAATGACTTAATGTGGCATCTAGTAACGAGTGCATAATATTGAATAGATAATAAAAATAATGACTAGAAAAATTTATGTAGAATATTTTTTTGCTTTTAGGTTAATTTAATATTAAACCAAAGTATTTATTAATATAAATAAATTGAGGTCTAATACCAGGTAGTTGCACGTCATAAATAGCTAAGGAGTGACCTTTCCTTAGCCATGAGGCCCTTATTGGGTGTTTGTTAATCTTATCCATCTTAGACGTGTTTTTTAATATTAGGGCCTCATAAGGCAGACACTAGTTGAAACTAAATTAAATTTTCCCCTTCTTTTTTTCATGTAGATATGAGGGCCTCATGCAGTATCTATTAGCATTACCTAACTTAGGTTACCCCAGAAATGCCCTTTGCGGGCCGCACTTTATTTTAGGCATGCCCCACTATAATTTCTAGTCGGGGGGTACCTACTTTACAAATTACAAAGGCTCTATCTAATAGACTCAAATCCATATAATTCGTTAATTTCTGTGAAAGGGAAAATATGTATATGCATGTAGTAGGTATTCCTTTATGATATAGTAAAGGTATTTAATAATAAATACATAGCTTAGTTAAATACTTTTATACATGTATTAGTTAGCTAATATTACTAAGTACGTATAGCCCTTTGCAATTTTAACCTTTAGCGCACTTATTAATATTTTGATCTGAAAATTTTACGATAATAGTATAATAATAACTTTTTTAATTTAAAATATTTTTAACTAAAAATTCAGGGTTATGTAGTTGAATGTATAATACCTGGCATGTATAATACAGTAAAATCCGGTTAAGACGACTCCCGCATACAACGATTTCCCGCTTATTACGGTCAAATTCGATGGTCCCTTCGACATTCCTATAATGACCTGTACAAAATTACCTCTTTATAACGATCCCCCTTAATACGATTTCCCGCTTATTACGATTGTTTCGAATGGGTCCCATCGCTTACTACCTGGGAAAATCTTCACGCTTATAACGATTTACTATTATCAGTTACCGAGCAATGTTCCTACTCGTTCTTCATGATCAATTATCGTTTTAATCTTTTTTCTTTAATCTTTAATCTTTCTATTCTATTTCTATTTTTAGACATGTGTCCAAAAATAGAAAGAAGAAAAGTTACCTTTTGAATTTCGTTTACCGATTTCAAAATTAAAACAATAGATTTTCTTAGAATGGTTTTATTCGCTTTTCGGAACAAACAAATTGTGAAAATATGAACAAAAGTGGCATGCCATGATGGGCGTTTCTAGCACTTTTGTGAAGTGTATAAAAGTTCGGATGGACAATTTTTCTAGTTTCTCGTCGTTTTTCAAACCGAGTACATCAAACGTCAAACATGGAAGCGAAAATCAAGCGAAAATCGTTATCTATTAAACAAAAGTTGGAGATCCTTGACAAGTACGATAAACGTAGTCCATCTGAGTCGTTCCAAAGCTTCGCGAAATCACTGGATTTAGCAACGTCAACCATAAATAAAAATTGAATTATTGTTTATAAATTATTTTTGATTTTTAATTGTAAAACTCTTTGCTTATAATTGTGTAACAATTTTCGCTTGCAGTCTTTTATTGCCATAGTGAATTTAACGTTCATACGCTTATAACGTTTTCCCGCTTATAGCGCTGTTTTGCTTTGGTCTCTAGAAAATCGTCTTAACCGGGTTTCACTGTACCTAAATAGATAGAATAGGTGTGACAGCTCACCATTCCAAAAACTATATTTATTTTGACAATTGAAAGTGGTCATTTTTATTCTAATGAAAGTATGCATTTCGTTATAAGTCCATTCGTCATTTCTCGTGCATTTCTTATGTTTTTGGAGACGTAGAAACCGAATTTGTGGGTCGTATTACCATAAAGTTACTATTTTTTTTACTATTATTTTTTATATCAACAACAAAATTCCATAATATGTATTTAACTATTATATAATAATTTTATATAAAAAATGTTATGTAGGTTTTTATTTGGAAAATTCATTATTTGTTTTGTATTATAATTAATTTTTTAAAGTTAATGACACATATAATTCTTCTAAATTTTAATGACTATCATATTAAATTTTGATTTGTTAATTTTAAAACGATTTTCACGTTTGAAACCATCAACAAAAATGCTTTACATATTAATAACTCAATTTTATACAAGGCTCGAAGTGCAAACAATATGAAATAGTGTTCGGATTTTTATAATATTGTATAGTTTTATGTTTGATAGATTTTTTAATAACTCTAGGTGTTTAATATGAAATCGTAGTAAAATATATTAATGTGAAAATCTTCAATAGGGTTCATTGTCGTTTTCGAAGATATCTGTATTGTGCGGATTCGTTACCACGGGAGCTCTATTCGCACTTGGCCGGATTTTTTTTCATTATGTTTTAAGTGGTCACTTAGTGCTAATTGAGTAATTGAGAAAGAGATTCCGCCCATTTATATTGCGGTAACAGCGGTCTATTTACAAAAAAATTGCTCTTTGCCTTACTTTAGACTTAGGAAAAATACATGTGAATAAAAATTGATAAAATGCATCAAAGCGAATCGTCGTCGTTTCCATCAATAAGAAAACCTCCAGTGTTTACTGAGCCATTTTAGCACGCACAAGATAACGAAGAAAGTCTGGGATGCGCGATCTTAGCGAGAGATGTTAAAGTAGTTGTTATTCAATTTCATATTTTTCGCTTTCTATTCCCGGGATTGTCCGCGTTTGGCTTTTTGTCAGACCTCACCTCAAAATTAGTGGGCTCCCACAATTGACACATTTTCATCGCGGGGCCGTTTATTTGACGTCACTGTGCTACTATCCGGCGAGTGCGTCGTCGCGTCGTCGAGCTCCGGCGCTGGCTGCGATTTTATGTGAAATGAATAAAAAAAAAAATACCTGCGCTGACTGACCGAGCGGAAACCAGATCTGATGCGAATAACGGTAAAATATATATTTTTTTTCTCGGGAAGCAGTAATAAGTCCAGCGCCCCTCTCCAAGATGGCGGTAGGTTCATACGTGAAGCATCGCATCGAGACGGGCTAGTTAGCACCATCTGAAAATGCCAAATGGCGATGAAGAAGACGATGACGGGGAACCAGTCGAAGGTTTTATCACTTTTTCCCTTTGGAGATCTTAGGCGTCTTGGAGAGATGAAAAATGTGGTCGCAACCAATTTTAGAGCAGATCAAGCCTAATTGAGGTTAAATCATTTTTTTATCAATCTGTTTGCGATTTTTTCTAACTTAGACCTATGTTGTTTCCAGAACGGTTAGTTATGTGCTTCCGGAAGTTTTCTAGGCTAAGCATCTGGAATAAAACAATTTTGTCTAGGTTGTCATAAAATGGGGAAGAGGAAAACTTGATAAGGTAATTTCAAGAGGTAGGTAGGCAGATATCTGCCTACACAGCAAAAATCGACAAGTTATTTTATGTAGGAAAGTTACACTGCCAGATGTAAAAATACCAGCAAAAGAAAAGTCATTTTTGCTAATAACAATTGTAAGAAGCTTTTGAATTTATTTTTAAAACAAACTTATTACGGAGGCCCGTGAGAAAACCCTCAAACTCAACCTCTTCAAAGCAAAGTTTTTGTGATTACAATATAGGAGCTTGAGTCTTATAATAATAGAAAATGATTTATAAATAAACAAAATTTTAAAAGAATTTTTTTTTTTTTTAATTAAATATTTTTAATTCACAACTTATCTTCTCGAAAACTTAAATATGAATAATAATTCTTTCACAAAAACATTCATTTTTTTTGTAAAACGAAGATATTTTAAATGGTAAGTGTAAAGTAAATTGAATTTTGCTCCATTTTCTAAAACAATTTAATAAGAAAACCAAAACTATAAATCTGTTTTTAAAAACGATGTATTTTAGTAGCGGCTCGTTAGGTGTAAAAAATGAAAAATCTCGGAAGAGATCAATAGTGAATCAATTTTAAATTCACGACACATTTGGCATTATATTGCAAAGATCCTTTGCTAAAATCTTTATTGATTAGAATTTATAATTATTTATGTTTTTGGAGTTGATAAATATTCAATGCAAGCAACGATTTTTTCGATTATGATAAAATATCTTTTGGTATTTGGAATAATATTTGTAGTTATTTTGGAATTAATTTCAAAATTATTTTGGGTTTTTTTGCTATCATATTTGTGATGATACAACATATCGTTTTCGATAAAAAGAAAAATTATTTTACGGTAGATATCACTTATGATATTTTTACATTTACGTAAAATAATTGGTATATTTTATAAATGCGGCATTCCTGCAGGAATAGATAAATCAATGCTTGCTCTACATTCCAATTACAATAAAAATGTGCAGACACATTAGGTATCTGCATTAAAGGTGTCAAGTGAAGTGAATAAACGTTTTCAAATCTATATAAAAGTGAAAGATCTAAACCTCTCTGCTATTGACGTTCTTTTTAAATAAATAAAAAAAAACCACTCGATTTGTATGAATATACATACCTATAAATAAAATGTCCTATGGTATAAAGAAAGCTTCATACTCCTCATTGCATTTGCCGCTTCAATTACTTTCAGAACAAAATGACAACTCAATCTTCTGGGATACATATAAAAGTGTCTCGAGAACCAACTTGAACAAGTAATTGCTTTCCGGTTCAATAAATACTTTACATAAAAGGGGAATCAAAATATCCCTCTGGTGGATTCGAGGCGCATAGTGACTTAAGTGGACTACACATTGGAGCATTTAAATATGTAAACGGCTCTCACATTTGATCAAAGTGCTGAGCTGGCGAACTTTTAGGAAGCCCAACCTTTTTGTAGTTAAGTACTTTATTTTAACAGAATTAATGAAAATTTCAGTGGGTACCCGATAAGACTATCGAAATTATTTTCATTTAAATTCGTACGCGCGGCGCTGACCACTAAAATTATGTACCTACTATTAGATTACAAATAATTATTAACTGATTCAAATACAAAGTGAAGAAATAAGAAAACTTATTGAACACAGCATCGAAAAGCTGGTAAGTTTCATAGGTACATTTATTAAAAGTAATAAATCATAATTTTTATAAAGCGTGCGTTGTGAATTTTATCCTTTGAGTGATTCCACATCAAATCGATAATAGGTTGGAATCGACCATTTTTAATTTGAATGAATTTTAGTTGGTATGTTTGTTACATTATTAAATCAAATTCCACTAAAGTATTTCGGAAAGCAATTTTTCTAAAAATTTATTAAAAAATGAAATTTTGTCGATTCTTTGCGTTTTTCGAGTTTCTTTTTTAAATATCTATATTCCAGTATTATTTAGTAGATACCTATTATTGAAAATATTTGGGTTTTTTCTGAAAATTTTGAAGTTTGGATTATTCTGAAAATAAATGAAACGAAATATCTTTTCAACATTTGAATACGCAACTGTCTTTGGTCTTATTAAGGGTAGGTTACAGATTAGAATTTTCAAAAAAATCGATTTTTTTTTGTTGATTTCAAATCCTTATAATCTTGGGAATCATCTGCTAAATGTTTTTTGAGAAATTCGTAATAGAACCGGAGATACACCGGTTTTTATCCAGGCGCGTTTTCGAGTTCCCTCCCATAAATAAATGGTCCTAAAACTTTAAACGCGTTTTTCTCGAAACACTATTTTTTGAAATGGCGGACAGTTAATCTCCGGATCTACTGAACCGATTTTGATGAATCTTTCTGCGTTTTGTTTATTAGCATATCCTGTACGGGAATTCACCACAATATACCCAAAAAATCTTTTAAAATTATTTTTGAGCAACAGACAAAGACTGAAAAAAAGGTCGATTTTTGCAACTGTTTTTTGAACGTCCGCCATTTTTTTTCTAAATCGATTTTTTAACTAAATGTAGTGAATTCCCATGAAAGAAACCTTCCTCTTTCAGATGCAATTTGTTTTTTTTTTTGTTTCAGATGTGCCAGTTCCGAGATTAACTGTCCGCCATCAAACAAGATTTTTTTAAAGGCTCAACTTGGGCGCCCTCTATCATATAGAAGGAATCTGTAACCTGCTCTTAAATAGGTCCCAAGAATAAAATATAAGGACAAGATATATAAAATAGGAAAGTCATAATTAATTGAGAAATTACTTGCCAGCAAACTGAAACTTGTAACTAGTCTGTGGATAGTTTGACGAAAATACGTTTAATTTTGGGTTCTAATATACATATGTATTTTTGGTGGAAAGTGTTATGTTGTGTATGTTGTCATAGCTCGGTTTGGACAATTACGGCTAACTTTAGGTAGGAACATTCAGAAACTATATTTTTAACTTCGAATCGGAAAATATTTGGAAGCCACAGTAATAAGCCATTTAGCATTTGTTGTAATTTTTTTTTCATAATGAAATACATAATTGTTTAAATTGTGTGCCCAATGTCAGAAGATTATGAACTTTAATTTTACATTATGTAAAACTGACATACTTAACAATAATTTGATTGTATCAAGTCACCCAATTTTTGTGTACAAATACAAATGCAAATGAAAAAATTATTCAAATAAAACAAAAACACGATTTCTGACACAAAAAAGTAGTGCAAATTAATGCAAAAGAATAAAATGTACAATACAATACTATCATGTTTATTTGCAAGGTAAACTAAACTGCAAAAATAATCTTCATCTACATATGAATGTATGTATATAGGTAGATATGGATAGATGTAGGTAGGGACCTGAACTACGAAATATCTGAGCGATGTTTTCATGCCCTAAAATACATACATCTGGATATATTGCCATCAGCTGCACTCGATACTCCTCAATTTTTATTTGAAAAGCTTTGGATATTTTCGTCTATAGGGATTTCCTTTCGTTAACTTTTTAAGCCGTTTTCTAAATTTGTCGGTACCGCTCGTGATTTTGTTGATAGCGACCGGCAGATACATGAAACTGATAACCACATTCCAGTTAAGATACGATTTATCGAGCCATAACTTGTTATCGATGCGGGTAAGCTCATAGATGTACTCTTTTCAGTGAAACTTACCAAGTGCATACCCACACACAAACACTAAACTACAAGTGTTTCTTTTGATATTGGTGTTGAGCACAATTTCATCGCAAGTGCAATTCAATAATTCATGCAAAAATATTGCAATATGAAACGTTTATTTTGTGCAACTCATGCGTTTCTGCTATGTACCTCGAACCGCTTCTCGTAAATCTCTGGTTTCATTAAAGAATGGCTTCAATCCAATGATTGAATGTTCTTGGGAAGAGGTTTTGCATAGCGTCTAAATAAAAAATCAAGAATCAAATAACATGTTGGCTTTCAGCCCGAAAACTCAAACTAGAGGTAGAAACCTATTGTTTCAGGGATAGATAAATTAATTTTGTAATCTCATTGTCCTTCACGCCTGAATTGCTTCTATTTTTGTGATACTGAAACATTTAAATCTATCGAAGGAGTTTTTTTCTTCTTCAATATTTACCGGAAATTTTTAGAGTTCCCTGACATCTAAGAATCCCTTTAATTTTATCACTAATTTTTTATATTTATAACCAAGATAGATATATTTTACATTTTATATAATACATATATTATTATATAATCTAAACAACTGATATTTATGGAAAATGGAAAAAGTATAAGAGAAAACAAATTAATAAATTAAATAATTTTAAATGGTTCTTTACTAAGTCATGAATCCTGCGAGAAAAACGAATATTTTCTTATACATTCGCAAATACTAAATCTTAAGTGAGTTAAATTTTCGTTGGTACCTAAGTAATTAATTCACGATTTAGTATTCGTGAGTAAATAAAAATAATTTATTATAATTTATTTTGTTTTTTCCCCCCGAGAGTTTTACGATTTAGCAAAGAATCGTTTAAAACGATTCACTAGTGAAAGTCCAAATAGTCCGACAGCTGGTTCATTTTTGATTATTTTGCGATATCGTTAACGAATTATACATACATATTTTCGCTTAAAAAACAACAAACATAGACATCTCCAAATTTTGTTTGCATGTATTTTAAAAGGCTAAGTTTCAATTTTGTGCAATCTTGTTATGCGTTAGATTTTATTGTATCTTATCTGGCGAAATACTTAAAAGAATTCAGAATTTAATTATTCTGCTTTTATCAATTTTTGTTAAATTTATAAAGTAGTAGTAGATTGTTAACTTTGTTTCTATATATGAGACATGTATGTATATATGTAAGTACAAACAAATACATATAGAAGAAAAAAGGCTGGGTGCGATCCACACTGCCAACATCCCGTTTGGTACCCTTGAAAAATATTTAACAACAATTTGTTTGTAGTGTTTTTGTTATAAAAAATAACCGCCAATTCAAACTTTTTGCAAACCTTACATACAGACGTCTTTCTGAAAACACACAGACATCATTCTAAAAACGACGGATAAATTCGAAAAATCGGACCCATTACAATAACTTCCAAATGGGAAGTTCTTACTTACTAAATACGATCGATTTATTTAGTATTTAAATTCACAATCAGCAACCGCAAAAATTTATAAATTTCAGAAACAAACAAAACACTTAAGTTTTGTAATTTGAAATTTTCTCTGGGTTTGCTTTTATTAAAATTTTACCAATTCCACCAATTCCAGCTATTAAAGTTTCAATTTGAGCCCTTTAATCTTTCATTATTTCTATTTATGCATTAATTAGGCATAATTAAATGCTCAACCGAATAATTGCAAAGCTTGAAAAGAAGTAGATAGATAATGAAAGAGATGTTGCTGTGCGGCATTATTAGGACTATCAGGTAATAATTTGAATGGAATTTCACTACTGACTTAATAGAATATGTTTTATTCTCGGAAATAATTTGTTAAAAGTGAATTTATTTTTATTAATAACACTGTGTCTTTAATGAGACTACATTAGTTAGTTATTTGGTGTGATGAGAGCGTTATATAAAACTATAAATAAATCATATTTCTCTGCCGCCGGGCAGGTAAAAGTAATCGAATAAGTGTCGGAAACATGGCAGTTTATGGAGCTGAGAGCAGTGGACCTTTTCCTGCTTGGATGAGAACAATAGGTGTAATTTGTTAATTGTATCGGCAAACGCGTGCATGTGGTGCAAAAGAAGTATGTAAGTGTAAGACAAAAACTGACTTTTCCTTTCCATATCTTCCACTTTCCTCTCTTATTTTTCCCTTCGTGAATGGTATCTTTGTCCAAGAAAGCACGAAATGAATACCTTTTTCAGTTAACCTGGTGTTTGTATCAAGATTGGCTTAACAAGAGGGAAATTGAGATGCAAAAAGAGCAATGTTAGGCCGTCAAGCCACTGCCACCAATCCATGCTTTTTTAGCTGTTAGGTTAATCAACTCGAATTGAAACTATACAGTGCATGAAAAATTAAATGCGAGAGAGGTGCTACTTGAGAAGATGAAAGTTGGCACGTGAAATTTTTAAAACGACTAAAGGAATTTAAGTCCTCTTATTTGCGTTAATCACCTCTTTCATATTTTTCAAAATCAATGGATATGTTACATAATATTTTTATCTCAGAAGTACGGACATACCTAGGGGAATAATGGGCCTGCATCTTTCTCCTCAACCAGATAATGCAAAAATAATAGGTAGTAATAAAAGAACTACGGCACTTTTGATCCCTAGATAATGATTATAAACTAATTTTAATTTTTAATTTGAATATTTACTTTGCATTTGGTGAACTATGACTATCAAGTAATTATTTATGTTTTGTTTTATGTTATTGATTGATAACGATGACTATTTATTTTTGAATGTTTAATATTACTTATAATCAGAAATGCAAATAATGTAGATATAATTAAAAACGTGTAATTGTGTACATTTTTATAAAATATTTTTTTTTTAGTAAAGGTGGCGTTGAAGTTAGCAAGTTTGAAAAAATAATATGGTAAAATAAAGAATAAAAATCCTATTAAAGTAGACAATTGAAATTAGGCATTGAATTAGGATATAAGAAAAATATTGAAAATTAAGAAAATAAATATATAAAAATAAACTGATCACGTTTCTCCTAGTTTAATGCCCGCAGAAAAGAAATATATACTTAACGAATAAAATAATTGGTTAACTATTGTAGTTTTTCTCCAATCTTCCCGTATAAGTTCAAAAACAATGTACTGAGATAAATGCATTTAAAGTTTCGAGTGATAGTGACAGCAAAATAGTGAGAAAATAGGCTTTAGAATCTTTGTTATAAACGGACTCGACTAACAATTTTCTGGAGATATTCTTGACCCTTTTTTCTATACAAATAGATTCTTTGATATTTTTTTAGAACAAATCGTTTCAAAGATATAGACTGAATTATATCTGAACCGAAGTTGGTGTGCATATACATATATTATAGTGATGTGCTCAACTTCGGTGTGGTATTTAACAAACAACAATTTTTCTTATAACTATTTTCCTAAAAAAGTTCATAATTATCGAGATATTTATGTACATATTTGCAAAAAATTAGAATTGATCCCCTTTTATCCCCTAAAAAAAATCCCATGATTAAAATTAAGGTTACTGTTTAGGACATCAAAATAAAGGTCTCCACAAAAATCCAGCGTGGTCGGAATTTTTTCGAAGTCAAAGTCTAATTTGACTGGACTATTATAGAAAGGCAGTTGGTTAAAATCGCAGATAACACTTTAATTTGATTATTATTATATTACAACAAAAGAAGAAATAGAAACCTGGCTCAAATATGTTCAGTTTTTTGTAATCTGTTTTAATATAAGACTGCTACATAATATCTATCACAGATAGCAAACAACGAAAGTCAAATTAAGGTTCTTTCTAATTTTCTAGTTCACTAAAAGTTTTGTAGTTCGCAAATGTATGGAAGACTATAAAGATTAAAACAAACAAAAATTCCCCTATATTTTATTAAATTCTTCGATGTCAATTTTTAAAATAATTAAAGTTAGATTAACGAAAAACTCACGAGAAATGAGTCTCTGTGAAATAATATGTAAAATGGTCCTAACTTTGTAACCAGTGTGGGAGGACAGCCCTTTACCGGATGTCTTTTTTGCTGGAAATGTTCTCCCATCCGGGAGTTCAGTTTTCACGGGATGAACATACTCGGAAAAAAGAACAGGGTGTCGCTAAAATAATGGATAAAAGTGAAGTGAGAGGCAGTGGAGAACATTTCCAACAAAAATTTTAAGTGACCACCGATGCCCAAGGGCTGCAAAGTTAGGAGTATTTTAATAATTTTTCATAAAACCTATTTTTCAGGAGTTTTTCGTGGGTAATTACCAAAGTTTGCATTGGATCTTTATTATTATTTTCCAAATTAATCTGTAGGCATTATTAATATAAATATTTTTTTTTTATTTTAGGTACATTATAGTGAAATGATTTTATTTATTTATTTTAATAGAGACAACGGGTGCTTTAATGAAACCTTTATTTAATGAGGGTGCCGCACTCCTAGTCTTTGGGTCTACATGTCGTAGGAAATAAAACAGAAGAACTTTGTTGCATCTTTACAGAATAGGTACAGATAATGAAACATAAAATTAAATAACTAATTTTCACTGAATTAGTGTTGCAGTAGTAATATGAGCCACACCTTATGTCATGAAGTCAGTGTTTCAGCATTTTGTTTCCCCGGAAGTAATTTCATAAGAAATGCATTCACAAAATACTTCCTGTATTAATTTCACCCTTGTGCTTACGCGTTCTTTGGCGCATCATAAAGAATCTTCTCACACTACGCACGAGTTCGTAAAAGATGGATTAGTTCGCTCTGTTTACCTTCGAGTAATATTTCCATTAGAAACCATGATTCGAGCGTATTTTGCAGCAGGTGTTCTAATATTCTTTTCCATCTTTACTTTTCTGTACATTCAGAGTGCTTATGACCGGCATAATTTTTCTCTGCTTATACATGTTATTGAAAAAAATAATGTTTTATTATAGAAATTGTTTCTATATGTTTTGTAAAAGAAATTGTTTCTAATATGAGTTTTACGCTTAGCCATTTGCGCACAAAGAATCATTGTTGCAATTAAAAACAGAAAAAGTTAAAGATTGACATAATCCCTATTCTGAGTGCAGCAATGATAACGTTTTCATTTTTATGCATGTAAGTAATCTAAAGTTTATTAATCCTCTGCATCACAATGGTCTTTATGAGCTATACGTATATAAGAAAGAAAATTACAAACTTCTTATAAAATAATTATTTTAGCCATTGTCTTTCATTATTCCTAGATCTTACTAGTCACAACTTGTAAATTTTAACATGCCCGATGGAAGGGGCATAAGTTTTCGAAGTGACTCCAAATAAAAAATATATTACTTATGCTGGAATCAAATTAACTTTTTTCTCTTATGAGATTCACAAAAAAAGACAAGTAAAAAGTTGGTAATTGTGATAATCATTTCTTACCGTCTTATATACAATTCGCATCTTTTAAAATGTGATGTAATATCTGTTGCTTTTCGTTCAATGTTAACGTCATTATTGCTATTTTTAATTTCTGATTCAGGTCTTTTCATGATTACATTCGAGTCCTAAACGTTTCAATTGATATCTTATTTGAGGAGTCGAAATTCTTCATACTTTATTTTTCATTTAATTAGTACTTTCGGACTTAAGACAAGCTTGTTAATTAACAGATTTAGTTACTAAATAAAGTAAATATCTGATTCCAAACTTGTTTTAGTGTATCCATCTAATAATTGTATTGAAAATGCATTACTCATGCAATTCTTCTTAATGGATCTTGTTTTATTATTGAGTGGTTTAAATTACCACAACATTCATTTCTAACAAATATTTATTTTAAAATTAAAAACTTATGTTTTTGATATTTACAGTGCAAATTGGTACCTTTGAATGCACAATTATTTTCTCTTTATACATATCTCATACCTAAATTGCTAATAATTTGTGAATGGACTATGGAGCAACTGTGTAACAAAATTTTAAGTTGCTGATGAAATTCATACGTTCAACATGCACTTGTAGTACCCACTCCCGTAGCTGCATTTATAAATTGAACAGAATATTTCGATTTAATCGCGAAATAACATTTCAGTTTAACTCACAAAGGTATTGCTTAATGTATAATATAAATAAAATTTGCACGCTATGAACTGGGTTAGATTAAATTCGTATATCCATTGAACCAATCGATTTTGTTCCAGTCAAATTTTCATATTTTAAAACAAAACCAAAATTTCATTTCGTTTAACAATAACCAAAGCCACGAAATCCATTCATTGCCCGCCAGACAATTACAAAACAAGAAATAATTTTTTATTTACTGAAATTGGTTTTAAAAGGATGTCATAAGCCCTATAAATTTGTCTCGATGAATTTATGTTTTTACTAATTTTGTCGATATAAAATAATAAACAAGATTTAAGGTGCAACTTAACATTTCATCTGCATCTCGAAAAAAGGCAGTTCTTTGCCAGCGAATTTGCTGATAGGGCAATTAGATAGATAGACCCATTATAGTTCCCTAGTTCTAGGAAGTAGGAATATTTTATAGTCAGTCTTAAATAATTCCTTGAATTCCAATGCATATAAAGAATAAAATGTCTAACGAATACACCATGTCGGTAGAAATTATTTCTATAATAATATTTTCAAAAAACTCAAGATTGTATATAGTATAAAATTTATATGTGTATGTATCGATTTGGTGAAATAATGATAGAAATTATTTGAAACATTTTGGATCACGAATCGTCGAATTGCAAATATTTTATAAATTAAATTATTTTGTTCGAGCACGCAGAGGCGAAGATAAATGACAATATCTCTTAACATTAGAGACAACTAGAGAAATTATTTTTTTGTCCAAAAGATGATACTTTAGACACGAATTTAGTGGAAACCTTTTTTCCCTCTATAAATTTATTCTCAAAAATATAAACTAATATAAATATTTCAATAATTGTAAAACAGGTATACACATAATTTTTAACGTATTTTTAGAATTCTAATAAGCGAAGATAAGAAAATGTGATATTACTAGCCCTTAATATTAAACGTAAAATGAATATTGAATGCATATGAATGCATCATAGAAATGAGCAGTATATGTATGAAATTTTTGCTTTATTTACATATGTATTTTATGTAGGTATGTAAGTGAAATGAAAATTCGTAAAGGTTGCAATTAAGTGTTACCCACTTGTCTTGTGTCGGTTTCACTTTCTCTGACATCTTAAAGTTGTTACACTAGTTTCAGAACGTGCGAAAGTTGAATCATGTTTGGCACGAGAGGATTCAGTCAGTGAGTTAAAATTGCACCACCCAAAATGTTTATTGGAAAAGTTTAAGGGTGGACAATTTTTAAAAATAATTATTATAATAGATAAAATTTAATGCGATCACTTTTTAGCATCCGGTTTTGTGGTTTCAGCAATAAAAACTCGCTTGCTTCTGAAACTTTGCATAAATGCAATTCTAGCTTAATTCATACAACATTGAAATTCAAGAAAACTTTAACTTTATTTTAAATACGAATTGTTTTGTTTCTTTTGATCACCTCAGTTTTCAAAAGGTTAAACCATGAGATCATGATTGCGACTTAACTCCGGTTAATGTAAAAAGTTGTGGTATCACTCAGCTTCGAGCCAATTCACAAAAACATTCACTGGCGATAGCCTAGCTTGTAAATTACATTGCATTGATTTCGCCTTCGGTCTAAAATTAAATTCAAAAAATTGTTTTCTCCTTGTAGGTTTGGGGGGAGAGATTTTGTCATTTATATTAAATTGTTCAGATGAAACTATGTTTTAAGAAAATATTCGATTTGATAAAACTATAAATACCCTTTTCAAACTCGTTGCTATTTTGCTATGTTTCTGAGGCTGTTGAAAACTGATCTATGAGAAAAACGTGACGACCCTGGATGGAACTCGATCCCGTTCCCTCTGCATTTGCAGACTGAGCGATCGTTTACAGAGATTGTTTTCGCAGTATTCCTTCTGTTTTCATTTCACTGCAAGATGATTCTACAAACCTGATTTTGTAATAACTTAGAAAGCTTAAGTATTTGTAAATGAACACGAAAGAACTGTATGCAAATATCGTAGGTATCAAAAAGTAGTAATAATAATAGTCTAGTAAGTTTCTAACCGGAAATAGTTGTTCTTAACCTAAAATTTTGCACAGCTATTCCATTTAACTAAACTAAAGACGGACAAATGCGAGTAGATTTCGCGCCTTGAGGGTTCCATACCTTTATATTATATTAGTAGAGCTAAGAAAGTAGTTGCTTTTTAATTATCCCTAAATTTGAATGATCGAAAATAATTAAGTTCCTAGAATTCCCAAAACTAAAACTTCGAATACGATCTTGGGGAAAAAGTACAATTTGCATTGGAATTAACGCAATCGATACTGAAATAGGGTTGAAATGTAAAAAACCACACAACTTTTGATTTTTGAAAAAAAAAACTTGTACATATACATATATAGTTCGTAAAACATATATCTCCACAACTTCGATTTTTGCAGCTAAAATATAATTTTTGTTGTAAAGAAACCAAATGTTTTTTTCATAATTGCGAATTCGAACGCGTGAAGAATACGTCGATACTCGCATTCATTTCGTCGAGCAGAATCGATTAGCTTTAGCAAATATTTTTTTAACATCAAGAAATTACTCATTGATGACAAACTTTTTATCATAGGTTAATTTTTTCAGATGTTATAGTATTTTTCTTCAAATTATATGAGCACTTATGACTTTTATAAGTTGCAGTTCTACAGGATGTCACACAGGTTGCTGGTAAAAATAATTCATTGATAGCTTTAGAACAATTGCCAATAATTCAATATTTGTTTCTAAACTTTTGAAAAAATACTAAACACATAGTCATTAAAAATTAGTTTAATTTTATATTTTGTTCTTTAAATTTTTAAAAATGTTCATCTAAAAGTAAATACTTCGGCACATTGTTCATTATTTCACGATTTATTTAAAAGTGGTGTCCTGTTTATATTTAACTGGCGAAATGAATTTTGGAAAATAGGCTTAATGTTTACTTTTTGGTTTGAAAAAATAACTTTTAAAACTTATTAAATTTCTACTAAGTAATAAAATGGTTTCTTTCTAATAAAATAGGAGGTATTATTTTATAATAGAATAGAAGGAATTCTCGTCTAGAGTTTCCATTTTCTTAATTTATATTAATCGATGTTGATATAGTTTCTCAAAAAAAAAACGACATATGTACATAGGTAAGCTGAAATTTTATTAGAAGTAAAACACGTTTAAGGAGACAAGAGTCTAAAATAATTTTAATATTCTCCAATAGGAATTTATATTAACTCGTTTTTATTTTAATAAGAAATTTACAAGGCATATGTACATGGGTTCTTTTAAATTGCTAAATATTACGACTACTCTGTCATTTATTCAGATATTGATGAAAAATTGTACATTTATAGGTCATCATTAATTTGTGTATGCGGAATAGATTAAAGCGATTAAAGGGAAAAGGTCACATAACTTCTTATGACTCTTTTTAAAAAACCGAATCAATCACAATAAATTATTTAATTATAAAAAATTTAAAATTATTTTCTTGATGCAAGACTAGTATTAAACAAAAGTTGTTTATTTTGTTACAAAAAGGAAAAGCTCGAGCAACGAAATCCATGATCTGGACCACATTCACTGCATAAGCTGAAAGGTTCATGATGATTTTGGAAAGAGATAGTATAGTCTTACGATTAAAGTTGTATCTGTACGATAGTAAAAACGTTTAACGATTGCTGTGAGTATAAATCACGACCGCACTGTGGGCGTGTATAATCTGAACAAAGTTGGGGCCAAAAAAACTTGCTTCAAATGCCTTACAACAAACTTTGAAACTCTTGTTACCTTTTACATCGCTGCCTCGGTCTTCTTGGGGTAATTTGTGATATTGGGTAACAGCAGTTTTCGTGACTCCACTTCTGATATCACGGCATGATCTTGCTTTTCATAAATAGCTTAAAATTTCAAAATTGAAGTTTCCACTATTTTCGTAATATGCCATGCGTATACTTTAAAGTTGGTTTATTAAATTTGTATTACAATTTCACTTTAGCATATATCCTCTGTGAACGCTACTCAATTTAACTGAAATTTGTTCAGTTGGTTTGGCAAAAGAGAAAATGATTTACAAAAATTTTTAGCTTAAGCGGTTAAAAAAGTTCCCCTATTGAGCCAGCACACTTCCATGAAACTGTGGAAAATTAAAAACGAAAAACAGTTCTACGTTATGGTGTCACCCTACATGAAATATTAATTTAGGTAAAATTTTTATAAAACTCCAAAGTGTTTAATGAATTTCGCAGTCAACACATTTGTGCAGTTTTATCTAAATTTCATAAAATATTACATTGCTTCTGCAGGCCGCAGCAGCGACAGCAGAAAGCAGCCAACTTTATGTAGCTCAGATACAGCGGCGACTGGCCCACGACGAGCAAGTTGCCAAGCGGACAGTGTCCAGTTTCCTCTCAGGTGAAACGAAAATTTTTCAACGACTAGGGGGGTACCTTGGACTGGCGGCTAGCTTCCAAAATGTTAGGGAGGAAAATGGCCAACTTCAGTTTTTGTCTTCATCCCCGGTTTAATTTTCCACTTGGCTTTAAACGTTTCGCATATGTCATGTGGAAACTGAGTAAAATCCAGGATAAGGTGTTTTAAACAACTATATATTACATATATATATATATCTTTTTTTGTTTCGTACGGATTAAAATCGCAATATGTAGGTAGGTTCGCAGCTATTACCTCAAAAATAAGTTGTTCGCAAAAATGCTTGTCATGACCCCATTATGTTTCTTCACATGTTGTCTTGTATGTGATGCTTAAATTATTACGATTTGATTGCGTGACCTTTCAAATTCAACCACTTCAGTACATAAAGAAGAAGTCATGCCCTTACCTTTTGGGCGCTTTATGTATTCGTATTGAAATCTTGAGTCCCTGGGGCCATCTTCATATGGCAAATCGAATATGTTCTCGGAATGATAAATGGCTTCTGTTGAAGGCATCCAGGTTTTATTGAGGTCCGCCTGGTGTTCCATGGGCCAACTTAGTGGGCGGATAGGAAATATAGGGGAGGCTGACCCAATAGAGCCGTATTACACTATGCCTTTCAAATAATTCTCCCTTCCAGGTCGATATTTGTATTCATTGATATTTGTTGCAGATTTTGAATCATGTAGAATTTAAAAAAAAAATTTTCAATGCCGGGAGTTATTTGTACAGTCCTTTGATTAAAAACAAATCCATAGCATCAATGTAACCTTTGCAGAGACGCGCAATTTACTTTTTATATTTGTATAGCCGAAATTCAAAAGATACAGTTTTCATCATTTGGAAGTTTTCCACATAACAGAATCATTATATTGAAAATTTAAATTAAATTTTCAATATTTTAAAGTTGATTCTCAATTTTAACTCAGCTATTTCAGGATGATGGTTGTGATCCCAGGCTACATATAAATAAGTATATTGTGATGTAAATGTAATAGATAGATTTCAACCAATATCTTTTCGGGTTGTTTTCAGCAATGATATATTGAAAATGTTTACCTCTTTCAGAATTATTTTCTCTTTCATAATAAAAAGAAAGAAGAAAAGAAGCATTATTTTTATAAGAACATATGGATATAAAATCAAAAATTTAATTTTACATATGCAAAAAATAAATAAAAAATTTGCCAAAATAAAATTGAAAAATTTCTTTTTTGTTTTTACAAAAACCGCTGTAACTTTTTTAATTTTCAACCTATGAAAAAGATAATAATAGTTTCTTAAATCTAAAATGACATGCTTTTCGATGAATTTGGTTATTATTATCACACTGGGTAATATCCAACGCACAATTTCAAATGCTTCAAATGGCTGTCGAAAGATAATTAAAGGTTCAATTCAACAACCTGAGTCTATAGTTAAAGTTTCAATATACCTGTAGATGGGGGCATAACACTCATTTTTTCTAATTTAATGGCTGGTATTCCAAGTCAATAAAGGCTGGGGTGGATTTTACCCATTGTGACTAATTTGGGTTAATACTGAAGAACGATTGGATATACCAATTTCCTGCTGCGAAGTATTTCAGAATTTTTCCTGCAGGAAATTAGTGGATATAAAGAATTTTTAGAGTATGTATGCAGTATGGATATTTCTGAAATCCGTAGAGTTATGCTTACCCCATTCGTTGCCGAGAGCATATTCAGCTAAATATTCAGCTATTGCTATTAATGGGTTAAAGAAACCCGTCTGTTCATGAGCGCATTATCTATCAAAGTCATTTTGTCGATGAAATGAAAAAACTTTTGATTTTTTTTAACACCAAGTCGAATGTTTGTTCAGGTCACCCTGTAGAGTGAGGCGGCAATCGACACTGGAATTATTTTTGCGCAAGTGTTAAGCATTAAGTTCCAATAAATATTCCGACAGTGTCGTAAAAGAAAATTAGAAAGAGTAGAGGTCCTAGATAACTGCCTTGTGGAACATCTGAAGATATTATACATAGTTGATACAAAGCCTTTAGCTTTTACTTTAATTAGCTAGCAACAGTTGTTTTGCTTGTCAATAACCTAAATAAATAATACAGTTTAGGAAAGCCCAGGTAAATAAAAGAAATTTTTAACACTGGACTTTTTATACGCAATCTTGGCAACATAAAAATTGGCACTTTCGCAAATAAAAACAAAACAGGGGATAGTGACTATAAAAATTGAGAATTATGTACTTAAAAAGAACCTCAGATTGTGACGAAGGCAATGGTGCGACAAAACTCAGCGCAGTTAGCAAAACGCTAAATTTCCTTTGCAAGAACTGAGTAAAAATTAATAGGTCAGCAGTGTAGCGGTGAAACCGGTTCTGTCTTTGGCCGAGTCGCACAGAAATGTTTGCATGAAGAAAATGTGCACCAACAGCGAAAAGTAAATAACATTTGAGGAGTTTTTCGTTTCGTTAACAAATTCCGATGTGTTGATAAAAATGAATTGCTAAAGTGTTTAGGCTTTAAATAATCCTACCTTGGCAAATCATAGGGAAGGGTTTAGGAGATTAAGATTAGGCTAAATTGAAATCGGGTTAACATTATATTTAGTAGTAAGATCTCATATAAAAAAAAAAACATTTTTTATTGAACTGGTTTACTGTCCAAGAGACTTTTCCTTTCTTTCGACTCTTCAGTTTTGCCACCCTTCACTAATAGTTGAAATTAAATAAAATAATGTATAAACGTTGCCGATCCAAACCGAAAAATTCCAAAGACATAATGCTGCCAACATACCACTTTCATCTTGTCCACTTTAATCAAGGTGATTTTTGTTGAAGTTATCAAGCCCAGGTGCTGGTAATGGAGAAGAAGTAAAATTTCAAGATCAGTTTTGCTGAGCTGTGGGGAAAGCTGAAGAAAGTGTTTGATGTGAAGGGAAATATTTAAACATCCAATGTTTCGCTAAATTCCTGCGGATGTTTTATAAGTCTACTGTTTCTCTTTCAAATAATTGTTGATTATGTTTTAAATAAATTTTAAGTGCTATGAATTGATTGTCTTGTCTGTGAAGAAAAATTATTTTTCACTAAATTGAAAAACTATTTTAACTCATAGCCTAAGATGACGATTGTTTTATAAGAATAAATTTATTTGACAATTGAAAAATTGACCCTAGAAAAGCTTAAATGGCTTAAGAATTTGCAGACCTTAGTTTATATGTATGTACATGTATATTTGCCAAATTTCTAATAAAAGATTTTTACTGAATATCTACAGTATAACATACTATGAAGAATATAATTTTCTTACTTTTTTTAAGTTTTACTATGTCCTATTTTCATATTGAAATATATTCTATAGTTTATGACGTAAAGACGAGGCCACACATTTTTCAGGCAGAAATTAAATTCAGCCAAACTTAAAAAACTATGCATAGTAACAAATGTGTTATATTTTACAAATTTCTAGTATAAAACATGATTAAGTTTGTTCAATATTTTACTATGATAGTATACAGTCGTTTATTAAGAATTTTCTTTCGCTATAGGTTATATATATAAAATTTATGCCTATGAAATTTTAACAACAAAATTGTATGATGCAAAATTTGGGAGTTAAAGGCTAAAACTAAGATTTGGATTTTGATTATAATATCTTCTTAGATAGTTAATATTATCTAAGGTAGTTAGGTACTTATATATAATATAATGTACAAACATATGTAAATTATAAGACTTATTTTCGATATTTGAATAATTTTGCTGTTCTTTTCCAGAACTCTGCATTTTTCGTCATCTCCACCCCAAATATTGTTTCAAGAGGTAAGTTTTGCAAATTATAGCTTAGTAGATAGCTAATTTATTACTACTAAAATATATATTTTGTAAAAATATGAAAATACGGCCAACAATAGATAGATAGATATTTGAAATGTTTGCTAAATATTCAAATCATATATCCTAACTAATTAAAAAATATTGATAATCAAATCTATTGTTTTATTTATTACCAAACAATTTTTTAATTAATAGTGATATAAGATTTGAATATATAGTAGAAATTTTAAACAAAATTCGAAATTCTGACAAAAGTGCTACTTATTTAATTGGTACACTCATGTAAAAATTTATAGATTTATAAATACAGATTTAAAAATAACAAAGCTAAAACACTTTTTGGATTTCTGCAGACATCGAATTTCACAAAGTAGTAATTATAATTTACATTACAAGAAATTAAATCTGTGGAAAAAAAATTCCATTTCTGAAAATTATTTAGAAACGTATTTTTTTTTCATTCAATTTATGCATCAATTGTCAAAATATTCGGTAAAATGTCGAGGGACTAACGCAATTTTGTGCTCAATTTACGAGGGTGCTTAAGAGGACGATTATACGAATCCCTAAGAAAAACCACGTTTAAATTTGATGGAGTGTAAAGCCATCTAAATTTTCGGGTCATTAATTTTAAGTGTATAACCCCAATACTTCCCAGTTATCAAATTTTGTGGACAATTGTATGGGCAAGTGAGCCCCTGATTCCTTAAAGAAACTTCGAAATTACTTTTGACTCTGTGTCCATTTATAAACAATTCAATTTTGTCATACCTTCGAAAAGTTTAGTTTAGCAAACATAATTAAGATTAAATGCAGCCTTTGGTAATAACCCTCGGAATGTTGAGATAGGGATTTTTCAGAAAAAAAAAATTGTTAAAATGATCATAACTTTGTAATCCATGGGAATTGGCTGTTTACCCTACAGCCTAAGTTACAGCTTGAGAGCAAGTGTATCTATTTGTAGGTATTCGAATGCGTTTAAAACTTTAATTTCGTTTCTTTTAGTTCCTTTGGAATATTATAAAAAAATGTAAGCATTTCACATGGTTTTATTTCAGTTAAAAATTAAACGTTCTATTTTATGTCCATACAATACCTCAATATCGGGGTATCAATATCAATGTGGAACGCAAAATCTCATTATTCCAACTGCAAAGTATGAAAATTCAATTTAAAAATGCATTTATAATGAAAACAAAAATAGAATATTTCTAGCAAACGTGCTCTAGAGTCTACAAAAAGGGTCTAATGCATTTTACCTTCTTTGCTTCATAACGATGAAAGATCAAAAACCCTCTTCAAAATGACAATTTTATTTTTATTGTTTAAACAAGAAATTCACAAATATTCATTTCATCGAGGTGAATCGATTGGTTCTAACATATTTGAAATGTATAAATGTATGAACTCTTTCTTTTCTTCCGGAGAGCGTATTTCTTATTTTAAGACTACTGGGCACCAACTTCGTAAACAAATCATTAACAGCATATAAACAAAGTCGTAACCGTCCTATTAATGATAAAGTCTTTACAGCTGTACTTTATGCGCGTTTCCTGCTTACTGTCTGGTTTTATTTCGTTTTTATTAAGGCTCAGGCAAATAAGGACTTCATATAAAATTTACGAAATTATGACCCGTAAAAATAACTAAGAATTTTTGTGACCAAAGCTGAAAGCTGAAAATATAGCAGTTGCGCATCATAAGGACTTTTCAAATTGATCATCAACTTATGAGACTTTTTGTATTCGACTATAAATAAAATATTAATCTAAACTAAATTTTATAAATAACATGTATCCTTCAAAAATAATGTTTTAGTTAAGAGTATGTAGTCTTACTTGTTATAAATATTTTGAATAGAAACAGCGAAAATGTGAAAAGAAAACATTTTAAATTGAGTTTGCATTTAAATGTTTTGACTTCGAATAAAGTGTTTCAAGTCTTTATTGTTTATTTTTCGTATCTTGACCTGGCCTGCTACAGTTTAAAATACTTTTCTCATCAAATTTGCATGATTCTTTCTTACAGAGAGTGAAAACTGAGCACCGGCTGGTTTATAAATTTTTCGTGAGAAATTTAAATTATAAACTTTGTCTATCCACATGCTATGCATAAAACATGAAAAGTTTTGTTGAATTAATTGCATATCATTAAAGTATGATACCAAAGTTAGTCAGCATGTCTATGGTGGAAACTAAACAGGGCAACCAGCCAACTGCGAGCTTCTAACTTCGACTCGTCAAATTTGCCCAGTTTACCAAATGACCTTTAGCTGCTGTAAGTAAACTAATTTGGCTTCCATGGTGTTTGTAATCACCACGAATTAATAAGAAAACCAGTAATTATGTTTATGTATTTTAGTAGCTCTTTGAGTTGCTTAAAACTGCTTCCTTATAATCAGTAAAAATTCTGGCCTTAACTGCATTGTTTATGTTTGGCCATGATTGTAAAGAGCACCTTCTCTGAGATGCAAAATACTTTTGTTTTACTTTCAACACCAAAATTCAGTGTCTGAGTGCCTTATACATATGATGGTGGAATTTGCGCCAAGTCGATTCGGAGCGATGTTCGTACATAAAAGATGCTATAACATAAAAAGGCCATTAGCCCGAGGTCGAGGCAGGGACAAAGTTCTTTTACGATGTCATTTATAATTTAATAGACGCCCAAGAAAAAGTGCTTCGAGTAGCAGAACATTTTATAGTTCATAATTGCGGAAGTTGCTTTCCTGCGACCAGAAAGTCAAAAGTTATAGGGTCTGGCAGGAGAGCGCTCTCAATACACCAAAGAGGTAACCAAAAATCATAGGAAAGTTTGTCCCATAGAGCAATAGATTGTTATTGGGTTACATAGATAAAAGTTTCCTTTGACAAGACGTATTAGATCTTTCAAGGTTCTGGTGACAAGACCCCGACATGCGAACCATCGGAATAGTATGCGCATTTATTCCCAACATTTTATTTCTTGCCGTATCTCGGGGAAGCTTGGCCTATAAAAATGTAAATTTAATCGTTCCTCGGTTAGGCTTCCACCGGGCAAATTTCTTTTGTGAATTGGAGAGGAGCATCTTTGCGGAAATGTTTTTATGAATTTGAATTTTTTGGCTTCCGCCTTTTTTTTTTCCTGGTGGAAATATTGAGTCGCAGGGAAGAAACAGTGCCTTAGAATGACAACATTCTTAGCATATTTCAACAGGTATGTGTATTCTTCTTCTCTCGCGTCAGGGATATTCAAAACTTTCGGAATTGGAGCTATTCCCGCATTGAATAAGAAATATATGGAGTACGAATTATTTAGGCATTTATTCATAGAATTTACGATGTATGCGACTAAAACACGCCCTGGGAGAACGGGGAGTGTGAGAAAGGAAACATAAAAGCCATGGGAGCTCGGTGATGAAATTGGAAATCTTGCGTAACCTTTCCATACATATATGGTTAAGCCGTAGGAATTAGTATGTATGTAATATACCCTAAGCTATTCCAAGCGCGAACATATGCATTTGATATACATAAATAAAAGTGACCTCCAAATTTGCCGCTTAAAATGGAGTGAATTCGCGTAAAAAATTTTCTTATAATCTTCAAATCCTCTCCAAAAAGAAAATATTTAAATAAAAAGAAAATTCTGGGATTTTCAGGGTATAATGCCACAAAAGAATTTCAAATATCAAGATATCGATAAATACCAACCGTAAATTTAATAAATACTTAAGGTATTGATACTTATGTTAGTAATTAAAATGAAAATATCTAAGGGATGGTTTAGGCTTTAAAAAGGATATAAAACAATGTCTTAAAAATACAAATTTTTTTTCTATTGTTATATACACTGATATATATTATATATTTTTATTCCACAACTTTTAAATTCCGAAACATTAGTCATTCCTACTGTTTTCGGCGATGTTGATAATGAACATAAAATCAAATTAATAAAAAAATGGGTCTGGGAGTTTGGCAGATTTTTGGGAGTGATGACAACAAAATTTATTTACGAAACGGTAAGGTTTTGCACTTGCATATTGGAAATCGTGCTTAGTGTTATTAAAAAATTATTACTTTAAAATACTTTCACAGGATTTACTTTTATTAGCTATCAAATAGATTAAAAGCACTCACCCAAATAAAGTTTTAAACTGAGTTGAAACTTTTCACCTTTTGAATTGATATAAAAAATATTATTATTTCCGTTCATTGCAATTCAATTTCGATAAAAAATACCTGTTTCCTCGAAAATCCCTCAAGTACAAATTTTCATGGCGATCCTCTGAAGTTTAAAATTCGGCCATCATTCATTTTGAAACCAACGGATGGAGATGCAAGTCTTAGTTCAAGACAAAACCTGTAACTATTAAAAATTTCGTTAAAATCCTGTCCAGTAGATAGTAATAGAAATAAGAAAAGCAATTTGACAAAAATGTCAACAATTTCAACATTAGTAATTTATTTTTACAATAAAATATTTGGAGTTGATTAAAGTTATATTTATTTATTATTTATATATTGTTATTAGATATGTAATTAACAGTATATTTGTATTAGATTTGCTCGCGGAAATATTAACAATGCTTTTATTGTTTTTAACTTATTACTCAAAGAGATACTCGTGAACCATATTCGATAAATAAGAATAATTATTAGGTATATTATTGATAATTTCTAAGTCGTTAGCCTGAGAGGGGAATTCACAAGTTCACGAGGTTAATGGCGACATCTAAATACTATCTATAATTTCCATTTTTCAAGAATTTGTTTAGAAAACAAAATAAGAAAACTAATTTAAGTATTAATAAAAACACATCATGCAATTTTTGCAAAAATAGTGCCAATTTCCACAAAATAATTTAAAATCCCACATATTATTATTATAAAAATTTGGTTGAGTTAATAACAACTTTGCGATTATGCCAATTTACGTGAAAAAATATTTAAAATCTGACCATTAATTTTTGTATTTTCAATTCTACCAAGATTGAAGAAGTTACTTTGAGAAAAACGTGATGGAAAGTTTGTTCCTCCGTCATTTTTTCAAAGTTTTTGATTAATAAATAAATGAAAACATTTTTCAACCCATTACTCTGGCTAACTTAATGTAATAATTATTTTGAATTCATTTTAACTCGAAGATTGGCAAAAAGCACCAACCGTACACATTTGCCCCTATTTTATACACATGTACATATGTAGTTAGGTACTTTTATTACTCTGTGGTTTTTCTTAATGGGGTCCACGACAATTATGGTGATCTCCTCGAGCTCCGTAGATAGAAATGTTTAGTAAACAAGTTTATAAATTTCCGTTTAAAATAAGACACATTAAAGGTAAGAAATATGCGAGCATATATCCTCGTATTATTAAAAATACATATAACCTATCAAAGCATATCTAAGCAAGAATTTTATGCGTTCATTGTCATGAAATTATCCATATAAGATTTAAGTTGTCACTTTCGCATTTTCTTATGTCTAAGCAAATAGGCACTTGTTGTCACTTTCTGGCAGAAAGTGAAAGTGGGTACACTTTTTATCCACTCAGCCTCAACGTTTTTGTTTAACTTTATTAGATATTACCCTACATTTGCAGCTCGTGCAAGCAAAACATTACCATCGCCTTTCATGGGGGAAAAAAAAATCAAGGTCAAGCACCCAGAATATAAAGCCTGCAACAGGTTATGCGGGAATAGCCAATGATGAATATGCCTTTATCTGCCAATAGGCAACAAGACACTCTCTCTAAAGAAGTTGATGTTTTGACTGATGCTAACTTAAAATAAAAAAAATAAGAAGCGATATACTTTGAATACAAATTTTTGAGGCAATTTATAATCCTAGAAGAACAAAACAAGATCAAAAACCTGTTTACGTTCACCATTAAACTCATGACCCACAGCTTCTGCTGGCTTTCCTTGAAGAAAAACGCTAAATATCAACACCTTAATAATAAGCATATAAGATACCATGGAGCTTTTTTGCTATTCCGGAGGAACGAGTTTCTCTGCACTACCTTCAGTTTTGCCACGACTTTAACTTTGCTTGCTATGCAGGCTTATCACGGAGAATTATCGACTTAATTTTCTTTAAGTTGCAAGCCAAATTCTAACATTTATACCTGGAGAGAATTACCATAAGGCTAATTACATACTAACATAAAACATGTCACCCACGTGAATAGGCAACAAAGAAGGAATGTGAAAGACATTCTGATTCTGCATAGTTGGACCAAATTGGTTCGTTTGATTTTTCGCTTTCCACATCTCACAAAGAAACTTTAAAATGAGTTTAATACGGTGGCAATTAAGTGGAAAACAAAACCGCAATTTTGCAAGATTATATGAAGTAAAACCTTGAAACTGTGTACTCATTTCCCATATTTATATCCACCTTTTCCTTTGAGCACCTGAACTAATTTTCGAATTGCTAAATGTTCTTGTCACTAGAGCAAGAGAAGCCGGGAAAGCGGAAAGCAGCAAAACTGCAGACGCGCTCGGACCAACTATCAAAAGTAATTACGATAACCATAATTACTGTTTTCATTACGTTCAGTCTACGCGAAGTTACCTGAATTTAAAATTTGAATGCAATCCCGCGCTGCTTCAGCTTTTATGTGCTTTTGTATGTATATCCCCTGGAAATATTAAAAGCATACAATGTCCGCATAAGCAGCTCTTACACTAATTTTGGGCATGAGTAGTTCCAGATTTCGTAAAAGCGAAAAAAATAAAAACCTGAAACTTTACTAGCTGCCGAATGAAAATTAAAAGTTCCTTGAAATAATATTATATTATGTTCTGCAGTTATAAAGTAAGTTAGTCTGCTGAAGTCTGGTAACATTGCTCTATTTTACCTTACTTCACTTTGCTCAAATTTTAATTAAGGGCCAATATCGTCGTAAAAGCGCGGCACAAGAGGGCGAATATTCTGCGGCATCTACGACGACGTGACGTGACGACGAGGGATGGTTTGTTGGATTAAATTGCAACTTACGAACGTAACCGCGATTGTACATTGGTTGCGTTGCCATATTTAACTTAATGTCTGTGAATTCAGCCGAGCTGAACCCCGTTCTGCTATTGTTTCGAATGTTTCCGTCTTTTTGTGAAACAAAACCTTCTCGTTTAAAATTTGTATAACATTTCATACATATACTGGTTGATTTAAACATTTAAACTCAGTTAATGTTTGTTATGTAAGCGGATCAAATGGTGAAACCTATATTTAGAATTTTCGAAATATACTGACTTACTAAACGTAATTTTGTGACCCTATCTATTAATTGCCAAAATTGACCACTTTCACATTGATACAGAATTGAAATTTTGAGGCAACTTGGACTTTACCCCTTACTTTGAGGGTTCGTTCGCTGTTTTTAGCACTACTGACATCCTGGGCAAAATTATCGTGGTGCATTTTAAATAAATAAGATTACAATATAAAAAAAAAAAAACTCGTATTCCTATTATTGTTATATTTTCTGCCAATTTTATAAATAATTGTTATTAATAATTAGTGTTATTCGAAAAATTCACAAAATTTGGCGCCTGAAAACTTTGCAAATTGCACTGAGAATAGTAGGATATGGAGTAAAATATTGACACTTCCAAAATAGGCTCAAATTATCTCATAATTACGTTAAAAAAAAGAAAGAAGAAAGTGAGGGCATTTAGAGTCCCAACAAAATTTCTTTCGATGTCATTTAGTCATTTAGACACTAATTAACCGAACGGCATTGAAGAGTGCAGGTTGAGGTTATGTACATAAACCCATATTTTCGAATAGTCATTCAAAAGTTAAAACCTCAATTTAATCAATATTAAACAGAAATTTAGCCATTTATCGAGGAATTTTATTTTAAATATCTCGTTGGGGATTGATATACATGTATGTATGTACAAATAGGGCCAAATTCGATAGGACTGCTAAGTGAAAATCCTAAAAAATAGAAACATTTGTATTTTTAGCGCGTTAACTGTTATGAAAGCCAACCCTATAATTATTCTTATTTTTTAAGAAATTACTTTTTTATCTATCAAATGAGACCACAAACGTTCAGAGATCACTTATATGTAGAACGATTTTGGAAGTGTATAATATTAGAATTTAAAGATCATAACTTTTTCGTTTGTAAATAAATAATGAAAATTCTTACCAAGCTTATATTTTTCCCCAAATTATATTAGAAAAGTTGTTGCAGTAACACATGATTTCATATTTCATATCTTCAACTTGTTTCCACAAAAGATCGTGGTGTATTCCTCTTGCATTTAACGAGTCAACTCGAGAAGTTTGGGTTTGTATAATTATTAATTCGGAAAACCGGTTAATAATAACTTCAAAAGTCGTTTTATGAAGGTAAATGAGTCATCATTTACAAAATTAATTGTTTTGAGGGTGAAGGTTAACTTTTTTTTTTGAGGAAACTTGCTATTACTACAAAACAGCGAGAACCTAAGGCACTTGGAAAATGTTTAATGATTTAAGTAAAATAGTTAATTCATCACGCGTGTAAAATTGCGCCATCAGTAATATGGAGAAGAAGAATTTTATAGGTGCTATTTAATTGACCTTTTCGTTATTTTTTTTAGTAAAATTATAATAATAAAAACTTGTTTTTGATAAACCGATTGTTATACGCTGCAGTATGGCAATAGCTATTTTTGTCGCATTTAAAAAAAGTTAAACCTGATTTCTGAAACTTCTTTGAAGAAAGGATCATAAAAATAACAAAATAAAATTGTGAAAAATGACTTTTGTTAGATTTGCTTCAATTTTTGATATTTTGCATTTGGTATTACGTAAATATAAATGTTTTTATGGGTACTAGGCATTGAAATGACAAGTTTATACCAATAATTGTTTACAAAATTGAGATATGCGGCTAGTTAGCGGATATATATAATTGAGATAGTTTTTAAAAATTTAAAATACTTAGCAGTTATAACACTTTCAAAAGAACCTTAATGGGAAAGAATCGACACATTTTTTTAGCTTTCCTAATATCTAAAAATAGTTATAATTAATATAATTATTATTTTAATCATGCTACTTCAAAAAAATATTATTTCGTCCGGGGAGCTCGCGGTTTCCATACACATAATAATAAATACGGTGTTACAAAGTTTCTAAAATTCTGAATTATATTCTTTGAACTAATTTAAAGAAGGTTTTTCAGAAAAACACTAATTTCAAAGTTTTCTCCATTTAATATTTTAACTATTTTTTAATATGTGTCTTTTAATAATATCTCAGAAAGATATTAAAAGTTTAAAACATTCTGCTCGACTAAAAAAAACATTTATTCGGGATGGGTCAATACTTTTTCTATTTTAGTGCGGCCTTCCACTGTATATGGGATTAAAATAATTCGAAAACTTCTTTAAATTAAAAACATCTTCAATTAATTAATTTAGTTATGCCATCTTCAAAATCCTTTAAGATGGTAGTAATCAACACTTGTTTAATCAATTAATTCAAGAGGCATCAACACGTTTTTATTCTATTTCACCCGTGCAATATTTCTCGATGTATGGTACTTCAATATTCAATCATTTTTAAAAATAGATTTAATAAATCATAATAAATTTTGTTTTTAAACACGTGGCGAGTATTAAAAATTATTTAAATTCACTAAATGTAGCTTTTAATGTAACTTAATTACGAACTATTTTCGTAAATGAACGAATGATGACTGAGCTCGTGTGGCCCATATCCATCATTAATTACGTTTCATGGTTTTGGCGATTACATCTACTTCCCCGTGATATTTACCTTTAGGGATAAAGGTTACACCCACATTCAGTGAAAAGGTTTTGGTAATAATTCTTAAATTTTGATACATAAAACGTTCTCTTCTCTCCAACAGCCTGCACAAATTGCAAAGTGTTAACGATAAATCTCGGACAATCGGCAATGTAAATAGAGAAAGAAGGAAAGCCCCAGAATTCAAAACGGAGCTTACGAAAGTGGTTATGGCGTAGCATTCTGCTGAATCCACTAAACATAACATGGGAGAAGAAAATTATAGAGCGTGGAAGTATTTCAAATGAAAGACCATATTTCACTTAAATGGTGTGTTTCTCTCAGATTAAGTAATTCCGCAATCTCTGAGCCTGCCTTCTTATTTGCGCTTTAAGACCTTTCCAGCTTAAAGTATAAAGGAAAAGGTTATCACGTTTACTATATGCTAATTCACATTTCTCGAAAAAAGCTACTTCAAATTCTGACTTTTATCATTAAAGTTACATATAGTAAATAAAAAATATTGGTAATAACTCACAAATAAAAGTAAACGTGAAATACAGAAATTCAATGAATTTTATAATTCGTTTGCGCAATGCAGTGGGAATAGTTTCTTTTTTTTTATAGCTTACACTAAAAATGCAAAAATGGACCGCGAAAGACAAAAAAAATTATACTCCGATGAATTGAAACAAAATGTTGAAACTATTCGTGATGAAATCTAAGTTGATCGAATACAATGCTACCTTGCTTAAGGGAAAAACATTCAACCGAATCCGTTCTGCACGTCTTAGTCAAAGGCCGGAAATCAATCTTACAGGTGAAAAAAAATTAAAGGAATTAAAAATCTCTAGATGGTCGAACCACAGAGTTTTTCTTTCTGCTAACAACTTCACGAGGGTGAACGTGTAGAAGATAAAAAATTGGATCTGCCTTCTAAACATTCATAATTCACAGCTTTCGCATGAAGTAGTAAATGCCCGCCCCCACAATATATCGACTGAGTTGTGGTTCTGGACAACTATGAATTAATTTCGGCGTAATGTTATGGTCTACTTTCCTACATTCGACCCGTTCAATATGAAAAGTGGAAACGATTTCTCATTAACATTTATGGGACCCTACTTCAGTAGACACCTTTTGCACAGCTTTTCATTTCATATGGTCATGGATCTGCTCAATTAAGTGCAGGTTTGCAGATGTTCGGCGGAACAATGCCCGACGCGTTTTACGACCCCAAAAACACTTAGGTGTAGGAAGCAGCACTTTATAACACGAAGAGCTTTTTATGATGGTCATCCAGTCCAACGATTACATTTTGAAGTACAAACTTTGCATAGTCAACTCACCATTCAATTATATAGTTATAGAACATGAACTATTTTGAATTCATTAATAAAAATTAAAGAGATATAGTAATAATGTTTAAATTTTGAATTATTACCGAGTAAAAACATCTAAATGCTTGCAACAGGCCCACATTTCCCTAAAATACGCCCGCAACAGGCTCGAATTTTTATGAAACGCACCTGTAACAGGCCCAAATTTTTATAAACTACGCCTGCAATTGGCCCGAATTATTACAAAGTACGCCCGCAACATTCGGAAGATGATGGGATTCTTTCAATATTTGGTCCATATGGTCATAAAATTTTTATTTTTATTTTAAATGGGCATGTTGCAGGTGTCTCTATGAAGTTATTTCTCTTCAAATATACTACGATTCAGGCGTCCTGCGGGCTCGTTTCGGGCCTATATATTTTTACGCGGGTTAACACTTTTTTAATTTTTTTTAGTAATGCCATAAATAAATATTCAAATGAAATGTAAATTTGGTTTTGTAATTTGGCTTTAAAATTTAAGTTTAAAAATCTCACCTGGTACGAATGTTTTAATACTTTAGGTGCGGTTATCCAGTTCATTAAAAAAACGAATTGGGAAATTTTGTAAAATGTAAACACCAGTTAAATTAAAATTGTAAAAAGTGAGCATATGCGCGTGAAGAAATTAGGTATTTATCATTGTGGTTATTGCTTTCTATTAATATCTATCGGCTCTTTTCATACTTATTAGCTATAAATGATTTGCTGAAATTTATCTGCTACGAACTCCACTTAGTCGTTTACTTTGAACCGGGAAGTATTCATTTACCATAAGCAGGTATATGCATTAGGAAATAATTGCTAATTAAAATCATGAAATTAATTTAATCGAAAAGACAAGGTAAGTTCCTGAGAAATAATTGAGATATTTTTATTTCTCTGTCGGTCTATTCTCAACTACAATGAAATTTTACACCGAAATTAAATCTTTAAAAAAAAGAGAAGTTAGATTTACTGCCAAATTATACTGAGTGCGATTACACTGGAATTATACCGAAAGAAAAAAGATGAAAACCCCAATTACATTACGGTGTAATTAAGTGTAAACATTTCACAAATTCACTTTGTAATTTCATTATAAGCTGGATAGAAACCACTTTTCACTCGAAATATATTGAATTCTATCCTGCATTTTATTTTTGAGGTACATATAGTCAAGTCTGCTAGGGTTCTTTTCGCGAAATATAAAACCCGGCCAAAGAGGGGACCGGAGGGCATCTTTAAAAAATTGAATTTCAGTCAAAAATGCAAATAAAATGACATTCTAAAAAGTGGGAAATTGTACTCCCTAGTCTAGATTAGATTTGTATAGAGAAGAACTACAAATAGTTCAAATCTATATTTAAAACCCTAGATTCAACTATTATATTTTGTTTCTGTATCATAGTTTGCTGCAATACGTTTTGTATGTTATATTAACTTATTTTTAATACATACATATATGTACTTTACTTCTTTAAAAATTTAGAAAAACATCTTAATCTTTAATTTTTATTATTTCAGTTCTGGAAAAATAAACTTGTATTGAACCGAAAGTTTCGTCATTGCGACATATGTATGTACAATGTACATATATTCGAATTTTTCACAGAACCATTTTTATTTCTGATTGAAGTTTTGACTTTTAAG
This sequence comes from Eutolmus rufibarbis, assembly GCA_963920795.1. Taxonomy (NCBI): domain Eukaryota; kingdom Metazoa; phylum Arthropoda; class Insecta; order Diptera; family Asilidae; genus Eutolmus; species Eutolmus rufibarbis. Next base: position 758,795 of record OY987204.1, read on the forward strand.
TAAATATCGTAGCACAAATCAATATAATATGTAGATTTTTAACTTTCTACAACTTTAAATAAATTGTAAAATTTTCAAATAATATTGTTAAAAGTTTAGCGACGCTCTCTAAGGTTTATTTATTTAATTTCACTTATGCGATTTTATTTTATAAAATTATAAGCAACACAGAAAACTATCACTTTTATTTATATTTTTGTTATTTACTTACTTAGCTTAGAAAATAAGGAAGTGAAAGTTCGATTGTGTGTAAGTTGTTCATATTTTAGTATTATTGTAGAAAAGTCAGTATCTAAAGACGAAAGATATAATAATTTGTATATCTTTATCAAAAACTTGATATTCTGAAAAATGTTAGTTTTCAAAATCATAATCTACAGAAATAATCCTATTGAAATCATATAACATATGTAGATATACATATTCTTATTTTGTATAACATGTTATTTTCTTATCAAAAATAATGAATTTCTTCTTTTTTTCCTTTTAGGTATTGCCGATGTACGAAAGATCGCAGAAGCCATGGAAGGAACAACTTAAATACCTAAAGTCTGAAAAGCAGTCATACTCCAGTTTCAATGTGCCTGACAACATAAATCCGGTTGGATTGCAACATCCAATGAAGTATACAGAGCCATGGATTTATGGGACAGTTAGGGGAATTCCCGGCCGTCCTTTGCATGGCCCAGCCATGTTTGGGCCAGTGGCGGCAGATCTTGCAGTCGTTGTCTGTTCTTGCCCTGAATATTTGTCTGGTACAAAAAAGGATACGAAAAAGGCTTCAATTTGCAAAAAATGCAAAGGTTCCCGATTGCCATTGGCCCCAATTGGGGGGACTGTAAGATTGCGGCCGACTGCACCTCAGGTATTTCATATGCCCCGTGGATGTGTTGGAACAGTTCGAATTTCTCCAACATCAGGAACAAAATCTCGTCCGTCTATCATTGATCCACAAAATGATCCCTACGACTTGATGAGAAGATCTCGCCTGGTTTGTCCTGATCCAAATTTAATTAATACCCCCGAAAAAAGTTTCAGAAATAGGGCAAAAAGTACAAGTCCTAATCGAGGTAGAAGTCGTAGCAGAAATATTTTTAATCCAATCGATGATGCCATCTATAAAGATAGCCGCAGCAGAAGTGCAGGTCGTGGAAAGAAGGAACACTGGTTGGACACTTTTAAACCAGATCCTGGTGGACGACGATCGATTCTCCACTGTGATCTTAATCCATATGAACTAAACTCAATCGGTGGGGTCAAGCATAATAATGAATTTGCCCCAGACTTAGACGAAATATTTCCTATCGAAACCGCCGAATTTAAGGGGGATGAAGATAAAACGAAGTATAGCAACAATCTTAATATTGCAGGACAGCGTATAAGTCTTGGAACTGCGCTTACGAATGATACTATTAAGAAAAAATTTATTGATGATGCAATAGCAGAAAAAAATTTAAAATCCGATCAAAATGCAGTAAATTGCAACACTACGTATGTAAAGCAGAACAAAGACGATAGTCGGGAATTTAATTTTCAAGCATTAAAGCCAAAGCGTCCTCCCAGACGTAAACAGGATCTGAGTGCTACAAATGAAAAGTATGCAAGTAACTTTGTTCTGGGAAGTTCGTTGTCATCGAATAGCTCACCAGATCATTTCACAAGCCGAAAACAAGGAATTAAATCAATTTTAAAAAGACCGTCATCTGTAACATCTTCGGTCTCTTCTTGCAGTGACAGCGACACAAAATGTGGTGCTGAAATTCGGCATGATTTAGTGACAGCAAACGACAGAGCATCCATAAGTACGAATGCAAAATTAAAAATTATAGAAAAGACTGACACTCAATTTGAGTTGCACAACTATGTCCCATTCCACTTATCGCGTAAAAAGGTTCAGTTTATGGTGGAGGATAAAATTATCCACGTAGAAAAGAAAGATATGGAGAACAATATTCCTAAGGAAACCAAATGCATAGAGAATGCAAACTCGAGTTGTAATTATGATCTACTCCAGGGCCTGCAGTGTAACCAGCAGATGCCAGACATTTCTGAAGAACTCGAAGAGACTAACAACAGCCCTAGCAATATAAATTTTAAGGAAATGGAAACAGCGTTCAAAATTATGGCCAAAGGACACAGGAGCAATGAAAGTGCTGCTTTAATTGCAGGCGGTAATCGAAACACATCCGATGACTGCGCGACTGTTTCCAAAACGTCCGAAAATAAATCAAGTGCAGCTTGTGCAAATCAATCTGAGAAAGGTAAGTTTTATCACAAGAATATTTTAATTTTATTGAATTTCTGAAAACGAAGGAAAAGTTCTTTTAAAACCTTCAAAGTAGTACTGCCTTAAATAGAAGCATTCTGAGATTGATTGGAATGGAAACAAAGCTAAATATGCAATAATAAATTTAAATTTAAATTTTATTGCAATTTCGCGTTATTAATACAATTTATAAATTAGAAGCCTTTTTAATTAGTGCGAAAGTGTTGTAATCAGCATCATGTAAATACGTCTTTTCTGAACTACAAAAAAAAGTTTCGAGTATGCGAAACAAATGAAAAACTATTAACTCACTAAATTAAATTTTTACGGAGATATTACAAATCAAATTTTATAAATTGTTAGAAAGCGCCAAGTTCCTATTTCATCTCATTTCTTCATCCTCAATAAAATTATCAAAATGTAATTCGTCTGGCAGGTACTTCTCCGAAATCTTTTTAATTTAAGAAAGTTTTCTGCAATAATATAAAAATTAATATCTTAACACTAATGTATTTAAAAAAAGTAATTTCATAGGGATTCAGTTAATTAGTTAATTTTCTTAATTTAGAAAATTATTGCAATACTCCATCTCATCTATCTTCGATCTACATATAATTAATTGGGTTTAATGTGAAAGAAAACCCAGCAATAAGCTGATTTTATTGAAAAAGGTCTTACTGAAGAAATTTGAACTTGAAAATTATTAAAATTTTGAAATTGTACTAGGAAAAGTTTTGTTATTTTTCATTCATGTACCAAATTAATTATATTAATATAATTTATGCAGCTTTATAAGTTTTATAAGTTAACAAATGAGTGAGAATTTAGTGAACTTCAACATAAGTTTGAGTTCTTGATTTTAGAGAAGAATTGAGAGGAGGTGAAGACTTAAGTTCTGTTCCAAAATTTTCTATAAAAGTCAACATTTCCATTGCATCCAGGCCGGAACGATGAAGAGGAATAATTCGTGACCAGAATTTAATTTAAGAAAGGTTGAACACAGACGAAGATTTAATTTATACTTGGTCTCTTGCGCTTCCTAAAACTTACCTGCACACGTTCGATAACTTTTCGCAAGGGCAGAATAATTACGGAAGAGCAAAGCCAAGAAAGAAATTGAAGACATGCAGATCGTGGTCATATAAATTTCAAAAGAGTTCCATGGCGACGACATCGTTCTATCGGGGGTAATATTAACGTCATGCGGTCCTTTGATTTTTTCGGGATAAATATTGAGAAAAGTGTACTTAGTCTTGACTCCGTTGGGATACGCCAAGTTTCCTATACGATTCACCTTTGCCGCGTGCGACCTTCTATCATAAATTGCTTCATCAGCAAAATGTTCCACTATACGTGCAAGAAGGTTTCTATATTCCGCTTACTTCCAGAGGAATTTTCATGTAGTTTTACTATAAAACGTGGTTGTAATACATAGAAGGATCTGGTTTTGGTTTCTACTTTGACTTGCGTCAGGTCGTGGTTAGTTACTGCCACGAAAACAGGAGATGGCATTGGCTTAAATTAAAATTACATTGGGCTTTGAATCGCTGAGAAGTTTTCCGAGAGGATTTGCAATAAAGCCTTTGAACAACTGTCGACATTTAATTGCTAAGAGAGTTTACATGTTTCTAGTTCAAAATTATTCGAGCTTCTGGTTTACATAAAATTAGTTGTGGTTAGTATTACATTTAGCAGACCAATATTACAATATATTGCATAGTGCACTATGTTGAGTTAATTGCCATGATAAGTGACGCTCCAATGTTCAATTGATTTGCAAATTCATTTTTCATCTATGCGGAACAGAGTTTTGCGTAGTGCAATATTAATTAGTCATTGTACTATCACTTCCTTATCATTGAATTGTACAATGGCAAACTCATTATAAATCGTTAGCATTTAACTATTAAAAGACGGTGAAATTCCTATTGTGAAATTATTAAACTAAGTGCACTAAAATTCACAACCATCACTAAAAGTTGTTAAAAAATAGTGCATTGCAAAGTCAATTAGTAAATTATATTTCTTTTAATTCCAGAATGCCTTTACTCTTTTCTATTTAGAGAAAAATCGTATCTTAAAATTCAATGTAAAAATTACTTTTATATGTTTTGTATCTATGTATAACATGTACATATATCGTGAAAGCTATTTGTAGGAAAAATTATCGTTTTGATTTTAATGAAATTGGGTCGTAGTTGAAAATTTAATTTCTATTTTTGAGATGAAATTTGCTTTTGTGGCTATAAAGTTAGAAGCAAAATAAAAAAAAAAAATGGTCTAGGCTCAAATATGAGATTGATCTTTCATAAGAAATTCCTCCAATTATAACTTAGTTTAATTTGCACATTTAATATCATATCGGAACTAGTTTTTGAAAACTTTCAAGATCACGAATTACCAAGAATCTTTATTTACTTACATACATACATTATGTAGTTCTTTTTGGATTACGAATAGTTATAAATTGTATTTCACTAAACAAACAACATAGCCTAAAGTGGGATTGAAGGCAATTTTAAGATCGACTTTCGCAACGAATTTAAGGAATTTAAAATTTTCTTATCAGATAGTGCACGGTAAACTAAAAATTGAGACCCAAACATTATGAATATGAAATAATAAATCTTTATTTAGAAGCTTTGGAATAAAATTCGGTTTTATATATACTATAAAACTCGAAACTGAGCTTTTGCATGCAGTTAAAAGAGTTTAATTGCTTGATGCACGAAGTTGATTAACCTGCATGGTGGAATCTTAAGCTATTTTTATGTTTCAATTCAAAATAACACTAAACCTTTAATATTTCCTATTAAAGAGGAAATGAGTGATTAGTTTTATTAAGAAATACTGCAATAAAATATGTATAACTTTATAAAGTGTTTAGGACATTCACAATATACTGAAATAAAAATATTTAACAGCAAAAGATAAGGCGAACATATATTTTAATATCTTTTGAACTATTCTGAAAATATAAGCATCTGAAAGGGTTGTTCGAAATTATTTAAAAGTTAGTAACAATTATGGACAAAACTGCAATAAAACACCTTCTGCTCAGTAAAAGGGTCAAAGAAAAACTATGGCAACAAAGGATTATCTAAGTGCTGCTCAAATCACAGCTTCTTCTCTGGACCTGGACGTTTCTATGAAATTTTGTTTTTATCTGAATACATCAAGTACAAAAATCCATGCAGAAAGCCAAATGCTTAAACTACCACCGACGTGGTTTGGGTAGATTTTAGGCTCTGTGAAAACACCAATGTTTTATTTCCAATAGAATTCGCAAGAGCGTTTTAATCGCCTTCATGGAAGATTACATGAAAAAGCGAAGTGAATTTTCAAAACGATAATGCAGCCATTCACGTTTCCCCATTGACACAGTACGAAGGGAGGTTTGCGGAGCGAAATATGTTTTTTGAATTGGTCGGCTTGTGGGGGATTTTGACAATAAAAGTTTACAAAAATAGACGTCAATTCAACTTTCGGATCTAAAAGGCGAAATTAAAAAACAAGCTTTTTCACTCAACACTTTACAAAGTTTCGTAAAGTCCACGCCAAATCGAATTTTTTCTGTAATCAATAGAATGAAGGTCATACTAAATATTGAATATGAATATATGAGTATTTTAAAATAAATTACTTAGTAATTGCGTTCTTACCAATGTTGCCGCTAAATGAATTTCACTCTTTTAATATTATTAAATATTAATTAATGTTATTAGTGTTTTCTACAGCACATCATTTAGATTCTATCTGGAATCTTAGGTACATATGTATCTAGATAATCTTGATACAGTACAAAATGCTCGTTTTAAAAATGTATTAAATCTATTAAGCAAACACCCCCGATTACGCCTTAAGATGTGAAACTTCAAAATAAAAATGTTTTCACCGGATAAACATTTCTAGACGAGTACTAAAAATAAGGAAGATTTTGGGTCGAAAAAGATGTTTACCTTTAATACGTTAATTTCAAAAATTCTTAAAGATTTTTGTAGAATAAAAAAATTGTCCACCTTGACTTTAATTTAAGATATTTACAATTTGCAATGAAACTTTGTGGGATTATACAAAAAATCGTGGCGGCGAATGTCAATTTTCAAAAATGCAAAGTTAAATATATCGGGAAGTACAAGTGACCGACAAATTTTTATTTGCATATTTGTCAATTTTGACTCCAAATGAACACTACTAAATAACAAATATTTCTAACAAGCATATAACCTTACTTATTTAGATAAGTTACCTACTTAACGTCCGAGCATTGCACTCTATTTGTAGAGTTTTATATCAAAATTGAACACATAAATCTTTTTAATTTTATTCTACATATGTATGTTATTAATTGATTTAATGATATTTGATAAGCAATAGATAGATACACTATTATTTAACTAAAGAATATAGAAGATTTTTGTGATGCAAATTATGCTAGGCGCATAAAACATAAAGTAAAGATTTCTACTTCTATTACATTTTTCTTGATGAAAAATGTTGCATATACCTACTACAATTTTGCAATATTACAAAATTAAGGCGATTTACGGAGAATGAGCCTTCTTTCCGAAACTTCAATTAGCAATCTTCAGAAAATTTAGTGAATAGTGATAGCGATAGTATGTACACTATGCAAAATTCTGGTGTATTTTTTAATTTTCTTCCGTGAATTTTAATAATTCTTATAATACACATCTACTCCCCTTCATCACCTTCACTTTTCGTTTTTAGATGTGCAAGTCCCTAACCACGGGAATAGTCGAGGAAGTGGAACTGAGTGTAATGTAAGACTATAAGCCACGTAAAGAATTTTTAGAACCAATACGTGATTTCAAAATTTTTCTTAATAATGCACATCTGCGGTTTATTTGCCTGAGAGTGCACAACTGCGAAACTGCACATCTACCGCGACGTGACTCGCCCGCCCAGCGCCCCGCTTTGACCTTCTGCCTGGCCGCCAGGTTGTTTTTGTTTTGCCAGATAGAAGTTCTGAAACCTAATCTACCGCCGAATAGTCAGGTATAGGAGCACAATGGTTACTAAAGAGTTTGCTCGCTCATGGTACTTACAGGAGGAAAAAATATTTTCTGATTCCTACCTCATACCGCGTTTTCTTGGGTTTTGCCGGTTATTCGTTTGCCACCAGAGCCGACCCACACTACCACCAGCACGGCACCGACGACCGAGTGAATGGTTTGAATATACCTCTTGAGAGATTTTTGTATTGGATTTTTTATCCCTGATAAACTTTCAAACCTTCATTTGATACTTAAGCTTTTTTCTTTTGATCGCGGGAAAGCAGCTGAAATATTTTCAGGTCAATTATTTTTTATTTCTCATTTTTTGGTTTTTGGGGTAGCTCTTCACTAGAGATGCATTCCGACCATTTGAATCGACTCATCACCGCAAATAACTTATAAATAAAATAACTGACATCTTGTTAGCCTTTATTGCAACCCTTTCACCCATTGACAGTCGTGAACAGATGGTTTGGATCTAGAATAACGAAAAAACTTTAATTGGATTGCTGAAAACCACGGCAACATAAAATTTAATGTGTGATAAAAATATTAGTCAAATTCACAATTTGAAAATGACTTAAATGCATTACAAATATGAAAATGCACTTTCGCCTTTCGGTGGTGAGATTCTTAACGATTTTAACAATTTAATTAAGTTAAGAATTTTATCATGTAGGTAAATAACAGAAGAGGACAGAGATTGTGTGATTTTATCTATTTTAATAAGTTTTTCGTAAATTACAGCATTCTCGGGAACTATAAACTTGCATTTTTCAAGATAAGTGGCTTTTGTAACCTATCCCGCAGAATATTCTTACGCCTAAAAATATGTAATAAAATCATGTTTGTACAATGCAGCAAATAAGTACCCGACTTCTAACTTAATGAATTTCTTAGAATCTTTAGAATAATATAATCGGCTTGTCTTAATTTATAGAGGTTGATCAAAACAATTAGCCACATTTGTAAGATATATATTTTTTTCTTTGATAAAAACAAACATCCGATATTATACTTCAAAATCAGCAAATTATATTTTTTAATTGTATCCAAATTTAAAAAAACTTTCAACAGAAAAAAAATTGTTACAAAATTAATCTATTAAGGCGGCATAATTTACACCTCGAATGCAACCAAATCAATAACGAAAGTAACGAAATTAAATTTAACCAACCAATTCAAAATCAATGTCAACTTTCTAAAATAAATAAAAACTTGAATATTAACTATTTCAAAGTGAAAATCAACAATATCCATTCGAGATACAACTAATTCAAATTTAATAACAACCAAATGAATTTATTAATAAATGCATACATAATACGGATACTTATTTTTATAGCAAATTTATTTTAATTATATTTTTATAAAAAAACAAAATACTAAAATGGAAATAACAGCTTTTGTTCAGATATTCTGAAAATTGTTTGGGAATGAAGTAAAAATAGCCTCTTTTGATTAATATTTACATCAATTACGTTCAAATAAGAAATAAAAAAAAACATTTTAATAGCAGTAGACACACGCAAAAATTTTCTTCTTCCATATAAATTTTTTTTAAATCTATAAAAATGGCAACATTGTTAATAATTATTCGAAATAATAGTTATTCAATTGTTAATAATTATTAAATAAATAATTATTCAAAGCAAATAGAAATGTTAAAACAACGAAAGTAGGAAATAGCTCTCCTTGACTAAAACTTTACTGACTAGCAGCACTATTATATTTGATGAAAACTATTAAAAGAAATTCAACTTTACAGTTGAATACGCTAAAATAGCATCTTTTATTCGGAACAATAAAAATAAGGCTAATATTTCTACAGTGTCGGAAATTTTGGTCTTAATTTTAAACAAAACAAAACAATGTGTATAATTTTACACAAAATATTGTTTACGTGGAAAACTTTCAAATGTTTAAAAATGAGCGAAACCCAGAAGTTTAAAGCCCAAACCAAAAAAGTTTAAAACGACATTTTAAACCTTTCCACAGTTTAAAATTGAAACCGCGCACAGTTTAATACTGTAAACTTGCGAGTTTTAAAGAAGTTTAAATATTGAAACTTCCTTAATGTTTATTAATAAAACTTGGACAGCATACAATGAATGAAAATGTTGTGAGTAAGACTGATGAGATGAGTGAGATTTTTTCCAGTTCCAGAGTTTAAAATTAAAGCTCCTAGTTTCCAAAATTGAGATTAATTTTTTTTTATTAGAACTGAAGTACTAACTTTAAAAAATTACACAGAGGACACAAAAACTGCTAGTTGCACAGCGGCGTACATTTGTTCTCAGAGAGCTTGTTAATCTTCAATAGTATATTTAAACCAAATTTGTCTTTCTAAGATTTCTTAGATTAAAAAGAAAACTTTCATGTTTTCCTTCCAGTTATAATCAAAATGTTAACAAAATTGCCTCTGAAAGAATTTTAATTCTAAACTTTTGGCACTAATTCGTATACTCTTAAGTTTACCTTTTGGTTCGCACAAATACATGGTGATAAAATACTTTGAAATCTATTATATGTATATACAGTCTCCTTTAAAAGAAAAAAGATGTAAACTAAAAAATGTTAGTGGTAATATTTATTGGTTTAAAACAAAAGTTTAAAAATTAATCCAAATTTCAGACAGTGTAAGAAACTAGGCATTTTTGATTGAATCTAAAGACAATTTTACGTAGGATTTTGGATTAGTATTGGAATGAGTAAACAAAACTTGGAATGACCATAAGTTGGAAATAGCCCCTTTTGTACACGCACTCTTCAGTTTCATACTATAATATTTGTTTGCCTTAGAATTGCACATATACATAATTATTTTCTTTAATGCAAATGATAATTTTTAACGTCAGTGAATTAATGTATTAATTTTATGATTTTAGAAAAAGCGTCCAAATTACCATCGAAGCAAAAGCAGAGCTTGCGGAGATCTTACAGCGAGCGGCGGGTAAACACTTCCTCAATACCGCTCAACTTCAATGATACGATGGGTTTAAGGACAAAAGGAAGCCGAGCAGATTTAAAAGACGTATTTACGAAGGGCACTGTGCCACAGTTTGTCGTAGTACGACCGTTGGAGAGTTCTCCTCAGGCAGCAGAATTTGAAAACAAAAAGTCCTCAGGAAAAGCGATAGCAAAAATAAATACGAATGACAAGAGCGCACAAATGAAGGAGTTATCTCCCGTGCCCGACGAAAAGAAGGAGCTCGAAAGAATGCCAAATTTATCGGAACAGGAAAACAAAACATCCTTGGAGGGTAATGGGAGCATGAGGATTAAAAGTAACCCACACAATTATTTGCCTGGCAAGAAGCAAGACAAAGAGAATTCAAACAGCAGAAGTTGCCGTGAGGATTATAGTGTTAAAATTGAACCAAAAACTAATGTGATAACGTTCGTTAAAGCAAACAAAAAGCAACAAGATAATCAAAAATCGGAAAAAGAGAAACTTTTACAGGCCCAGAGAGAAATTTATAGCGGCGCCAGGATTTTCGCAAATCAAAACAAATCGTCGGCCCAGCAGAAGACTGTCGTACGCGTTGCTCCATTCAACAAGAGGTCGTCTGAGGTTCACCGCCTCAAGATATGCCATAAAGATGAGAACAATGTTGACACTGTCAGCCAAAGAAAAACTTCAATTCTTATAAATGGGGATGATTGCTACTCGACAGTAAATGTAAACAATGACACCCCCATTTATCAGTCGTCTGTAGTTGTAACAGATGGAACCAGGACTATCTCGAGTAGCTCCTTAAAAGGTTCAAGTAATACTGTCACTATTAACGTAAGCAACTCGCGGTCTCCTGAAGAGGAAATAATCTACAAGAACAATAAAATCAACACTCTGTTGAACCAGAACCAGAAGAGCCCATCATCTGGTGCCGTCATACCGATTGCGGGCGAGGAGGGCAATTTAGTCGAACGAAAGGAAGACGACCAAAAGAGTAAAAAACAGGGCGCAACGCTGATTACCTTGGATTTTGATCAAGTCAAAACCAGAAAAGCGAACAATATGCTTTCTCATGAGGAGGAGCTGGTAAAAATCCTCCGAAATCCCGTCGAAGCTGTTAGACGTAATCTAGTGCCTCATGTTTGCGGCAGGCATGCGAATGTTTCTGGAACGGGTCAAGAGGAAAATTTGAAATCACCCAGAGTAAGTCATTCGCAGGAAAAAATTTCTTTCATAAGTAAACTGTTGGAAGATCCAACTTTAAATCAATTGGCTGAGGGCCTAGACAGTGGGGTTGTGGCTAAACTGATAGAAAATTCTTTAAAGCGCCTAAAGGAGACTAGAGCTACTGTTGATACGACTGGAACCAAAGATAATGAAGACATGACTAAGCTCATTGACATGACTCTACAGAAGGTTCAGGAAGAACGTCTGAAGCTCGAGACAAGCAAAAAGCAAGATGAGCAGGAATGTCTAAGTAACAGGGGAAGCGTGAGCTCCAGCAACAGTTTTAGCTCTGCCAACTATGAACTTTTTGATTTTGACAACAATGAGTCCGACTGCTATCAGAGTTGTTCCAGCGAGATAATTGGAGACATAAATGGGGACGACGACAACTCCTCGATACGTAGCAGATTCTATCAAATGTTGGTCGATGCTACACTGTCTGAAATAGAGATTTCAGCTTCTGTTGACGACGACCATCATTACGAATCAATCAAAATGAACGGAGATCCAATATATGAAGAAATAAGCGATGTTCCTCCACCATTGCCAATGTCTCCACCACCAATTACTGACCTCGACTTGGACAAGAAGTCGACGAGGTCCATGTTCGAAGGAGCATCTAAGTACGACATATTGTCGTATCTAGTCGATGCTAAAGAAAGGGGAATTGTTAAAGAGGAAGCCTACGAATATAATTTTAGTAACACAAGTGATATCATTGTTGAAGAAGAGAATGACTGTTTGACTGATGGCAAAGAGACAATATCCAGTGCGAATCACCGGATAAATATCTTGTCACTATCCTCCGACTCAGGTGAAAACACCTCTTTGAGCAGTCTTTTAAATGAAAAATTGAATGGATACCACCGCAGGCTGTCGTACGACATTGAGCGCAACGATTCTGGTGTGGGATCAGAAACCAGCAAATCGTCTCGAAATAAATACCAAAATTCGCCAAGTTGCTCAATGCATAAAAAAAGTCCAATACACCTTTGTGAAGATTGCGACGGACCTGTCGAAACTCAAATAACCGACTCAGGTGTGATGTATGCTCCTCTGATTTGCCGAAAGTGCAGTAAAAAACGTGCTGAACGAAAGGAAATTATCACGGAAATTGTGGAAACTGAGGAGAAATACGGCCGTGATTTGCAAATTATTTTAGAAGAATTCTGCCAGCCGATGTTGGTTGCGGGCCTTCTCACCCAAGAGCAGCTCTCTGCAATCTTCTTAAATACCGAAGAATTGCTCGAGAACAATCAAACTCTTGCCGAAAGGATGCGAGACGCCTTAGATATTGCACTGGAGCAAGGAGACGACGACATGCTCACTGTGAATATCGGAAAAATATTTTTGGAGGCAACTCCGATGCTCCATGCATTTGAAAGTTACTGTGTGCGACAGGCAGCCGCGAGTCTTTTACTTGCTAATTTAGAAAAAGAAAAGGAATTGCTGCGAATCTTTTTGAGAGTTTCACAAATGGAGAATACGGTCCTTAGGAGAATGAACCTAAATTCATTTCTTATGGTAAGTAGTGCGCTTTATTATTGCTTTATTGAATATAAATATGCAAGCAAGTAAACCTTTTAGGGTTCCGTATGAAAATGGAAAAAACTAAATCCTTGTGGTATGTTACAACACAAGAGTTTTGCTGTTTATGCAATTTGTCGTCGTTTTAAAGCTTTTTCGTCCACACCTAGTACAAGAGTCGTAATAAAACCAACATGTTTTTGCCAATTTTTGGTGATCCCATGAACTTTGCAATAATTTTCTGTTATGTTTTGAAATTATATAATACTAATAAATAATATTTTTTTTAAATTCTAGAATTATTTAAGACCTTCAATTAACTGCCAAAATTTTTTTACAACTGAATAAGAAAAAGTTTATAGTTTTGATAAATTGAATTTATATAAGTAGAAATCAGCAAAACTAATTTCAAATGCAACTTCGTTTATATAGAATATGATGTTTAAATAGTTTCAAAAAAGCCTTTCTTTCAAGAAACGAAAATTGTCCGTTTTTAAAAAATTATTAATTCTAAAAAGTAGGTACAAAATATTTTTACTTTGGAACTTTCCGTTGCTACGTTGAAAACGATTTGTTTATAAAGTAAATACATATATAAAAAGGAGAGTTGATATTTTTCAGCCAATCAGTCAGTTAATAATATTCAAAGATAATTAATTAAAAATATAATTGTCAAACGAATTTGTTTGCCAATGTTAAATGAAACTATATAAAAAAAAAGGACGTGCCATTCTCTACAGATAATCGTTTTAAGCGGCTCCAGAAGTCGATTTAGTAGTTTGTTTATTAAAGCTATTATATTTAAAAATATAATTAGAGTCAAACATAAAATTTGAAAACAAAAATAAGAATAGACGAATAAAATGCAAAAAGCCTTGTCAATCGGACGAGGGTCTACGCTGCTTAGAGGTTTTGTACATTTTTTTGACTGAAAAAGGAAAATAATAAAAATCTTTTAATACTTCCACGTTGAAGTAGAAGTCGTTGGATCTGACAGACCAAAGTCTGAGTAAGATTTTATTTTTTTTTTTTTTTTGGGTTTGTACAGACAATGTTAACCCTACGGCGTACCAAATATCTGGATACTCCTACCAGGCTTTTGTTTTAATTTTAAAATAATTTTAGGTTCCTGTCCAACGTGTTACAAAGTATCCACTGCTGTTGGCTCGCCTGTACAAGGTGACACCTCTTCATTTGGATGGAAGGGAATTGCTCAAAGAAGCGCAGGAAAAAATCGAACTCCATTTAAATCACATGAACCAGGAGGCGAAGGACGTACCAACGAAATTATGGCGACGCATTTCCTCTTCTAGTCCTAACAGAAGAGCTTCATGTGAAATTGACATGATTAACATCAAACTGCGGAAAATGGCCATCGATATTCTCGAATGGAATCACGATGAGGTTCGTTTCGCAATGGAGGGAAAACTGCTGTTTACCCAGCCAACAGACAGCAATTGGAAAAAAGGACGGACTATCAAATTGACGCCGGTGAATGCGCTACTTGTAACAAACGGGAAGGTAAGAGCATTTAAATTGATTACCCTTCGGGAGAATTGCGTTATGCTCACGAGATAAACGAATTTCCTAGCCGACTGCCACCTATAAAGCGGAAAAGGTATTGTCTAATCAATTGAACTTCCCGAAGCATACGGGAATCCGTGAGGCGTCCTTGCTCCTGGTGAAAGAGAAATGCGGGCGGCATACTTTAATCAGGGAGCCCCTCTACCTGGACAGGTGTGTTGTATGCACCGAGGCCGATTGGGACGACTACTTCGAAGTGCACGAGATTTTGTCAAAGGACACCTTCATATTCAAAGTAAGTAAAGGCTCATTTATTTTATGAATAGGCCCCCCGCTTGTTGCTAGCTCCTCTTAATTGGGTGCGAAGTTTTTCTGCTAATTCGACCGGAGCAGGGCTCGGGTGAGTACATCAATCGGCAGGTTAAATGACTTTATTTATGCATGATTTACCCCGTTGATAGGTTTCAAATAACCTAATGCTAATGAAGATTTTGTCAGAGTGGTTCGACTAGTCGGACCCGGCTGACCAAATTTGCTTTTGAAGCTGCTATCAATGAAAGCGCTTTTAGTTCCTCTGATGCCTCGTTGATTCCAGTATCTTCCTTGCCCCGGTAATGAAAGCTTTGATCAAAGCTGATAAGGATGTATTGAATCGGACGCTCTATAACGATGGGCTGGGGATTCAGCTATCTCGAGGAATTCGATTTAGGCCCTTTGAATTCCCTTGCCTGCTCAACTGAAAAATTCATTCATTTATTCAATTCAAAAATCAAAATATAAAAGGGTTCCTTAGCATATGCTGTGTGAACAAAATAACCGAAGAAAGAGACTAAGACTTCTTTAGGCATCAATGACTGGCAGACGGAAGGTTAATTTATTTATGCCATAAAAGTAAATTTTTTCAGATAAGATTCAAATTTTTGTTTTTACGACTACACGAGAGGCGTATTATAAATAAGTTATCGTTGGAAAAGCATTGATTTATATGTTCCAAATGTCTCCTAAATTACACAGTCCAACGACAGTCTCTCCTGACTGGACAAGTGATATATGTATATGTACTGTATATATATGTATATTGAGAATGCGAAATAGAAAATATTTCAGTGCATCACGTTTTCAAGAAAATTATTATCGAAAAGTGAAAATTTATTCGAAAATCGTGAATTGTTGAAAAAACTTTAAACGAAATTCAAATAAAAGCTTATTCCTTCAGCTATATTACACATAGTTATGAAATATGATTACGTGCAACATCTGCTTTTAGTTTTGTGGGAAGCACGTATTTCAAGCACTTGATGTGCAACTTTCTTAAAGTTACATTAAATTTAGAATGAAGTCAAATTAATTGAATCAAAATTAATTTTATAATTAAAAATTGCAATATTATTGAACCATTCAATCGCCCTTGCATGCACTGACGACGGAACTTTTATCGTATCTGGGGAGATGTTAGACTCTTCGGATCGGTCTAGCTGCTTAGAAAATATCATAAAATAGTCCCGAGTAAAAATATATAGGCCCGAAACGAGCCCGCAGCACTGCCGGAATTGAAGAAGCGTCCGATATACGTCTGAATCAGGCCCATAACATTTTTGAAGAGAAATAAGATCGTAGAGACACCTGCAACACGCCCGTTTAAAATAAAAATAAAAATTTAAAGTTCGGATGTAATCAAAGCAAGAGATGTAGACTCTTTTTATCCGCTGCCTTTCTTTAGACGAATATAACTAGAGAAGAATTAACTATGAAGAATTAATAATCAAATTATATTTTTGTACAATATTATTTATTTATTTTCAAAATACGTGTGCTTGTCTGTGTAGGTGGGGAGAATAAAAACTCTGGGCCTATTGCAGGCGTATTTTGTAACAATTTGGGCCAGTTGTAGTTTATAAAAATCAGATTAAATCCTAAGTAAAAAGTAAATTTTCTTTTAAAGTTTCAATTACAAAATCATAATACATTTATTTATTTTTAAAGTTACAACGATAGCATACAGGCAAATCCTTTTATTGTACTACCAGTTAGAAGGGAAAAAAAACATCATACAAGAGGGATAAAATTGCAGTAGTACTTAAATTCAAGTCATGAATGTATAGAGAATTTTGAAGAAAAAGGAAGAAGATAATAAAAATTATATTTAAGTTAAATCCATTGCTCTGATTGATTCATAGTGAGCTTTTTGAATGCCAGATGGCTGACTTTGAATATGTCAATGTTATTAAAGTGGGTGTCAAAAGATTTCTGAATTCTGTAAGTTGGGGATTTGTTTCTTAAGTTAGTTTTGCAGGTCGGTAGGTAATTGTACATTAAAGTTTGAAATTTACTTTTCAGGCAGACGATGGTGTCCGCACAAGGCAATGGTATACGCAACTTCAATATCATGCCCAAGGAATGGGTGGCTGGCGAAAACGGAGAAATGCTTTAGCTAACATTATGATAAATGGAATGCTTTCTCGTGTATGAGAACCTTATAGAACTTTTGCCACAAATTCGTTCAAATGCACTATTTTTAATTGACAGTTTTATTTTGATTCATCCTTGTATTTATTTTATTAACAATGTTAACATTTACTATTGATCAGAACTTGTTCAATTTTAAAACAATAACAAAAGAATAAATTAAGCTTCCCTTTTGTTTTTTCTTTGAATTCAATACAACAAATTTTTTCCAAAATAATTCGCAAATTATCTTTTGAGCACAGCTCCGTACTCGATAATTTCACTCTTGCAGTCCACTTCTGAAGTCATCTTAAGAAAAGCAAGTGATTGAATTGAGCAATCGAGTGTGAAAACTGAATTCTTGAGCGCAGGGTATGAAGAACAAAGTATTAGCCTCGGATACAGGATCAAGAATTAATGACGAAGACATGATGAGTACCCATCACTCTGTAACCCAGGGTGGGATTTTCCTTGCAGAATATAAAAGGAATCACATCAAGGTGACTACACTCTAATTTACTTTTATTTTAAAGGTTTACAGGCACCAAATGTACGACATTAAATATTATTATCAATATTCGGATATATGGTTATATCAACGAAAAATTGTTTAAATTAAATTGCAGGTGGAATTAGAATTAAAGTCCAAACATTTCCAGTCAAATTTAACTGGTATTTTTAGAGAAAATCATACTTAATTTCAAGCAGATAAAAAAAAAAAAAACAAAAATGTATAATATAATACTATTTCACTTTTTAATTTAAAAATATAATAAAAACGACTTTTATTTACGGTTCCTGTTTTTTATTTCGTATATCAAAAAATACCATTTTTTCGCCGAGACATAAAAAGCTGAATAGAAAATTAACATTGAATTGGGTAACTGAAGAAATTAAAAACAAATGATCACATTCGAGAAATTAGGTTGAAACAAAAATCCAGCGCTATAATATTTTAATTAACATTAACTGAAATGACTATATACTGTCATGAATGTCAATCACAGAAAAAAAAAAATAGACTATTGATTACCGACTTGGTTCTTGGTTGCTTAAAAAAGAAACTCGAGATACTGTATGTTCATTTAATATTTTATGAAATATATTTGTGTTCGAATGTTTTTCACCCACGAGCTTGGGAGAGTGAGACAAATACCCTACATGCCCACTTTGGCTACGCCCTTGAGTACTAGAAGGTCCTGGTTGAGGTAAATCTAACTGCAAAGGAAGTGTCGATTCCGATTAATAAGTATTAAGCCATAATAAACGTTACTTTTATAAACTTTTAATTCTCTATTATACATTTGTAAATAAATCATGATAATTAATCTTCAGGTTGGTTATCTGATTTTGAAATTGTTTGTTATAAAGTATACCTTTTTAAAAGGGAAACTATTAATCTTTGAAAGAAGTTTTCAATATTAGATAAGGTAAAGGCACCAAAGCTTGACACGTACCCATAAAAGTTGACAAATTAAAGAGTTTGAATTTGGCTTGTGTCAACTTACCTTAAATTAGAGGTATACAAATGTCAAATTTTATAAATGTACCAATATACATTTAATATTTAGCTGTAGCTTTTATTTCAATTTATTTATACGTAACTATTCTACAAGCAAAAATTGGTAGCTTTACCTTATACTTAAATTCTTTAATAAAGAAGCCCTAATCTCTTAAAACATCTAAATCTTTGAATTTATCAATTTTAGATTACCATTTCAAATTAATATCTTTGAAAATCCTTCAAAATTGTTTAAAATTACAGAGCGAGGATAAATTTACCCAAAACAGACAGAGAAAAGAAATCTCGTTTAGTTTTTTTTTAGTTTTATAGCATACAGAGGTACTGTATACATTCATCATTTTCACTTCAATTACTTCACCATATTTTATTTGTCATTGTACCCTTCAAGGGATGTTTCCCTATTCAATAAAAATTAATCACTCAAATCGGTCGAAACTCTTCACAAACTTATAGGAGTGCAGAAATAAATAAAATCATACATACATAACATACGGATTGAATTGATAGCCTCTTTTTTTGGTCATTTAAAAATAAAATATAACTTGTTTTTTTTTTTTTTTTGTTTTTATAAAAGAAGCAATATGGTATGAGCAAAGGGGACATCCGAATAAAGTCTATGATTAAAGCTAAGGCCGGAAAAAGCCCTAAAACCCTAGATATTTGTTATGTTAGATTGAAGATAGGCCATCCCAACCGTTGTCAGAACCTAATTTGATCACTTTTATTTTTGCTTTCGATTCCAATTCAGTTGAAATCTTCTCCTTGGCGAATTCAGTGCAGAAATCTGTTCTAATCCTCGGAACGCTCCTGATTGCAGCTCTCGGCTAACTGATGCTCGACAAGACAAACGGGATGGGTATAGAATCCTCCGTTCAAGTGGAAAAGTAAAAGTTAATCGCTCGGAAATAACTTAATATCGATTTAAACTGGAATTAATGAAATTCGGTCCTGCCTGCTGTTGGATGCCAGCCAAATACTCAAAATAAAGGGATACCCACTTAGCTGGGGACGTTTCGATGCCTGCCATGGCTCTGTATTGAGCTCCTATTCCGAGGCTTTAATTACGAGGCGGAATTTGTTTATTTGCCCTCTTTCGCCCCGAAGAGCACCGAACCGAAGTCCAGCTGGATTTTAGTTGGCTAGCCCCCGTCCTTGCGGGCAATGCGATGTCGTTTGCTCTTCTAATTGAAATTTCGCAGTTTCCAAGAATCGAGTTCGCTTACTTCACTTTTCCTATTATTTTTGCTTTGAGCCGTCTCCGTTCGCCAAAGTCTTGCTCGGGTATGCTCAAGGTATCAGCAAAGCCCAAAGTAAATCTTACGGTACCACCTTGATTAATTGAATTCCAAGCATAAAACTTTCCTCGTCCGATTTTCACGGCTGATATTACCTTTCTGAGCTTATGCTCCTCAATCTCAAAATAATGAATGCGAATAATGCAATCAATTTTAATAATTCAGAAAACCTTCATTTTGGTTATACAGCAAAATGTCTTGAAAAATCAATTCAAGCATCTCAATTTGAATTTATAATATTATTTTTAGTAAATCTTTGAAGAACCTGTCGAGAGTTTTAATTTTGCAATTTAATTAATTTTTTCCAAGACGGTTCGATACAAATGTTTAGCATTTCTTTTTCTTCAAAATAATGAAGAGACGATTTTCGTATAAAGGCTGGATAGAAAAACACTTTTAATATCCTTCAAATCAGGGTTTTTCTAATCTTAAATCACAATTACTTGACCCAATTCAAAGATTAGACGTAGATCTATGATATGATGGACTACTACCTACACTCTAAATTTTGCTCACTCAATTACAGTGAACCTCAACTAGAATTGTTCTTTTGGAATTACTAGAATTCTATATAATAATTCGCTGTTTTTCTAGAAAATATAACTTATTTTATCAGTAAAGTTCATCTGAAATCTAGGAAAATTTACTGATTTCTGGTTGGTTTTGCTAAAACTTTAATAAATTTCAACTATTAAGTGGATGCTGAGAATTCAATAAAACTAAGTAGGTCAAGTCAACTAAATATGATGGGCCGTTTTCATCACACTTAATTATCCAACTTGACCATGTAAACGCTGCTGTATTTAAAATACCACAGATGCATTTAGATAAAGCCAACTAAAATTTTTGTCAATCGTATCATTTCATTATTGAACACCTTTTCAAAACATTGAACTTGAATGACAAAATAACTTGCGGATTATCCAGCTAATTTCACTATAATTGCAAATAGAAACTACTAATATAGGATTCTTGACAATCTGCTACAAATTCAGTTTTAATGGAATAACTCTCCGGTATTTTCAGGTGAATTTACTGAAAAATAATTAAAATAATTTGCTAGAACGAGAGAGCAAGAACAATTTCTTAGTGTGTAGATTTTCTCAGAAAAGTCCTCGATGCCTTCTCAGAATTCCTGAAAAAGAAAGTAAACCTCAATAAATTACAGAAATTGTCGTCTTCCTATACACTCATACACCTCTTGGATTCTAAATTAGTGACCCTGAAACTCCCTTCATGTTTATTTTGAAATTTGAGTTGTAACATTAGGTTCATCTAGATTTTCAAAACTTGATGTTAATAAATTGGCGATTAGTGTACCTTAATATTTATTTTTTTTCTTCCATTTTTATTTGATATGATTCCTTATAATTGAGAAACTGGTCGCCATCGTGATTGCAAACAGCAATTAATGGAAGCCAACTCCATAATTAAAATTGTTTTGAAAATAAGGCTTTTACCTCACAAGAATAGTAGGATGGGTAATGGATTTTTACTAAATTTAGCTCCGACAAGATTTTACTTTTTATTAGGAGTATGTTTCTCAGAAAACAAAAATATTATAGAATTAAGTTTTAAAAAACAGAGAACAAATTTTGTTTAAGTTTTTACTTTGTCAAGTATTTATAAATATCAGACGCACATACATATATGAAATTAAATGCTGGCATTCATTTAATTTTAAATATATTTATATAAATTTTTAAGCTGAAAAATGCTTATTTTCAACTTTTTAGGCTTTTATTTTGATATTGATTTCAATTAACTTCCCTTGTGTTTTGGGAAAATTTCTCGTGAACTGCAAAAATATCATTCGGTTTATTCTGCTACTGCTTATATGTTATAAAACAACTTTCTGCATACCTACACAAAACAATTTACAAGATATATATTATATAATATTTATTGAAAATAATAAATCAACTGATACAAAGAGAGCATGAATAATCGCGCATGAAATGAGACATTCAAAGCATAAAGTAAACTCTTGGAGTATTTTTTTAAATAATTTGCCATTTATTTTAAAATGTATGGTTTAAAGATATTAGATTTCCTTTTAAATGAACTATGTAACGATATTTATAAAAAATTAAGATGATAGTGCAATTTTCTGTCGTTACCTTATATGTATATTTAAAAGAAATGTTTTCTATGATTTTAAGTATATTATGTATACATATATTGTATGTGCATATATAAAACCAGTATATTCTATTTCGGACTTCCAGGACATTGTTAAATTGTAAATGATTACACTGCAACTTACTCTATTAATAAAGTTTTCGGTAAATTATTATAAATCTTCGTTTTTCAGTTGAGTGTCCAAACACTCTCCCACTATATCGTTGTATAGAATTTGAAATCTTCAAATACAATAAATTCAATTTTTTCCCCAATCATATTTCGATAAGGCCTCACTATTTTCGTAAAGTGTTTTAGTCAATTTTGTTCAAGTGTCTTCCATTTTCAGGTTACAAAAAGAATTTATATCTCCTAAAAGCTCGAATAGGGACTCAATAAATTGCTTATATAAGGAAATCCAGCATCCGGATGGCTTTCATATTTTGTTTAAGATACAGTGGAAATATCCATTCGGGTCGAAAAATTTCAATTAGAACATTTGTACATATATTTTGGAATTGGGCACAGACGCACCCTCTCAGTAAATACATATCTTTGAAAACTCATTTTTCTGTTGTCCTCTGAAGTGATTCTTTATAACAGTCAAGGAGGGTTCTATAGAATTCAATTTCCCGCCGTTTGAGCCCATATATTGGAGATGGCACACTTACCATTTCTTGGTTATAGTGGCCTTTGGATTAGAAATGTTGCCAATAATGCATAAGAAAAAGGTTAATGGTAAATGGAAGATTTATTTATATATTTTACTAGGGTTCTTGAAGCACCCCTAAAACATGATAATGTTAAACCAAAAAATAGTTCGTTTTAATATTCACACATAATGTAAGTAGTAAAATGTTTTAAAGTTATTCAAGAATGTAATAAAATTCAATTATTTTATATATAATAGATACTCGAGCAATTTAAAATTAAATAGTTTAGACTAGGATCTAGTGTGGTTGTGTTGTATTTAATTAAAAATTTTTATTTGTTAAGCTGTTAAACAATTTTCCGTTTGAAATTCAAGGACTGCCATATTTCACAATTGCAGACCAGCAAAACAAAATTTGTTTCGAAAATTTAAATTTATCAAAAGCGTGGTTAAGCGATCAGAAAATGTAAAGGCCTACTCAATTTAATTGTAGAGCAACCTGAACGGCCTCACAAAGCTAACTGATAACACGAACCTTTCTATAAAAGGGATATTTTAAGCCTTTCTCTTAAAAGAATCCTAAGTGAGATTCGGCGCATTTGCAAGGTTTTAAGCGAATGTGGCGCTAGTTCGTTGACACGGAAAAACGTGAAACTCATCTAAAAAGGATCTCTTAAGAATACATGCCGTGAATGAGACACCCCATCAATTTATAGACCTGAAATTAGGACGTGCTCTTATTTTCCTCGCTTTATGTTAGGCAAGAATTAAAGACAAGTGGATACCTTTAAAACAATTGACAATAAGCATTCATGAGTAGGAGAATACAATTAACTTAATTACTGAGAAGATATCAAGGATGTACCATTAGAGGGGTTATTCGACTTTATCTGTATTTTGTTGTTGTTTCTTTTCTTTTTTTTCTTTTTAAAATTAAGTGAGGAAAATGGGGAAATAGTTTGAAATGAAATTTTGTAGGCAAGGTGTAAAAAGTAGATAGTTGTGGTTTTCTATGTTGTCATATAATTTGTCGAGTTCCATATTTTCTGATAATGCGCATGAAATATATTCAAATGTGTCTACTACTTTAAAATCTGTTAGCTTACTTAATTTTATAAGAATAAGAGAATATAGAATATACAAATGAAAAACGGCGTTTTCTCTTTGAGCTTAGTTTGAAAATATTGCGATACAACAAAATTAAAGGTACATTTATTTCGATTTAAATAAGTAGAGAAAATTAACATTTTTTCCTACACAACAAATAAAGCATTTCTAAATGTTGTAATGTGACGGTAAATCGATAATTCCTGCAATGTATATTTAATAGTACATATATTTATAGACTATATTATCATTAGCTTATAATATTTGCACGTTTAGATTGACATAATTCATACACCTGACGTATGGCCGTTGGCATATCTATAGTTAACTTTGCAATTGCTATCGCGTTTTGGGTTTTAGAAGGCGAGATGCAGTCTCAAACCTGATTTTTATGGATTAATGAGTATTGGTAATGGGTAGTGGATAGTTTTACCAAAATATTATAATTGTTCTTTAGAGAACTATTATATACAGGATTATGTAAGGAACAGTTTTGGCTACTGATATACATATGATAAAATGATGAAAATGATTATTCAATGCAGTTTTTATATTTAGCCTAAATATCCTAAATATATGCTACTGCATGCTACCATAATTATTTTTATTAATATTAAAATCATTATAATTATTATATCAACACAAACAACCTACTTGCTAGGCAACATTTAAATTTAATGGATTCATCGTAAAAAAGATAAATACTCGTATTTCGATCGTATACCCACAAACAATGCCAAACCGTCTCAAAACTGCTCAAGAAAAGAGACTATGTAAATGAAAACTTCAGCGTTCGATAAAATGTATTCCCATCGCGAACAAACAATAATTTATCGACAGACATGACCGAATTTATGAATGAGTAAATACGGGGGAAGTTCCAATAAAATACCCACTGATTCTCTTTAAATCTACGTGCCTTCAATAATTGTCATACTTAATAAAATGCTTTTAGGTTTTCATCAGAGAAGAAATTCGCTTTTGCTTTCAGAGAATACGCCGAGGCTATAGAATGTTTTGTGGATCATATAATGCAAACTTCTCAAAGAAACAGAGAGAAGCTCATCAATTTTTGGTTAAGAGCGCTTGAAAGAATCTTAGTCTCATGCCCTTTATTTCTTACAGGCCCTTTAGTCAATCAAAATAAGGTTAGACAGATCTCGAATTTTGTTTATCCTATTATTTGCCTCTAACTTAGGCCAGTCTTTAGGTTTATTTTTAAACTCTATTTAAACCTAGATTACTATATAACCAAAATTTAATCATAATTAATAATTTCAAACATATTTTAAAGCTCCACGTTGTACAGGGGTTTTCTGTAGTTAAGTTGTTAAACTAATTTTAACTTATGAACAATATGTAAAAATAAATAACACCATAGTTTAAACTCGGTTTGATTAATTCATAAAATTAATTTTCCTCCCAAAATCTCGATTTCGTTATATTCTACCGTTTATTAATGTCTTAAACAACTTATTTTGCGTATTTGTTCGGAGAAATTGAAGTAGGTATAGTGGAATATGTGCACAAGCAATAACTTTTATATTGATTTATTAATCATAAGGGCAAACAAGTCTTGTTTCATTCAATTTTGGTCAACAAATTTGGATAAAAAAATAAAGAAATAAATAGCAGCCATTATGTAATGTCCTAAGCTCTTTAATTTTTATTACGGGGTTGAAGAAGATATTTTCCTACTTTTCAAAAAAGACGAATTATTTTATGATTTATATTTTGTAATTTCTTAAACTCCCATTAAAATGGGTGTTCATTATTTCACCAAATTAGTTTTTCACATCCTAAAATTGAACTTCGATGAAAGTTATTATTGTCACTGAAACTAAAGCATGAATTTCTGAATAAGGGAGCTTTCAGAATTTCCAATTTTAAATCGGCTGTCTAAAGATATCAATTCAAGATGACGATTCGTTAAAATCTGGATATTATATGATAAATGCACTACTTGAAAAATTGTGCTGATTGTGATATAATTTTTATTTGTGATCAAAAAAATACAATCAGTGAGGTATATTTATTCATAATCAAAAAGTTTTGAAAAAGCGTATAATAAAGGTTGAAATCAAAGTAAACTTTAATTTTCACTACAGATTTTTAAGACAATGTTCAAATATAATTGATAATATTTACAAAATGAAGAATAAAAATCGCAAATTGGGAATATTACATTCATTATAGGTGTTGGTCATGAAGCAAAATTTGAATAGTTTCAGTTGATTACCAACTCTGGTTTTAAAGATTATTTCTACTTTTTAGCTGATTTTAAAGACCTGAATGCCTACCCCAAATTTTTGTTTTTATTAATTTTATAGAATATTTCATAGTTCATAGATGAATATATATTTCCCTGGGAACAAATTAAAAATTATGTTCGAATTTGTTTTTCTATTATGTATATTCTCACTTTAATTCATTTTATTATTTCTCTAATCTTTAATTGATCTCATTCTAGATAGGATATTGCCACTTGTACATCTAACAATCTTGGTAATTATCAACATATTTAAAATATTTTAAGAAAAGGAACGGCGTCATTCAAATATAAGAGTTGAGTACGCTTGTAATGATCGTATCTAGAAAGTATACATATGTAGGTGTATACATATACTATATATATTTTTAAATAAAATGCTTGATTTGCACTTTTTGAAAGCTTATTTTTTAAATTATGTATTTTACTTTTTATTGGGATAAGATAATCTTAAAAATACAGAAGTATACTTTTTTGGCATTTTTTTTTTTATATACATATGTATAAATTTAGTTGTATCAAGGCGAAAATTTCGGGTTTTATAGTTTAGAAAATGCTATTTTACATGATATCATTGATTTTAAATTTGTTTGAAACCTTCGACTTTTTCGCGTAAGATGAATTTGCCTAATAAGACATTTTTTTAAAGGTTAGGTGACATATGAATGTTTAGGTGATTTTACATATAGTAAAAAATATACTCTACTGGATCCCTCATCCAGTCTGGACACAATTGTATGCCTAAAATAAATATTTTTATAATTACTTTTACTCTTACCAGAAGAATTTTAGTCGATCTATTTTCGGTTAGAGTACCTCTCAAATGTAACGTACGCGTAGTCTTTTAAAATCAATAATTTAATTTAATACTGTGAAAATACAAATACATATTGAGAATTTTGTTCTCAACTATTGATTTTCAATAAAATTTTAAGCTCAAGAACTAAGTGGAAATTGTAAATTTATTTTTTACTATAGTCTAGTATAGAAAAGAAAAAAGTTTTTTATTAGAGCTTTTTCTACTCTATAAAATTCTAAATAACATTGTTTATTGTGAATAAAATCAATACAAAATACGTGTGTGTCTGTATGTTTACAGCTGGATTAACGGACGGATATTGTAGCGAGATTAATAGGGTTCTATCTGGATATTTTCGGTACGGAACCCTAAAAGGGTAAAAGGGTGACTGAGATTAGTTTTCTCTGCACTAAAATGGTACTGTCGACTATAAAACTCAGTTAGATAATTAAGTAAAAAGAGCTGTAGATAAAAATTGCGAAATTTCACTTCGTGTACATAAAATATTTCTAGTAGCAATCAAATAATTTTCTGCAGAAGTCACGAAATACCATGCTATTTCAAATATTCTGCAAAGGGTGATAACAATACACGGACGATAAAGTAAAATCGCTCAGAAAATTATATGTGGCAGTGATTCTTCTAGTCAAACAAAACGTTTTACGATCAAAGGACACTCCTGAGAGGGCTCATTAATTTTTATTTACACGACGTGCCATCATAGAAATCGACTATTTACCTTGATTACAAAACTCGTGGTGGACTGCATGAAAGCGTTCCACGTTTCGTGCCACAGACACCTTCCCCGGCTGTGCCACTTGCTGGGTGTTTTGTCCCCAGTTATTAGCGCTTTTGTACAAAGGGAGTGGAGAAACTGGGCACAAAAACCGGCGTTCATGGCGTTTGTAATGCGCAAGAGCCCCGAGCCGAGCCTTCAGCCTGGGAGCAGAGGCACAATAATTGTGTGGCGACATTTAAAGGGTTGCTTTGATACGCTCGGCTTTGTTAGATATTACATGACATTGACAAGATCTGGCTAAACCCTTGACATTTTTTGATAATGTTCAGGAACCACAGAGGAACTCCCTGGAGAACGTAAAGCAGAAAAACTTCAGAAGTAGGTCCTAACACAAGAGGACTTTTATTTGTGCTACTTTGTGATTTATCATAAATAGAGTTTATGAATGACAACAAAAGTAGGGGCATGGTGGACAGGACATACATACATAGTTAGTTGTCAGCACAATTTCTCGACAAGATTACAACTCTGATAACAATGAAGCCGCTCTGCGACTGTAATATCAATCATCACCACTGGTGTTATTCTACGTGTTCACAATGCTCATTAATATTTAACAAGATATTGGTGGCTTGGGAATATTTAAGAAAAATTTGAATCGCTCGGATTTTGCATTAAATCGGAGGTAAGAAATATTTTGAAAGCAGAAGTCGATTGAGGTTACATATATTCAGTCTTTTTCTGTACTTTAAAAAATTTGAAGTACTTATATTTCGAAGAAAATTATAGAAAATTGTTCCCGTACTCTTTTCCCCCATCGCATAAATAAAAAGATTTTATGTCGGTACAAAATAGTAAATAATAAATAAAATTCTTAGATATGCATTATATTAAGAGAGAGCGGTCCAAAGCGGACACTTTTCTCTTTTAATTAATAAAAAACTTTAAATCATATCTTATTTAAAATAGCGGTCAAATGCGAGTCCAACTCGCGCACGGAAGGTTCCGTAGCTACCATATTTTTTTGCATTATTTCTCCAACTTTATTATTCTATACAACTCTACTTTGTCAAAAAAGATACACCATACAATCTTAAATCTTTCCCAAATTTGTTTCTGATAACTAAAAACTTTATGTGTCTTTTATGCCACATTGCACAGCTAGAGTGGCGACAAAATAAATAGCACACCCACGACCTACTATCAATTTATTATCCCCAATATTATGAAAGTACATATTAAGAAGAGTAGTAAGCAATTGGTAATTAAATAATATTCCTTATTTCCATTTCAGAAACGACCCTTTGAATTATGGGGCCCAAGGCATTGTACCACTTTTCTTTATGATATATGATGCACGTCACTTAAAAAAATCAATCGATATTTTCTTGACTTTAATCCACTTTATTATAGAGAATATAATCAGTATAGTATAGCGAAAATCGAAATATTGTTATTAAAATAACTTTTGTTTTACATTTAAACGTTCGTCAGTTGGGCTGGATACTAAGATGTCTTTGACCACCACCAAAAAATAGCAATATTAACACATTATCAACTGATATCGAATATAGAAATTATTTAAAATTTCAATACTCATTACCACCGATAATCTGGGATATTTCTCTTTTGCGCCATATTTGTGTTTTTAAATTCAATGAATTTTAATGAAAATTAATGTAAAGATTATTCTAACATAAAAATTTGGAAATTTAATGCAGTATATTTTCCTAACTAAAAGAAATACTAAATTATTACTTCATAAAATTTAGGGAGGGAATTTGACTATCTTGATATTGAAATTTTCTATCATAATATTTTAAAATGAAGCACTGTTTTTCAATTTGCAGCAAACTTTTTTTAAGCTTCATACACTTCATATAAAATGTTGCAAGCTATTCGAAATATATGATTGCACCTGTCGATGTTGTCATTGTTTACCTCTGGTGGTTTTTCTAAAATACAAGCACCATCTTTGCATGCAAAAGTCAGTCGCAACACCATGAAACTTAATCAGGAAGTTTTTCATACTTCTAAGGAAATCACTGTAATTGTATTATTGAATTTTGGCATTTCGTGTTAGAAAAAACCGTATGCGATGGTTAGTGAACAATTCTTAAACAAAATGTGGGACGCAAAAAAAGATAGGCCCAAGCTAGAGGTGAGCAAAGGTGCCCGAAAGGTGTTCACACATTTAGATAAGAGAAAATTCTCATGCATAAATGGGGATTTGTTGGGTAAGGGCCAAGAATATACGAACAAGACGAATATTCACCTTTAACGTGGAAAGTTCTCCTCTGCCTCCTGAATGAGGTCGAGGTGACATTAAAAAGGCAGAGAAGGTAAAGAACATAAATAAAATGTGTTAAACTGAATTATTGCTTGACTGTGATAATAAACGCTCCTTCTACTCGGAAAGCAGGTGAGATATAAACACTACGAAAGTAAATTATAGCAAACTTTTTTAAAATATACTTTCTAGTTCACTCTGCACGTGTTTCCCTGTGAACATTCAAAGCGCACAATTTAATTTTTCCTGGATAGAACGTCACCTCATAGCATAAGGAATTTAAATATACAACTTGTCTGATACTTTTAAATTTACCATTAACTTTAAATAGGGAAGGATATCTTAAGATATTTAATTAATTTTAGTAATGTATGTAATGGTTTGATACGGATAGTTCACATTTTGACCGATTTATGTACACTATGTAAAAATTATTTCCTTTTAGTTTTACAATTTAGGTCTCTTTAAATTATATTTTGCAGTATTGCAATTCACTATAATCGTTGCCTGTCGTAGAGCTCAGATTTTACATACATACATGATGCGTTTTACTATGTTTTCAAAAACTATGTTTTATCAGCAGATGCACTTTAAATGTGGTCGAGAAATGGTACAACACACGTAAAAACTTCATGAAGTTTTACCACCATTTTAATGTTAAATTTATTTAGTACACATTTCGTGTAAAAGAAAATATATCAAAATTAACATTAATAGTGGATGAAATTTATGCATTCATCAAGTTTGTTTCAACTTAATACTTTGCAATTAAGAAAAAGTTTTTCAGTAGTGTTAATGTGTTATAAAAATATTCTCAATCCTTCTCAAAAAGCCAAAATAATTATTACTTTCATGAAATCTGCAGAAATTTACGAAATTTATTTTCATGAAAACTGCTTAGAATTTGAAATTCACATCCTAATTTTTAGATTTAGTAATTTAAAATTAAGTAAAATAAAGAGTTAAGTATAATGTTATTTTTATTCTTGATTTCTTCAACTTCAACAACATATTTAAGTTGAGCAATTTTAAATCCTTAATCTTAGAATTAGCAAGAATTATATAATAATTGATTTTTTTTAATTTTATAAAAAATCATATAAATAGAGTGCAGGTAGAAAGAAGTAGGTACATTCCGATTTTAATTTCAGCCTTTCTGAAGTTATAGTCAAAGTGACAAACAAACAGAAATTGATTCAATTTTAATATTTAGATTATGGTAATGTTAATAGCTATACTACATACATATATGTTGAATTAAGTAGCAATTCTCATTTTATATGTTACGTAACTTTATAAGCAATGGGTCTAACCCTTTCAAATATTGCAATTTTGCAATGATACTGAATATATCATGTCCTGCAGCTGAAAAATACTAAAACTGAAACATTTGCATAGCCCTTTATTAGTTATGACATATCAAGTGCAAAACTGTATGAAAATTTAAATTAGAAATATTCTGGTATGTGACATTACTTGCAAATATTTCGTAATTTATATTTCCCATCAAAGGTCTCCACTGGCTATTAAAAGTTAAATAGGTGACTAAAGTCAAAAAAGGCATGACTAGGTTATTTCTGCTTTAACATTTACAAAGTGCCACACTCCAACTTGACGCCTCAATCAGAGCTGAGCTACCCCATTTTTTATATTACTTTGCGAAAATAATTAATCACCCAGGTACTGCATTGACTCAAATGTTAATTTCAGTATCATATTATTACCATATCAGAGGGAAGAGAGCCCCCGACCAACTGATGTTAATGATAAAGTCCTTTGTGTATAAATATACATATAATAATGTTACGTTTATTGCCTGCGCGTTCTGCAGGAATTTCGTTCAGATTATGAGATACATATGTATTTATAGATGTAACATATTAGAACAAACAGAGCAACTGCAATAGATTAGTGTCAATTAGCAAATATGGTTTACGTATGGGAAAACACGTCTTTTGGGAGAATATTATGTAAATATTAGTAACTATGAATATAGTTTACATATTAAACAAGCTCAATTTAACACATGCCCTGCGGTTTTCTAATTCTCCGAAGAATAAGGTTTTGGTTTTAATTAACTCTCCTAAGAAAGCAATTTAAATAGTTATTTAAGGTTCAGAAACACTTTATAATAACTATAATACATATTTCAAATTACATAAAAAACTAATTTTCTAGATTTTCTCATGAACACTGTCATTTAATTTTTAATTTATTTCATCTAAGTGAAGTGTACTTATTTGTACTTAAAGAGAATTCAAAATAATTTAGATGTTATCTTCTTCAATAGCCTTTCTGACTGAAAGCGGATATTTTACCAATGCGCGGAGAATTACTCTTAGAAAAAGATTGCCCGCTAATGTTAAGTAAATATCTGCTTAACATCACGAGCGCCACATTACCCACTTATGGATAAAACTAGAAGTTCGTCAAGAGGGGAGTGAAAAACACGATGGCCGTGTTTCTTACACGGCTAACATTTTTCCGAGAGCAGTACAATTTTGACTTTAAGGTATTCAAAGCACGAAGAAGGTGCTCCTAGTAAAAAAAATTACTTTTAATATTGAATTTATACTTTGCATTGTGGAAATAAACAAAATACTATCTGCTATTAGTGCGTCAAAACATTGGTGTTTTGTGCACATTCCAAAATTAAAGAAACGTAGGGAAATAAAACTTGGTATAGTCTAAAGGCTTTTTTAGAAAAGACATGACCTAATTACATTGTTTTGCCTCTGTATAAATAATAACTTTGCGTTCATGAGCCTGACATACACCCACGTGTAAAAATTGAAAAGAGTTTTTTAAAAGTAGGTTAAACTCCTGCCAGTTTACCACTACACCAAAAAAATTAAACAAATTGAAAAAAAAACTATTTACGTATGTTAATAAATATGATGCAGAAATCTTTTAAAAAATTCATTTGTATAAAAATTATGGCTATTTTAAAATCGCAAGATATTCAGAAAAAGACGGTTAGGTGCGAGTTATTAAACTCGCGCATCAATTATTCATTTATTAATGAAAAAGTTTTTTTTTTATTGTACTTTAATGTACTGCTGATTTAAATTTTCATTGTATATTAAATTTTTCATCATCATTATGCTCATTAAGGATACTATTTTGAGTGTTTAGACCTGAAATATTAGACACTTTTAAATACTTTTTTAGAAGTACATATCACAATTAATATGTATTTACTCAATTTTACAGTCTTTCACGTGCTTTGATATTTGTAAATTTAGTTTTGATAATGTTGCCATGATATAATACAAAAATATTTCAACCACTTTTGTATTTGTTTTATAGATTTAACAAAACTGAAGTTCTTGTGAAATCAAATTGAAATATTAATTTATTAATTGATAAAATAATTTCTAATGAACGGTGGGAATTCGTTTGACGAAAAAAATATATTTACGAAATCTAGTATACCTACATTATTTAAAATTTGTAAAATTTTATTTTAAATAACAACTCTTTAACAGTTTTCAGTGGGAAGAATTGGGGAATCCTCAAACAACCAAAATTTGGTATGATTGGTTTGACAGAATGAAGGGCGAGCACATGACAACGATAAACGCTTTTTATGTTTATTTTTTGCCTTCAATTTGAACAATATGTAGGTAAACTATGATGAGTTAAATTAATGAAATTTTTAGTTCTTTCAATTCATTTGTCTGATCTATTATTTCTCAAGGCAGTCCCTATAGGATTGATTGATATTATTTAAGATAGTTTTGAACAAATTCATTGGACAACAACAATCAAATCAAATTCAACATGGGTCTCGTTGTAATGTATGCTACAAGATTTGTTCGTTGACTGATCAAGATCGATCTAGATTAGAAAAGATCAAGAGATTCGCGTTCGATGAGAACTATTACTGCTCTTTTCTGATCCAAACTGATCTACTTCGCGTTCGTTGAGCCTGATTCATATTGATAATTAACCTGCGGGGTCGTCAAGTAACTTATTGAATTAAATGCATCTTGCATGTTCTCTTCAATATCATTTATAATAATTTCATCTTGTAAAATATCTAAAAATGTAAAATGGTTAGGTACCTAGTCCAAATGGTCTGAATTTGTATAAATATCCACTTTGAATATTTTGAACAAAACAATCGGAATCGGAATGCGTCAAAATATTAACAAGAAATTCTAGTCCTACTTTCACAGAGCATTAAAATTTAAATCAGTGGGTGTCCATTCACGAGTCGTTATTACATATATGTATTTGAGTTTTCTGTAGGTGACTTAGCGACATTGGCTAAAAAACTAATAAATTTGAATAACTTTCATAATAAATGCTTTGAAAAAAATGGTTGCCAGTCCATGATTTTCTCTTGTCTAGCTAGAAACCATTCCCTAAACAAACAGCACATAACTGAGTAAAGGCTTTTAATACCGAAAGTTGTTACAGATGAAAATTTTCAAAATTTTGAATAGCATTAAAATGAAAAATATTCTTGATGCACTACTTTTGCATGCATGTTTTCACATAAGCAGGAACAAATTTCATTGAGAATAAGGTGCACTCGTGTGTATATTTTCAAGACGCTCCAATCTCCTTTCACTTCAGGATAACATGCATTTCAAGGGGTTACCCGCAAAGCAGCGCTTCCATAATGTGTCTGTTCTTGAGCGAACCCAACTTTATGTTTTTGTCAGTGGCATTCATGATACGCAGTCATCCGTGAAAGAGCTTTTTAACATTTCAGATGATTTAGAATGCTTTTCCATAGCATTTGTCGATCCTGGCTTTTGCCTTTATCCTTTCTATGAATTGCGAACTTCAGTTTACTGTACCCAGGGACTAAGGAGTCGTGGAATGGTACCGAGTAGTTGAAGAATCCGACTAGAACTTGCGCGACATCTGGGTCTATTATTTGGTAGTTTATTAAGCTGTTTTATAGAGCTGATATTACCAATTTGCTCGAAAACAAAACGACACCAACTATGTATATGTATTTACGTCCTTTATTACTAAACGTATTGACTACTTAAAGGTATATAACATTTATACTTCATCAAGAGTAACTTAGGTACCTACTCAAATAAAGCGCATCTATGTAGTTGTTAATCCTCAAAACGTCAAAGGATAACGATATAAAAATCTGTAAGTTTATTAGAATTATTGTTTATTTAGTTATCTTTAGTTTGTATAGGCATAGAATAGAAGCCAAAACAACATTTTTTAAATTTTTTGTCTGTCTGAATGTCAGTTTAATCGTGTACAACATGAAAACTGCTGGATCGATTTTAATGGAATCTTCTTTATTGTATAGCTAATAATCTGACTTAAAAACAGCCAATTTTCATATCGATCGGTTGAGTAAATCCAAAGTGATAGCAATAACCAATAACTTAATATTGAGTATTTAAATGTGATGAAATGTTTAGACAGACCATTTATATCAGGAATAAACAATTAGAAACGTTCTGAGCTTCAATTTCCTCCCATAAGGCAATATATAAATAACAAGTAAATGCATGTAATATATTTGTTTTGGGTCAAGTACAGTTTATATTTAAATTCGCTAAGTAGTAATATTACATAATATTAAGAAATTTTAATTATGAGATAGGTTAGGTTAGGTTGCAGTGGCTGCCTAGTTAAAGGCACACTTTGGCCAGAGTAGGCCCGTTGTGACGCCACATGGGGCAAGGTACCCCATAACTAACCCTCGAACCATTTCGAGTATCTAATGAACTGTTTCAGGTTTTTGATCCTGACTAAACTAATTATGAGATAAATATATAAAATAAATAACAGACGTTGCCCTACGTCTTCAATTGTGGCACAGTCGTAATTGTACCCGTAGCTTTTTTTCTTTTATTCCATATATAAGCAGCAAAAGTAGATATTAGTAAATTTACTATTTTAATTTTATTTGAATTTTAGTGTAAAACTTTGAATTTCTACGAAATTAAAGTATTTTTAATTTTTATCTAGTTAACAGATGACCATCGGGAGTTGCATGTATTTTTGACATACATACATACCAAGTTAATAGGAAATATCAATCAATTTGTAAGTAAGCAGATTAACTGGCAAGTTCGATAACCTTTTTCGTATTAAGTAGGTAGGTATATATTTGTACACGAATAAAAAAAAACAACCACAAATCCCAACAGACAGTCTAATTTCCCACAAATCTGTAGAAATATATTGTCAAACTTTGTAGTAACATGCTGCAATTTATTCACTTATTCGGGTTTGAGTAGTTCGTGTGTTTATCAAAACTTTTTCTTAAGGTGGCTTGGAGTGTTTCCCATTGAAATGGAAAAATTAAACTTTCTCTTAGACATGTTTATTGGACAAAGTCCTGCTAAATTGTTTGGAACTGATTTATAAAGGATCTGTGGTAGAAGGTCGATGAGAAAAACTTAAACACAATTTGTTTAGTGCTTTGCAATTTTAAAACTTTGGCTGTGAATTTGTTGAAAACTTTGCTTATTTCGCTTCTTATATTAATGGTTACTAAAAGAAATGTTTATTTTCCAAAAGAAACCGGTTGCATTGGTCTCACAGGCTGCACAAATAATTCAATGCTGCTATTAGAATTAAAAATACATTTAGTTTTTAAACAATTCATTTGGTAAAACTATTGCAATTTTAAGAGGTCAAATACCGATATCCTGCAAAGCTACTGGTTTTGTTAGGAATGCTTATCTGAAACTTTCCATTATACATTTGTCTATTTTCGGTGATCCAACAAAAAAGTAATTTAGAAATTAATTAATTAAATATAGCATCATACATGGTTTTCGAGTTATTTGGCAAAATGTTTCTGAGGTTAAAGCTAAATTTAGTTATTTATGTGGAGTAAATAAGTTAATAAGAGACAAACTTTTTAGTTCAAAGTGCACAGTTTTATACCTGTATGTATTCTTGATTCCCTCGGAATTTCAATCCTTTCGGAAACTAGAATATTCCAAAAGATACTGCAAAACTGCATCGCTAAACTTTTTAAATATTCCACTTTGTTTTAAATTTCCTACACTCCGAACGAATTTACTTTCCGTCTAAATTCTAAATCAAGAAAAGTGTGGAAAAGTCGACACCCTCATTTAATGGCCTTGGCATTTATAAATCATGCAGAATAGAGGAATTAGTCTTTGTAGAAGAATAGTTTTGGAGTTATAAAATAAATAGTTGAGATTTTCCTGGTGGCATCGTGTACCTACCCAATCTGTGGTAATTCAAGGTAGCAAGAAATTATAATACAATTATTGGAAGATCTTTAATTGAGACTATTTTTCCCGAGTAAAAATTTAACAGGCCCAAATGTAGCCCAAATCCGGCACGACACGCCCGCTCTATACCTAAATTAGGTATGGTGCGTTGAAGCAAAAATTTAAGTTGTTAAAATGTAACACGTACAAGTCCTAACGCATCCAAAACTGCCCAAATGAGGCACGGTGCGCAAACAACAAACAAGTTTATTGCCATCATAAAAGCTTATACGGACCTACAATAGTCCGAATCAAGCACGATACGCACCGTCCTGTTGGAGTGCGTTAAAAAACACTCTGCGTAGCAATTTTCGTTAGTTTCGTAGCAGCCTTCGTGCCTGCTTTGGGCGCATATGTGCCTACGGAACAGGGAGTATTTTAAACTTTCGTGCCTGCTTTGGGCGCTTATGTGCCTGCAAAAAGGTGTATTTTTAAATTTTGACTTCTTTGGGCTTTTTCATGCCTATTGCGGGCGTATTTGTTAGCTATATGGATTATGTTTGGGCGCGTTTGTGTGCCAACGAAAACTTTTTACTAGGTTTATCTTAAAACATTTATGATTTCCCTGTAGAACGTTTGTGCATGTCAATCTGTACCATCTTAATTTGGCCTATTATGGGTTCTACTATATTTTCCACCACTATGAAATGTTGTGAAGGTTATACAAAAGAGAAGAAATGTAAAGAACCTACTAAAGATGACTTAATTTCAATAGGTACTAGGTTCGTACTAACAAATATCGACATTTTTGAAACGAATTCCGGACAGAAGTTCTTTCTCTTTAAAATTTCTCTCTAGTTAAAATTTATTTAATTTACTTTTTCATGTGACCTTTTAAGCGAAGATGGACCTAAATGTGTCACATGTTTTAATTTTACGCTACCGTAGATTTTTCAATAACATAAGGGTAGCAGCTGGCAATCGTGCCCAGTCATCGGCTGAAAATAAATTCCCCAAGAAAATCAGAAGTGTATATGGGATGAAGAGCACTATACAACGCTTGGGCTTCTGTCTGGAAATGTCAGAGAAATGACATGTTTCGCAACAAAAACAGATAGATCTAGATTAATAAAATGAAGGCAATTGTACGGTGTCGAAGCCTACTTTTGGCCGATGCTTTTACTTCTTAGGAATTTTTTTTTTTTTTAATACATTTAAATACTTGAAATAAAACGTGAAAATCAATTTTACAAAACATTGACTTTTTAAGGAAATATATTTCAGGTAGTCATGCAGGAATTCCAAAGGACTCGTAAAGCTCAGGGCAAAATACAGAAACAAAAACAAAATGGAGAAAAGGTAAAGAATTCTTTGGAATAAAGAGCTCCTTGGATGAGAGCTCTTGCTTTGAACGTTTATTTTTTTCGGGCAATAAAAGAAATCTTCCTTTAATTAAAATTTGGCTGAGCAAAACCTCCAAGATGTTTGAAAAAATCTCAAAAGCTGAAGACAATTCGATTAAATCATAACTACAACATTTTTACGATGGACTAGATCTAATTTAATTAATTACATAAAAACGGTTGCGCATGACAAGTTGTTGAAGTAGTTTCTTAACATTTTCATAATTAATTTAAATTAACACTAGCTTAATAGTCCGTAAATGAAAGAAAATAACTTTATTAGGTTTGTTACAAGAATAAGACTAATGCTTAAGCATTCAAAATCAACTACTTTATGAGATCATTAATACAGGGACCAAATTACCAAAAAAAGAATAATCCCACTAATAATTAAAAAAAAGCAAATAGAATAATATTATACATACAATATTCGGTACATTTGTTACGAATAATATTTCTAAATATTATGCCGATAAATTAGATATGAATCAACTTCATTGGATGAAAAACAGAAAATATATGTATGTAGATCAACAATTCCAATGCCCACGGTAAAATCTTCTTTAGAAAAATTAATAAACCAGCACAGAGCGAAAATGCGACTTAATTTTTATATAAAAGATATTTTAAATCACGATCGCGAAGATTAAAAATGTAAATATTTTCCAGTTGATATCGAATACAATGATCAAAACAGAAATTCAATTATATACATCCATCTTACAAAACTCTGACTATTCATGGTAAAATTTCGCAATTTAGCAATGTTGTCAAGCCTTGATCCAGCCAGATTATTGGATAATTGCCAAAGTATTGCAAAGCAGTATTTATGAGAATTGTTTTTGTATTATATAATAGAAATAAATAAAAGTATGACTTCTTATTCTACGTTCACTAGGTACCTATAGAATTTCTGCCAACAATTTTCTACTTGAGTAGGCCTAATCAATAATATGTTTTTAGGTTTCATCATAAAATCTTTTGAATAGAAGGGCCACTCAAAGATAATAAAAACATAAATGGAAAATTGAAACTTTGCCATCATTACAGAGGTAATATATAGCTTCTGAAGGTAATGTAGTAGGGACTATCTTTCTATTAGGTCTAATATCTGACCTTTTCGGTCTCCCCAGAGATCCATGCATACTCATTTTTTAGAACTGTATGATATATTATCCCAATTTGCCAATCAAGCGTAAATATGAGCCATAAAATTCGGTCGACCTTCTTATTTTCTTCGCCTTGTTATTTCACCCTTTCCTTTGGTGCTTTGACTAGAAACACGGCCCAAGCTTATGGCCAGATGTAAAACTATAACAAGAAATTTAACTTTAACATCTCAAACCGTACCGTGCAATCGGTTCTTGATCAAAAAGTGGCAATTGCCTCAGTTAAAGTAGACTAGATAATAAGGCTCAACCTTGCCGTACGTAATCTATACAAAAAGGTTCAATTTTGATTATCTGAATTATATTAAGGACATTCTATCAACTTCCAATATTATTATTTTAAAATTAAACGCATTTTGTATAATGAGCGATTGTATTCGATATCACTGCAAAATAAACAAGCTCCGATTGTATTATTTGTCCGACAAATGCCCTCTACGAATGACGTTATCATTTTTTTTTTTGGATCGTCATAAGAACCAAAGCTAAATTCTAACTTATTATAAGTGCTTTTTTTCAGTAGATCGTTTCATTTATTTTTTTAATTTTTTATGTCTATTCCTCGGACTATGCATGCTTTATTTAATCGCGCCAGCTATGTGTCTTATTATAAACAGCGGATTTTTATGCGAAATTCATTTTAAGCTGAATCAAATTTATGTTAGGATCTACGCGAATTGTGATTCCCTTAATGTTAATATTGGTTCTTATCAATAATATATGCATTTTTTATGTAATAAATATGGAAAAGAATATGCAGTCTGCATGCAACATATATTTTGCATATGCAAGTAATTTGTAGCTTGTATTAAGCGAATTTGAAATAAAGAAGTAAATAAATAAATATGCATTCTAAATTTGTAATTAAATATAAGAATATTAACATTTTAACTTAAACGAACATTTTAATTCTTCTTTTGGTTGGACATTATGACATTTTATGTAATATTATGATTTAAATTACAGAAAATAACTAGTTTTTCTAAGTTTTCAATGGAATATTTATTACGTTTTTCCGAAAATATCATTTCCTATACCGAAAAAGACGCAGACGTCACTGAAGCATACTTAATTTTAATTATACATATGTTCAAATGACGCATTTGGTAATTCAGTTGCTGAAGCTGTTAAGCGTATTTTCACTATAATTTCAATATTTGGTTTTCTATTTATCTTAAATTTCTAAGATCTAATTCTCACTCCAGGAACGATTTGAATTAATGTTTGACCTTCTTCAAATAATTTGAATGATACATTCAGAGTCATACCCTTCGCCTCCAGACTTTGAATAATCGTTGGAAGTTTTTCAAAATAATGTTTAATAAAAAGTAAATTAGAATAAAAATTGGAATTATTAACTCGGTCGTTCC
Source organism: Eutolmus rufibarbis (assembly GCA_963920795.1). NCBI lineage: Eukaryota > Metazoa > Arthropoda > Insecta > Diptera > Asilidae > Eutolmus > Eutolmus rufibarbis. The sequence goes on from OY987204.1 coordinate 799,678, forward strand.
TCCGTAGATTTTATTGACACTACTTCGCTAAAAATTAGAATAATTGAAAAAGTAAAATATTTATTTGCTTTATTATTGGAAACTGAAAAATAATTTAAAATTTTTCCATTACAAAGTGGTGTGTTGGGGAAAATAGAGAAAGAAAAATATTTCACAATTTTCATTGCAGTTTTTTATCTTTGCATATTTTGCATATTGAATAAAAAAACACATATTTGGATATATTTGGGATATGCATTTATTATGCAATATGTATGAATGTATGCATATATTTCGAAATGTTTTTTATAGAACAACTTTTTGTGCTATTAAAACTTATCTGTAAACAACTAAAAAAAAAATTTAATTGCATAAAATCCGCTGTCTACTTATTAACTAATACAAAATTATACTTCTTAACCAGCTCTGTAGTTAATAACATCCACTTTCATTTCATCCTGCAAATGTTATTCATCGTAATTCGTGTGGTGCAATAACACACGGTAATCTAATAAATCGTTCTGCAATCATTCAGAATTGTCCCTTATAATTACATAATTTAAAGCTGTATCTTTGCAATTTACTCTGAACTGCATAATACCAATATGCATCTTGCCGATATGATTAAATGGTCTCATTGTGTATAGAAGGAGTTTACAGTCAAGAGCAGTTAAGCGGATTACGATGGCCTATTAATTGTAAATAGCTACGCCTGATTGAATCGAATTTATTTTATTATTGCATGCACAGCACATAACTTCATTAATTTGACTTAATTATAGTAAACTTATTTTTATATGGCTTTTGTATGTAAATTTTCGATTCTTGGTGGTTTACTTATACTAAACTTTAGTAAATATGGAATATGGAAATATACGAATTACTTAAGAGTGCATAACAAAATCAATATTCTTTCAACGACAATTTGGAATTATGATAAAAATTTTAATTTGTTTTGAAAGGAAAATGTTTTTATTTTAAATTTGAAACTATGTTATTTTCGAGCTATTATCGTTTGTGAATTAAAGGTCAAACTACATTATATGATACTAACGCAGTCGAATGTACCTTTAAATAAAATAATTTTCTTTCCAGATAAGGAAGCAGTGAAGAAAAGGTTTAAGATATATTAAATTCTGATAAATGATTCTGAGATAGCCTATAAAGTGTAAAATTTCCAGAAAATAGTACTTTTTTTTATTTTTACTTTATACTTTACCTAATTATACACTTGTTCATAATATGTGCGTAAATGTGAATGCATTAAAAATTCCAATATGGCTTATAAGCTTTTCTTAGGGGTTATAGTAAAAATGTTATAAATTTGTTAAGAAGATAAATAGTATGAACTTTTACTCAGAATTGTAAATGTTGGGTAAAGGGAAATAAACTTTATAGAATGCCTTAATATTTATTATATGGTATATTTAAAGTTAAAGATGTAAAGAATAGCAAATATTCCTCATCTAACATCCTAATTTAAATATATATGATATCTACGTAGTACAATATACACTCAAATGAACTTTTAAGCGCAATTCTACATACATTTTTTTCTTTCACGAGTTAATAAAATGTTTCAGTTACGAAGACAAATTTTAGAGATCTGAGGCAAAGCATATTAAAGACATTGAGGTTATTGCGAACTTGGTACAAAGATGTTTTATTTAAACGAAGATTTCAGAGACATCTCATTAATATATCACAACATTTGGAAAGTGTAACTTTGGGTATAAGGAAAAGTTTGACATTTTGAAACTCATGTACCGCCTGCGCAACGAACAAGATTTTATCCTTCTTATTACAACGTGAGTCAACAGATGATAATCTCTTATTCATAATTAAAAGACATTTATCATTCAAACTTTTATCTTTAAACGAAAAGTCAACAGAACATGTTGACACCCTTTTGTAGTTAAGAAAATTTGTCGCTGTGCCATCTCGTCGTGTAAGGTTGAAAGTAGGTCTGAATAACTTAAGTAAATAGCATACTCAGAAAGATTTTCACTGAAATTTCATGATAGTGTCACGCTTGAAAAGTTTCCAAGGCACAAAAATATCTGGCGACATATAACATAGGTACGCAAAGGATAAAACGCGAGTTAGCAACGCCTTTCCCCAGGGGGTGCCTGACGTCGAGGGAAGCAAGACAAGCGTGACACTGCAGGCACCCTCATAAATATCAAAAACGTGCGTACCTTCAAATACAACCTTTTATTCTGCGAACGTTTTAGAGCATTGAGATGCCTGAGATTTAGGTAAATTAGAGTTTCTGCCGTTGGAATGGCCGTGTCGTAAAAAGTTCGTCCACACACATTGAACGAACCAGATAAAACTCATTTCGCGAAATCACTGTAATTCCTGTCTGCCACATTTTGGCCCGAACTGCTTCAATTGCAATTACAAGCTACAACACTTGATCATAAAATCCTTGCCTGATGACTTCATGGCTCAGGGTCTACTGACGGTTTTCGCTTTTCCATCGTGAGCAGCCGTCTTATTGGTGACATGTCATCTACATACTTAACTTGTACATCAACGTTTAACAGTCCCGCATTCACGTCACGTACAATGAATTTTAGGAAAATAAAGCTTGAGCCAAATAGCGCACCCTACGACGCGCTCATATACTTGTAATTGGTGTTGTACAATCTGCTTTTCCGTTCCTTTTTTTGAAGTAGTATATTACACACACTATGCAATAAGTATTATTATTTTCGAGGCTATTTACAGAGATAATAACCATTTACAAGGAAGTACACATAATGGCCCCAAAAAAAAGTAAGACAGATTTTAAATGATGAGAAGAATACAAAGTAGTAATAATTAAGTTCAATTTTAAATTTTTTGGTTCAAAGTCATTCTCAATTCAATGACTATAGATTTTCATAAAAATTGTAATACTAAGCTTGGCTAGAGGGTGGCATGGACCACTTCAGGAACCCTTGTGTACACCCCTACAAAATCGATCCCCTGAAAAATTCTTTTTCCGCTAAACATTTTGAAAATTTTGCTAAACATATTACTGTCAAAAGTTAATTACTATAAAGTTATTGTATTTAGACAATAGTTTTTATCTAACAAACAATACTCATTAAACATTGATTCATCAACATTATAATCTAAAGCTGAAACAACTATTATAAGAATACGTGGAAAATAATAAGTACAATTTTAAACTATGTGAGATATTGAAAAGTTGAATCACCTACATAGATATCAATATTAGGTTTATATCTCGGACCATAAAGATGTAAAAAGAAACGGGATCAGGACATAGCTGTAAAATAACGCATTATTCTTGGAATGCATTACTACTACAAATAATGCAAGCAAGACAAATTACCAGTACCATTACCAGTATTTAATTATCATTACCAAGTACTTCAGAAGCATTACTTAGAATTACCTGGCATTTCTTATAAATACTCAATATTACTTAGCATCTGATAGTACTCAACATTACTTGGCATTACTCGACATTTCGCAACGCAGCATGTCCCGATAATTTTAATTCTAGACAGATTATTAAAGAAATTTACAATTTTGGGCGTACTCAATTTTAAACATATCTTTGATTTTCTAAAATCCCTCTTTAAATTTCCGTCAAGCAAGCATTTTGATATTAATTGCACTTTAATTTTAAAGCTGTACGATAATTATTAATTGCGTTCATGGAACGAATAACTAGCTTAATTTACTTTTTTAGACATCTAAGTTTTTGTAACTCTAGCTTATCTGAGCAGTAAGTATTAGTTATTTTTAACTAAATGTTAAGGTTGCATTAACCAAATTAATTTGTTTAGGCATAACCTCTTTGTGGAATTGCTAAAAATTAGAAAAGAATAATCAGTAACATTGTTATAATCAACTTAAAAACCCAAGTTGAAATTTCCGGAGCCTTTTAGATTTAAGATTTGTTTAGAAAATATCCTCATACTATCCAAACTCAGCAATAAATGCAAAAGACCGGAGCTAACTAATTTCTATAAATACTGATAGTACCCGAAAATCGGCATTCTTCTATCGCAGCGGATAGTGCAGATTTCAGCGGAGGAACGGTTTGGATTTAAAATATGTTTAAAAAATGACCTTCAATTATCCAAAACCACCAATAAATGCAAAAAATTATAAATATTTCAATTGCATCAATTAAGTTTCTAGCTTTTGTTCTAAATGCAACTGCTGACCTCAAATACACCCTATCTGCGTGTTCCATTAACATTCATCAATCTCTTTTAAAATAAACACAACTTAATTATTATTAAAACGACATAAACGTTTTGGCAACAGCAAATATCGTACGTAGGCTTGCACCTGCAGTGATTTACTAATTTTCCCTGCCATTTCAAAAATATGAAGATAAAAACTGCTTCAAAAACTCATAAATAAAATGCCACAAATAAAAAGTTTGGCTGTGTATTGCCAGTATATTTCCTAGAAACGGCCTTCTCAGCTGAAATTCCCTGGACTCTGTAACAGAAACATCATTGGATTCCATCTCTCACGTTCCGATTTGGGGAAATAAATTTTCCCATTTTATTCTGGCCGAACATGTAAAGTTTCCACATACAGAGGAAAATCACCCTTCTGAAAAATTCGGTGAGGTCCACTCTCCTACATTGAAAACTAAATAAGTGAACAAAGAGGTGTTCTATGCGTCTGAAATACGAGTTTTATAGAGTTTCACATAGAACACAGCATCATGTGGAGTGGACGTCTATTAGACGTATTAATGGCCCTTTGAATTTTACATGAAACTCAGATTTGCTATGTTATGTATGGCAATTTATCTACGCAAAGTGACATAATAAATTGCTGGCTGTACTTTGCGTGAAAAACGGAGTTTAAACTTAATCCCTGCACAACTTTTAGCATACAAAATGTGTCTATTGCGCTAACGTTTCAAGCATCCATCTTGCCCGAATTTATAATGTACGCAAATATCATTTCGCATGTTTTGATTTATTTCGGTTCGACGCACTACTTCCATAGGAAATACAGTGAAGAAGAGGAAGATATATTATAAATATCGGATCGTTCTCATCTTAACTAAGCCTATTTACACCGCGGATCCCAGTTTTATATACTACCATAAACTTAAATATGTAAATTGAAAATTTTATGGGGAAAATTAACTTCATAAATGCTATGAATAAAATTTCAATAACTTCGCCGACAGCAGAAAGGAAATATTTGAAACATGACGTTCGTCCAGAAATCGTTGTGGAAACGCGAATCCCACACAGGTGGATATTGAAATTTGCTTAAAATTCAAATCACGTATCCTGCTATGCTTAAAGCTTCGGCGATGGACTTGGAAAATTGTAAATCAATTTCCAATTAATACAAGGTGCTCCTAAAATTTCATGTTTAGGTTATAGCATAAAAATGCTTCGGCAAGTCGACTGATTAGAAAATGCTTAAATAATTCAGGCCCACAAAGTGATTTTGAGGAAAGCACATCGATTTCGGCAACAAACATCTTGAGACAGAAAAATTTAGTGGTCTGGGTTTACGGAGCGAAAAGCGCAAGGTGAATTTTATAGTATAAACATTTTTCCGCAGTTTTTTTTGGACCAATCTTAAGAGTCTTAAGATTATAAAACAAAATCATTGTCATGCACAACTTGCTTGCGAAGGATAGTGTTTTCTAATCCGCATATATTTTTCTACATTTTTTTTTTTTTTCTTGAATTCTTTTCCGATTAGCGATTTTTACGGATAATGGAGTGAATGTTTTTTCAACACGTTTAACCATATTTTACCAAACATTTCAGATATGTAGTAGATACCTTTAATTTAAGTCAAATTTCTTTAAAAAAAGGGTTTTAAAATATCTTGCCTATTTTACATATATTACCTATGTATTGTCAGAAAATAACTCTCATATAAAATTTAAAATAAAAGCAAATCAATATTACTGTAGTATTAGTATAATCCCAAATTCTTGAAAATTATGATTTAGCTTACACACTTATAGATTCAAATTCACAGGTAATTTCAGTAATGATGAATTCTAAGAAAATGCATATCATTTTTCACATAGGGCTAGACTTACTTTTTGGGATTTTCAGAGTAATTGAGGTATGCACAAGAAAAATCTTTATCTAGAAAGTCGGTTAAAAATATCCTAATTCATTAAACGATAAGTAACGACTTACGAGTCAAGAGGATTAAGAGATGTTTTCCAATAATTCAGTAACGCTAACACTGTAACATTGTACATTGTTTGTACAGCTTAACATGACAAAACATAAAGATATGAAATGAAAACATGAAATTATTTTGAATATTTAAACGATTCGTAGTAAATGAATGGCTATCTGTATTATGGGCATCCAAAAATAAATTGAATAGAGAAGAATAGGCGGTAAGCTCATTCTGGACTATAATGAACTTTATAAATTGAGTATTAAATCAAATTTTCAAGGGATAAACCCCATTTGTTGTAAGGGAGAAGTTCGTCCAGGAGCAAAATCGAAATCCTGATTTTGAAAGTTAGTAATTTTTAAGTTTGCCTTTAAAACTGAAATATTTTCTATAAAAATCTCCTGTGGTGCATTCCTCTTAACCAGAGTTCGAGCAAACTGAGCTTTGAGAAAAGAGCAGGGTTTATCTCGTACATTGCACGTGCTTTTTACGGCTCAATGGTCGGTGGATATTGTTGAGGGTAACAATTTATTTGTATAACATGCGAGTTTGCGGTTAAAGCTGTTTCAAATTTATTCACACAGAACTCCAGCTGTAATCCCCACCGCAGGTCTATGGGAGATGGGATTTATAGGATTTTGCGGGTTTGAATGAAAATTTGCGATGATTTTATACTTCATCCCTCCGCTGCCTTTGGCAAGTACTCAAACGTACAGCCGCAGACTCGATCAGATCGAGAAGAACTGAATAATTTTGAGAAAAATAAGGACAACGAAACCGAATTACGTTTCTGATTTGAAGGTAATCAACAATTGATGTTATTCGGGAGTTCAGCAGTTTTCAGTAATGCTAGCATCACAAATGTCTCATAATCTAAGATATAGCCGTCGCTCCCCTCGCAATCGCAACCTTTTACGATTATGAATAAAATTTCAATAATATTTGGATCCAATCCGATAAAGAAACCGCGATAACGAAGTGGGTGTGAATTTGAAGCAGGTATACAAAATTCATTTGAGCTTTGAATTCTTGATGTATTGCCACTCGCTTGCAACGTCTTCCGCTGCCGTAATCTCATCTGGTTCCAGAAACTTTTCAACTTATTTGACTCAAAATGGAAAAGGCAGAAGAGAGAATGAAAAGAACCGGAAGAAGAACACTTTTTATTCCATCACGACAAATTGAATAAAACCAATTTTAAAGTGGTGGAGGGAAATCTTCGGGCGCCTTTGTTTATACGGTTTATTGATTTTCCAAGAGAACCAAGACATACTTTTTGTTGTGAAATGATTTTATAAATGTCTGCTTTGGGCTAAAACTGAATTATTCAAAAATGTTACAGCTGAGCACATTTGATTGATTGCTTTGCTTGTTTTTTCCCGTCCTATTAATTTTCAAACAGTGCTGTTTTACGGGGGCCCATTAAAAAAATTTGTATACTGCCCTTATATTGATCATTCTGTGGTTTTCCACCTAACAAATTAAACTTGGATCAAATAATTTAACACTAAAAGTTTTAATATGTTTACTATAAAATGCAGAGAGTTTTCCCTTTTTATAACAACATCGGATCACTGGTTCAACAAAATAAATCTTTCAATTGTGGATGCACCACTGAACCAGAATTAAACTTAAGGGTTTTGGATAATTATGTATATAAAATAGTTCCATCAATACTAACGCTTTACAAGAGTTTTTTCTTTTAAATTTTAGTATTATGAAAAAGTTTTCATTTTATTGAATATTCGCCCTTAAACAATTGTGCTAAATTATGCAAATATCATAAATAAATCTATGCTAATATATAAAGAGCGAATATTTCTTTATATGTAAAGAGGTAATCTCGGAAATTACTGGGTTAATTTAGATAATTCCTGTACCAGTAAAAATCTTTTAACCCCAAGGTTGTTAGACTATAAATTTACACTGTATATGAAAATTGGGTAACTCAATAAAAGTAAATTATTGTTATGCTAGTTTTCCACAATGTACAATATAATAAAATTAAAGCTCATAATCTTCTCGCTTTGGGTAAGGAATTTAAACATTTGTTTCATTAAGGAAGTTAAAAAAATAAGTCTTGAATATTTCTACATGAAGTTAGCCGCAATTGTCCAAACCGAGCTATAACAACATACAACATTACCATAAATAGGACCCAAAAGTAGACCAATTTTTGTAGAACTACAGTTGCAGGCCAGTCAAAGTGTCAGTTTCCCGGTCATTTCTCAATTAACTATGAATTTTCTATTTTATATGTCTTTGTCCTTACTTCTTATTTTTGCGAGCTACATATGTATTTAATGAAACCAAAAACAGTTGAATATTGAATGTTGAAAAGATATTTCGTTTTATTACTAAATTCATTAGTCCTCTGTCATTATTCTTGTTACATTTTGCATGTATATTTTCTTCAGTCGTCTGGAAGCAATTTTCAGCAAATCCAAAATGAAATATTTATCTTCAACCGTTTTTGAGCTATTTAAATAAAGAAACTTGAACAACGCAAAGAATCGACAGAATTTCATTTTCTGATAAATTTAAAAAAAAATGTTTATTATATGTATGTAATGTTAACCATTATTAAAATATAATAATTTATTTTGCAATTAAAAATTGCTTCCATTTTTTACATTTACAACGTGTTAAAAGCAGCCTTTAATATACAGTAAATTTCGCTAAGGTATTGTATATAAACTAAATTACTTTAAATCCATCATAAAACATCATTCAAACAGAAGTTTTTCAAAGTTCAAACACGCAGTTGAATGTGGGAAATGCATGGCACCTCATTAGCTTGTTTATAAGATTATTCCATGTAAAGCTAACATCATTTCTAATTTTTAGTTTTCATCGGGAAGACTTTTCCTTCAACACCATAAACATGAGTGGCATAAATAATGGAATACCCCGACAGGAGTTTCCTTCGTAGGGGAGGAAGACAAAGTATAACGTACAATGCAGGTGTCATGCAATTTACGGAGCACAATGAAAATGCATTCAACGTTTTCGATAACTCGCTGCACTAACATTATTACATACTAACTGAAGGTATTTGATACAGGTGCACCTACCTAGTTATTTTCAAAAGTGAGCCTTTGTTCAAAAATTGTTATCTAGGAGATGAAAGTAAACAGCTCACAAAGAGCAAATGCCTGAAAAGTGGGTTCAATTTATTTTAGATTTCTTCGTAAAACCATTAATTAATTAAAATTGCTTCACACATGCAATTAATGATTTAATCATAATGAATCCTTGTTCCAAGGTAAATAGGAAAGATAACAATAAGAAATTTCTTCAACATTTTACACACACAAAATCAACGTGATTTAGAATATAACTAATTTAGAACTATTCTATACATATAATGAATAAAGTCTAATTTAATTCTGTTCAATCTGATTTAATTTCTTCAAACCTATTAATGACTTTACATACATACATGTATGTATAATAATTGAATCTTAAAATTTAAATCTACTAATCGATAAGAAAATGTAAATTATTATATAATTTTATTAAAATATCAATTAGGTAAAATTTATCCTAATTAAATTTCAAAAAATTTTATTATATATGTAGGTGCTTAACAAAACCAAATTTTAGAATTAATTCATAAGACATAAGTTGAAGAAAATTTAATATTAATATTCAAAATAAAGTAAAAAAATTCTTATAATTCTTATGTGATTTCTATTGGCATTTACAATACAAGTACATACTTAATTTTTAAATTTCCAGACACCCACATAAATTCAAAATTTATAAAATATAAGGGTCAAGGCAAGTTTTAAAGTTGGACATGTCAGCTGATTTGTTGCATATTGTGGATTAAAATATCACCTATAAATGGTATTTCAATATTGCTGAAACAAATGAGTTCAGGTTTTTAAATGAATTGAGAAAAGTTTATATATTTTGACCTGGTATTCCGAATATCTTTTCGACTTTTTTACCTCGTTTGAAGAATATTTGTTCCAAACAAAATAGTCAATTTCGGAATTTATCGCTAAATAACTATGGAAAGGCATTACCAAAGGATCTATAATACATATAATAATTATAATTAAATTATTCGATCGAAGTGCTAGCTAGCAAATTTCGAAGAAGTATGCATGGTAAGCGGTCTTACGGCTGGCGATATCTGAGCCTTATAAATATCCTATTACCACCAATTAGAAGAGCAGGGTATAATACAAGCTTCGCACTTTAATAAAAATGCATTCAAAATAATTTTCGGATACAACTCTCAAATTCAATCAATGCAAACATTTCAATTAATGGAATTTTTCAACTTTTAATTTTGAAATTCAATTGTGAACATCTCAATCTATGCATATATATTTATTTTTGTTAAGTGTAGGGTTTAAAGTAAAAATTGGAGCAGTTAATATGCGTACTAATTATTTATTCAAAGTAATATTTTATATTTTGAAGGGAACAAAAATTGTATGGTGATTAAAATAGCTTTAACTAAGTAATTTTGTCATCTTTTTACTTATTTATTCGTAATATATAATATTGAATAAATACCTTTACGATATTAGCCTCACAGGGAATTCGGAATATCGCAAATGAGCTCTAAACAAAACATCATTTTATTTGAATCAATTAAAAAAATACACCATTTAAAAAATAATTTTATGATTTTAATGTGTCAATTATTTGACACACAAAAACAACTTGTTAAAAATTCAATTATCACCACTTGAATTATATTATCTTTAATTGAAAGAATATTGGCAACCTTGACTACAGGATATATGATCTGCGAATATTTATACGATTGAAACAATGCTGAGTTATGTAAAATTATTTAAAAGATGTCTCTAGGCACCCATTAAATTCGCTCGGAGGCGCACAAGTTATTAAATGAGGCGCCTAGACTGGAATATTAATTGAAGAGCAGTTTGTAGCAATGCCAAAATTTTAGTAAGTGATGCTTCACAGAACTCCTAAAGTAGCTTTGCCCTAACGTTTGAATCAATCCAAGTGCCTATAAAAATTCTAAAATTTATTTTCTTTAGTTTAAAACTGCCAACTTCTAATGGCTTAGAATTGCTTCTAATTCTTTCAGACTCATTTTCGTTATGGAACTCATTCATTCTTAGCGCAACCGACTTTTCATGAAGTCAATGAGCTTGTGGGCGCCGCGGTCTGATTTTTATTACATTCACGTACATATTTACATTGAAGTATATCATAACGCTTTAATGTGGCCAGTTTGTTTAAAATATGTATGACAAGACTATCATTTAATTTGAGGTGTTTAACGACAATGAGCAGCAGAATGCTAAATTGATAACAAAAAAATCTATTCATTAAGAATAACGTATGAATAAATAAAACCACTTCGATTCCATGGAATTTAAGTGCTACTTCGACGTAGAAAACTAGTTTTGTTGCTAGTTTTGTTGACCAATAGTTAACCCAGTAGCATGTGTGTTTTTCGGAAAATTTATTTCTGATTACTACTCCAAGAGCATTTTGTCGTAGATACAACCTATCCTTTTTCTAAGACCTTTAAATTACTTGTGGTCAGGTCAGTTAAACAAAATTTTAGGGGCAAACTTTTCGAAACACTCTTGAGAGTCTGTCCAAGAATGAATACGTCTTCTTGCTTAGGTTTCATTAAATACGTGCCTTCAGTGTTAAACTAAACCGCCACACTGATGCAGTGCACTACAGAAGTTGCACACAACATGGAAAGGACGTGAACTGAAGCTGTAATCTAAACAGACGTACGAACTGCAAAGTTGATGAGTGCAAACTTTGCAAAGAATTTCAATAAAATTTAGAAGCATTTCCCTTGTTATAGTGGAATTCAAGAGAATACACTGCGGTGCACACACCGCATTAATTTGAATGATATTAAATTGGTAAAATTACTTACTTAATATGTTACTTGAGGAACTTTAGCTCTGCTGTATCTAAATATATGAACTTTAATTAAATGTCGGTATATCTCTATTTATAGTTAACCACATAAACTTCATTTTCAATTTGCCCCAAAAGCACTATAACTAAAATGGAATTTAGTTGATTTTAAACATCTCTGTTTTAGTAACTTTTCCGCACCAAATGTTTTCCAGGCTACTTATTATTAAAGTGAAATTTCTTTTGACTTCTTGGAAGCAAATTGGTTCGAAATTCGAGTTGCGTCAAGAAAAGCTGACGCGCGCCGTCAGGGTTTACCATCGTTTTGAACTCGTTAGAAAGCGTTTTGAAATTTCTGCTGTTTTGAATTAAAACTTTTTCACTACGATTTAAGTGTGCTATGAAACCTGTGCTGTAACTTTTTTTTTTGTGGCAAATGCAGGAAGCTCGAAAGAAGTGAGAGACGTGTGGTCAAACTTTCAGCTTTGTGAAATATCCACAAAAAATTTTTGTTCTCGGCAATATTGATTGCAAATATATTGTCTGAAAAAAATTGACGTTCTTTCGTGGTAATAATTTGGCACACAATTGTTACTGCAATTACGAATTCCAAAAAATTTTATATTTAAAACATTGTAGAGTTTACTGCATCTTTTTTTACATTTATACTACTCGTTATACATATTCAGGGTAAGTTTTTGAACCTCTCAAAAAATTCTAAATTATTTAATTTAATATTTTGTGGAATTTTAATGCAAATTAGTAGCTAGGGTTTTTCGGAGGCATTAATCTTATAATATTTTATCAAAAATTATAATGGACTGGGACTGTCACATTTTAAACATTGTAGTTTTTTTTTCGATTCTAAATATGTAGTAAATTCAAACAGATTACAGTCTGTCATATTTCAAACTTTATGAAATATTCATGAAAAAAATGGCAATTAGTTGGAACGTTGATTTGAAATTTTTGTTATTAATCCCTATATATGTATGTATGTACATACATATATATAAAATCGAAAGTTTTTGTTTATTTGTTGCTCAATCACGTCTAAACGCTGGGTCCGATTATTTTCATTTTTTGAGTGAAGATACTACGTATCCCGACCTAACATATAGGCTACTTTTTATTCATGAGTTTCGAAATGGCGGACCCAAGATGGCGGCCAAAAATTGTAAATTTCAAGGGATTGCCATGAAAATTGGTATTTGGGGGTTTTTGGAAGTCCTGATTGCGAATCTACGCTCAAAATTTGGAAATTTAAAATGGCGGATCCAATATGGCGACCAAAAATTGTCGAACTTCAACGAATTCAATTTAAAATTAGTACTATGGGTACTTTGAGGCAAGAAATTTCGAATCTACTATCAAAATTTCGAAATTCACAATGGCGGACCCAATATGTGTGTTTGTTTTTTGCTTAATCACGCCTTAACGGTTGGTCTGATCATTTTCATTTCTTGAGCGAAGGCTCTACAAATTTCGGCTTAACATATAGACTACTTTTTATTCACGAGTTTTAAAATGGCAGACCCAAGATGGCGGCCAGAGATGGTAAATTTCAAGGGATTGCCGTGAAAATTGTTATTTAGGGATGTTTGGAGGTCTTGCTTGCGAATCTATGCTCGAAATTTAGAAATTCAAGAAAGCGGATCCGATATGGCGACCAAAAATTTTCGAACTTCAACGAATTTAATTGAAAATTAGTATTATGTGTATTTTGAGGCCACTAATTTCGAATCTGCTATCAAAATTTGGAAATTCAAAATAGCGGAACCAATATGACGACAACAATTTTTGGAATTCTACGAATTTAAGTCAGGTAGCGATGAAATAGTAAAAAAAAAAATAATACCTTTATTTATTTATTTAACACCTAAGAATGAAAACATATAAGTACAGAATAGATTATTAGCCCTTCTGATATAGACGGTGGTAGCAAAATGAGTTTTGGACGGTTCTATACCACATCTACAGATTTTAGTAATACTTCTAAACTTCCTAATCTGGCTTTAGTACCAACATTTCAGAAGTGTTTAACTAATTAGTATTTTTGATACACCGGGTGAAACCGGGTTACTCAGCTAGTATGCAATAAAAAGAAGTAATAGTAAATAATAATAAACGAAGCGGAAATGAATATGCAAAAAATACTTGGATTTTATAGAATAACTTAGCTACTTAAATTATATCAATGATTTGTTTTAATTCAATTATTTGTATTTTACCTACATATACATACATCCTGTGTTGGCATCTTTCGTGAAAAAATCTTCACTTCGCACTTGGAAAAGATAATTTGTAAATTATGACATATGTATCTAAATTTGTTTTTTTTAAGTAATGATGATTGTCTTTTTGATTGAGAAGGAATTTTTCACTTTACTTAATTCATCTTAAAGAAAAAGTATTTAGTTACTGAAAAACCAAACAAATTTTATATAAAAAATGTACAGTCCTCCAATGCACAGACCAACCAACCAAAATTCTGAAATAGCTGAGTCCAGTGTAAAGTACAAGACCTTGCCTGTAGTTGTGCCTGCCGGTTGTCAAAACATAACTTTGAAACTTATCTCTTTAAGAAAACCATGTTGTATCAATTAGTTACATAAGGATAAGAGAAGCAATCAAAATATCAACTGTCTGGTCATTAACGAAACTACTTTTGAATCTTATTGAAATGACTTCTTACATGAGGCTGAAACTGTCAATGTTCGATTACTAACAATATTCAGAAGAAATGAAATCGATGGAATAAAGTAAAATCAGGGTCCATTAACCGTACTAATGGTTAGAAATTTCAATGTCAATCAAGAAAAAAGTTAGAACTTCTTAAACTCTTAAAGTCGCCTTAGTTCGAAAAATATGTAAATATGCACCATTATATTAAAAAGGGATTCAGGTAGTTGCAAATGTTACTTAATGATTATATTTTTTCAACTACTACAGTTTTTCCTTAGGGTTAGTCCATACAATTCGTAAGCAAAAAGAGGGGAAAGGACAATACCCTAGCGTGATAATATGTGACAAGGAGGTGGGATAGGGACCGAACAAACGTGACGTGACGTGACACGACGTTTAAAATACCTATGGATGTATATCCATTATATTCCTATTTTACTATAGATTTTATTTTTCAGTTTGTGATATGAAGGAGAACTTTTTCGTTGGATCTGTCATTACAGTCTTGAATTTTAATAATCTAGTATCGCTTAAGTTTGCTTTATAATAATATAAACCAAGAACGGCAATACTGAGAAAAGAGATTAAAACATTGGTACAAAGAATCAATAGAGTCATTGGGGAATGATTCAAACGTCCTGACAAGCAGGGCTAGAGTTGAACCGACTTTTCAAGTCGATATTTTAATTATAAAAAATTGGGTATTGTACATTGATTTTATCCTATAAATTTTCAAGAAGCGTCCTTTTAAGAAAAAAATTAGGTTCTTTTTGAAATATTTTTGTTAAACAAATACATATATAATCTAAAATTCAGGCATGTTATTTTATATACTCGTTTACTCTACTATTTAATAATTATTTTTGCTTACAAACGATTTCGAAAAAAATCAAAATATTTGATAATAATTAATTAAAATTGAAATATTAACATGTTCCCTGCCAGAGTTTTCAAGAAAGCTTTCGTGAGAGACTTACATGTAAAAATTCATTTGATGATAGAGAGCTTCATTTGTGTACCGTTTTCGGTACACCTGGCAGGGAACGTGTTAAGTAAAAAAAAAAAAAGTTCTTACCCCATAGGTGGGCATTTTTTGTTCTTGCAGTCCTACCATTTCTATGTAATGTACATACAATGCGCATTTTCACTTTCGTATTGATCCGATAATTGACTTGTGGTAAGGAAATCAAAAGAAATTTCTAAATTAATCTATCATCCTTGGATTCTGAAAAAATTATGGTACCCCCTCTAGCCTTGTTTACCCCAATGCGCCCCCACTCTCCCCTAATAATGAAAAATGTGTTATTTTTGCCGTTTTGACGTAAAAGAAAACGCCCTAAGGGGTTAAAGGTCGCCCTATTACACTTGTAGCAATGATTGATACTCAGCTTTATTTAGATTTATGAAAATGGACATGCAAAACAGTTACAATTACGAAAGCGATATAAGTGTCTAGATATGCCGCGGAAAAACTATGAGCATACGCCGCATAATGTCACATATTTCACCGCTTCGTCCGTGTTGCCCCTCCGTCAATGCACTGGTCTTGCATGAACTTTATCGGTGCACGCCACTCGTGCGCTGTCCTTTGCGTGACTGCCTTCAGTTATGTCGTGGTGTAATTTTATCTTGAAAAATATTTCCGGGTATTCAATAACACAAACAAATACCCCTGCATATGCATAGGTATAGATGATCCAACTGCACTCGGAATTTAAATTAAACGTCTCCAGCAGCGCTTGCATGTTGGCTGCTGATTTGTAAATCACACTTGGCAAAGTCACCACCAGGAGCAGGACAACTTGAAACAAGAACACGCCTTTTAATTTTTTATCGCACACGAGCTATACGTTAACGTGGCTAATTGTTGCCTCTATCGCACTAAATGAAAACAGGAAACGCAGCTACCAGCGTTGTTGGAGCAGATTTCAGTCTGCTTTCAGGAAATAGACCACCCTTCATATGCATTTTATAAAAAAATTATTAAATTTTTTGTTTTTGTATTTTTTTTAGAAAAAGTCAGAACAAATCCGATATTCGAACTTTAAAATAGTAGACACAGGACATATTAAGTTTAGTACATATGAAATTTAAGTTTAGTACAAAATTAATAATAAAATTAACATTTTCTACATTCACCTTAAATTGTATTTTTAGGGTTTAAGGGTTTAGGGAAAAAACGAAGACCTTATACATGACAGACGTGTCCGTCATAGCGCCGATTTTGTCAAAAACGATGCGACATAGAAACTAGCGATTTGACATAGTAATACAACTTTTTAACCTGCACACATACGTTGCTCTAGTTAATTCTTTGAAATAATTTTAAAAGGATTAAAGAGGGGGAAAATTTGGATATATTTGGAATAAAAAATCGCTGACGGGCTATTACAGCTTTATTTTCAAATTTATGGAAAATATATACTAGAGCTTTTCTAAACAACGTTGTGTAACAAACTATTTCGGCTTTTTACTATTTTTATTTCCTCAATTTTTATTGGTTTTACAGTTTCTTAAAAGAATATAATGAATCATCAGTAAGTAATGCAGAATTTTTAACAAAAAGATTGAATATTTCTTATTTCACACAAAGAGCCCTCAGAATTCTCAGTGACCGGTTATAAGTCACAATCGAATCACAAGAGCGCGGCGATTATTGATTAAGCTTGTGACTTGTGATCGGTCACAACGCTCTGAATAGTAGTGAAAGACGGGGAACTTGAATAAAAAGCAACCTGGCAAAGAGTGTGCCACGTGTGCGTCATCAGATTAAAAATTTCGTCCCCGATATTAGAATCGCCATTATTAATTTTTTAATTGTTAAGTCCGATATTGATATTTTGTATAATTTAGCTGCAGAATTTGGTTGCTAAATATTTAGCCGGATTGTACGTGTTTTTAGCAACTAAAATAAGGATTGTGTCTGACAAGTAGATGGTAGTCATTTCTATTTAGCCAGAAATTTATTAGGTGACGGTTTTTTTGTCGCGCTTAATTTTTGACGGTTGTTAAAACGATTAAAGTGAGCGGTGCTGCAACATGCACAGTTAAATAAAAAATAAATAAAACCAAAGGCAACTAAGTAAGATACTCGTATAATAATTGTTCTTTATATTTCAAAATGAGGTTTAATATATTTTGTATTATTTCAATCGAAAAACCTATACGATTTAAATGTAAAATTGAGCTTATTGCCAAAAGTTGCCACCTATATTTCAATAATCAACATCGTTACCTGTACAAATTTAGCCGCGAAAAATTTCTCTACTGCGGATAAATAAAGTATTTATTTACTAGGCTTAGTGCAAATTCGTAATCAGTGATCCAAATGAAACCCACGATATTAGTTCGCATCAAATACAAATATCTTCAAGCTAAATATCACCATTTTGAATTTTAAACATCTGACCTCAGATTTGTATATACTGACCCGAAAAACCCCTATGCACCAAGTTTTACTTTAATATTATTCAAAGTACTAAGTAGTAGTAGTAGTGGTGGTAAAATGACATAAAAAATTCGTTGAGGTATTTTATCCAATATTGAATTTTCACTTTTTACTTGAATTGAATTAATTTTTTCCCAAGGATAGAAATTATCCCATATGCAAGATGAGTAATTGTGCTCAAAGCGCGATAATTTCTCGCTCGTGTGAAAGCAGTCGCATTGAAAGCCTTGTGACAAATGTGAATGGCGAAAAGTGTAACTGAAATGCATTTTTCTATTACGGGCGACATTTGCGGTATAAGCGGGGAATCATTATCGAATTGTATTCTTTTCCATTCCTGTTCATAAGGTCCTCCGGGACGCCTCCACATGGTGGCGTTATGTATCCCCGAGTCCTCGTACATCATGAGCTGATGGCAGCCGTACGATTCTCAATAATATTGTTTTCTGAAGCCTTCGTCGCTTCCGGCAACTACACATCTGTGCATAACTCTTCAGCCGGCAGCCGAATCAGCAATACCCTGCAAGTCTATACCACGGCAACAATAACGAAAGCAACAAAACACCTTAAACGAACGCAACCTACAGCCTCACACACATATCTTGTATCTTCCCTCCTCCATAGGGATGAAATGAATGTCCTCGCTGCTGCAAGGGAGATCAATTTTTTATTTTTATCTATTTGGCTGGAAATATGGGCCAGAGGTTTTCAATATGAGATTCTGATAAGGAAACTTTGGAGCTTCTTTTCAAGTTAAGCTATTTTAATCATTCTATATATTGTTACAATGCGCATAAATATACGAAAACCTTTTAAACGGCTCAGTTAATGCTATGCTCCCAGCATATTTATAATACATACATACATATGGTAGATAGCTATTCTTCCCTTTGCACAAACAGATACTGTAGGAAAATTGTGCAGAATTTCATACAAGCTTTTAGATAAATACAACATTGAACCTGGGCATTATTACGATTTCCGTGGCCTTTCGTTTTCAAAACATTTCTAAAGCATTTCCATGCATTTAAAACAGAAAAACTATTTAAAGAAGTTCGATATTGTCTTGACCCGTTTCTAATACAT
Source organism: Eutolmus rufibarbis (assembly GCA_963920795.1). Taxonomy (NCBI): domain Eukaryota; kingdom Metazoa; phylum Arthropoda; class Insecta; order Diptera; family Asilidae; genus Eutolmus; species Eutolmus rufibarbis. Next base: position 818,906 of record OY987204.1, read on the forward strand.
TGGCAAAAAAAGAGAGAGTGTTTCTTAATAGGCTATAAATTTACACTAATTAAAACTTTTGCATTAATTTATAATGCTTTTTCGTGCCAGAAATCGTGTTTTTTAAGTTTTTTATAGTAATCTCGTAAACTACTGAGCCGATTTGTATAAATCTTTCATTTGTATTTGTGCACGAAAATCGGGTAACTTGATACAAGCAAATTATTATTGTGTAGCAGTTTTCCACAATGTAAAATTGAAGTTCATATTTGCACGGAATTTAAACATTTGTTTCATTAAGGAAGTTAAAAATATAGTTTTTGAATGTTTCTACCAGAAGTTAAGAGCAATTGTCTAAACCGGGCTATAACACACAACATAACGCTTTTCAAACCAATTTTCGTAGAACCGCAGACTAGCCAAAGTGTCAGTTTCCTGACAAGTAATTTTTCAATTAATTATGAATTTTCTAACCTTTCTACGGATTTGTTATTTAAATAGGTCCCAATATTTAATGAGTCCTAAAACAGTTGGAACCTGCAAACAGTTTTCAGAATAATCCAAATGTTTTCAAAAATACTGTCTTTTTCTGAAATAGTATTATTCAATTCTATGATAAGAGAAAAAATTTGCATTGTTCTCTGGAAGCACTTTTCAGAAAAATCCGAATAACTTCAATAATACTAAATTTAAAATCTATTGCAAATATTTGTAATTTAGTAAATTTGGAGGCTTAGCATTACTATTTGGTTGCTACTTACTTTTTCGTTGTAAATATTTGCAATTTAATAGTACGTATTTTAGTGGTCCGCGGACCATTAGTTTAGTGTTTTCATTGCTTTCAATCGCTTTAAACCGGTAAAAAACTATAATTTATTTCTTCAAGCTACTGTTGTAGATAAGCTATATTTTTAATGGCGATTTTAAGGGCTGCACAGTGATGTGCAGAAGTGAACCAATGACAGTACTTAAGGCTTTTTGCAAATCGCTCATTAACTGTAGCAGATATCCTATAAATAGTTATTGCAGAGGACAGAAGTATCTATAGAAATGTCCACATACATTTTGACGTCCGATTGCCCATTTATGAGTTATTTATGAAATAAAAATGTCAAATTTCACTAAAAATATCGAAGTTACGGGAAAAAAATGATTATAAACAATATTGTGCAGAATTTAATTATCTACAAATTAGGCGAGGACACTTGTCTACGTCAGATTAATAGTAAGCAATTTTTTGCAGAAATAAATCAATAATTTTAGAGTTATAATTATTTTTCAATATTTTTTTCCAAAATACATTAGGTTTTATAAAATAACACCGAGATCGCATATAACAATTTTTCGAGATAATCACAGGCTGTTATTTTATATTCAAAGAAAGTAGCATTAAATTTTCTGGATAATATGTGACCCTACTGCATTTTGAAATATTTAGTAGGTAAGTTCACTATCTCCACATAATTTTTCAATTATGAGTATAATGTGCTCTTGAAAAGTTTCGCAGTCTTCTGGATTAGCGATAGTTCTGAAAACTTTCAAATCAAAAGCATACAACAGACAATGGGAATTAAAAAGAAGAGGTAAGTTATTAATATAAGAACGAAAAAATCAAAGGGCCTATAATTGTCTCTTGAGGACAGAAAGAAGTGGATTCATACATTATACTGTTAAATATGAGGAAAACAATTATATGATATTAGCATTCAAATTGAATTGACACAATTTTTATATTTATATATGATATAACCCTTCTATGAATTAAGCGTAAATCATCCTAAAAATGCAGCTTCAGCAGTTATGCATCTGATTTGTGAACAAAGTAGCCAGATGTAATATAAAACAGGAAAATCCTAAAAAACTTCTTAACTGGTCTCCCAGGTTATTTTGTGAAAGATGAAAACATAGCCACATAAAGCGGCGTAATGCCATAAGAGATCGTTGTGAGGCCCACATTAAAGCGCTCATCATGATGACGCCTTTGTTAATTGGATTCCGCGTTGCTTATGGAAATTTTTGCCATGCACACACTTATTAGAAGTGAGTTCTCCTGCTTAAAGAAAAGCCGCTTTTCATTTTTCTTTCAAGTACATTTAACAACTGTTGGCGTGGCTTTGGGATCTCGCACCCCAATACTCATGATAAAGTACTTCGGGCTCCATTGTCTAGGAGTCAACTTGGAGCAGTATTCCCTTAATGATGCGCCCCTTCACATTGAGATTTGACATTTCTGGAGAGCAAACAGGGTTAAAAATGCTTCCATAATTTATGACAAACATTTGTTATGTTAACACTTGGCACTTTATTATCAGTTCTTTGTAACTGCCAGCTAAGCGGACAAGTGACATTAAATTGACCTGCTGCAAGAGGAAATTCAATCGATATTTGCTCCTTTTCGCTATAAGTTATGCCAAGCCATGGAATTCAAGATCTACCTATAATGCAGCTTTAATTTCAAAAAAATTGATTTTGACTTTCATAAAAATCTTTGTTGAATTCTGCGGAAAGACAAATGATTATGACATCCTAGCTTTATTAGTCCAAAAGTCTGCTTTGTCGTTTGGTTTCTATTTTATAGGAAAATTGTCTTCAATACATACATATGTATGTCCAAACAAGAAATGAAAATAGTCTGCAAGGCCAAGTAGCGTACAAAACAATTTATTGAAAAATGCCAAAAAAATAAGTAGCTAAATTTACTTTCTACTACTCGAAATTTTGACCATTTTTTCTTCATATTTAATTAACTCTACAACAAAGAGTCTGCTAAGATTTGACTATTTTGTAACCAAATTGAGAAGATAATTTTTGCAAAAATGCATCAATCGTCTAACTTTTTCTTTAATGAGGTGTCAAGTTGTTATATGCTTAAAAATCGAAACTAATTAAGTAATCATACCCTAAATTTAAATTTTTTATTCATGAAAACTTGACAGTTTTCGACTTTCAACAAATTTCTAGGAATTGCAGGGATTTTTTATTCGCGTTTATATCTTCTATTTGCTAGTAATTTTATGCGAAAATTGTAATAAAAGGTTTTAAAAGTAAGGTATTATGGCAATGAATGGAGCATTATTTTATATTCAACCAAAATAATAACTTTTGTTTTCTTTCTTCAGAATCCGAAAATGACTTAATATTGTTGCTTCGCTAGTGTTATTTAATTTTACTTAATCCTAGCTTTTCTCTGAAAAACTCCATTAATGGTAGGTAGTGCAATTTGCTCCGCGTTAAAGTCACCATCCAAGATCATAGAAATTTTGTCTACATAAGTGGTACTCACCCAAGAATTAAGAATCATCAACTGCATATGATAGCAAAGGTATAGTTTCTTCTACATTATTATTTGTTAATATCTCCTTATTTCAGTTCCAACGATAGGAGTGTGATGGCACTGGTACTCCAGCGGTTCTAACTCCTGGGCGTTTCAATTGAGCAATACAATTAAAAATTTGGGTCCTTGACATCTTCATTTTCAATCCAAATTTCTAAAAGTAATGAACAAAATCAGTAAAATTTCTGGAATGGGCTTCTCAATTTTAAAATGTCATGGATAACACAGGTCAACACCAAATAGAGATAAATTGCATTTAATATTCCTAGATTAGGACTCAAGCTTTCATTTAATCCACGCTACAACCTTTATTTTTTAATGATTTTTCAAAAATACCATCTACAAAATCTGTATTATTACTACCAACACCTACAAAAGCAGCCTGTAAGGAGGCTAAAAGTATCTTTTCATTATTTTGATACATAAAAAATAAAAAAAGAATAAAGAATGAAATAAACTCAGGCAAACAATTTTTTGTAGTCCTTTCTATTTACTTGCTCTTAAGCGAAAATACTGGTACATACTTTCGTAATATAAATTATTTAAAAAGCAACAATTTAACGAAAAAAATGTGTTATAATGAATTCAAAATGTTAATTCCTTTTTTGATTAGTAAAAATCTGTTAAAATAAATGTTTTTCTTGAAAATACTTGAAGGGCATAGTTTCTGAATTAAAATGTTCGAGGCGTACGCTCTTTTATAAAATCGAAACTCTTAAACACTGAATTACATTTTATTATAACAAATTTCAACCGCATGCTAATGAAAGCAATAAAAGCAAATTAAAACCAATTTCGAACGCATTTTCGCTTCAGTAAAGTTTCGGGTTAAATACAACCGCCGTTAATTTTAAACGTCGTCCCTCTTCTCCTTCATTAACTTTACCCTTGAGCGCAATATCCAAAGGGAAATTTTCCTGTCTTTCCCGGTTCCGGAACATCTTCTGTGGTTGAGCTCGTCGCCTTTCATTGTAAATTAGCCCTCGATTAGTACTCGTGCTAAGTGGATTAAAACATTTTGTAATGTCTCGATCTATACCCAGCGGTTCTGCGACTGTCCTTAAAATAGTTTCCCCCTTTCTTTTTCATCAAATGAATATAAAGCTATCGAATTAAAATGTTACATCTATACTACGATTCGATTCGTATGTATGTAAAATGCTATTCAATACAATTGTAGCACTGATTAAAATTGTTATTTACCTTTGTGATAATACAATACAAAAAGCTGCGTAATATAATGCAGACGATAAAGTATACTAATTATCATAGAGTTCAAATGAATAATATTGTATTCTATTATAAAAAGCCTTGAGGTTAAAACTTTAAAAATATGATGATTTACTTTCAAACTGTTTGAAATTCTGCAGAGAAGAGATATTGATTTAAGAAAACCTGCTGCTTTAATTTTGAAGCGAAATTCTAATTACTTAAAGACTGTGGTTGAAGTTTTAATAAAATTAACAAGCGATTTATGCGTGCTTGAGGGGACATTTTTATAGGGAAATAAAAACTTTTTTTTAAATAGAAGGTTCGCTTAATACAATGAGACATTATTATTTTATTTTACTTGGAGCAAGTATTTATTATATACGATAGGAATATTTCATATTTGTAAGCACAATTTGTATTGAATAAACAATCAGAATATTTTTATTTCATGACATTACTCTTGATAACCTAATAGCTGATATTGTTTTTAAATTATTAGTGTATTATATATATATTAATTATAGATTGTCTTTGCAAATCATCCCCTTAGTTAAAGCTTTAAGGCCTCTTTGCATATTCGTGGCATAAATTTATGACTTATTTAACTTGAAGTTAAGTGTAAAGTTGCACCTCAAAATATTCTAATTAAGCACGAACAGCAAAAGTGTGAAACATACTAAAGTTAAATCCTTGAATGAAAGTGTGCATCTTATTTGTTACTTAAATATAGCTACCATGTATGAGTCGCTGCAGTTGCTTGATTCAGTTTTGTTTTCTTTAACCAAGAAAAGAAAATTCATAGTCAAACCACTCAACCAACTATTATACATATGTTACCCGAGGACTTCAAAAATGGATTCAGTAAAAGATAGAGGAAATTGCAATATTTTAAACTTAAATAATTTCAAAAACTTTGTTGGAAGAGAAACGAGCAACAGACCTAATTTTTCAACCCACTTAAAAAACTCTCTGTTAAAGCTGGTAATGCTGGACTGCAACTTTAAATATTAGGTTTTGTAATTGAACTCTTGCCCTTGTTTTAGACAGACGATTTTTTTGCCTCTTCTTAGAATAAAGTCCTTCTTGTTAACTAAAACATTAAATTTATCCAACACTTTCTTTCCTTTGTGGCCAAAGATAATTTATAATTGATAATAAACAAATAGATGCGGTGCCAGTGACTTGGTGAGAAAAAGAAAGAACTTTGCGAAAGAGTAGCCAGAATTTTTAATACCCAACGTTCGATCTTTGGAATTTTGGAACTTAATTTCAACTTAGAAACTTTGTTATAAAAATTCGAGAATTTTTCGTTTAGCAGATTCAATGCTATCAATAACAACTTAGGGAACAACAATAGGGAAAATATTGCATTTATATACATATATACAATATATAACTTATAAATTACTCCCTCTTTTAACATGCAATTCTTACGATTAACAAAGTGCAATTTACAATTCAGAATAATTACAAACATAACAAGCTCGTCTTAGAGTAAAATTTGAGAGATAGTAATCTACGGTCTATACACAAAGCATAATTTTTGCAATTATAAATGCCCACAAATAGAATATATTTAGAACTCTTTGATCATTTGAACCTCAGCTGCAAATATTTCCCATATGAAAGTGTAATTTACAATCGATGGCGTGAGTTAAGATTTCACAATCTTTAAATGTGTGATATTGTCATTATATAATCATCTAAAGATAAATCGTATTGGAATTGCAATATTAAAACTCTTTTATAGAAAAATATTTTCCTTTATCCAGTTTACGACTAAAGATAAAATTGTTATTACATATACATATTTGCATTTATACTTTGCAGTAATTATTATGAAGCAATAATATACATAATTATTATTTTTAAAAGTTTGAGCTTCAAGTTTAGAAACACCCTCCTCTAATCTAAACGTACTTTTATTATTAATAATTTTAATTTATCAATATAGAAAATACATTTGCTTGTAACAGCTGTCATTTTTCTAAATTATAAATAAAATTATGTTAATTAAACTGTTTGTAACATGTATATTACATGAGATTAAAATGAAATCTCTTTTTTTAGTTACAAAATTGTTTTCTTTTAATTGGTTCGCGCCCGCACATAAAAATGTAAATTAAGTAGGTACTCATTCCCATGAGAGATCATGTAATTGTTCCATTTAACAACATTTAGCTTGAACCATAAAACACATAATATACATTAATGTTATGCAAAAGGATGAATACACTACCACTACAAAATGATCAAATGGGAAAACTTCTAACAGCTTAAAATGTAGGGACATGTTGGTGAAGGGAAAGGACTTTTTTTTTTAAATTGAATTAAAGCTTGGCCGTATCTACCCTTACTTACTCTAATTTCCGTCTTTAAATGGTAAATGGTGCGATTAATTGCTACAAATTAAAATACCCCCTAAAAGTAAGAGTCCTAATGTACATACAAATTAGATTTCGGATTGTTTGCCGGACTTTCGAAGAAAAAGTTGAAAAAAATGGGAGGAAAAGAAATAATAATTACTTGATTTTCAATTCAGCCAGAAAAGCGAAAAAGTTTTCTTTTTCGTAAAATAGCTTAATTTGTAATAGCGTCAATTAGAATGCAAAACGCTTAATTTAGAGTTTTCTTTTGTTTATGATAAGATCGTAATTAAACTGAGTTTGTTACAATTTATAATAAGCACCAGAAAGGTGTCCTATTGTATCCTATAAGAATGATGCTGAGTACGCATATGCACTTGTATTCTTGTATATCTAATTCTATATTCCACCGGCTAATTAGGAAATTCAAATTTTAATCACAATGATTTTTTGAGATAGACGAATAAAAAAGGTCTAATACTAATAGTCGAAGTTATTTTTATGGACATTTTCATAATTATTGTGCCTATTACTTCAAAAGAAAGTAAATATTACGCGGTTCGATTTTACAGATGAAAGTGAGGTCTCCCGTTTTTAAAATCCGACACTACACAGTAACAACCAAACCAGAATATTCAGAAAGAACACTTTTTCAATTCCTCAATACCAGGGTTTAAACATGACTGATCATAGATGTGTTATTACGGGTATTTTACAAACATGAATCTTATAGTAATACTTTTTTTTCTTCCTTCATAACTAAATTACATTTACATTACCTTTAATTTTGGCATACTATTATATATGTTTTTAAATAAACTTGATTCTAAATACCGCATTTCGCGGTTTTCATTGCCAATTAGGAATTTGATGTACGACTTAAAAAATGTTTTATGCTTAGTGTACTTAGTGTACTTCATTATAATAATAAAAAATGTCTACCTCCAAATCGGACTGTGTTATATAGAAATTTTGATAAATTAAATATATTATAGAACTACTGGTTTTTAAAATATCCTACTCGAAACATAAGTGCTACTTTAATCCTCGAACTCCTCACTTATGTAAAGGTAAATTTCAATAATGTAGCTCCTACTTTGCAGAATTTTCGGTTGAAAATGGCCGAAAAATTAAGATTTGAAGTAAGAGTAATCATTGCGTTTATCTTGCAATTTTTAATAGGAATATATAAAATCATTTATTCAAAAGTACTACACGTACTAAACAAATACAAATTATACGTACAAAACGTAGCAACAAGCAAGAGTTCAAGTCGGGAAGAGTTTGAGGCTCATAGTAGGAATTATAGGACACTAAGTATAAATAAACTTAAATTATGTTTAGCACAATGAAAATTCATTAAAATAGGTCTGTGACAAAATCAAGACATTCTTTAGTTTCAGGAAAGGCCTCAGCTTCTTAACTATTTGTGAAATCTGATCTAGAACAAAGTAAACGCATGAATTACAGAAAATACTGCCGGATCCGTTGATGCAAATAAATAACTAAAGGATGTTTCGTGTATTTTCGAACTCGTTTCGAAAATTTAATCGTGATGCAAGTCATAGAATTCACAATCAATGAGTATCCTGGTGTATTTGGTTACGTTAGATGAAAACAATGGTCTTTGGTAATTGTTCATATACAAGACTAGTGAATGCATTGGCATTGAGTGTGGATTTAGTCAGGGATACGATCTCTGATAAATCCAATAGGGACCACATCCCGATTCAAAATCGAATGATGGCAACAATGCATTCCTTTAATTTGTTTTGCATTTCGATTAAATAGCACACTCTTATAGCACTCGGTCAATAGCTTCCAAGCGCTCTTCTAATTACTTTATATGACTTTAAATCCTGCAGTTAAAGTAATTTTAAACATAATATGTTAAAAAAATATTAATTAATTCTCAAACCACCCTCGATGATTTGTCCTCATGTATCAAGGTTTTAAATAGATCATAGAACGTGAACAATCGACGATAATCCCCATTGAATTTTTCCAATGAAAATGTTGGCAATTTTATGGAATTATCGCGAGTTTGTCCACGGCTTATAGCGTTTTTGCCTCGAAGCTTTCAAATATTGTTTTATTTCGAAATAAAGTTTTTTGTGGAATTGCTGTTCAATGTGCCAGGGGGAGATAAGTATTTGTGAAAAACTCTTTCAGTTCTAAGTATTTTTTTAAATATCTGAAATAAGTTTTAGGGGTCACTGAACAATAATTTTTAAAATCTGGTACATGACTGGTACCAAAAGTGGCCACCATAAAATAGCAGTTTCTGACGGTAGACAGGCATCAGGCACGTTCCATAAGCGATTTTCTCACTTAAATGGGGCAGAAACGTTCCGAAGTAGTAAACGACACTATCCTGGAACTTTAAGGGCAATTTCTCAATTTTTGAGCGGAAACACGAAAATTTTGAAGAATTATTTTTCTCAGGAATTTTATTAGTTAGAGGTACAATTTTTTTAGGATTCAACAAGGATAAAAATTGAACAAGTACATATTAGGCCAAAATTCTACTAAGACCCCTGACTAATATATTAACGAATAAAATACAACAAGATTGAAGTCAAAAGTTTAACTATTTTTCAAGGTATTTGCGTCAAAAAGATAAATCCAAAAATTTGTTCGGATCAAGATTTGAAATTTGAATAAGTATAAACCTTGGCAATTTGATGCGAATAAAAGTTGAGATATTCTTTACACCTATATGTAAATTCTTTATGTGTGTGCGATAAAATCGAATATGCCAAATATTGGAATGCAACACTGAAGATATTAAAATATGAATTTGCTTCAATATTCAACAGCATTAATTTAAATATGTTTCTCATACAAACAAATGAACAAATGCAGTTTTATACTGTTCGGAAGTGAACTAAAAAAGTAACTATAATGGTAGAATTTTTATTGTACATGGCACTTATTTGAACTTTTCCATGGTTTATTAAAAACACTTCTTAACAGGTATGCAAAAGCTTTTATTCTTAATTTACAGAGTGATAGAGCGAAACGCATCGCCGTCTGTAAATTAAGAATAAAGGCTTTTGTATACTTGTTAGCAATTGTTTTCAAGTATAATACCAACAAATTTATAATCAATAATATATATACGGATTTCAAAATGGCGGACCCAAGAAGGCGGCCAAAAATTGTAAATTTCAAGGGATTGCCATGAAAATTGGTATTTGGGGGTTTTTGGATGTCCTGATTGCGAATCTACGCTCCAAATTTGGAAATTCAAAATGGCGGATCCATTAGGGCGTATAAAAATTTTCGAACTTGAAAGAATTCAATTCAAAATTAGTACTACGGGTATTTTGAGGCCACTAATTTTGAATCTACTATCAAAATTTGAAAATTCAAAATGGCGGACCCAATATATATTGCTCAATCGCGCCTAAACGCTGGGTCCGATTGTTTAGCATTTTTTGAGTGAAGACACTACATATCCTGACTTAACATATAGGCTAATTTTTATTCACGGCTTTCAAAATGGCGGACTCAAGATGGCGGCCAAAGATTGTAAATTTCAAGGGATTGCCATGAAAATTGGTATCTGGGGGTTTTTGGAGGTCCTGATTGCGAATCTGTGCTCGAAATTTAGAAATTCAAGAAGTCGGATCCAAAATGGCGACCAAAAATTTTCGAACTTCAACGAATTTAATTGAAAATTAGTATTATGGGTATTTTGAGGCCACTAATTTCGAATCTGCTATCAAAATTTGGAAATTCAAAATATCGGAACCATAATGACTACAACAATTTTTGGAATTCTACGGATTTAAGTCAGGTAACGATGAAATAGTAAAAAAAAAAATAACACCTTTATTTATTTATTTAACACCTAAGAATGAAAACATATAAGTACAGAATAGATTATTAGCCCTTTTGATATAGACAGTGGTAGCAAAATGAGTTTTGGACGGTTCTATACCACATTTACAGATTTTAGTAATACTTCTAAACTTCCTAATTTGGCTGTAGTATCAACATTTCAGAGGTATTTAACAAATTAGTATTTTTGATACACCGGGTGAAACCGGGTTACTCAGCTAGTTGGCTTATATAAATAAAACATAATGATAAGGAGGTGGTAAGCCATCTTTACTTGAGGCGGAAATTTACAAATACGGGCTTCGTGAAACCGCCATAAGGATAATTATGGGACTAAAAGATAAAAAGTTCTAAGTTGGCAAATCTTTAAATTTAATGCCTCGACTAAGCTGGCGGCTCAGACAAATCCTGAATAAGAAATTTTTGCACAATCATTTTATTACATCTATGGTTTATGATAACAATTTCAATAAATATAAGTCTAACCACAACATAAAATGGGATTGGTGATGGAAAATTGTTGGATTTTTTTTATTTGTTTTTTAACATAGGTTTATCTATGTACATATATAAAAGCGATATTCAAGACAATCCCCACAGTTTCAGCTGTTTCAGCATTTCTATGGGTGGGCAAACGAACCGTGGCCGTGAAACTGCAGAGGGGAACAGTATTTTATCTAAGGTGTAATATATCCTGATGACGTGCACTTCCGGCTGATTTTCCTTCGGGTTGAAGTTGCTGATATTTTGCATTTTGTCGTATCTGCAGAGCATGAACGGTTTTGATTGAAAGGAGGAACTGAGCTTAAGCTTTTTTATGAACTGCACATGGAACACGGCACAATGTCCCCGTTAGAAGGTCTTCGACTACAATACCGATCTATATATTTATATTCATATATGTACGGTATAGGTACTATGCAGAGCCGCAAACTTTAAGGCCATGCCCGTATCTAGCTGCAAGTTTGTTAGTGTGCTGCTTCCCTATGAAACATTTAACAGCGGATACTTCGCTCTGTACCAAACCCAACTTCTATAGAGATTTCGACGGACGTACAAAGTATACAAGTTTATCGGCTATATATGTATAGAAAACGCACAGCATGGAGGCAATTCTCTTTTGGTATCATCGTTCTAAAAGTAAAATGCCTGCCTCAGTCTGTCGTTTGACGTTCACAGTACAGCACAACAGTTACATATTGAGAGCTTTTGTGCTTTTCGTTGACAATTTCGCGCCTAAGGGTTTTATGTCGACCGTCTCGTGGCGAGAATATTTGTGCTTTCTTCGACTATTGCCGCCGTTATGAACTTGCCGAGATTCGAGGGGTCTGGCGCGTAACATGGTTCGGCGATTCTCACGTGTCTCTCCACTAAATATACCACGATAAATGTGCAGGTAGTGTTCCCATGGTGCATACACTTTACACAGATATTCTGCAGTGACGGCAACCGGCTGTGGCATCAACAACCGGCCGCGAAATTAAAACCTGCCTCGCCGATAGCAGCCGAGTTTGATGTTCTCTCTTTGGTGCAGCGGGTGTTGTGATGTGAAAGTTAATCTGCAGTCGTTGAAGCCGCACTGTCTCCTACTTTTGGATTCTTTTTGGGTCTCCTCATTTCCGCCAACAGAATCGCAGCATCGCGAACATTACGCAACTAGGAGCAATTCCCGGCAATGAATTTTTAGCCGTTTTTTCGACGGAATAAAAAGAGGAAAAAGAGTCCCTTTTTATCTCGTGGCAAGCGGAATTTCATTGATTGCGCATGACAAACGCAACTGAATGCTATCAAAGAACATAAACCCGTTGAACTGTCTTTGGTTCGGAATTTGTCTAGAAGCACGTTTTGCGTTATATTGCATTGATACTTGTCTGGTTTCTATTATCTTGTTCTTTTAACGTTTCCCTTGATTCAAAACTTGATTAGAGGGCGCGCTAGTCGTTCCCATCTTTCCTATTTTACCCCTTCTGAACTAAGCCGACATACAACCACTTAAGTTGAATGTTCTCTAGTCCCTCTAATTATAGTTTGATGATAAAGAGCATCATTTCAAACAATCCCCCCGGAATGCCTTTTCCAAAGACATGAAATCATCGCTCTGGAACGTTGAAAAGCACATTGGCGATTTATTTTTTTGTTAATTATCTTATGAGCAAAGATTTCGCTGATTTCATTAATTCGATATTATGATCGGTCGTTTAACAGAAAACAAACAAATCCAAATCCAAATTCAAATTAATTTCGCTTACTTACTATACGTTCTCAACTATTCTCGTGGATGTTGTAGCATAACACAAATAAATGGGAATATAAATTTCGACACTTTAACTTAAACTTTTTGCGGTATAAGCTTCATTTTGTGTTATAAAGCAAATTCAAAAGGATTTGTTGGCCGACAAGAGGAGTCACATGTTTTATTTAGCAACGAAATATCCCCTTACAAATCTCGCATTTTTATGACTTCACTATTCACGTAAATTGTGCAAGCCTTGGTTATTATGTTCATGTTTTCAAGAATAAATATGGACAGAATGAAATGATATGTCCTTATATAGGCTTCCAATATGAATGCACCCAGAGGTTATGCCGGCCGGCTAAATTTCAGAGTCAATGTATCTGCAAGCTTTTGCTGGAATTTATAGGATTGAGTGTTTTACATGTTTTCCATTAAAAACAAAGTGGAACGTTAATTTTATTATTAAGTTTATCTATTCTGTTCTCATTACCTTAAGGACAGGCCTAGCCTAAATCAATTATTTTCCAATTCAAATAATTTAAAGTTTGAATGAAAGTTTATATTCTTCACGAGTATGTTATTTTATGTGTATGTGAAGTATACTATATTCCAAGTTGAGTAAACTTTTTTTTCATCATATAATTGATTGATTCGTTAGAATTTCAAGGAAACATCTTCATGGACTATTTGTAGAAGGGACTATAGTACTATCATACATTTATTAATTTATTTGGTAGTTATATTCATTCAAAGTATGGATTATCTAAATTATTGGGAGTTTGCAAAAGCAATGTTCAAAATTAAACGAACTGACAAAATAAAGCTTTGAAATTGAAAAATTTATTTGTTTATCTGCAGATATTTAACTAAGACCACTTTTATATAATTAATCAGAGGTACGAATATAAGTATACATATTTCTTTTCAACCACATTACAAAATAATAAAATTGATTAAATCACAAATAAAAGGCTGGAAAGTTATTACAACTTTTTTGAGTTAGAAAAGCACAAGGGAAAGCCAACTTTCTTGGCTTCATTTTTCAATTTTCCGTTTTTCCTTACATGCCTTACCGTGGTGCCGCCCCCACCTCCTCACCCAAACCCTCTATACCATTCGCCGCCGCCGTCATCGTCGTCGTATGTCATCTTTTCTAACGACAAAATGAATTTTCTCCTTGGCAATTCTTACCTTTTGATTTATTCTAAGGGTGGGTGGCATTTTCTTCTGCTACCTTACCTACATATATGTAGTCCTTCACCTTCTTCGACGATATGTAAAATTGCCAATGAAATTGTATTGGGGAAGTATAGGGGGGGTATATGTGGCATGGGTGCACGTCACCGGAGTCTTTTCCCATTTGTTTTTTATTATATGCACACATTCCTTAGTCTTTCTGCCTTATATCAGTCTGGTTTCCGTCAAGCTCCTTTTCACCAAATACGACGAGGTATCGATTGAACATTAATATGGGTTTTTGCACTCAGGACTTCTTATCTCCTGCCCGATTTAGGTGCTGCAGAAGTGTTACGATAACGTGTCGGAACAGTGCTGATATATGTGACTTTGAAATATGTGAAAATTAAATCGATGTAATTTAAAAGGCTATCCGAAATTCAACAATGAAATGCTTTCATTCCAATTAGTTTTTAACAAACGAATGTGGTTTTAACGTGAAAGGTGATTATAAGCAGAGTTGGCTAAATGCTGCTATGTTATTAACTATTTTAGTAAAGGTATTGAGTTTGGCTGACAAGGAAGTGGCATTCGAATAATTATGATCAAAATGCGAAAAATCACCGGCTTAAGGTAAATATACTTATTTTTATAGTAAAATTTAAAAAAAAAAATATGTGTGTGTTACCTGAGACCCTGATAGTATAATACAATGTGTCCCATACTAGGTACTAAAGCTGCATCAAGCAATGGATTACAAATAAAATCAAGTGTTTATCGCAGGAAACTGTTAATGTTGATAAACTTAAATGAAGCTTTTAAATTACTCACGCCAAAGTTCGCGATATCTCCAACATTCACTCTGCCAATTCACATATTCCATATTGTGAGTCCGCGCTTTTTGTGATAAACATCTACGAGCAAAACCCTAAAATAATATTTGCGTCATTCTATTATTTATCATTCAATTTTTCACTCGTAAATTCACAGGCTTATAATGTTTTACATAAATTGTTATTTGAAAATTATCAATATTGAAAGTTCAACAAAAGTTTTCGTTCTAACGATAGAGACGATATGTACGGTTTTTAGTTTTTGTGAAGAAACTTAATATTTTCGCCAATTTAATTATATATTATCGCTAAGCACAAATACAATTTAAATTTAAAAATTTATACAACGTTTATTTCCGAGTCGAAATATAAGTCCTGATTCCATACTGGATAAGAACTATGAAAACAGAACTTATTAAAGTATATTTCAATCCGCAATAAGCAACTGGAGGGTAGTGAATCAAGTTGAGAATAAGTATGTACTGATTCCAACCTGACATAGTTATTTAATTTACTTAATTGAGAATTCCGATTGTTACACAGCACCACTACGACTTTTCAGATGTAAAATTAATCATACAACTTCAATGTTTATAGGTAGACTTAGTCGAAAAATTGTGCTCTTAGATAATATAATACAGTGCAACCTCAATATAACGTACCTCAATATAACGATTTCCTCGATTTAACAAATTCTTCGTAATCCCCTTGAATTGTCCATAAGAGTCAATGTAAAATATACCTTTACATTGCGAACATTTTTTGCGAACAACCTCTTTATAACGAATTTTCAACTATCAAAAAAAGTGTAAATACCTCTAATTACTGCATTTAATTTTGATTATTAATCTAAGGGAAAAATGTTGTTACCTACCTAATTGCTTTTAAATAGAAAATACATACAGTAATTTGATAAAAATGTGTTATCATTTATTAGTATAGAATTTGTTCGCTATAACAAGATGGGTACGTAATGTTGAGGTGAATAAAACTATTTTTTTACCTCTTTATAAACAATTTTAGACCAACCTAACCTCAATATAACAAACCTCAGTTTAACGAATTACTTGATATAACGAATATTTACTTGTTCCCTTCCGATTTGTTATATCGAGGTTGCACTGTATTTATGATTGAGAAAAAATTGTTTTCTTGTACTCAAAAACCCGATTCAATTTTATGAGTAAGACTAAAACTAACACTCTATCTATGGAATTATTTTAAACTATAACTACGCTACACTAATTTACGCATATTGGCAACTGAGTTGCCTGATAAGGTATTGTCAGACTATGAGCATTTTTCAAAGAATTTAGCTACTATGGATTTCAATTTATCACTTATGAATTCAAAGTTAATCTTTCTATGGAATTCTGCGGTGGAAAAATGCCAGGGCAAATTCATAATCAGTTCAAGGATTTTGTTTTGGGATATTTGTAATTTGTTTATTGGAACCAAATAGCACCTATAGACCAGGAGAGCTCGAAATACTACTTTATATATAATGAGCTTATTTGCTAGGCTTAATGTTGATGAATGGGTACATAATTTTAATTAGAAGGCTTGTTTTGTTAAGAGCTTATGTTATGTTCTTGGAAAATGTGAGGGTTTTATCTAAGGTGATCTCTAGATACCTGACTTATTCGGTCCAAAGGACGTCGCAGCCGTTAAGTTTAAGATTATAGTTAGACAAAAATCCCACATTCCGTTTTCGCATAAAGTTCATGGCTTCAGATTTGTTGGGGCTAATTCTTATTTTTCATTTATATATGTTGATCCAAGATATAACTTAATATACATAACCTATCCATTGTACCAGACAGCTGCTGTGAAATCCTTAGTATCGACTGGGAAGTATTATAAAAATTAAGATTTTCTTTTTAATAACTTACGACTGATAGAACTATAGTTGGACGTCGTCAGGAGTTTTAACATATGCTTGTGTAATGGTAACTTGGTATAGCAATTCCAGTTTCGACCTAGTAGGTATTTTAACCTTGATTTCAGCTTGATACATACGCTTTCATTGTAGTCAAAATTTTCCAGATTCCATTCTGATTTCATGATATTACATTTTTAAAAAAAAGATTAGATCTAAAACTCACATGTAAAATACGTAACAGGGTGAGATCAGTAAGAAATTAAGTTTTGTCCTTCTGTACCAGTATGAAATCAGGGCGAGAAAGAATGAAATCAGAATGAACAGAATCGAATCAGTATTTAACAAGTATGAAATAAGACTCAACAATACAAAATCAGAATTGTCTCGCGATATAACATTTCCTAGTATCATCACGCAAATATATATGTATATAAAAAAAAAAAAAGTCCGCTGCTTTATTTCTTCTATGATTATATTATAAATATATTTACATCAAAATGTAAATCTGATTTTCCTTTTTCTGCACTAAAATTCGCAATTATTAAAAAGATCGAACTCTGCCTAACGCCACCATAAAAACTAGCCATGTGCGAATTATTTCGTAAATTCATTCCCGATGTGGATTTGATTTTGTTTTTCTAGTCAAGATATGTATATGCTAACTGAAAATTGGATTAGCTTCGTTTCAATCCCCGAACGCCCCGCTGCCGAGAATTTTAAACATCTTCTCAAAATCGAAACGATTTGCTTATTTCTAGGAACTCCAATAGGAACTTGAAAATCGATCTAATTCTCAATTAAATTGAATTAAATGACGATTAGCAGTTGCTTAATGTCCCCGGGCAACTTAAAACAACAATTTAAAATTGTGCTGTTAATTAATGTTAATGGCTGCATTTGTGGGAGATAGTAGGGCCCTTTTACATTACTATTAAATTTTCATAATATGTAGTTCAAATACGTCAATGGACAAATTGTTTAACCTTAAACTGTTCGAACTAAAGAAATGACTTTGTAGTTCCTACCAGTTGACATTTTGTAGGAATTTGTTTTATATTATATGAACGTACTATACATATGTTTTGTTTATATAGGTACGTATATGTCTCAACAAGGTTTGAAAAGTCTGCAGAGTCAACTAACTTTCAAAATCACTATATCATTTTCCAAAAATTTCGAAAAAAATAATTAGAAGTTTTTTTGGATATTACAAGAGTTTTGGTTTTACTCTCATACA
This sequence comes from Eutolmus rufibarbis, assembly GCA_963920795.1. NCBI lineage: Eukaryota > Metazoa > Arthropoda > Insecta > Diptera > Asilidae > Eutolmus > Eutolmus rufibarbis. The sequence goes on from OY987204.1 coordinate 837,007, forward strand.
TACTATCATTTCATATAGACTTCTTACTTTACTTTAAAAAGATGCGTTATATAATCTTTATTATTTCTCACAACAATTGATGATCAAATATACATACAATAGAAAACCCTATACTTCTTGCACAGGCAACTGAAAAAATTGCTCTTTTAAACTCAAGTAATGCGGTATTAAATTTCTTAAAAATAATATAATATTAATATATGTTGTAACTACACTGTAAGATTTTTGCATACATATAATACAAAAGTTGTATGAATTGAATATATTTTCTTTTGAGAACGCCTAACAATTTAAATTGATTTCGTTTATCTAAATTTAAAAATAGATTTACGTCGTCCAATTATTCGTTAATTGTTTCTTCAGTGGCCATCATTTTCACGGATCATGAACTGCAGCTATTAAACGCTTCACTTCAGAAGAGACAACAGAACAGCATAATAGCATAATCACAAACGCATAAAAGAAATGTCACAAATTTAATGCTTTATTTTTTTTTAAATTAAAACAATTTTGTAGCATGTACGATTGGTGCTGCCAATCCAAACATTTCTGCGTTATTTTAATACAATTATTTCGTAAATATTACCAATTTTTGTACTTAACAAGAAATGCTTTTTAAAACTAGGTAATCCTCACAATTTTCCTAGTCGAATCAATAGGCCGAAAAAAGAGGGTCCATAATGCATTCAAGCCTAAAAGTCATATTTCTTTTTTAAGCGTAGAGAGTACCCCTGATTATTTTTTGAAGTTAGCAGGAGTATTGATTGATTTTAAAATTGGAGATAATTCATAATTTCAGTCCCGCGTAAATGTGTACTTAACGATAGTATTTCTCATGAAAAATATGAAAATCTTTGAATGAAAGAACAAGTTTTGTATGAAAAAGTGGATCCAGAGTTTTTGGTTCGTGGAAGAAATAATAGGTATAAGAGAAAAATTAACTAAAAAATTTATAAATTCACAATAAAATATAAATAAGAATATATTTTAATTTTTGTTAGTATACTACACTAAATGTACAAAGATTTATTTTAACTCGTCCATTAAAGGAATTGTCAAATCAAATTTGGATTTTTAGCCTATTATTTTATCCACCACTGTAGGTGCATTCAACAAATATAATGATTATGATCCAAAATGTATAAATTATTATAATTCTTCGATATTTCGATAACTTTTACGAAGTAATTCTTATTTTCGATCGCTCAATAACGATTATCAAGTAATTTTTATTTTTCGATTGGTTGATGACGATCAAGTAATAATTAATTATTATAAGCAATATTAAGAAACGATTTTTAGCCTCTTTTAACCTCTTTTAAGAGGACGCTATCATTCCAAATCGTACCTATGTTGTTCTTTTTACTTTTCCACTCCTTAAAGGAAGGAATGAATAACGAAATGAGTTTTATTTTCAACAATCAAAAAATAATAATAAGTTCTTAATCATTATCGAGCGATCGAAAAGTATAAATTACATCATAATCATTATTATCCAATTTATAATTTTTATTAAGGCGAAAATTGAAACCATTTATAAAAAGTATTGTTGAATATAAGTAAGGCTACAAATGACATAATTCATTTTAGGTAAGTACATACAATAGTGATGATTTTTTTGTTTTAAATCTTAGAAATAATTATTATTTTCGGTCCCTGGTTAAATTCTTAATTATTTACCAGTTTTCCCGTTCCCGGTCATATTTGTCAAGTAATATATAGCCCAGGAACGTCTCATCACTAGCATGGAAGAGTTGGCGCTGTAGTTTTTTCGTTTAATATGTATCAATGAATTTCATAGAAACCTTTCTTAGCTTCATAGCAAAAGTGTGCTAAATTCGTGACCAACACTGAGAAATTCGAGCGATCTCGAAGTTGTATTTCAAAGAAGGATGCAAGCCACCTATAATGATGTTAAACAACGCATTGGAAGAATTCTCATATTTTAAAATCAGCTTTCCTTTAATACATATAATAAATCTGAAAAGTGCAACAAAAAAAAAAACTTTTTCACAAAATAAAGAAGATATGTAGGTAGGTATTCGCTATGAAGGAATACATATATAATTCGTTGTAATGTTCAATCTAAGCCGCGTGGGACGAATTTTCTTTATTGGATAAGTATGTCTTTCCAAATTAAGTTTTCTCTTCTTAAGTCTTTTAGAAAAATATAAGAACGTTACCGTTCAAAGGGAATACGAACATCAAAAACATCAAAGATTGTGGCATTAAAACCAAGCACATTAAAATCAATATTATCATTCGTCAGCAGCAAACTGAAATCAATGGTAGTATAGTAGTAGCCTTTGAGTAAGACTGTCTTAAAATAAAACCTAAAAATCATTTGTAAGAATGTACATTAATAAAACTCCTATAAAAGCTATTTGCAGACGTCTGGCGAAAAACAGAAATTTCTCGGGCAATTCTCACATGGGAAAGGCCTAAACATTCGCTTAGTCACTTGGTCCAAAATTTATCAGTGTGGCGAAGTGGTTGAAGTGCGTTAGATGCACTCCAAAATGCAGCGGGCTGGATTAAGCTTAAACAGTCTGGTCATAGAAATCGCTGTGCAGATTTATGCATGGGAGGACACTCAGAACTGCAGTGCCCGAGATTGCAAATACCCTTGCCGCCATTTAATTCCGTGTAATCTGAAACAAGTCCTCCGTGGCGGGCGGGGACGCTGCCATCTCGAAAATAGGACAGAATTCTTAGCGTTTCTTGGTTCACTGTGTCACTTGCACTTTCTAGTGACTCATGTTTTTTTGCCTTTCAGCGAATATTTCCAAGCGTGCCGAGACGTCAACTAATGAATCTGGCGTGCATCCAGCTGTGGTTGCGCTATGGGCGTGCTGCCGCTGCGTCGATTATGGAGTACAACTAAAAATAACTGCGGGCGCTCGTGCACCGAAGACGTAGACTTCCCTTGAGGCGATACTTTGTCTACGAATTAATAAAACTTGCATGCAGCGATATCGAAATCTCATTAAAATTTATTGCATATGTTGCGGAGCGGCAAAACTGCGTATTGAGAGCTCTATCATTTAAGTTACCCAATTTACTGTAGAGTCCAGTGATTGGTAGGTGGGACGCTTTTTGTCATTAGGAGTCTTAATTTTAAATTAAAAGTATGAGTACAAAGATTTGAGAATTCCGTTAAAATATCCGCTGTGGGAGAACAATGCTGTACTATCGATTAATATCAGAATTGATAGAAATTAGTTAAATTAGTTAACTAGCTTCGCTCTTTTGCATTTATTATTGATCTTGGATAGCATAAGGGTACTTTCTAAAAGATTTTCAATCTGAACCGCTCCTCCGCTAAAATCTGCACTATTCGCTGCGGTAGAAGAATACTGAATTTCGAGTACTATCAGAATTGATAGAAATTAGTTAGCTAGCTCTGGTTTTTTCCATTTATTGTTAACTATGAGGATTTTCTAAACAGATCTTAAATCTAACTGCTCCTTTAAATTTAACTTTAGTTTTTAAAGTTGATTACAACTGTGCTACAGGTTATTCTCTTATAATTTTCAGCAATTCAATAAAGACTTTAATTTCAAGACAATATCATAATTGTGAAATTGATTATATTCAAAATTCTAAATTTTGTTCAGAGTGAGTCACTAGGTTTAGGAGTATGCATAACAACAAATCTGACAAACTTTCAAAATCTTTTTGTTCATATTTAATGAAGGGTGGAACATTTTAACTTAACCGATTAAACTGTACATCAGTTGAAAAGACCTCAAGAGACTAAAAAAATTACATACAATTCGAAGATTAACTCGTAATACAAACTATTATAACTTACATTTCCTTTTCCCTTATTTTCAAGATACTATTTCTCTTCTCATCCTACCTTTAGGTGTTTACTTTGTATAAAAAAGGTTTTCAAGTGGAGAAATTGTTTACCTTATATTTTCCATCAATAAGCCAAGTAACAAATTTCAAGAACGAACAAAATGTTTTAATTGAAATGAAAGGAAAACTTTTCTGATTTGTACTCGTAAGTAGTTCCATGCAACACTTGAACTCGAATAGCCCCATAAAATCTGTCCAGATCTGAACTAATTGCTTTCCGACAAATGAAGTTTCCTGAAAACATAGTTTCACGATCATCCCAACATTTAATAGGAAAGCTTAATAAAGAGTAAAGTTTTGAAATCGCATTAAAATAAGATTTATCCTCAGAACTTACTCTGCAGTGCCTACTTGAGTGGCCCTATGAACTTGTCATGGCAGTGTCGTACCTGTTGCCAAAATTCCTCCAGAAACATTCGGTATAAGTTCTCAAATATAATTTCACTTCGTCCAAGTAAATCACGCAGTAGGATTTAGGAATGTGATAAAAAATTCCTCTCCGCTTAATCACAACATGATTGAAGCATACCGAAAAACTATTTCGATTATTACTTCGCTTGGTTTGGTCATATTGCCGGAAATAAAATTGAGCTTTGGATTATGCGAAATTCCTTAAAGATGCGTCAGTGTTACATTTCATAAATATGCATGACAAATCGGTTGCGCAAACGGATTTGCAATATAATTTATTTTTACGCGGCTCTCAAAGTGTCTTCAGGCGTTAAATGAAGTAACGCTCATCGGCTACAACAAAGGCAAAACGGAAAAAATGCATAAATTAAGTTAATATGTGCATATTGATCACCAATGTGCAATTTATCTAATAAAAATTCTACCACAAATGTATATCACCTAGAAAGCATCATGCCAACAAAAGTGCCGCATTAAAGTTTAGTAGAAGTTTTTAATGGATAAAGTAGTAAAATTGCTACTACGAATACCGCAGGGTTGAAATGAGTAATAATGGTCCTTTGGATTTGCCATTAAAACATGCTGTAGTTTAAAATGTTCTGCTAAATTGTCTTAAAAAACATTTTAATTTTAGAGTTTTTTTTTTCTTTTGGTAATTTTCCCGCAACTCTTGCAGTATTAATTATATAAAAAAATGTATTCCGAGAGCCCCGCGATAACATTTTACCCTGGAATAATATCACTATCAAAAGTTGATTTGTGAGATAAAATGATATGGCTACCCTCGAATATCACTACGAGTTTTGTCTCAGGAGATGATATGTAATTTCATAATATCTTGGTGTGTCTGACCTCATTCTGCCAAAAAGTGGTATGTCGAGTTCTCTTCTTCCCTCAAATAATGTCACCACCATTTTTGATTAAATAAAGCTTTATTATGTACTAGCACGGCTATCTGCACGAATTTAAATTAACAGAAGATAAGTCGAACATGTATGTATGTAACTCCGAACAATTTCCTGAAAGAAAATCGCGTAGAATGAAACTTTTGGAGAGTAAAAGCAACTGGATCCTCGACTCTAGTTTTTAAATTGTTATATAGGTATTATTCACCTAAAAGACTTAGAAACTGAAAGAGGTGATACTAAATTTTTTTTTCAAATAACGAAATAACTTATGTAGATATATTAAACATTTATTTCTGTAAAACCATAAAACATGTCATGTAGGTGCTTAAACCAATAGTCTAAATACCAAAATTAGTCAGACATGTTCTTTTATATGTATAAATCGTCCCTCGGAAACTATGCATTTTCCCGAGATTAAAAATATCCTATTTGCTCTCCGCCCTTTACTTTAACTCTATGCCAAATTCAGCGAAATCGGTTCAGTAGTTTCAGCGTGAGAAACAAAACAACAGTCAAACAGACACACCTTTGGATTTATAATATTAGTAGGAGGAGTATGTCAAGCAAAAGTGCGTTACAATTATTATTGAAAATATTTACTATATTGAGAAAAATTTAGTGAATATTTTCACTGAGTGTGTAGAGCAGTTGTTAGTCTTAAAGATGTTTATTATTTTTTTCATTATTGGGTGAATTAATTCAACCAGATGATAAGTAGCTTTAATTTATTCATTAAACATTGTTGCCGCGGAGTTTTAGGAATTTAAAAGTTTATTGTAAATTTAACTGGCAACCATGATATTACTTTCTTCTCAGTAAAATGAATTAAATGGGTAGTGGCTTGCGTTTTGATATACATATTACTTATTATATTAAAAATCGTGTACAAATTAAAATTATTTCCCAACAATTATTTTAATTAGTAATTCAAGAAGGATCTAAAGTTTTTCCACTTTACCTATTTAGCCCTTGACTTAAAATCCTGTTATCATGTCTAATCCACTGAAACCTTTTAAATCTTTTGAATGAAACTATATCCAAATCAGATTATAGATTATAAAGTTCAAACATTTAGTTTTCCCACTGCTACTAATACTCATTCTTTCTAATCCTTGATGCATCGTAATCTTTCGCAACACTTTTCTCTAAAATAATTTTAACATTTGAATATAAGTTACTTTCAATGTACAGAACATACCTTTATGTATTGCACATTAAAAGTATATTAATTTTATAATGTATGTATGTACATATCAAACATTTTTGAATCCAGAATCGTTACTAAAAAAAAATAAAGATTGGCATGATTTGATATAAGAAATGAAGGGCACCGAGAAAAAACGTGATAAGTGTTACATAATTAATTTCACAGGAGAGAGATATTACATTTTAAAAATCCCTAATGTCTCTTATCAGGGTTTGCCCCTATATACGTATTTTTATGATGCTGCTATCTCTGGACTTATCATGCTTTCAGCTCTTTTCGTTTGCCAGCATATTAATTTCAGTAAGTCCTAAAAAACTACGCAAAAATAAAATAAATTTGGTGCTTATCATGGTTTCTCCTGGACCATACAAGTGTAAAGATTTAATCAATTTAACCGTTCTCTACAAAAAAAAAAAAAAAAAATCGGTCGCCTTGTTTTGGTGATGATAAATAAATTTCCTATTTTTTTTCTTAAAAGGGTATTTGCTAAAGTGAGTTTAATTGTATAAATGTAGAAAATTTCAATTTAGTGGTATTTTTTAAAAGCAAGTCTTATTATGGGTCGTGGTAAAGATCTCACTAATGAAGAAATAACAAAAATTAAAGTTTTTAAAGATTTCAAGTTGTCTTTGCGGGAGATTGCAAATAAATTAAATCGATCGATGACTGCAGTCCGGAATTACAAAAATTAAGGAGAAAATTACCGACAGAACAAGAAATATGACAATAATAAAAAATTAACTGACCAACAAAAACGTCTTATACTTCGTGAAGTCCGTAAAAATAACGTAATTTCCACATAAATACAGAGGAATTTGAATCTTCCCGTATCTGCGAGACGTGTAAGATAAATTTTAAAAAGTGACAAACATTTAAAGTTTACGAAAATGTTGAAAAAACCCTTTGACACAGCATCACAAAAATGGAATCTTTAGTGACGAGAGGCGATTCAATTTGGATGGTCCTGACGGTTATTGTTGCTATTGGCATGATTTGAGAAACTCTCGGGAAATTCGAATGAGTCGAAATTTTGGTGGCGGAGGTGTAATGATTTGGGCCGCTTTTTTTGCTGCTGGTAAATCCCAAATAGCATGGCTTCCTAAAAAGTTTAATTCTGAAATGTATTTGGAGTTGTTAGAAATTAGTTTAGTCAATTTTATGAAAAGGATTTTTATTTTCAATAAGATAATGCGTCGATTCATTCTGCAAAGAAGGTAAAAGATTGGTTTAGACAAAAAATTTCAATGTTTTAGATTGGCCAGCTCGAAGCCCCAATGATCCCATTGAAAATCTTTGGGGAATACTGTCTCGAATAGTTTATTCCAATGGGAAACAATTTAACAGTATTACCGAGCTGAAGGATCAAATTTGGTAATCATGGTCGTCAATAACTTTAGAGATTTTAGAAAAGCTCACAATGTACATGGCAAATCGTCTCACAGAGGTTTTACAAAATCGGGGGAGACCGACGCATTACTAAAATTTATATTTCAATAACATAAATTATTTAAAAAGTTAAATATTCACTGTTGTCTTTAATCGAATTTCCTTTCTGAATTACGGTTCTTTTAAAAATATGGCTATATTATTAAAAATATGTATGTGACAAGTATAATATAATTTTGATTTCTTGTATGAATATATGATTACTTTTTATTTATAAAATAAAACTTTAAAAAAAATAAGTATTAAATATTAAAAAGCTCAAAAGTACTAGTGTTTTTAATCGAATTTCCACCAGTGTAGATTTAAAATTATAACAATAATATTTATTATGTATGTACTAATTGTGCCTTTTTTTAATTTACAGGTTTTTCATACAAATATATGCATCCTTGTTGATTTTTAAAGTTGTGAAAGCACAGCTAAGAGGACAAGGTATACGTGGTATGTAAAATTTAAACGTTTCTTTCTATTTTCTTTATTTTTATTTATGCTATATTTACGCGGCAATAAGTGAATGGGGATGTAGAACTTCAGAATCATATTCTATCAATCACTACTATGCCGATGGAACAAGTTGTAACAAAACTTTTCTCATCCCTTCGTCCAGATACTATAGGTTTATTTGCAAATACTGCAATACTAAAATAATAGTTTTGCTAGTTCTTTACATCTTAAAAATATGTGCGCTAAAAATATAGTTATTTCGAGGAAAAATTTTTAATTATAAATACCTCACTATGTATTATATATTATGGTATCTTTATCAACCCTGTCTTAATTACTATCTAGTTACTATAATAATTACTACATATTATAATTATTTACCTAAACTGGTCAAAGTGGCTGAATTTAAAGGTTTGGAAGCATGCTCACATTTTTGAATAAAAAATTTTAATAAATCTTGCTAGCCGAATTTCAATGGTCTCAATATCTGCCATAAGATGCACTCGATTTGTGGAATATGGAATATCAGGAAAGGTTAAAAATCATTTTAACTACTTTATTTTATTTCACCTGTAACCTTTTTTTGTGTATACTCGCGCATCTCTTCCGTAATGTAAGTGCAATTTGGAATACAACCTTAAATATTAAGGGTTTGTTATTCAGGCTTTTAGAGCTAAATTTCCGTTTGTATACAGATTACAAAAAGCATGATTTATAAGTTAATTATCATTTAAGTTTTGGCAAGAGCAGGACTTAATATTAATTTAAAAAAAAATTACTGAACAATTTAGAACCTTTTTGGTATATAATGATAATATCATATAATCAAAAATACGTATTGAAAGTACTAAAAAAAAATATATATAATGCTTATTTCTCTCGAGATAATATTTTTCAGAAAAGATATTACAGAGTCAATTAAAGAAGAGTTTTTAAAAGTTCTCGCAAATTTAACCAATATCTGGCCGCTCGTTTCAGCTTCGAATAATTTGCGCTTTATCAATTATCTTGACTTTTTTATCCGCTTTGAATTCAAGTGGCATTCCCTTAGTTTGAATTGAAACGCTATGTAAAAAGTGACTCTTCTAGTTACATTGCATCAAATTAAATTAAACTTCGGTTTCCCAATCTACCATTTTACTTTGAATCTTATCCAGGGAGCAATTTATTAATAACTTGAAAGACTGAATGGTCTCAGAAAGGGCAGCTCCTATAGTGTTGAAAGATCAAAAAAGAACTGAAAATCAGGCAGCAAACTAAAAACTGAGCGCGCTCACTACCACAGGAAATTATTTATGAACCCCCCAAAGAAGTAAGCAGTGGCTGCCCGCATGTTCCTGGCACCCGGCGCGAATCTAATTAGGGTGTCTTGCTGCAAGTGGTGGTGGGCGTTCAGTAAAAACCACAAACCGACTTGCAAGTGGTTCGGGCGTAGATTCATAGAAAAGTAGCAAAATGAAAAGCAACAAATAAGTTTGGTAGTGCACAAATTGCACAATGTAATAAGACACCTTTCATCTAGGCAAAATCAAACTGAGTTCTAACTTTCTTGTTGGCTGGGGTTGAACTGCATTTTCCACACCACCAACAACACGTGGTTTATGCTCTCAATTAAATCTGGTTTCAATGATTGTCTTTCATTTCAACTCGTAGAGTTTTGATTGTTTTTTGATAAATGAAATGAGTTGAATAAAGTTTAATAAACATTTTTCAAGTGTTTTTCACATTTTGTTTGCACTTCTTGTAAACAACAAAAATATCAATCCCAATATCAATTGTTTTAGTTTTGAAAGTTTGATTTAAATACGATAGTTCGCGAATATCCCAACTAATATTATAAATGCGAGGTGTAATGAATTTAAGTGCAGCAAAAATCTGTTGCATAATTCATTTAAATCATCTATTTATATCTATTTTAATTGTGTCTATGATATTTCTGAGTATCTGAAGAATATACAGTTACGGACAATAAAATAGAATCACTTGGTATTTTTTAGAACTATCATTTCTTCTGTTAATTTTTCTTAAGTTATTTGCGAGACCTTTTACGGAAAATATTTGCAACTATGTCTTCTATGAAATGTATTCATGTGGCACGGTATACCACAAAAACCTTCAAACACGGTGGAGGAAATATAATGGTGTGGGGCTGCTTTTCGTGGTACGGTGTCGGGCCTATATTTTGGATCAAAGAAAATATGGATAAAAATTTGTATGTCCAAATATTGGATGAGATTATGCTGCCTTATGCCGAATGGAATATGCCACTTATTTGGCAATTCCAACAAGATAATCACCCGAAGCACACTTCGGGTCTAGCAAAAAAATGGATTCAGGATCACGGAGTGAATGTTATGAAGTGGCCAGCACAATCTCCGGACCTGAATCCAATAGAGAATTTGTGGAAAATAGTTAAGGAGAAAATTGAACCAGTCAAACCAAAAAATAAGGACGAGTTGTGGGTAAAAGTCCAGGAGGCCTGGTATGCTATACCAAAGAGCACATGTGAGCTTTTGGTAGAGTCTATGCCAAAAAGATGTCGAAATGTGCTAGCCAATAAAGGTTACGCAACTAAATATTGAAAGTATTTAGAATAACTTATTTAAAATAGGTTTTATTTGGTTTTTAAATTCATGATTCTATTTTATTGTCCACTGATTACTTAGAGCCTGAAAGAATTTTTTACTTACTTTTAATATGAAATTAATTATTTTGTATTTTGTTTACTTTGTAGTTTTAAGACACATATTAGCAGTAAAATAGTTTCTGTTTTTAAATTGATTTCGAATTCTTTCTTAGTTTTTTTTATATATAAAGCAAATCCATATAAGGTGATTCTATTTTATTGTCCGTAACTGTATATACAAAATTAAAAGATAAATATGTAAATCAAATTATGCCCGACAAATACTATATCTTTCTGTGAGAGCCGCATCGAAATCGGTTCCACCTTCCCGATATCACAGCCAGACAGACAGACTTTTGCGTTTTAAAGTGCCTTATAATATTACAGTCGAGTCCGTTGAATATGACTTCGCTTATAACGACCTACGTACACTCCTTAGTTTGGTTTTAATATAAGTTACTATGAACATAGGTACGTTTATAGCTACACCGGTCATAGTGACCAATCGCTTATAACGAAGTAATTTCTCTAGGTCTATGTTAAGGTACAACCTATAATACGACCGAAAATGAATACGAATTTATTTGCGTCAATCTATAACCTAAGGCTTAGGTTTATAGAACTCTTGGTTTCATTAAAAGGAGTGCTAAAGAGTTTACTGACCCTTTTGCCATTGAAATATCTCTTTAGTTAGATCTCTCCTGGAATACACCTTTGTTATATGATACTCTTCATTTACTACATACATACATACATACATATATATGTATTTATAGAATACAAGCAGTGTAAAGGCTTTTCTTGTGTTCCAAATGCAATCTTTTTAAAAATGTTTCTCCATTCTATATATCCCGGCATCTTTTATTTGATCTGATTGACTCAGACGTGATTGTAGTTGGGCCATGTTTATCAAGGATTTATTATGCAATGATATAACAAAATACTCAGAGTGGCTTTCTTTAATAAAGATTTATGCCCCTGACGATCCCTTCGTACAAGAGAGCTGCTACTTGCTCCTTCTCATAGAAACATATCTGTTATTAAATATAACTACATATTTCAATGATTTCGTAGACTTTTCTTCATGTAGATCAACTTTTAAATCTTAAATTATATACTTCGAGAATATTTCACTGAAATGTTAAAATATCAGTGACTGTTATTAAAAGCTTTGAATTGTTTGAATTTTGTAATGTTATGGTTATATTCTACAATATTCAGTAAGTTAATTGTGATCTCAAAACTGAATAAATAAGTAAAACAATAAACAATTGCAGCAAAATTTTTTAGTTTTGAAATGTTCAAGATAAAAATCTCGCGGAATACAGGAGATCAAAATAGGTTTTTGCATATTCACTTTTGTTCTTAAATGAACATTCGTAAAAGGTTTCATTAAAATCCGTGAGGAGACCACAAACTCAATTTAATTATGAAAAAATTTCAATTCGGGAATTCGATCAGAGGACAAAAATTGGTTAATATAATTATGTATACATATATAAATTTTAAAATTAAATATCGAAAATATTATGCCACAATATTAGGAATATTTAATTTTATTTTAGAGCTTAACGATCATTATAATTTTATATACTTTGCATTATATCTTAAATGTCATTTCAAGGCAGTGTTAAAATTTAAATACTTCAAGTTTTTTAACGGTGTAAGAAAGTGTTATTGTAATTAATCTGTTTAAGCTTGCTCTAACTTAATAAATAAATGGGCTCTCCAGATTTCGCTCGAAACAGCTTCGCCTTCCCGAGGATATTCCAATGTCGATTGTATGAAATGTTTAATTAAATTTCCCCAACCTTTGTTTGTTGGTGTGGAGATAAATGAGGTATTTAAATATACTCGACTGGCCTAGTTGTTCTAATTGTTATTGCATTTGGCTATGTAGAAGAGCACATAATCCAATGCTCCAATCAAAAGCACTTTAACAATCTTAACAAACCTTTAACAAACCCTCAAAGGTTCAGAGAAAAATCTGTTTCTTGAATTAACATCGAAGTCCCTTTTCACATTAATAATCCCGGCGAATCGTAGAAATTGTGTGGAGATGCGGGAAAATAGAACTGATAAGCTCCTGCTTTCTGTGCCCATTTGGGGAGCTAAGCCCATATGAAAACCAATTTCGTTGCGGCATATTGGGAATGACTGTTCTAATGGCCGCCCTTTCCCGAGCAGCATAAACATGCTGAGCAAAACAGCAGGCATTTGTTTGAGTCATCCGATTTATTCGACTTCTCTTTGTAAGGGCTCAGACTTATTTTGAAGCTGCAGCAACTGTCCTGCGCTTGATTGCGGGATTTAATTATGTCAGATAACCGGTGACGAATAAGCACTGCAGCTCTCTGGGGACGAATATTTTTATTTCATCCAGAATAGATGCGGATCATGGGTTAGCTAGCAGCATCATTGCTTCCTTTTTAAACTTTGACTGCTAGAACACTGGGCCACTTTTTGCCTTTAATTACTCAGACCTCGAAATGTGTTTCGCCAACAAGAAAGAAGATTAACGTCGGCCGTCGGGACCAAGTGAAAAGGACCAAAACATAAAATTTAACGATTAAAATTTGTCCTTTTAAGTCTCTAGGAATAATTTAGTGATATAAATATAATGAGATAACGCCCTGATGAAATCTCCTCCAGGAAACAAATGTAAACAGATTTATCTTTGTAGTCCTAAACCTTTGAGAACCACCACACTCTGATGGCGATAATGAGAAGAACAGAACGAGAAAGAACCGAGAATATTCACACAAAAAATTCTAAATGTACAGCGATAGAGCCTCGCTGATATAAATGTCTCCTGTTTTAAGGACGAGCACGTCTTGTAATTCTTGCTAATCGATTTGAAGGCTCCTTTAACTCTGGTTTGTTTGTAATTGTGTTCTGCATATAATTCTACATAACTTAGCAGTTACAGAAATAAGAAGATCTAATCTTATTTATATTAAACTGCCTTCTTGAAAAGAGTATTCTAAGGAGAAACCAAGAGCATTGCAAACATCATTTCTAAGGAACACAAAAGAGTTTGGTCGTTCCTATGAAAAAAACTCATGATTTTTTCCAGTTGGCGATTATAAATCTACATACTACCTACCGTTCCAGAAAGTGTACATAATTAGGGAAAAATGAAGCAGCAATCAGCAACCATCAAATAAAATTCATTCACCTTAATTTATTTACATACAGCTTAATCCAAGTTTTAAAAAAATTAAAAAGCAAATGTCTAAATATATTATAAACACAATGAGAGTATATGTGTAGGTAGTATGTACGTCCAAAGCATCATTTAGTTCACACAGTAAAAAATAATCTGACTTTTACTTATTCGGCACAAGTCAGTCGAGTAATTTAGCAATTGTTTTCATCAATGAACTTGCCCTATAATGTTTTACTAAATGCTTAACACCTATACATCACATAAATACATCTGTGACTAACGATAAATTAAAGTCAAGGGTAAAACCAATGAATCCACACAAGATTTGAGAAGGCCCTGAGATAATTTATAATCAGAATCAGGACAGTAATTATTAACTGCTGCTCTGATATCGAATTCAGTTATCGATATAATGCCAATATTCAAAGGGCTGCCAAGAAAGGAAGGCAAAGAAACATGAGCTGGATTTGTATTAATACATTGCTTATAAAGAAAGCGATTTAAAAACTCGAATTCATTCTGTAATCTAATAAAGTTAGTCATGTAGGTACATATTCCCACAAAGTTTTGGTGAAAATTAAAGAAAATCTTTACTCTAATGAAATTTGCATTCTTTTAAAGAAAACACTCAACGCTTTCTGAAAATAAAAGATATTGGACAAGTGACAAACAATTTGTTTATGTATTTGTCACTAAACACAAATTAATTCTGTTTCGGAATTTTGTTTATGAAGTAGTAGAGTGTTTAATATATTTTAAAGAAGAATACAACTTGCGGAGGGTAAAAAACACATATTATTTCTCGAACTGGTTCTTATAACTAAATAAATTATTTTGAATTCAGAAAAGTTATTTAATGAAATAATCTTTCACAAGTCTTCATAAACGAACCATTAAACAAAATTTGTCCAAAAGGTGCAATTAACATCTCAGGTGTAGTCGAACCGGAAAACGAAATTTTAAGAGTTTTATAATCCATATAAGTAAATATAGTTTGAGTTATAAGCATAATCATTTCCTTGTATATTAATTTTTCACAGTATGGTCATATTAGAAAGTGAATTTTGCATTTTTGCAATATTTTTCTTCTATTAATGGAGCTTAAAAAGATGAAATAGAAATTTTGAAAACAGAAAAATGTGCAGTTCCGCTATAGCCGCTTTGAATATGCAAACTTTCAAAAAGAAATGCTTATAATCCGACTACCGCTGCTTTAATAGTCTTTTATACCATAACAAAAGACTGAATACTTTCACAAAAGGTCACAGTTTTCTAAATTTTCCGAATTAGGATTTTAAAACTTGTTGTGGTATTTTTAGAAGAAAATATAGATGCATTATCCCTTAAATAACATTCACCTGTTGCTTAAAATCAATCACTTAACCAAACTTAATCAATGAAAAATTCTTACACAGCTGTGCCGCTAATATATGTTAAAAAATGCTATAAGGAATAATTTTAACCACACAATTTTTCGAATTTTCCAAAATTCTAGTGACATTACCCCTTAAATAACATCCATCGATTGCTTAAAATCAATTATTTAACCAAATTTAATCAATGAACAATTCTCTAAACTGTGCCGATAATATAAAATATTAAAAAATGCAATGCAGGCTAAGTTACTCACCGGTTATAGTTTAAGATGTTTTCCTGATAGTAGAAAATCTCTTCTTAATCTTTAATAATCTTATTTCACAAACTGAATTTAATATACACATCCCCAGTTCAGTTTTTAATGATCGGTGTACCTAAAAAAAGAAAAGCCAGCCAAAAAGATAACTAAAATATAAATTACTACCTGCGTACGCGGGAGAAGTCTATGCCATAAATCCTCTAGAGTTAAAATGCAGCAGACCATCGAAAATATCAGAGATTAATTGTCCGATTTGAAGGTATTTCCTCAATAATAATCCACAAGTTTTATAATTTGTTCCATTAGTTTTATAAAGTACACGACACTAGCCAAAAATCAGCGCAATTTACGTTACAAATTTTTTGGCACCTTCTTTGTTTCAAGATAAAAGCACAACTTCCCGCGAAAGAAAAAAGAGGTGCCAACTTCGAAAATATCTAAAAATCCTGTAGGATAGTTTTTATCCTATGCGCGAACCATAATCGATAAATTTTCATCGTGATTTACCTCCAATAAAAAGAGGTTGCGTAACTCAGCTATTGATTTAGTTAAACTGAATTGAATTAATAAAAGTAGATCATAGTGATATAGTTATGAGTTCGTTTGGAATTTAAAAATTACCGCCTGATTCGATTTTTAGACATATTTGAGTAAAATTATTGAAAATATAATTTTTACTTAAATCTGAATTTTAGCACAAAATGTTTAGATTTTTATAGTTGGCACTCATGTGAGGTTATGGTGTTATCTTCATAGTCGAACCAGGATTCAAGGGAAATTGCTTCGAAGGATGGTCAACTAAAGAAGTTTTAGTAAAGTTTTGTTTGAGTTCTACTTAACGCCCATGAATTTAGGCCGATGAAACAAATGCCTTATTATTATTATTGTTAAGAAAAAACCTTCAGGCGTTCGGCCTTATTTAACTACACAACTTTATGCATTATCTTTACGTACGTAAAACGATAAAATCTTTGAACTTTTAAGTTGCTTTTTATCTTTTAGGTTTTTAGGCAAATTGTTCAAATTTAGGAATGTGTAATATGTATTAAAATTAATTGTAAATTTTACAAATTGGAGACAACTAGGACAACTAGAAATTAAAATTCACCACGTCCACAATTTGAAGGTTAACAATTAAGTGATCAAACTGCATTTTATTCGATAGTAAAAGTTCGAAGAGGAAGTTTTCATTTATGCAATTTAGCTGCAAAAATGCTTTTGTAGAATCTCACAGCTGATTTAAAAAAGGCTCAATTTTTTAAATACATAAATGTTGGGAACATTGGAGAGGCCGTATTTCTTAACCGATTTTGACCTTTACATTTAGTGGACCAATATTTCGGCTAAGTTCGTAAAAGGGAGGAATCGGTCGATAGGAGCTGCGTTAACTTATGTAAAATTGGTTTGGACCTGATATCTTTTGCATTTTTTAATCGGTATTGACCATACTTGGCTTTTACATTAACATTTCGAAAATTGATTTTGTTATCACGGTAGCTGCCGCATTTCTTAAGGGGCTACACCTACAATTAGAAAATAAAAATATGTAACTAACATTTCGACCGAGTCGATTTAGTGGTTCGAGATGAATTTTGGTTCCGCATCAAACACTGGTTTTTAAGTAGCTGATAATGTCAGCAATATGGCAGCACCTAAAGACTATTTTTTTATGCAAAATGTTTTGGATCCGTCACAATACAATTTCCCTAAATTAACGCATAAATTTTTTCCTCGTTCCACTCTTAAAATTTCAAATTTAAAAAAACATTTGAATCATCTTTGTTTTTGAGCACCATTGAAAGCGGAATATGTTGAACTCTGCGAATATTCCAATTACATTAAATTAAAATCACGCTTGATTTCCTGTATATTCTTATGAAAAGTCACGTCTCCATAATAAAGAATTCGCTAAGAAGCCATGGCTTGATGTAAAAGAGCTGCAAACAAGATCTTGCTGTAGATCATTCTATGTAAAATCATCAAAAATACATAATACAAATAGAAATGCTGCTCGATTTTTCGATGAAACTATTTAAGTATCATTGCTTAGATTCCAAAGAAGAAAATTCCTTCAATTATTTTTTGAAATCTTGCAACTGAATTTTGAACCAGTTTCCGTTATCGGAAAAATATGAAATTTGTACACTTATTTAAAGCCGATGACAATGCAATATAGTATTATATATTTAATATTGTTCTAAATCCAATATGGCGGATGCCCCAAGATGGCGGCTTACTTTTTTCCTCAAACCCTCTTGACATGGGTATCTCAATGAAAGTACTCGACGAGTAGAAAACAATAAGCTACATACGTGACGTCATTCTAAATCCAATGTGGCGGATTACCTTTTTCTTTACATGACATGGATATCAAATAAAAGGGTTCGACAAGTAGACTTGTTTTTAAAAAAAAAAAAAAAATTTTAAATTAAGAACTTATTTTTGATTTACATTTATAAACAATACGCTTATCTTTATAATATTGTTGCCAAAACAAAAACATGTATTTATTTATTGGGCTAAGATTTTAATAATATCTAAACTCTTTTCAAACATGGTAAGATAATACGAAATAACATTGTTTAGGCAACACTTAATCTTATTTTTCCCCACGATATAGTTTTCGGACTTACTCCTCCTATTGAAAAAATTGTCTATAGATGTGAAATTTATAATTTGAAATTTGGCCACCAATTCCATTCGCTTCTTTGTCTCTTCTTTCATAGTTATTTAAAAGTTTATGTTGCTTAATAGAACAAATTCTCAAAATCGGGATGTGAATGACAATAATTATATCCACCCAATTTTAAATCCACTTCTCAACTTCACTTAACTATTGTTTACGTATCGACATCACTAAAGTTCTGGGTGAGTTGTTCTTTCCGTAAATTAAATGCATTCCTTCCCAGTTCCTCGTCGTTTTTCAGATGCACAAAACCGCAAAACTTGAACAATTCCAGTTCACGTTCAGATTTCAGAACTCCGGTTAGATATCCCTTTACAGCGTTAAAAAGCTCCAAACAGGAGCCAGAACCTTGTTACCTCTTCTATTTTCTTTAATTAACGATGCTGGAGACCTTCGCTTTCTTGTCGTGATTAGACTAAAATATTTGAAATTGCAATTCCCAGCAAGTTCTTAAGCAAAACTTTTGCGCATCCTTGATTACTACTTGGAATTTGCTATTATGTTTGGTATTTGCTTCTTACCTTTAATTAAACTAAACTTTTTGTAATTGCATTAATAAAGGGAATCAAAGTAAATGAGACGGATAAGAGGAGCTGATTTTAGTTGGAAAATTTGAAATTCTAATTGAAAGATGTATTTTTTAATTATTTTAGGTGCCATGTTTCTTTGCACATGGAATTTTGCTTCGCCTAAAAGGAATAATGTTTCTAATTTTCAGACTCAATGACAAATATTCAAGCATTTTTCCAAAAACTATCTAACTTTCAGATTGTAACTTGGCATAATCATTCAAATACTACAAGCACACCATTTTTGATTTCAATGCAATTTGAATGAACAAAATTGATTTTTTTTTAAATCGTATATTTCGTAGGTACTTTGAAATTAATCCAATTCGTCGTAATATATTTTTGTGTTGATTACCTTATTACGTATTTTGTTACCATACAAAATTAGAATATGAACTTACTTCCAATTTTTAATTTTCAGATGCTTATATGGATTTCAATTTACTGGATGCTATTATAATTCCACTGGATGACGGAGTAAGTTTTGTTCCTGGTGCAGACAATTTTCCGGCCTACAGATTTGAAGCAGATGCCAATGTTAAATCTCCATATAGGATTATTTTGCCAGAAAAACTCTACGAATTTGCCGTAGTAGCTATTTTTAAGACCGACCTACGCAAAGGAGGCTACCTGTTCAGTATTGTTAACCCACTGGATACAGTCGTGCAATTAGGAATTCATTTGTCGCCAGCAATCAAAGACAAGTGGAATGCCACACTGCTCTACACTGACGCCAGCATACATTCAATAAGCAAGAAGTTGGCCTCGTTCGAAATCGATTATAATAAGAAGTGGACCATTATCGCATTTCAAGTCCACAGCAACAAAGTCAGATTTCACCACAATTGTATGCAAATAAAGGAAGTTACTGTAAAACGAGAACCTGTTGAACTTGTTTTTGATTCGGCCTCCACGCTATATTTAGCTCAGGCCGGTCCAATCAATAAGGGACACTTTGAGGTGAGTAGTTTTGATATAATTTTCTTATGGATACCCTGACAACTTATTCTGCCGTTCAATGCTGAGAATTCAAATCTAGGATATTTAATTAAATTATATTATCAATTAATTAGCACAACCGTAGACAAATGATTCAAGATTGGTCTAATTTTAGCAACGAAAACGAGACCAATTTTTTGCTCCAACTTGTGTTGACCAATGATCATGGAAATATAATCTTATAAAGAACACCTTTTATTCAGATTTTGCGCACTACAATTCGATGTATTTTTCTGATGATAAGAAGTGCAGCATGTATATGAGATGTACATAGGTAAAAGATATCAAGATTCTTTAATAATACCTGTCTTTCTCAAGCCTAACACTAACCTGGACTACTACTCTATCTCTCCATGTAATGTACAAAGCCTATATTTTGATTTTTTCTCAATATGGAAGTAATATATGACTGTGTTCTTGAGTTGGAATCTAAGACCTCATCTAAACCTGATGGTATAACACATCATTTTTTCAAATAAAGCCATACACTATATTAAGCCCTTCGAACATTCTTATATGTAAGACAAAATAGCTTATTTGGATTGATTTTGCTCTCATCCAGTTGATGCAATTGCAAAATGTATATTGCTTGAACGAAAATGAACGTTTAAGTAGTTTTCTTGTCTATAGTTCCCCACAAGGCATTCAAGTCCATAACTGATAGTTGTAAAATATATTTTTCCTAAATGCTTAAAAAGTAAGATTTTTTAATTTTAACAGACATAGTTAAAAAAAATCCTAAAGTATAGACAACCCGAAAATTGGTGGGGCTCATAAAGTTGATAAATTGTAGTAGAAACAATCATATTTTGTAGTCTCACAGAGTTTTGCTCGAAGTATATTTTTAGCCGTAATTAATAGGATTTCAAAGAATTCAAATAAATGTTCAAAATTTGATACGAACTGGAACTGGTCTTACCTGAATATATTTAAAACAATTTCAATTTCATAATTTTTAAAACGAAACGAACTTTTTAAATTTGTTTTTAGGAGTACTCCTATGAAGTTTGAAGTCGAAATGTCAATTTAATATTTTTTCTCCATACAAATTTTGAACCCTCATTTTACCCCTTTAGGGGTCGAATTTCGAAATATCCTTCCTTATTCCTTGTATACATCATGAAAGGAATCTCTGTGGCAAATTTCAGCTTTTTAGGTCCAAAGGTTTGGGCTGGGCGTTGATGAGTCAGTGAGTGAGTCAGGACTTCTCTTTTTATATATATAGATGGTTTCCTAAGTTTTTTAGTCAAAAATTATTCTGTATATGGTATATGTATGCGTACAACATTATTAAGTTCAGAATTCGCTTAACTTTAGGTACCTTTACATAAATTGATATACTACAGGTTAACACTTTCAGGCTCAGAGGATGTTCTAGTGGCCATCGCAAAAAGTTCTTCTTAAAGATATGCTTTAAATTTTATCTAATTATTTATAAAATTTGTCAGGATAGTCATGCTACAAATATTATCTATTTTGTTAACTTTTTTTATGAATGGATACTTAAATCTTTTTAAGCAAGTGCAACTTCAAAATTTGTGAAAAATGATTTTCCGACCAGTACAAAATCGTCGGTACTGAAAGGGTTAAGGTATATTGGATTTAAAATTTTATATTTTAGCATAGATCCAGATATAAAGGCAAGGCACTTTGTTAAATAGCAATGACACTTTTTAGATAGATTCGAAATTATCCTCTATCATTTGTTAAGAAAAGAATAATTAATTTTGATCGTTAGAAGAATGCTAACCACCGGAGCGACAAAAGGTCGTACTCACCTTCATCGCTTAATCGTCTCACAGCAATCTAGAATTCAAAATCAGCAAAATTACAAAACTCTGGCATTGCTGTCTACCAGGATTAATGTCATGAACAAATTTTTGCTAGAATACACAGCCTACTTCCTGCGAATACACCCGAAATATTGCACAGCATAAACCCTTCCTGATTGACATAATAATTAATGAGCTTCCTCGATGCTAAGGCATGCTCCGCGACAGCGAGCACGACTCTGCTCAGCTCCTTGTAGGCACCTGAAGCATATCGCCATTTCCCAAATTTAAATGTGTTTAAATAAAAAGTCTTTTGCACTTTAGCCCCGGGAAGCGCACGGTACACTTTTTACCTGTAACAAATTCCCCGGCACGGGCTTAATGTGTATACTCGACTTAACAGACAGGCTCAAAAGCGATTATCGAGCAGAACGAAATCTGTCTTAATACACAGCATTTCCCAAACAAATTTCCTTAGTTCATCATGGCACGCGTTCACGTAGTATGGAACCACAGTTTGTAGATACAACACTTTGTGGTTTTACCTAGTCAGATCCGAATTGTAAATGAGCCTATTTTCTAATCTCATAAATATAATTATGCACTTATTTTATATATTGCATAAATTTATTTATTTATTAAATTTGTCTATCAATTACATATCAATTCTGCCAATTTTAATTTTTTAGAGACAGTGACATCCATGTGAATATTGAAAAAATTAAACTTATTTATACATCTAATCATAGCTTCATAAAGTCCATAATTTGTGCGATATGAGGGAGCAATTAACAAATTTCTTGAACCAAGAGGTCTTTCCAAATGTCGATATTGAAGGGTTTGTAAACCAATTAACATGCATCGTGAATCATAACTAGGCATTTTCGATTTCTGTTTGTTTAGTTTATACAAATTTACTAAAGGATATATGCATCACTTCAATTCTGTTAAAATGTACAACTTACGTATAAAACTTAGCGATTGCTTTGCTTTACATATAACATGATATGATCAATGTGTTTAGAAAAAAAGAGTTTTCTATCCAAAATTATTCCTAAGTCAGTAATTTCATTGGGGACCTTACACTTTCTCGGTTTGGGAAAATAGACTTTTCAAAAAGTACTTTCGAAGTTATAGACTACAGCTGATTAAACGTAATTTTATATGTGAAAATTCGTTTGTCAAAACTTTAAACGCGTTTTTTCAAAACGTTTTTGTATTTATAGCTCAAATAACAGAATAATAAAATATAAAAATAATATGGAGTTTACTTATATAGTATATATTATATTTAAAACTACAAAAAAATGGAGATGATTTGGGATATCTAGAAACCCCATAGCATAATGCCTATCTATTTGAAGCAGGGCATATTGTAACGGGCAATTCTAACCACATATGTTCAAAAAGTATTTAATAATGTTTTTAAATATCCTCTTTTTTTTTATCGGTGGTTCATTACTTTTATTAGATTCATTTTGTTTAATGTAATTTTTCTTTTCCGTTGAGTAGTTTTAAAAAATACCACTGTTGATCTTAAACTTCGGATGATCCTTATGCCTTTGTTCTTTACCTTGAAGCCAAAAAGTAATAACCGGACGTGGATCCGACAATTCCATGTCAGGCATATTAAATAAAATAAATATAAACAACTTCGATCAATTGATTTTAATATATTATTGCAGTTTATCAGATGTTTGACTTCTGTACTACATATGTAGCTGCAATTCTGGCTAATATTGTAGTTACCAATTTCATAAAATTCTATTAACCTTCTAATTTTTTCCGTAATAGAGAGTTTTCCATATTTTTAGCCTAACTAATATAATGTATATAAATTCTGAAAATTCAATGCCTACAGATGAATAATTTTAATCAGAAGGTATTAATTCATGGAGTTTTTTCAAATTAATTGATGAGTTTAAATTCAAGAATTTCTGTGACGGTTCAATTGTATTGTCTTCTTCTTCAAATTGAAAAAAGACAATTAACGACAACTAATAGTTATAATGACAAAATAGGTAAATTTTAATACGTATTCCAGAATCGTCTACAGTCAGAGTGGGCAGTTCTTAAAATTTCTTACAATATACTCTGATTTGAAGTGCAAAAAATGGTTAAGTCGATATATCCCAAACCTCCCATGTCAATTATCTTTTCATTTCAACGAAGCCAAGGTGCATGCACTTTCTTTTCATAAATATTTAAAAAAATCTTTAAAGTCGTTCGCTATTTCGACGCCGGAATAGCAAAGGTTTGACACACAAGTGCACTTCCGCAGCTTAAGGACTACCCCAATAATAACACTTATTTGTGGTATAAAAAATGTCCGAACCCCATAAGGAATAGGAAAGGTATATTCAGGAACATGCGCCGGCTCAATGTTTCTACAGAAAAAATCGCTCTTTATGTACACAGGGGTGGGGGGTAAAAGGAGAATTTCAGAGTCTACGAAGGTCTGCTCATGCGTCTTTTTAGCCGATTCTAGCGCTTTAAGTGGCCGCTGCGGAAAAGTTGGAACTTTTCACGAGTGGTATGACAAACTCCAGTCTAGAAATCCAGAGAAAATTGCTGTATCAGGGGAATGACTGAGGGCCATGATGGGGCTCAAACCAAAGAGTGGTTACCAGAGTAGTCCAAGAGTATGCTGTTTTTTAAGGTTAGATCCCCTTGGAATCTAGAGAACTAGGAAAGCTCTTTAGTAGAATCAGTCTTATATCGTGTCGCGACCGGTGAAGACGGTAAATCCTACTCGACGTGGCACTATTCATCCTAACTGGGATAATTACAACGAAGCAAAAAAATATTATTTTATACAATATACCTGAAATTAATTTTGTTTCTGTAATTGCCAATCTGAAGTTCGTAAATAGCAATTTAAGTTTTAGATCATGTGCGAACGTGCACTAAAATTAAGTAAAAGGTGCAATTACCTAAGCGCACAAAAACTCTATAGTCTTGCACTTGCCGTAGTTCGCTGACTCTTTCTTTCGTCACATAAGTTATGGTTAGTTCATTAGGCGCAAACGTTTTTTGCTCGACGATTAGTTCGGTATATAGTATGCGGTTTCAATACGGTTAAAAGTGCCGCAAAAAGGACTGTTATTATTATTACAGGTATAATGCTAAATCGCCGTTTGTATGATGTGCTGGAGCTACCGTTTGCTCGATTTTTATTCGCATTAATGAATTATTAGTGTAAAAATAAACGTTTCTCAGGTACTTTTTGTCGTAGTTTTTCGTGTGAATTAAGGGCGGATTAGAAGAAGTGTAGTTACTTAAAAAAAAAAGGACTATGTTCAATGTGCGAACTAAGGTGGTTTTCAGTTAACGCGAAAACGAACAGTCTATCCAACAACAATTCACTGCCACAATAAATAAACAACCTCAAAACTTCTCCCTAAAAATTTGCTAACTGCCTATATTCTAGAAATGATTTTTTTAACAAGATTTTCGTAAAATGATATGCCAAGTTGTGTACACATAAATATTTTTTAATTATAATTAGAGATTTCCAGAAATATACGTGCTGTGTTAAAAATACCATATTTAACGAGATTCGGGAGCGGAAGTCGAAATCTTAGAAAGAAAATCAAAAGGAATTTTCATAAATCAACACATCGCTGTAAAGAACGTTTCGTTTTTTCCTTCTTTTTTGTTTTTTTTTTGTTTAAGTAAACGCGAAATTCTCGGGCATATAAATCAGAATCCTCAGAAAATCCGGAAAGGGAAAGGAGGAGAAATGTAATTACAAGATTTTGAAGGAATCGCAGTTCCTTTCCAAGCGGAGACAAAAATGGAAAGGCACCGAGAAACGGATACAAGTCACGATAGATTGCGTCAATGCCACATTGCTTCGAGCGCAAAGGATATAATATTTACTTGTCGTCTTTGAAGTGCGTGCTGTTCAGAAGTTTATAACACTTTTGTCACTAGTGATTCGGTGCTAAGTGCAGAAACATAAATTTGCCGGTAGTAGACAGAGTGAAGATGGAGTGGCACACCATCGATCAAACATTTGCTTCACGGCCAAAGTTGAAATTGTATTTCCGGAAGTAATTATGAATTTGTGTATATGATTGCGAAAAGTTTCTTGTGTCTTTCGTGAGATGCTTAATAATATTATGGTGCTGTGATCATGGCTATGGTAATATCTGGTCGCGCAAAAGCGGTTATTACAGCACTTGTTTGCTTCTTTTTGTTGGGTGCGGTTCTTGTTACCGGCTCTACCAAGGGATGGTTCGTACCTCAAAGATATCACGGAGAACGGGTGGCTGCAAGAATACAGGTAGGACCCAAATGATACCTATGACGGTTGAATTATACACTAAAAAATCAACGATTACAAAATAACCATTCATGTATCATACCTACTTTTCAGTTTTTTATTCAACGAAACTTTAGCCCGATCAACAGTATTTCATAGAGGCTGACAGATACATATGTATATATACAGATACAAGGAATGTTGGTATAATAATAATAATAATAATAATTTTTGGTGGGAGAAAACAAAATCTACAACACTCACATTTATTGTCCTGGAAGTTATACAAAACACAAATGCAAAAAGACTCTAATCGAATTATTGTTTGCCTTTTATTCTCCAAGTACTGAATTGTGTAAGATTTTAGAGGACTAAAAGAGCACATCAGATATGTATTATAATAACGTTAAGATTAAACTTCTATTTATGCCTGATAAACGGACATTATTTGCTGAATTCGCCGCATTCAGAATTAAAAGACTAGTTCATTATTAATCTAGTAACATCCTTAATATCCTCTAATTCAATTATTACTCTATGCTCAATGCTCTAAATATATATTAATTTAAATGGAGTTCTTTTAAAGAGTATTAATTACACTCATCTTCACTACAAACTAGAAGAATTTCATTTAATATTTTATACAGATGACGTGAGGAACTTAGAAGGCTCGAAGTGAACTCTTCAAGAGCTGTCGAAAGACTGATTGTTAAAGATAGAAAAATCTCCAGAGTAGGGGTGAAGATAAATAGAATTAAAAAATTTCATCTAGCTAGACGTTTCTTAGAAAAGAGAGAATGAAGTTCTAAAGTAGAAGATCGCTTTGATAAAAGAATGTCCAAATATTTCCTTAAGGAGTTCAGGCATTAAAATCGAACTTATACTAATCAGAGATAGTATTTTCAGGATTAGAAGAAGAGTTTAAGAATTAAAAAACGAATTAATTTTAAAATGGGAAAATTGAGAAGTACAAGGATTAAAATAAAACCTAAAATTTCGACTCGGCATACCTACTAGTGTCAACGAGGGCAGTTTTACCCTCTGCAAAATTTTCACAGACTAATTTTTTTTCACTTTCTATTTCTATTCTATTCTATATTATTTCTTTTTATTCATTAGCCAACAGATATTTGCTCTGACTGCACAAAATTAGACAACGGATAATCCTAGGGTATAGCATTACTAAGCCTACCTTAATTAGAATAACTCCAGAGTTATTAATGCTGGTTTCGTTCTCCCTCAAGGAAGCCACAGTGGCCCGATTCTATTTATATTGTTAATTAACTGCGTCAATATGTGTCTTACATGCACGTTGTCTAATATCTGAAACATTTTTGATAAATTCGTTTACTGACCTTAAATTGATACTATCATCCATTTGCCAATACATTTTTCATTACAGCCCTACATATTTTTAAATTTTCTTTTTTATGTTTGGTAATGATTTTATTTGTTCATGTTATTCGTGACATATGGATAAAAATTTTAAAACTCAAGAACACTGTACGATTCTAAAATAAAGCTCGTTCGAAAATTCAAAGTTAGGCTCGTTAATGGTCTTTCAAAGAAAAACAATTTTATGTCAATACATCGTAAAGTCGTTGAAAAATTATTAACAATAACGTGGGATCAGAAAACAGCGTTTTCTTAGTAATTCACCGACCTGCCAATTTCGCAAATGCAAAGAAATTGCTGCTATATAATCTCGTTGTAAAAACATTGATCGTGAATCAATAGGAACAAACATCTAAACAAAGTCGGTCGTTTATACTGCCTGAGATATTTAGCTTTGACGTTTTGGAAAATTATATTTTACCGTCGCAATCCCTAGAAATTTCGTTGGAAATCGGTGACAAAATGATAAGTTAAAGAAATTTCCACCTTTTCCTTAAAAAATTTCCGGGAAAATCTTTAAAATAAACGAATTGTTTGTTGGGAGAAGTTACATTTTTCCGTCACAATTTTCAGCATATTTCTACAAATTTCGTTGGAAATTGTGCCAAATGATAAGTTAAAGAAATTTCCAGGAAAATCGGAAAATCCTTAAAATAAACAAATTAAAGGCAAATAACTTATTCGATTTTTTCACAGCGACGAGCACGTATCTGTCATAAGAAATGATAGAAATATTTTAACGTTTGTTCCTTAAAAAGGATAAAAATACCTTTAGTTTAATGCAATTTCTACCAAAACTTTGTGGAATTGCATAAAACATTGCGGCAAACTGCTCGAAATTTTGGTGTTCAATATCTCGATCCCGACAAATTTTTTGAACTTTACGTCAAAAAAACAGTATGCAATATTAATAATATCTTATAGTTAAGTGATAGACGGTCATTGTATATTTACATGTATTATATATGAATATGTATATAATTATAGTTAGTTTATTATAATATATAATATTGTTATGCAATGTAATATCATATTTTTAATCTTCCCGTATTTTACAAGCTTTTATTTAACTTCATATGTTTGTATGTTTAGGCCATTGATGTGATTCTCAACATGTACTCCAGTAGCATTAAACTTTTGCACACCTCTTTGTTCAGTAATTTGAACATAGCTTTTTAATTTCTTAAGGGACTGAACTACGTGCTCTTGCAATTAACAAAAAACCCTATGTATAATAATTTGACCCCCTAATCATTTTTGAATACCTGGAATTTTCAACATTCAAGATTAAATTCAACGGTTAGTACAAAAATCAAGGTGGCTTTAAACTTATGCATAATACTGTGCATAATATCGGTTATTTGTAAGTTTTACCAAGATTTGTTTTGGAGACAAAATTTTCGGAGAAGTCCTCTTTTGTACGTGTTCTTTTATTAATTTCATAGACCTTATGGGAGAGGTTCATAAAAAAGCTATTCCCTAACTAAAGTTTAAAATTTAAAAAAAACTGATATTATGTAGATATAATTGATGCACCAAAAAAATGTGCATATAAAGTAAATTTTGCTTTTGCTTTCGTCAATTAGAATGAACCCAATTTTTTTTTGCAAAAAAACATTCTAATTTAGATTCTTCGTTTTCAAAGCACTTTAATTAAAATCAGGTGCACTTAGCCGGAGAACTTCAAAGAATTAATTAAGGCGTATGCAAAAGTTCATAGATTAATAAAACTTAATGCAATTTAAATAAACCTTTTTGCCTTTGCTATTTGAGAGTAAGTTTTCACGTACTTGCATATGGCAGATAATTAAAATTTCATTATAAGTAGGAAGTTAAGAGCAATTGAGTCGTCGAGGAGAACGAAGCATAGTTATCCTGCATTAGGTTCATATGTAGATGCACGTTTCGTTTGCCAACCTATATGTAAATACATATGTTGGTATACATATATCCGTCCTCGATACGAATGTGCTCCTCAGCGCATAGAAAGCAGCATTGCTCACTTAACTTCATTTAGGAAGTGCCTCTTAAAAAGCGCGTAACAAGAAACTAATATAAATGAAGAAACTTTCTAGATTCAGAGTAGCATACCTACCTCATAAAGTTTCAGGAAACTTACCAAAGGGACTTTAGCACACTTCACCTGCTCTCTATAATGATGTAAATACAAGGCGATGCTCTCGGCGCATACAGGCAACTTTTATTTGGCTGTTCGTTCTGCGGAGTTGTGCGT
Organism: Eutolmus rufibarbis; assembly: GCA_963920795.1. NCBI lineage: Eukaryota > Metazoa > Arthropoda > Insecta > Diptera > Asilidae > Eutolmus > Eutolmus rufibarbis. Next base: position 866,639 of record OY987204.1, read on the forward strand.
GTTATCCTAATTATGCTTTCGGATGCAGCAGCGGGATGCCATTTGAAAGTCTGATTGTGTTCCAAATAAGTTCAAGCTGAAATAAATTATGGCAATGTCCCCACGAACAAAGGATAAACTCGGCTAAAAGCGGTTATTTTTATGATTGATTAAAGAAGTGAAATATTTTGGTCCTCTCTAATCTTGATAAGCCTGTACATCATAAAGTATCTTTTAGGATTTGGCTAGCCTAATAATTTCTGAAAGAATTTGTAAATGTAGATAGGCTACTATTTATGGTATTTATTTAATTGCAAACCTATCTCTATCATAAAGTGCCATAGCAATGTCATTATTCAGTAAATAATTTGGATTTGTTCCTTTTATTTTCAAAGTACCTATTCTTAAATACAATTTTGATATGAAGTGAAGTACATCAATATGCTCTATGAAAAAGAAACAACTAGTCTCAGCACGTGCTTGTATGCAAAAACTTGGTTATTATATTAGCAAATTTAATTACGTTGTTTACTTAATAATTCTAGATATATTTTCAGTTAACACTCAGACGCAAGCTGATCTCTAACTTTCAAATATATTACAATGGACCATCCCGAGATTGAATTTTTCAGTATTCCTCGAGTATCACAGCTTCTCTCAACTTATTCCAGCGACCCTCACAAGTGTCTCTTAGGGTAATCCGCCCGTGTATATCTGCGACTTTCAGAAAAATAACCCAATTGCAATTATTAGAATTATATTAATTTTCTACATTTATTAGATTTCTAAATACAATTGCCAGAATTCTAATGGTTTGTTTTAGCCAGATTTGTATCCAAATTCACTGGATTTTCAAAGTCTTTATAGAAACTGTAGATTTTTAATTTTGATATTGAAATCTGATCAACCTTAAAAAGTTATAGCTAAATTGAATATAAAATGCAGCTATTAAAAGTCGCGTTCCGATTTTAGTCGAAACTAGTTACATGACTAAGTAGAGTGTATTTTATCTAGATCCATAGTAAATGTAAATATCTCTAATAGACATTTCACACAAGAGGTTTGTTCAACAAATACGAGTCGAAACAACGATGTTTTCCTTTAGAAGGTATATATGTATTTTTTAATATTGAAATAATAGCGGAATATAATGATAGAAAATATCAAAAGCAATACATTAAGCTTCTGCGTGAATTCTACGTGAGCCATATATGGCTCGTTCTACTTCTTGCTTCAAATAAATAGATTTCAGTTTTTTTTTGCTACATCTAGCTAAGATTTTGTTTTCTCTTTCAATTAAATTTTAAAAGAAACTCATTCAGAGTAACTTCTAAACAGCACTAGAAATTTAGAGAAACTCAACGTTATACATATACTCGTATGTATGTACGTACAATGTACATACATATACTGGTCTAGTAACATTTCTCTTGAAAAAAGATTTAGAGTTAAGATACGGCCTTTCAAAGTGTGTTTTAATACTGACAGACTAACTCACTGACTGATACATAAAAACTATAGGGTATAATTTCCGTTAATCTAAAATCTTCAAATTTGGCATGAAGGATGGTCTTATATCACAAGTTAAGGAAGAAAAATCAGAAAATCATTAATTTCTAATTTATCCGATATGCTATTTCATACATAATCCTATACTGTATACTTTATAAATCAATAAGAAATTTACAATTTTTAATTATAAACCTGCGTTTTCTATCAAAATAGTTTTTTGCGTGAATTTTGGGACACCATTTACTTGCCTTTCTTTCTAAATTATAAATAAGCCTTCAAGTATAAAATATCATTTACTAAAAGGAAGAATTGTAAATTTTAGTGACCATCTTGCCCCACATTCCTTTATTATTGCAAAAATCAACAGATCCGTTAATAATTTGTTGTATAAAGTAAAAGCCAAGAAAATAAATTACTCGTAATAACTCAGTCATCGTAAGGCAAGGTCATTTAAAAAGGATGCTTGATTGACCAAAGCATATCGATTCAAGGAATTCATGCAGTTAAAGACCAGGTAAATGTGCTTTTCCTATTATAAGAGAGCAAAGCGTTGTAACCATAAATAACAATAAGTCGGCTGGCAAACAGAAATGCACAGCACCAATGAGTTTTCATCCTTACCTTAAGGGTAAGTGCGAGTTGGTGGAGGAGGAAGACATAGGAAGAAGCTTTAAGTTTAGCCCTAATGACTCATGAGGCTCTTTACTGCCTGTTTAATTTGCTGACCTTAATTGATCAATGCAAACTAAAGAGAGCAACTATATATCATGAGAAAATCCTTCTATTGCATGGGAATTATCCTTTTATATAATTAAATAACCATTTGCAAATCATTTGTAAATCGAGTTTGGAATGAACAATTTTTCAGAAAATTATATTCCTCCCACTTTCTACCAAAAAGGTAATCCTTTTCCAGGGACAGTGAAACGGAAAAGGATGTCATATACTTAATAAACAAAAAAGCTAATTTAAATGATTTCGTCCTCGGATTCACAACTCCTTTTCAATGTTAAAAATAAATAAGTCATGGCAATTTAATACTATTTTTAGAATATATTGGATTTTTACTGTGGATAAGACAAAAACGAAGATTGGGTATATGTATATCAGAATTCTAATAAAAGAAGTTAATTTCTTTTTCAGTATGAGTGAACCTTTTCACTATGAATTTTTAATGTGTTTTCGAGTTGTATCTAGTACATACAACCAAAAGAGCGTTCTGGAAAAAATAAGCCATATTTAGGGCCGTATATCCGCACGTTTAGTTACCCTCCGTTAAGCAGCATATATTTAAATTAAACATTTTTTCGTAGGACTACGTCCTTCCTGGCTGTATAGATGGTTAAATGGTATAACGAAAATTGGGCATTCTTTGAAAGCTTATATCTCCTAAAATAATTGTCGTATAATAATGAATCAAACGCTGATAGAAACTAATGTACAATTTATTATAAAACTAGTTTCAACCCTTAAATGCAGCAGCATATAAAGCAAACAATTATGCGAAATTTCTCATGATTCTGTCTGTAGATAGAGTAGAAAAGTCGCAAACAGTTAATGTCATCTATCCGTAACATACTAAACTAAGCTTATGCGATTTCCACAAAAAATTGGTACTGGGAGGTATTAGGTTTCCATACAAAATACAGAGTACGGAATGTTAAGATTGGTGACTCATCATTTGGATATGTGCATACGTACTATTTCAGATGTTCCGCAAGGACCTTTACTTTTTATTCCTTTTATCGCTGCTATTGGGGACTTTTTAACATCCTGTAGGCTGTTCGTATTCATAATTTCCTTTCATATTGATAATTTCGAGGATGCAATTCAGAAATTAACGATCTGCGGGCTATTTTTGATGGCTGTCTATCATTTTTATAATCGTTTAAATTACCACAATACTTTGAAAATTACCCACATGTGCTGGTATTTGCTTTTATATTATTATTTCAAAACTTTATTCTGCATTGCTTTGATGCTATGATTCGTTAATAAATTTAACGGTGAAAACATAAACTAACCAGACATGGAAAATATAAAAATTATTTTTCATGAAAATTCTTATTTTTTAGCATCTACTCGAATTTTAGTCCCGTTTACAAAACTTTAACGAGAGTACATATAAATCTGTACAATAATTAATATACCTCGTTTACTGGATCCTCCCTCTGATTTAAAGTTGGTACTGAATTCACGTACGAATTTATAGAATTACGGACGAAACGTAGTTTTCCCAGAGCCATGAAATGTTTTCCGTACGTATGTCCCAGTTGTAGTAATGTTTCGTTTCCTTTTCGCTGACAAAGACGAAAAATGTATTCATGTTGTGCGGCAAACTAAAAACATTGAATTTTCCTTGCCAACTCCTTCCCGGGAGGAAAAACCTTAGCTGGGAATGAATTTTTTTAAACATTCGTAGAATTCCGTAATGAATTCCGCCTGTTAAGCTTACATGTATCTTTTGCTTTGAAAAATGCTAATGTGTGTTTGCTTCCATAAAACGACTTTTTACAAACTCACGATAAGCAATAATAATAATATGTACATAATTTTGTTAAAAACAAAAACAAAAATACAGAATAATACCGGGTTTGTCAAGAAGAATTGATAAATTTACATAAAATTACTGCACTAAGTCTCAGAGCTAGTACATATGTACAAATGATGGAAAAATTAATAATTTGTAAGAAGTAACTAACTAAGAAGAGAAACGAATATACGACATAACTCATTTCTTGATAAAACTTTATTTCATAAAGATTCCTCACATGTTGTTGTGAGTCCACAATCAGCTCTCAATCTCTCTTCTAACACAAGACCATAATTTTCAAATTTCGGAAATTGTTATAAAACTGGCCAAGTGCGAGTTAGACTCGCGCACAGAGAATACAGTACCTACTATGGAAAACCTCAACTTAGTGATCGATAATTAAAAATTTAAATTCTTTGTTTTAAAGGGACATTTTAAAAGCGTTAGTAGATTACTTACAACTTTTTTCCTATGCAGAATATTCCTATTTTAAAACATAAATAACAGCTCATAACGTACACCCAATTTCGTGGCAGACCATAGTATGGTAACAAAATGTGCTTGAAAACAGCAAGTTTGATAGGGCTAATAATTTTCTCTAATTAAAAAATTATTTCTAATTTACAAAAAAGGTTTAAGGCAAGAGGTTAGTCGACGGAAATTATCACTGAATTATTATTTAGTTCAACTATTTTTATAATTTTATAAATTTTTTACATCTTTGTTCTTAAATATTTCTGCTGTAATCCTTTCATCTCAAACGTAATTACATGAGCTTAGAATGTATTTCAACTTTTGTTCACATAGAATATTTTCAAGCTATTTTTCGTATCTTTAATCTAGATATGAATAAACGCTGCGTTAAAGTTTTGTTATATTTTCATGTCAAAGTGCTGATCCAAACCAAGACCCGAATGAATATTATGAAAAAGTGGTATATTTCTTGCTTCCTATCTTACTAAAAACTGTCAGATTTACGCTAGGTATTTGATTAAAATGTATGCCATTCATACAGGTTTCTAACATTAACCTTTACACAGGGTGTCGAAAAAACCAACGTCCAAACGAAAACGGATGAAGGGTCAACTCATGACTGTTCCAATAAGCCAAACTTATCCTATTTACATTCATTTATAGCTTGTGTACAGATATTATCAAGAAAAAATGATTATTTTTTTTTCAATGCTTTTAAATATATGTACCTACGTAATCACTTTATCGTTTATACCCCGAAAGAACAAGCAGTGTTAAAACTTATAATTTTCAGATTATTTCAACAAGACTTCGACTTCATATGATTTCTGGTAATATTACTCAGGAAACTCTAGTTAAGTTGTACTGATGAGTCTATTAATGTTTATAATGTTTCGTTTTTATAATAAAATAACAAACACAACGATGAGAACGTTAAATTTGGATTTAAGCGAAATACACAAACATTTCCAAAAAATAGATTGCTGTATTTTTTGATTCTTCGCTGTAATTTCAACGATTTTTTCTTACAAAATAAGCTTAATTTAACTAAAACTGCCGCTACGTTTCTGTCTGCAAATTCAAAGAGATTGTGCCTCTGACAAAAACTGGAATTGATCAAAATTTTTGCCAATAATGTAGGCGTCTAATTTCAAAATGAATTGCGTGCAGCACGAGTCGTAGTTATGATAGGCATTTATTCTTAATTCGCGGAGACATCTGGAAAAGACAAAAAACCGGACGGTCCCTGCTGCACCCTAGGAAACAGAAAAACATAAACTTCCTTTTAACTCGTGGCTTCACTATTAGCTAAATTTTCCCTTTTACATCTCATTCGTGCGGAAGGCGTACTGATAAACAATCTGGAAAAGTTATTGAAGTTTCCAAAATTAACATTTTAATGACTAAAAAAAACGGCGAGAATTCGTAATTTATTTTGTTTGATCTCAGATTAAATATTTGATCGATGGAAAAGAAAATTCATCAATCGGTGTTCCCTACGGTTGACCGAAGATGAAACACTTGTTACAGTGGATAAAATTGAGAAATTCGAAGAAAAATTAACGTTGAGGGTATGTTTTATTACTAGATGAGAGCAATAGTTGATTTACTTTGACTCCTTGCTTCTTTTTATTCTATAAAGAAAATTACTTTGTTTTCCTTTTTAGCTAAAGTTTATTAAGTCAATTTTTAAGAATAAATGAAAGGAAAATATTTTATTTTATTACATTAATTTCTACAATACTTTTCTGGTATTATCTATTTAATAATTTAGTTATAAGGAAGCATTATTCTAAAATATTTTAAGATGGCTTCTTTTAGCCGAAAAAAAATGTTTTTGATTTTTTCTGTTTTAATTCTACTTCATATGTATAGGTACCAGAAAATATTGGAGTCGCACTATCCGCGGTTTTAGGTATCCGTGGAAAACGACGGGACCAAAGTCTTGCGGGTCTTACTATACTTTCTATAAAAAAAAAAAAAAATTCTATCTGAAACATAAAATCAATAAAAATTCCAATCAAAAATTTTATTTATTATACTATAAAAACAGGAGTAGATAAATCGGTTTGAGAACTAGTTGGTAGTTTTATAGATCTACTATAAAATAAAAAAATAAGCAGTTGTTCTTGTCCCTAATTTGCATAGGAAAAAAAAGGAATATGCTGATTTACGAGTTTAGTGATGAGTAATTCGGCCCGAACAGCCAACTTCAATTATTCTAGGGTAAACGAAAATTTGTAGGATTGAATGAAATACCTGAGTTTAAAGACCAATTTAAAAGTAACAAGACAAGAGTTTTTTAAGAATATTGGGAATCAGCGATTTTAAAAAAAAAAATTGTCTTTGAAAATGTACACAAGAAAAAGGAGTCTTGTTTAATTAAAACGAAAAGAAACACGTCGCGTTTTATTTTACTCTATATATTAGTGAATATTCACATTTTTTGCCCGTTTCTTCAAAAACACTTTTAATTTTCTTTGAGGGAATATTGTACACTTTAGCGATTTAAGTTACGTACTCCAAATTAGAAATGTTTACTAAACAACAGGTATACATATACAAACAAGTTATAAGGGATAAACAGAAGCCTTGTACATCTTCCAAGACTTTAATTAGTCAATAAGGACGGATAAGCTTCGCGTATACAAAGGCATATTCACTTTTCTTCGTTTTGTCGACTCTTTGAAAAGCTTTGTTCCGTATGAAAAATAAATAAACAAACTTTAACTGAAAGGATCGGATGCTGAGGTATGATTCCTATAGCCAATTTGAATTTCATAATTTTTTTATCTCAATTTTAATAAACTGCTTATTAATTTATTATATTCTATTTTATTTTAATAACTATGGAAGCGAACGAATGCATAACCTTAAAATTTAATTTAGGTATACAAATTAGTTGAAGTGTCGGAATAGAACACGACACGAAAGAAACATCTACTGCGACAGAGTGTTCACATAAGCTCAAAACTCCATTTTTCAATTTGGTTTTCAATGTAAATCAAGTGTACTGTCTTCATTCAATGCAAATGAAAACATTGCGAACGTAGCAAATGAAATAGTCCTGTCCACACCAAACGCGAGTCGACGCGAAAAAACTCGTTACGGACAAATAAATGAGTTTGTCTGGACTAGATACATACGACATTCACGCTATGCCGCACGCGAACAAAATCCGAACTATTTCAGAAGCAATATTTGACGCGCAATTGGAAATTTGATCATATGTTACTTTCGCGTCACTTTTGATGTGGCCAGTGAAAATTATTTGGTTTATTTGTGTCGCATGATTACTAATAACAATATAAATAGCCTTATAAGGGCGAAATCGTCATGTCACTCGCAATTAAAAGAAAAATCTCGTATATTAAGACTTACAAATTTATTGACGTAGATCGGCGCGGTGATTCCAATGGTAAGGTATCCTCTTAATATAACAAATGCACTTCTGAACCTTTGTTTGCCTTAAATCTGATGACTACTGGTTCCTCCAACCCCTAAATATTCACACAAATAAAATAAGCAATCCAGAAAAGCCCTACATACCACTAGCTTTTGTTTAAATCCAATAAAGTTTAAAAATTTTAGTACGCCATATTGGAATCGCCATTTTGAATTTTCCCATCCTCATATCAGAAATAAAACAAGCGATTGCAAAATCTTCGTATACCAATTTTTGTATAAATCCGATCACGTTTTATATTTTGGGTTCACCACGTTGAATCCGCCGTCATTTTGAATTTTTAAACTATTATATAATATAATACATATATATGAAATAAGGAACCTCAAAAACCGATATGTATAGTATTTTGTTGGAAGTCTGTACAATTTAAGATTTTTGGTGCGTCATCTTGAATTTTTAAGTTTTAATTACGGATTTGAAATAAACGACCCCAGAAACTTCTACATACTCAGTTTTAAACATACCTAATATGATATATTATATGTATTATTGGAAGCGAACATGAAACGATCGAATTCCTTTTTATGTTAAAAAATCCTAATTAGTTGATCTTTAAATTTAGTTAAGTATTTGATTTCAATTTGTTTGGCATAGTTTTAAATATTTATTTGCATTTAAATACATGTATGTGTAAATATGGAAAAGATATTTCTGCCACTAAGTCGAACAAAGTCCCTTCACTGAACAGACTTTTCTGAATGAATTGGAAACGCATGAAAATATTTTTGTCAAAGTAAGTTGTGCCCGTCGAACCCAATTCAACCATTCATTCAAACAAGCTAAAAACAAAATTAGAGGAAAGTTCTGAAGCTTTAAATTCAAAAGATTTTCGCACGAGTGACCTACTTTTCTAAATAAATTATGTGGAACTTAATTTGTAAATAGGCGTAATAATGTGGTTCTTTTTTATTCATTCTTCCCCAAAAGCATTCTTGAAACTTAAACGTGAGCATTAAAGTACGAACCGAAAACAAAGTCTTAACTACAAGAAAATATTGTTTCCCCGAAAATCGATAGTTCAAACAAAAATGTTTAAAAATTTTTGCTGATTCGGAAGTAATTCAAAGTAGGTATGTTGGATTTGAGGATTTTATACCTCTTTCGAAAATCGCTATACCTTCTTGCTTACCTTACCAGAATATATACTCAAGTCATGCGTTTTTACTCTACCTAGCAAACTTTAAAACTATCACTTGAATTGAACCGAAAGTGTGAAAAGAATTTGGTATTTTCTTCCTTAGTTTGGAGAGAAAAGGGCATAGAATCGGCGATGAAGCTAAATATCTAAGTAATTTATATTCCTTGCAAGGCACCATGTGATTTCTACCGAATTGAACTCGTCTTCAAAACAAAATCGAATCAGTAGCATCACCCCCCCTTTCGGTCCTGAATGATGCAAGTCTCTCTATAGAACTCGTTAGTAATCAAGATTCAAGAAATCACTTAAAATTTGTTCCAACGACGATAAATATTGAATCCTGCCTTATTGCACCTCCTGTGAAATCGTGCAGAAATGCAATCTGATCTGAAAATGAAGAAGACTTTTGAACAGAATATGCTATTGAATATTTTGTTCCTGTCTTTGATGCTATGCAAGGAGAGATTTACATTTCAGGAATTGCATAAATCTACATTATCTGAAAATTTGTCTAAGATTTTTGAAAAGGTCATTTTATTCTAGACATTTATTGAAAACAATATACTGGGTGGGGCATTTATCTTGAGACAAAATAATATCTCGGTTGGACTCGATTATTTCGAAAAAAGTTTCAGACAAAAATTGTAGGGCACCGAGGAGGCCATTGAAAGTTCCATATTACGACTTCCGGTCTAGACTGGAAGTGGAGATTTAGACCGGAAGTCGTATTACAAATTTTTGATGAACTTTGTATAATAAAAACATTGATTTGAGGTCAAATATGTTGAATATGCAAAATAATTTTGTTGCACTTCCCCAAATATTTAACTTTAAAATTTTTAAAAATGACTGGCAGCAAATTACTGATTAATTAATGGCATATTACTGACTGCCGCCATTCAAAGGTATTAATGGGTACCCAACGATTTGCCATACTAGGCCCATGCATTCGTAACATAAATACTCGTAACAAATTTTGTACCGAATTTTTGTAAAAAGTACTTAAAACAAATAATGTTGAGTTAATGAAGTACGTTTCGTAATTTTTATGATATTTTTCATTAGCTTGAGATCATCGGTGCTTTTCGTATATTCTATACCTATTTTTTCTTAAATATAACGAAATATTTTTCTGAGTGTTCGTGCAAATAGGTGTTATGCATACAGAAATGTAGTGATGCAGGCGCCTTTTTTGTTTGAAATCAGAAAGAAGTCAGTACAATATGTTTTATGAGCAATTAAAATTACAGAAAGATTTATGATTTATCATATTCTTCCAATCATTTCCTATCAAAGTCTAATGATTTTCAATTAATACGAAAGCATGTTGAAGAAGGTTAAAGCGACCGTCAATTATTAAGGTAATTAAAAGTTTCTAATTGCTAACAATTTATAAGAACAGTCTCTGGTGCGGTTAAATGACCCCCAGCAATCACAGCAGACCTGGAGAATGTGCGCTGTTATTTCGATACTTTGTTTTCACCAGAAAATCGATAAGACGGGGATAACCAACAGTCATAATCATTAATTTTATGCCTGGTACCTTCTTAGTTTATATTTATGTATTTTTCGCTATTTAAGAAAGACCAAAATAGTCAGAGCAATTACAAATGGCACAGAAAGCATGACACTGCTAAATGCTTGAGCTTCGCCTGAACTCGAATGGTTTACATAATTATTATTCGCAGTTTTCACTTGCTCGAGTTGTCTAACCCGGTCTTTCTCGCTGGCCTACATGTATTTAGATTTGTATGTAAGGTTCTTGGCTCTTGCAGCACATGTGTAATTACTTAAATAACAACGTCTGCGCGGCGGTAAGAGTGAACTTTGTTGGAAAAATACTTTACGCCAATTAGGTGTTCACTGAAATGCTAAATGCCATCATATATTTATGTGTTCGTTGCGATGTGCAGGGCTTCTCATCCCTTAGGAAGAAGGTCAAGTGACCGACGACTCGTTTCACACAAAACATTGAAGAACATACTTAAGGAGGTCCTCCGAAATACTTTCGGCTCTGGTTCCGCTGTGGAAAACAGGGCGTTGTTTCAAGTAATCGTTGACTGGTGGGTGAAGAGTTGAGAATTACAACTACCATTGCATGTGGTTGGATTGGAGTTGGACATATGAAAAAGATCCTACAAAGGTGCGCTCGTTTTAGCGTGTTTTCGAGGAGTGACAAAACATATTTGACTCGGAATGTTGGAACCATTAGTACCAATATAATAGAATCCTAAAACATAGAAGACATTTCTCTCTCGGGACGTCGGAATAGTATGAGCTGTACAGTAAAAAATAATTTAATTTTTACCTATATAATATAATAGTACACAGGAAAATATTTCGTAATATTTAAGAAAAATAGGAATAGAATATACGAAAAGCACCGAGTATAACGTTGGAAAGTCCACTATTTCTGATATTAAGAGCAAGGAGGAAAAAATACGATTATTTGTTATAAATACAGAAAAGTATCCGGATGCCAGAAAAACTTTGAAATCTTCTGAAAATCCTCAGCTTGAAGATACTTTACATATTTACGTGGTTTTTAGAACAGCGAAGAAGGCACATGCCTTTGTCAGGTGACATTCTGATGGAAAAAGTCAATTTGTTTTTAATTAATTGCATTAAACTTTAATTACATAGCACATAACATTTATACATGTATACAATTTTTGCATGCTTAAAATATTCTGTCAATTACAAAAAATTTAGTTATATGTCGAAAAATTTCTTTTAAAATATTGGGCCCTATCATTGAAAACGTTCGAATCGATTCGAAAGAAGCTTACAAAAGTTCTTTTTGAATAAAAATTCCTTAAAAAAGTTCCTAAAATTTTCATAAGTTCATTTTAATTACTTTTGGCTTTAATTAATTTAGATTCGAAATTTCCTTTACCGAACCAATTTTCATTAAAATATCTTGAATTTCGAAAACTACAGTCACCAAATTGGTTCCTCCATTGGGAATTTACAAATTACGATAATAGATTGAACGTAAGCGGCTCTTCTTATTACTTAATTTCTTTTCAATTCGGTGCATTCCAAACTCTCATAAATTCATTGAATTCGAAAAATTGAGGTCGCCATATTGGATCCGTCATTTTAAATTCTTAAATTTAAGAATTTCGACAGTGAATTTGCAATCAATCTCTAAAAACCCCCAAATACCAGTTTTCATAGAAATCTCCTTAAACTTTACAATTATTGACCGCAATCTTGGAGCCGCCATTTTGAAACCCGCGAATAAAAAGTAGCCTATATGTTAAGTTGTGATTTGTAGTACCTTTACTCAAAAATTAAAAAATATCAAACTAAGTGTTTAGGTGATGTTCAGCCAAACATCTTCACATACTTTCATATATGTATGCACATATATACATACACATATGTGTGTACTATTAGTAGGATATAAATACATACCATGAAATAGGTATTTGACGCTGCATTATCATCACCAATTTAGTTATCATTGCAGTAATGGTAATGAAAATGTTTGTAATGGCAAGACAGCGTTAATCAAAGTATTTATAATAATTAACCTTTTTAAATGTTCGATAAATTGCCTTATGATATTCTATTAAAGTGCAAACATGGGACTTTTATGATTTATTAGATTCTTTTTGTAGCGATTAATTTAAGGTGGCTAAATAAGTTAATTAATATATTATATTTTTCCAAATCTGGTCTTGCTTTGGACATGCAAATCAATATGAAAATAAGTGGATTGATACCTTTTTTGGAACACATTGGTTATGTATTCAGCCAAACGTAAAGCTGCAGATACTGTGCTGAAGGGTAACTAGTGTATGAGCTGAGTTATAATCCATCCTGTCTACTTCCGTGCTGTATGCATTTTAAAATACGGAGACCATTCAAAACTTGTGTCACAATCGCATTGTTGCACACTGTATGTATAGCATAGAGGTATATATGTATGAATGTATCTGAGAACTTTTCTAGAGCAGTAGATAGAACATGAAATTATTCACCATACTAGAGTAACCGTATGCAAAACTTTATTCAGAGCTTAGGGGGAAAATTCCTGTGCTCCGACATCTCTACATTTGTGGTAAAACTATGCTTTTGGTTGCGGATGATAACAATTTTCCTTCTTTCCGTTTAGGGAATTAAATGGAAGCCCGACAAAATTACAATTTTAAGCATGTCCAAATTCATAGGGCGCAGAGCATAGTTTATATCGCTCGTTTACCTGTTTACCCAACAATATCAATGAAAATTCTCTGTAACAAATTGCTCTGGAGCGGTCACTATCACAAAGAGTGATGCACTTTAGTTGCGACTTGGGATTTTAATTAAGGTGCCAATTTTACATTACAAATATTTATAATACTGAGCGATCAATTCAAAAAGCTTTTGTATAATGAGATTTCAATAAGTTATGGTATAATGAGATATTCATCTAGTATATTCATTATTCAACTTAGTCGCCGACAAGACTTTTAGGAATTATATAATATATTATAGCTACGATTGTAAATAAATACCTATGTATTGATTTATTGATTGGTATTTAAATAAAAAAGAAAAATCAGTTCAAAAACGGCAGAACAATTTGTCATAGCTCGCTTGAACAATTAATAACATTAATTTTATTTTAAATTTATTTTAACCAGGGTACACTTCAAATGTTAAAGATATATGGTATTCCAGACATACCTGTGCAATGTAACGAAACATTTCAGGTAGGTAAAAACTATTAAATACTTTAATAATATGAATAAAATTAAAATTAAGGGAAAAAATAAAAAAATCGATTTTATAGCCTCCTTTATTCTTAATACTATTGGAAGTAACCCTAGAATGGTGTTCAGCTTATTAATTTTCGATTAACTTTCTGCCTTATTTTCACCTTTTACAATTTTAAATAAAAAAAAAACATTAGTAATGGATTTTTCATCCCGAAAAGTGATGAAGGCATACACAAACCCATAGTTTTACTCCTTTAAAATCTAGATACATACATCTTACAATATTTGCCTATAATTTGGTTAAAACAACGAAGGTATGTTCTTTACGAAAAATCCTATCAACGAGAGCAGCAATTGGATCTTCGGTAAGTTTTTACACTGCAAAATAAGTTGTCTGTAGTCGATAACGCTAGGAGACAGAAGGCAGTTAAAATATTTAGTAGCATCGAAACCCAAAAACGATTCACTTAAAACCAAATAATGAGATTTCAAGAAGCAAAATATGGTTTGAGATATGTAAGAGGTTTTCCTTACATAATATTAAAAAGCAGTGTAAAAAAAAATAAAAGCTTTTAACAATTAAAAGAGCTGTTTTGGAAACAGATACCACGTAGAACATACCTGTGTACATCGAACTGAAAGATAGAAGAAATACAGACAACGTTTGAGGAAATTCTACAAATTAACTAACATACATGATGAAAATGTAAATGAAACCAGGAGGATGTTATTATGACTTTTAAGGCATATTACATAAAACATGTTTTCATGAACTAGACTCAAACGATACACTTTCTAGATTGTGTGAAAATAATCAAGTTACTCGTTACAAAAATCGGAAAGACTATCTTAAATCCTTGGTGGGCATTTATCTGACCACATGTAGGGGGCATGATAATATAATATTAAAGAACGAATATTCTGCGATTACAGATAAAGTTGAATTCCGAATTTACTAAATGCTGATCGATATGGCCATTTATTATGCATCAAGCGAATCTGATGAAAGAGTTTGAGTAATAACTCTAAGTACTATAAATAGACGACTTGCAATGGAATTAGAAAATTCCTTTATTGAGAATGTGGAAAATTTAATAATGTCCTTATACTTTTCTCATTATAGAGCCAAATAACATAATTACCTAATCCTATAAATAACGATTGGAAACAATCTTTTCCGGAGTTTATTAAAGAAGTTCCTTACATACCTCTGAAAAATGAAATAGGCGACCCCGTATTATTAACAAATTTTGAATGTAATGAATTTTTATTTATAAATATGTTATTATTATAAATGCCTAACTCTGTTTCTTATGGATTTTTTAAATGGAATAGATTGAATTTGATGTCTATTCATGCATTTTGATGAAATCTTGTGAAAACATTTGAAAAGTACCTATTGCAAATGAAAAAATTGAACTGACCGAGAATGTTTCGAAAAACTATATAGATGTTTCCACCTTTTTAATAAAATGTTTGCATGTTTTCACTTTTGACCTTTAGTGTTCCTAAAAAGTTTCACTAAAATTTATGAGAAGACCTCAAACTCAATTGCAGCCCTTTAAAATTATTAGTTATTTTGAGGTAAAATGTAAAATTAAATTATATGGGATATATGTAAATCTATCATGCAAATCGAGTACCTGCTGTAAAACTCTATACTTAAATGTAATACATATATAATATTTACTTTCATATTCGCAACGAGATGGTGCATACTTAATTAAAAACGAAAAATAGTAATTAATAGAATGTAGACGAACAAAAATATGAAATAAAGCCAGTAGATAATGGACTATTACAATGACCTATTAAAATCCTAGAGACAATATGTATTGCATAATAAATATTATGTGTTAATATTGCAAGCATATTTCATTGTAAACTGTTAAATAGAAACGTATCCATACTATAAAAGGAATGATTGAATGGAATTGTTTTAATTTGCATGCATTAAAACACTGTAGCTCATAATGTTGACTGTCCGTAACATTTGCACAGTTAAAATCCATCAATCAATCAATATAAAAATCCGTGATGAAACCGTGACATGCATTGATAGGTATAAATTCCAATGACATTATGTCTCCTAAAATTATGACGAATTAAGTTGATTCCAAAGCCTGAAAAGCAGACATGCATGTGAATGCATTGACGTATTCTAGCTATTTATCCACAAGACTAAGGCATGGGCTTCACTCCTTGATATTGATGTCCGCCGCAATCCAATCGAAGCATGCAGACTTTTGTTATCATTCTGTGAACATTATTTATTCATCTAGAATGGGTTTCCATGGAAAAGCTCTTTCATGATCTCCCGTCCAATCAATATGCTGGCCTCGGTTTTCGACAAAGTTTGTGGCTAGAACACCCCACCTCGCATTTTATATGTGATTGAAAAGTAGTTGCTGCAGCAGCTAGCTCAGTTCCATTAAAGTGCACCGAATAAATTCTCTCGTCGGAGGAAATTGCTTCATGCAAAAATTTAACAGTCAGCAGTGAAAACCAAGATTATGTGCTAATGACCATTGAATTTTTTCCCGACCATCCTTTAAGTTCTTTCTGAATGGACAGTTCAAGAAATTCGTTTAGGATCTTTAATAAAAGTGGACGTGTTTTGTTCTTAGTGGAATAAAATTTATCGCTTTGTCAAATATGTACTTCATAAAATATGGAGTGGAAAAAGTACTTCGAAATGAAGATGGTATTTGCTCAAAAACGATGCTATCTAAAAATGTCTCAGACTTCCTCATTTCTTTTGTGTAGAAGAGTTGCCCAGGGGACAAGCTTTTGTGAAATTATTTTATTTATTTTATCAATAGTGCTATCCTGACTTTACAAAAAAATACTTAATTATTTAATAATAATTAAATGATTATAATCATTATATGTAAGAATCTAAGACATATTCCTTTAGATACAATTTTTTAAATTATAAATACTACAAAATCAATTAAATGGGAATATTTGTTATAAGAAATTAAAGAAAATTTAAATATAATAAATACGAGTTTTGGAAATTAAAAGATTTTATATATAAGTCTGGTATACAAAGAATTAAAAAAAAAGGCATGAAATCAAATGTGTTGCCAAGTATAACTCCTTTGTCAGAGATATAGTCATAATAACATAAAATTGAGTCAGATATGTAAATGCTAGCTATAATTAGAATATCATTAAAGAAGTCTACCCTGTGGCACGCTACAATAAACTTATACCGTCTTAAACAAAGAAGATCCAAAAAGCATTTATTCTAATCAATTTGCAAGATACAATTCAAGGCGGATAATAAAAGTGTAAAAACCCCTCCTCGCCCCTTTTACCACTCTCCATACTATTTAATACAACAGAAACAGGGGATGTTAAATTATATAATAGTATTAAAGATAAAAAAAAAAGTCTAAATATTAGCGTTATAGTCACCAAGGAACAGAAGTTACATAGCAACCTTAAAAATTTCTTGATTTCAATAACTCGGTAGGTTATATTATAGAAATTAAAAATGTTCATTTTTTGATTTGTAAAACAATAATCTGCTATGGTTATTTGCATGTTAACAATTTCAACCACCTCCTTTTATATGCTAACAGTATAGATTATTAATATAATTTATTTTATTTGCTACTTATAATGTATCTTTGTTTTTTATTAAACTTTTACTTTTTATTGTATTAAGTATTTTTTGTTTTATTCAGGAGGTCGAAGATGGTTCAGGCGATATAAGTCTTAATTTTGATGATTATCCTTGGGTAAGTTTTTTTTTTTGGAGCATTTATTATTGTTCATTATTATTTAATTATAATTAATTGCACATATTTTTTAAACTTGTTTAATTTAATTTGAAAGTTTATTTTTATGCGATTAAGAGTTCATAAAAATTGTTTTCCAAATATTTCTAAATATTTAAGATATTTAATTTAAAAACAGTTTTAGAGAGACGCATAAATGTGGTCTTTTTAATTGTATAAAAAATTATTTACATTTGGAAGTAAAATGGAGAGGACGAACTTTTCCTAAATTTACTTATACATACTCTAGATACCACACGAGATATCTGACAGTTCATAAATTTACTTGACAACTTATTTGTTATTTCTGTGACATTTTCTTTTCTCAATTTTACATCATTTATCAAAGCATTTTACGTTTATCTTCTTTAAACTAATATTCTTTTCAAGGATAAGTTTTGTGGGAGGCAGATTGTATTATTTTTCAAATTGCATATGTTACCTAACATGGAAAAGTTCTACGGCAAAGAGTGTTAAAATATTTTACGGAATTTAGCATATGCAACAACTATTCATATACAATAACAATATCTAAGTGCATGGTACAAAGAGCTGGTTTTAATTTGACAATTTAGTAGTAAAAATGTTGATTTGATTTTATTTCAGCTGCTTTCAAAGAGCCGAGAGAGTTAATAAAACAGGTTTCCTTATTATTTAAAAGGACATATTGAGACATATCTTTCAAATTGAAATGATTTCATTTCTTTTTCATTATCCTACTAAAAGATATTAGCTGCGTTCTTTTCATCGAGGCTCTAATTCAGGCGCTTTACATGCAAATAGAACAACAACTCCTAACCCACATATTTATTCGCTTCTTGATCAAAGAAAAGTATTTCAAAAATATTCTAAGAGAGGTGGTGATGTCGAATTTTGTTTCGCAAATTTTGTCGCCCTAACATTCTGATTAGAATTAGACTGTCAGAAAAGTTAAGGTATAAAATCGTTACTTCATCACATCCATCCTTTCCAAATTATTAACATATTCAATTTTAATTCAAAACAAGATTAATTTTCACTCGGTGTTCACCGCAAACAGACAGAATTATTAAATTTTACTCATGTGTGAGACAGGCAGGTATACCAACTTTTAAATCACAACGATTCCCTAACCCAGATCGTTCTTTTCACTTAACCCAGAACCAGAGCTGGAACACGATGGAAAGAAAGCATTTATTATAAAATGTAGGTACTAGATCGAAAATTTACACATTTTTCTTAAAATATAGACCATTTATCATTTATTAATTAGCGTATACATATGTAATGTGCATATATTATTATATATGACAAGTATAAATTACACAAAAATGTATGTATGCTTGCTACAATACTCTTTTTCAAGTCATGCCCATCTAAATAAAACAGCAAATATACCATAATATGTACGTGAATATCGTCAAAGATTTCTTTGCAACAAGATTTCGATATATTTTTTTAAATTCCCATAAAAACCAAATGATCTGGTTATACACATACATATATATATAAGTTGTCTATAGGGCATTATGCGCAGCATTAAAGCTATGAAATATTATGTTTACATGTACAAAATGGTATACAAATTTTAAAAATGTGCTTGGTTACTTCTGTAAAGGTGTACCTGGTATGCGGAAAATCCCTCCGTTGAATACGTCCTTAAAGCAGTTTGGTGGGGGTGTTTAATGAATCCGAATAGAAATAAGTTAATATTTTGTATTTCTGGCACGTTCAGTGAAAACACTCAATATTTGTGGAGCTCAAAGCATTCGTATGTAGCGGAGAAAACGTATCGAAAAATTCTCGACACATATTATCCTATCGTGAAATCGCGATATATTCCGTGAGATACGTTTGAGATAATACACCAAAAATCTCGCTAAGCTTTGCTATCAAACCTCCTCTCCTTTTATATTCAAATTTCTGTTGGGAGGAGGAGAAATATTCTGTTTTCTGCAATCGTAATTAGAACATTTGTAAAGTTTATATGAATAAGTTGGGAAACATTTTAAAACCCAGAATGCATAAAGCTAAACTCTTTCAAAACAGACTAGCTTTTAAATGGTAAAAGTGTAAATAGAACTTTAGACATACTTTCATTGAGTAGCTCACATCAAGCATTCATATTTCAGCATAAACAAGTGATTGAGTTATGAGTACATATAAGCATTTTCCATTTATTTGGTTCTGCTCTATGAAGGTTCTCACAATTGAAAGTACACTACCTTATCTGGATGACATGTAAAACTGCGGCAGTTTATGTCAATATGCAGAATTGCAAATTTAAGCGCTCTAGTTCCGTCGTTTTCACAAAGCGTTTTTCTACCCTGAATATAACGTTTTTTTGCTAATCTTACGTATTCAGTCAGCTTTATAACGATTTCAGTCATACCTGACTGGTTTCTACGGATAAAACGAACAGAAACAAAACGTTTTCAATTCATGAATAAAAGCTACATGCTATACAAGCCGCTTCTGCTTGCTCCCAAAGAATTTCAATTGTCAATTTCGACCCCATATTCCTCATATTGCTTAGAGTGCATTAACAATGGTGGTTCCAATAAATTGCCAATAAATATATGATTGATTGCACGGTCTGCTTGCAATATAATTTTTATAATTTCTTTCGAAGTTTCTAGGGTGTAATAGTGACGTATTTTCCTAAGGGCGTAGGGGGCGATCGTCCTCTGGGTTTTGGTGGGCACCTTCGGCGTCTCCGGCGGAGGCCCTTCTATCGTATAAAAAATATTTCGATAGAATAAAATCTCGTAAGGCTATTTATTATCCGTTCAAAATTTTTATAATTACTCTCTACTTACGAATTAGGTAATTGTGTTTAAGTAGAAATTTTTGTATTTCAAAACAACTCTAGGGATTCGTTCAAACAAAACACAAGCGGCGACATACATTACAGAATTTTCGTATTTTTCACTGTTCTATAATTTTGCATAGTCACTTTGCGTGTGTTGGCAATTAGTTTATACCCTGTAGTTGCCCTTCTGCTTATTACGTAATCTAAAACAAATTGTTTGGTATACAAAGGTTGTTGAACTAAAATTTTTAAATAAATAATAAATAAAAAAGCATCGAAAATGCACATACAGCATAATAACCATAACGCTGACGCTAACAGTGAAAAATTGTAAATTATAAAGAAAAGCGATTTATCACCTCTGAAAGTATAAATTAATATTTCAATTTTGATTTTCCTTGCTGACTATAAGTAGTAATGTGTTACTTAAGTAAATTTTTGACAACACAAAGGAAAAATGGAAAATTTTTAAAATAATTAAAAAAATTTAATAATAAAAACACTTAACGACTATGACAGCCACACACGGTGCGCGCTTGAGGGGTCACATTGCAGTCAAAGTGTTAAAAGTTAATTAATTTATAGTAAGCACACAACAATATTCAAAACTCATTTCTTTTTTCAGGCGACTGATGAAGACTTCGATAATGGTGGAGGTTTACAACCACCGATTCTACCACCACCGCCGGATAGAGGTAATTATTGCATATTTAATAATATTTATGAAGCATAAAAATAGTAAACTTAAACATAACATAATATTTGTATCATCTATTAAAAAATAGCAAGATTTTCCATTTCTGGAAGAATAAGAAAAACAATTATTTCTAATAATCAACACAATATTCTTAATTAAAGCAAAATGTTCTTAATTTCACCAAAATGTTGAGCAGTCAGGGTTCCGTACCAGAACTTTATCAACAAACTCAAAATCAACCGAATTTAAGTAATATATCTTTAACGAATTTTATTGGTTTGAATTTTTATTTTAAAACGAGTTTTTTAATAAATCATATCTTTAGAACAAAGTCAGCAAAAGTTTTAAGAAGCCCTTCCAAACTTATCCCTGTTAAAATCTTTTCATAATCTTTAAGTGTCTAAATATGTGCACGTCACGACGATCTGAAAGACCCTCATAAAGTTAATGTTCCGATGATAGGCACTTTAAAGCTAATCATTGATATTCTGGGCAGAACGATCTAAATCCATCCAAATGATTTTATATCGGAAATACCAGTCATCACTCAGGCACCAAAACTAATAGTTTATTTATTGATCTAGTATAATTATTTAATTGATTACAACAGCGCATTTACTTTAATATTTGATCAACTCAAAATGAATGAATCAAGTTTTGGAAAATAAAAGTATCACTTTATAATATGTTACTGATGTTAAAAGGTCTATTTGTTGAGCTTTTTATTGCTCATTGAAAAAATGTTACATAGTTGAATATAACAAACAAATACGTAGTTCGATTAACTATATTTTAAATAAAGTTGTGTTTGTCACTGCCCTTTTTAAATTGAGTGAAAAGTTCTTGTGTGCCACTTGAAAAAACAACTAGTTGAAGCGCCTCTTGGATAAGTAAAATTATGCTGCTAGCATACATGAATCAAACAGCATTTTAGTATAAATTTATGAGCAAACAAAAACTGCTTAGTTTGTTTTGGACGTTTTCATTATGCACTATGAAGTTCTCGTTTTCTTTACAAATAAATGCAGCAAAACATTTCCCTGTAATTGAAAGTATGAACAAAATAAGCATGTAACAACCCGCTTGAAAACGTTTTTATTTTTTTTTCAGCGAAAAAGTTTTGAATATCTCTTCGAATGCGACTGTCTGTAAAATTAGTTCCAGAGGAAGTTTATTTTCAGTTGTCAGCTGGTCGCCAAAGTGCTTACAATATCGATGCACAAGTATGTATATATTTCAATATATATACATATACATAATACAATGTTAAAAAATCAACATTGCTGGATATAATATTTTAAAAAGAACTTTAATTTAAATGCACATTCAAATAATTATTGTTTATAGAAAAAAAGCGTTGTTATATTTATGGCAAGATTGTATATATTTATAAAATAAAAAAGTAGCAAAAATGTGCAATAAATTATTATATATTCATAGAAAGCTCTTTAAATTTTCCAATATTAGATATATTTTATTTTAGATTATGATTTTTAACTCCCAACGTAAATAGAAGGGTAATTTAAGTTTATAACTAGGTATCTGTCTGTCTCCTTGTCTATCTATTTATCTTTCTGCAGCGTTTAGAATTAGAAAAACTAGTTAGAAACTAGTTAATTTCTTGTAGAACATTTTGAATTCAGTGTTAAAAAAATACTACATACATAAATTCGATTTTTATTTAAGGTAATTTGACGTCAGCAATCCTAATTTCTTAGTTTTTTGTACTTGAAAATGAACCCTTATGAAGACTTTGTGATATGTTTGTCTGTTCTGTAAAAAATTCAAGTTTCTAATTCGTGTTATAAATGGACACGATCTTACAAATCGCAATTTGATACTATACCAAATTAACTTACCATAAGATACTAACTTCCCTTTAACCTAAAACTTTTCTTGGGTCGAGTTCTCATAGTATGTATATAGGAAAAAATCCGAAAATCATTCATTTCTAATTAAAAGAACTATTTTTTCTAGAAGAACACTGTCTTTTTAAATATCATAGTCAAGATGGTAAGGATTACAGGAAAAGTAAAACGAAGTCTGTGATTGATTACGCTTTTTTTTTTTATCAATTAGCAAATTTATATTAAGTATCTATGTCGCGCAGGTTTTACTCGTATTTGATCGATTAAAATAATTTATTTTAGCTTTTGAGAAAAATTTGGTAAACCAAGCTCTCCCCAACTCTTTCTAAATGTTTGGAAAAATGTAAGCAATTTTACGAAAACTGTGGATTTCCCCTAAAACTTAGGATTTTTTAAGCAGAGACAATGGCGTATTACTCAATTTTATCCGAAATTATTCTCTCCTTAATACATTCCCAAATTATGATTGAAATGTATGGTGTATCAATATCACTGATATTGTAAATACAACATGCTGCGTAATAGGACGCAATGCTTTAACTGAAAAGGTTAATATCGGGTATGTGGAATTGACATAGAGTGCGATTAAAACTTTGATATATGGGGGCTCTAAGAGCCACTGGTAACAAATAATCGCTTGCAAATATGAAATTAACAACATTTTGAAAGAAAATTTATCTTCAAAATTTAAAGCTTAAGAACGAATATAACATTTTGAAGAATTTGTGATTGTGCACAATTATGAGATGTACAAAAATAACCCACAAAAAAACTTTCCAAAGATCAATTATAAGTATGCATTATTTTTATTTATATTAATTTTTACCTTTCAGCTTTTCGTGGTTTAAAAGGAGAAAAGGGTGATCGCGGACCAAAGGGCCCGCCTGGCGATAGTATTCGTGGACCACCAGGACCTCCTGGACCGCCTGGTCCGAAAGGTGATCAAGGCCCCTATCCACCCTATGTTGAAATTTCTGGATCCAGTGACTCGGTAAGTACCATGATTGAGTAAGAAAAACAGAAGTTTGTGAATTCTTTACAAATAAATTTCCTATAACTTCGAATATTTTCCTATTGTGTAAAAAATAGACACAAAATGATGAATACATTCATTCTAAAAATGTTTGTTGAAAATTACTGCAATATAATTGCTGCGATTTCTAATACATATGCTCCCAAAATATTCATGTGTGTAAAAACACGCCAACATTGTACAATTAGTGTAATTGATTACGCAGTCTGTGCGTAAAAAAATACTATTTCTCTGTGATATCACCCATAAATTATGCAATTATTACGCAATATACACAATTTGTTTAAAATCTGTAATGTTTTAACTCATACATTTAATTATTTATACATTATTATGAAAATGAGTTAGTTCACAACTTCCTACCGTTGATCAATAGAACTGACTCAGTTGTATGTCATTGAAACAATAATTTTGAAATGCCTAGATGACAAATTAATTCATTTTATATAAATTTTTAGTAAAAGGTCTGCTAAAATATATGAACTTCTTTCCCAAGTTTGTGTTTTGTGATCATATTTTATATTGATTGATAACTTTTGATAATTTTCAATATATAAATATTAACTTAGTTTTTTGAATCAATGCAAAATAACGATTATTCCAGATTTTTAGAAAAAACCTGGTAATTCATTCACCAAAATGTCCTGAAGATCAGGTTTGTTTTTGTTATTATCTAGACTAGATTGTCAAAATCTTCATAAATCAGCTAATTTAAGCAGGCAATGACATATTTCACCGACTTTAACTCAAAAATGTATAGGACTCATTTAGTCCCTATACAATTTTTATTAAAAACAGTTAGCGACTCGTAAACATCACAAAAAAACTTAAGGAAAAAGGGTATCAGATTTTAATAATTTTCAAGAGAATAAAATTTAAGTGTGATAATCTACAATCCTTACAACGAGCAATTCTTTGTTTGAATCGTAATTAATTAAGTTTGAATTTTATTGAATTACATTGAAGGAATAACTAGGTCGCTTTTTACAATGATATTATAACAATCATAATTTTGTAGAACCGCTTTTAATCGACTCCATTTCCATTCAAATTGTATGACCTATTATACTCGTATCTAGTTGCTACTAAACCCAATTACTTGATAAGCAAACTACAATTTTAAGCGCAAGAGTATATAAACGTTTGAAAGTTAAGATTATATTTTGCTTAAGATTTTTTTAAATCTTGTTAATTAAATAAGTTAGTAAGTAAGTAATGCATTCCGTACTAAATCTAGGGTAGTTTGTACATACCTTTAGAACAAATCAATTACTTTTCAACAGCGTAGATTGAGTTGTGATACACATTTATTAATTAAGTATAATGCAGATTAAATAAAAAATTGCTCAACTACATAGCCCCGTCCGATCATGTTCCTGTTTTCGTTTTCAAACCTAAAACGCACTACTTGCTCAGAATTAAAATTAGAAAAAGTGAAGCTGAGTTGCCATATTTGATTTTGGCAAAGGTGTTTCTACAAGTCTTTAAATTTAACAATATTTAACTATTCTTTCCCTAAGATATCGCTTCTTAATTAATTAATTAATTAAGACCATAATTTTATAACTCATTATTTAGATTCACCAAAGCATAACACTGTAAAATTTTGTTCAACTAGAACACAGTAAATCATAACTAGAGTTCAGCTTCTAACTATTCCAGTTAAAGGTCTAGCGGACTGAAAATTCCTAAGAAATCTAGGTCAGATATTTCCTAATATTCCTTTAAACTAAAATGATCCTACATAGGTACGTAATTGTTTCTTGTGATAAAAGTAATAGAGAAACTTGAAAATGCAAGTAGCAGAAAATGCCCAAGTGTATTTGTATCTTAGGCTACTTGAAGAGTTGTTTAATTTTTTTTTGAATTAAGTTCAATCATTACACAATACAGATTTATAGACAAAATTGGACTATACGACGTTACAGAAGAAAAACCCATGGGACATCCAGACACTAAATAGTAATGATTATAAGAATTATATTTAAATAATACTTGAGTATATTTCTAATTTACTCCAATCTAGTTCAATTCTCATTTACTGGCTCTAAAAGAAAAATGTTGAAGAAGTTCAACACTTTGTAGATTTATCTTCAACGATCATAGCATGGTCGTCATTTCAAATTACAAATTTCAGTACTTCATTTCAGCTTATTTTATCTCAATTTACTTATTTCCTAGTGAAAAACTACACTAATTCTAGTTGCTTTTTTAAATTACCAGAAACTCAGCAAAATCCCATGAATATTAAAAGCTTATGTTTTGTTGTATGCTACATATCTATAGCTGAAAATACTAGAATTACTGATATTTTGTTTCTTTCTCTTAGAAAATTTGTAAAATATTATATTAGAATTGATTTTGTTAGAATTAATGATAAAAGCTTTTGCTGTGCACTCTTTTCGAGATTATCAGCTATTTTTTTGAACAAAGTATATTAATGATATTACTTAAGAAAAGCAAGTTAAAGTAGTAGATAGCTTCCTTTTCCTTCAAGTAACGAAGACTAAATAAAACATAATGCGAAATAATTTCAGAAGTAAAAAAACGTGATTAATTACGTCTCATTAATATTAATAATATATTAATAATAACCGAAGTATTATCCTCCTCTCAAGATTTTCGCTAATACCTCTAAATCTAAGAAAGGTCATTATTCCAGATGTTCACATCGTAGTCTTGCCCTAATGAGTTATTTATTCCCTTCTCAGGAATATTTTCACTACCTAAATTCTTTGCGGAAACATTACATATGTAGTTGAAGTAATTTTGGGAGAGTGCCTGTTTTAATTCAATTTCATCATTTCCATGCAGATGTAGGGCATTGGCCGTGAGGCATTAGGTTCTCATATCACCAAGAAAATATTCATATTGTCAATAACATTATTCAAATGTCTCTCGTACTTGATTATAAATTATCTAATTAGAAATATATTAATTTTCATGCTGCTTATTTACATGCAGAGGTCTTCAAAGGTGGGTATCCTGCGTTAATGAACATACGTATGGTTGTAGAACTTCTGAACTTGTTTAGTTTGATGTCAGCTGTGTTATTTAATTTACATATTTCTTAACATACCCCACAGATAAATGACGGAACGTGTACGTGCAACGCAAGTGATATCTTAGAGGCAATAAAATTAAACGACATCATACGTGACTCCTTTCGCGGTGCTCCCGGACTTCCTGGAAAGGAAGGTAAAACAGGCTCACCTGGACTCACAGTAAGTTCGCTTTAATTTAATTATCCACCATAATTTGGTTTTTATTCTTCCGTTTTAGGGCCCCACGGGTGTACCAGGTGAACGCGGTGCCCCCGGTCCGAAAGGCGACCGCGGCGAAAGGGGCGATCCTGGTCCTCGTGGTCCTGAGGGTATACAGGGCAGCAAAGGTGAACCGGGTCTGGATGGGGCGCCTGGAACTCCAGGCACTCCAGGTCCACCCGGTTCTCCTGGTCTACCTGAAAACTATGATGTAAGTAATGAAATTATGTTTCATTAAACCCATTT
This sequence comes from Eutolmus rufibarbis, assembly GCA_963920795.1. Lineage (NCBI taxonomy): Eukaryota > Metazoa > Arthropoda > Insecta > Diptera > Asilidae > Eutolmus > Eutolmus rufibarbis. The sequence goes on from OY987204.1 coordinate 894,139, forward strand.
TTAAGGGTTACTCCCAAGCTCCCTTAATTCCTTAGCTTCCAGAAAAGTCCCATACTTAACGTCAATTTTCGTTGCGTTTATGTACTGTATATATTAGTAAAATATTAACTAACCTCACAAAGAGAAATCTCTAAGAATCTTGCGTGTAATAACTAGCAAATAATAATCCAATAAAATATGTAATATCATCCAGAAATATAATTCAGCTCCCTATTTCTAAATAAAATTTTCAACCTGACGAATAACTCTGAAAAATTGTAACTTATTTACTATTCAACGAGATATTTAAATATAATGGTGCATATTTTGGAAACGTTTTATATATTATATTCTAATTCGTTCGTTGAAGCTAATTACAATAGATATTTGTGGACGTAATTAATTCAGTTGACTATTTCCTACTATTTCAATTAAAAAATTATAAACTGATGAAGTCTGTTATTAACTATATACTCGACATCTAGTGCAAAATGTCCTCAAGAAAATCTTTAAGACTGTTTTAATCTTCCTTTTTCGTGCGATTAGCATTTATTGAACATGTCCAAATAAAATTATTTCAGGCATGTCAAATTTACATTTATCAGTGAGATAGAGACGACTTTTCGGACAATATCGAAATTTCAGACACTTTTCATTCCATAGTTTAGTACTAAAAAAAAACAAAAACCTTTTATAATTAAATTTCAATGTGATTTTCTTTCTTCAAATTAAAAGTGTAAAGTATAAAAACGTATTTATGAGTTCATTTCATTGTGAATGACAGTGTGTAAAAAAAAACATCAAGGCAATTGTGCATCTGAAAGAGTAAATCATAAACTTTCAGATGTAAAATTTAATTGGAATTTTAATTTTAGTCATTCGCAATGGATAAAGTCAAAAAAGTAAAAGCAAAACCATTTATGTATAATTACTTCAAATTTTAAAATATTTGACATTTTCGCCCTTTAGGTTTCCACTTATGTACTTTTTTAATTGCCAACACACAATGATTCCTCTGTATTGTAAAATATCTTTTGAAATATTATTCAGTTATTAAAATGAACCACGCTTAATGTTTAGATACAATGATTACAAAGAAAGAAACAAATTGAACTTGAAAAGACTTTATAAACTTAAATAAAGGTCATAAAATATCGCCATTAGATGGCTCCATGAAACTTAAAACCTTTTGATTATTTTATTTATGTCCATTCAAGAAAATTAGGGGATTAAAATAGAGCAATTGGTGCAACAAAGGTCAACGACCTAACTAATAAATTTTAAAAAGGTCCCAAAAAGGATGAGAAAGGGTATGTGCTCTTAAAAAAAGGAATATTTTCAATAATAACATATATCCGGCTACTAATAATAATTCGTTAAATACCAGGAGCCTTACGTAAAACGAAATGGCAAAAATGGAATTTACATTGATTTCTCTTAGGCCCGGCAGCGACCAAAGCGAGTGAACATTTGCATAAAATTGCACAGTCTGCACATAATTGCTTTAAACCTAGCGGAAGTCATTTCGGTGCTTAATCATAGAATACGATCATGCTTCTGCACACTTAGGCTATCTGCACCCTTTTCGTGCATCCGCCCGAAACCACAACGTAATGACCCGACAGCGTTTTATTAAAATTGAAGGCAGAGATTTCTAAAGCAATTTGTTGAGGTTATCCTGACAGTCATTCACGAATTTGGGCGCTAAGTGTGGGCTGTCCAAACCTCCGTCCGGTGCTAGTCCAATTTCGCTTTACTCCCCCGCCCTCCCCCACTAGGAAATATTCGCAACTGCTTTCAAGTTTCGTTGCAGAAGGCAAATGCGATTAAACTCAGCAGTTTCGCTTTTGTTCAGTTTTCAGGATAGATGAGACAAATTAATGAAAACATTTTTCTTTTGTGTTTAATGAACATTTTATGTTGTCACATATAATTTCACGCTGTCTTACTCAAACAGATCAATTGGAATCCGTCCAGGACGTTTAAGGTACAAGTGGTAAATGCTCGAAGAGCATACAGCCGATAGCTTATCACAAAAGGCGTTTCACTTTAAACTAAAATCAGCCTTTAATAGGCCCAAAGAAAAGCTTCAAGAAATTTGCTTAAGGTAAACGAAAGGAAAGTGAAAACTCTTTTGTAATAAGCTGAACGGATAAGAGACTGGGAGAAAAGTTTTTTTGTAACAGAAAATATTTAATGTCGAAAAGCACTCTAAAGTATATAAATTTACTCTAGTATTACTATTAAGATTTCCTAGCTTGTAATCTGGTTTTATGTTGTTTTCAAAACGATTTAGGAATCTCTTATGTTGAACTCGATGACTGGATTGCGTGGTAATTCGCCTGGACCTAAAGGCGAAGCTGGCGAAAAGGGCGAATTAGGTCCTCCAGGAGATAGAGGCCAGCCTGGACCCAAAGGAGAAAGAGGAGATCCGGGGATGACCGGTGCCAAAGGTGAAAGAGTAAGTTGAAATCTTCTAAATACTATTGAATTTTCTCGAACACATTCACAAATTTTATCTTACCGCAAAAATTTAATTTAATGTCGTTTTAACAATTGCTGCAAAATAATTCTGAAAACTAATAACGCTTACACTTCGTATCTAAAAATACACCATTTATTACAAAATTTAATTTAATTCATGTAAAAATCTGTTTCAAGTGATAAACCTCAATTTAGCGTAAAAGTGCTTTTTTAATAGGGCAATTTTATTCATTTTACTACGTAAAAACAAATTCACGCAGTACTACTGGTGCTATCGAGCTCATTCTTTCAATGAATTTACTTCAAACTTTTTTTTTTTTTTACAATGCAGATTTTATATTTCTCTACCTAATAGAAACATTACTTGCATTCGATTTGATTTTTGGGGCAATGTTCCAATATTCGATTATTTATTTTAATCTTTTTTCTTTAGAAAAAAAATGCGAAAGAAAGAATGATTAAGTGTATTAATTTATAAAAATAGCAGAAAAAAAATGTATTTGATTAAATTAATTTTTCTCACAAATGAATAATAGCTGTGTGCTTTTCATATCGGATCCGGATCCTGGTTTTGCAGGAAATTTTGTATTGAATTTAAATATTAAAAACTGTCACGTATATATTAATTATAAAAAAGTGGGTATAAATCCAGTCAATTTGATTTTATTTTCGAGAAATAAAAATTGTTTGATATGGGTAACTGCTCATAAATTTCAATTCAGTGCAAAATTTCTTGCAAAACCTGGAACCGAGCTAATGATGTAAATGAAGAACAAAAGAATTATTATTTTATTGACGCTTGAAATGTTCACTAATGGTACGTATTTTCGCAGTTTCTAATCTTATTTTTCCTGAATCCGTGATGTGATAGAATATTTTCATTCTTGGACTCGTATCCTAGAAACCTCTTACAGAAATGTTCTATCACTTATCCGAAAAAAACATTTTTCTTATCCGTGTGAGTTACAATAGTTTTTATTAAAATACTTAAATAAGGATTTGTTTATTTGCGTATATATTGATCTTAATTTATAGTACTAAATTGTCAAAGAATGATGCTAAAAGCATAATTATAATTTAAACAAAATGCTACAGTTGTTAAAATTATGTTTTGGAAATTCGAGAAAAAAAAATATTTTTTTTATAAAATAGATAATAGTGACAGTAGGACACCAGGAGTCAAATTAAAATATTTTACACTTGTATGATTATTAGTATGTCTGAATTTGTAAGTACTAAACCCGTGAGGATAAGTTGTTTATTGCGCCGATTAAGGTTTATGTAAATATTACAGGAAAAATAAAACGATGTCTCTAACTAGCACAGTTTTTTAGAAATCAGCAAAAATCCTGTACAAACAAATTTAGTTATGCGGTACCAAAAATGAACTTTATTGCGTGTTAATAATACCAATAAATATTTATAGAGTATAATTTAATGAATAAATAATATATGTATGTTTTAAACTTTGCCTTCCAAAAGACACGAAAACCTCAGTGCGTTAGTCTGACTCGCACTTTATCGCTTTTTTTCTAATATTATATGAATGCAAGACGTTTCAAATTTGTACACACTCCGTTAGTAAAGCAGTGATTTCGAATTATATTAAAATTTATAAGATATACGAAATGTTGGGAATTTTTTTGCGATCCCAAAGGCACAACAAATATTTCGCGTTCTCTTTTAATTTGATATAACTCACGTGCTCTCCTGCTTTTATTCTACCTTTTCAAGGCAAATGTGACTGTTAAGCCCTTCTTCCTTTCATTGTTCTTACATTTGTAACGACAATGAGGGGTCAAAATAACACTGTACAAGTCACACGTTTATCTTGGAAATGATAAGAGATAAGTAAATATATGTGAAAATAAAAGTAAAGTTCTGCATAATATACCAAGAAACAAGAAGGTTACTGTTAAAAAATTGAGTCATGACACGAAGTTGTTATTATGGGCCAAATTCATTGCCCGTGAATGTAATATTTATTGGTCAAATTTAAAAACGAAACACTTATGGGATCACTCCGGTGTCCTTCTGTCTGCTTTATATAAGCAATTTGAGAAAATTCATTCTCCTTAACCGTAAAATTTATTTACGCAAAGAACGTTTTGCACAAATTGATTTAATCGCGAAGGGTCTGCTTTACTTCGAATTATTTTTGACAATACTTTAGGATATTTGAATAATTTAATGCTCTTTACGCCTTCATAGACTGCTCTATGGCAATTTTATATGTTGGATTTTTATCTTCATTAGTATTCATTTTAAATACGAAAAATCAATTTTTAGAGATGTAGACATTCTAAAAATAACAAATGAAATTTTTGGTACAAGCGTTTGTGATTCGATTTACATAGCATGCTTGAAAATGTAATAATAATACATAATTTGTATAGGGTCATCAAGGACCTCATGGTTCAACGGGTATAAAAGGAGAACCTGGACAACCTGGATTGCCTGGCTTAGCGGGGGCCCCGGGCGCTCCTGGCATCAAAGGTGACCGAGGATTACCTGGTGAAATGGGGCCAATGGGGCCTGCTGGGCCACCAGGAACTGTCGTATACTCTGATTTAAAAAACACAACTGAATGTCAATGTTTGGCTGGCCCCGCTGGCACTCCTGGTCCAAGAGGTCCACCTGGTTTTGATGGAGAGCCTGGCCTTAATGGCGATCAAGGCCCAATTGGTAGAACTGGTCTTACTGGTTTACCAGGAGAAAAAGGTGAAAGAGGTGAAAAAGGAGTTAGAGGAATGCCAGGTCCAAAAGGTGATCGAGGGCCAGAAGGACCACCTGGACAAACAATTTTCTCGGATGGACTTTTCAATAGCACCAAGGTTAGTTTATTTTTAATAATTAAAAGCTTCATACTTTAGTATTTTAAGGAAAAATATTTTAAGTCAATAATCTTGAATGTATACTTAAATACATTTGCGGTTTCTTAAGCCAGAAATCGTTAATTAAGTCTATCAGTCTTATTCTGGACTCTGGCGAAAATAATATTCTTTAGAATGTAGGAGATTTAGCCGCTAAAAATATAGTTTCGAAATTTACAGACTTGGTATTACACCGATTTTCTGTTCTTGTCATTTTGTAAGCATTTCCGAGATACAGGGTAATGAATGATTTTTTTTATGCATATATTATTTTTAACTAGCCTGTAGGTAACCTGATACGTATCCTACAAACTTGTCTACGTTGTTTCTAGTAGCGCATCTTTCAGGTTTTCAATTGAGTATTTATCATAGTTTATATGTAGATGTACAAGTCTTCAAGTCCAAAAACTAATTTGTTTAATTATTTTAACCAGATAAAAATCAACTCAAAATGAAATGCTAAAAGTTATGCTGGGGAAATTTTGTAGCGTACTTATCTGATGAGTTACAGGATAGCATTCATTACCTTACATATATCTCGAAAACTAAGGAAGATTGATCTCCCTTTCCCTTAGCTAAACTTGAGTTCAGGCATCACTTGCTGGTTTACCATTATCAGACACTTAAAAATCATGAACAGGTAAAAATACTATAAATACGCGACAAATGAAAAACGATCGAAAAAGAAGGAGAAAAGACGATATAATAATTTATTTTGTGTGATACACTCGTGCAATGCCGGGTGAGGATCGCCTAGTCTTAAAATAAATTTAGTGACAACAATTTGAATTACATTAAATTAATTTTTTAATCTTTCACTTTAAAAAATAGCGGCTCAAAAAGAGATCGGTAATTCTTAAATGGTATAATAATCACATCCCTAGTTAGTATACATAGTTGCTATGGCAATATTATGCTATGAAACCTTTATATTTGCGGAACTCCTGCAGTAGTTACACTAGATTCTGAAAAATTTTAACATATGAATCCCTTAGTTGTAGATTAAGTACATAGTCAAGTTCTGTTCCAAATTTTATAAGGGCTACTGAAATATAAACGATAATAATATGATAATCAGGCGTTCAAGGCAATTTATTTTGCTACTAGTAAAATTTCTTAATTTTTTGCTTTGAAAAAGACAAAGAGGTCATCAGCTATTTAATAATCTATTGAGTCACGCAATACCTTTTTTTAAAATTTCATTCACTTGTCTTACCAAAGCACATTTTTAAACTTTCCTAGCTGGAACGCCAAATACTACAAAAATACTTTCATAGGATCCATAGTAGAGCTTTTCGCCATAAATTTTGTAAATCAAAACCCTTTCTGCAGGCTTTGATCACGACTTTGGAAAGCATGATCCACCAAAAGAGAAACCGAGTTTGGAAAATTTAAAACACATTTTGGCGAAAGAGGCAAAGCAGGAAACTAAAGATGATCAGATTAAGTAAACAAGTTATGCCAAATATGGGTATAGCAAAATCGAATGCCTTACAGGTCCAATTGTCATATTATTTTCATTTATTTCGCAGAAACCCTTGAAAGATTTCATTCTAAGGCTAGACTATGTATGTAACGAGTATTCTAGATTGAAAGCGCAAACTTTATTGCTGTTAGTATTCAAACCTCTTGGCTTGCAATTTAATTAAATCTTATTGCCACAGTGCTGCAAGGTTTAAATTATGTTGTATTATAAAGCAAGAGTTATTAATATGCAAAAAATTTTAATTTTTAACAGGGAGAAAAAGGAGACAAAGGAATGAGAGGACGAAGAGGAAAACCAGGACCACCAGGACCAATGGGACCCCCTGGAAAACCCGGCATGTCTGGTGAAATTGGACTTCCAGGTTACCCAGTCAGTATTACAAAAGTGTTTATATTTCAAATGCTAGAGAAGGATTCAACTTTTGTTGTATTTCTTATTGTATCGTTGTACTGATGTGAGATTTTGAGGTTCATAGTTATTTCTATGCAACGAAGCAATATCAAATACAACAAAACATGAATATTGTGATTAACAATGCAACTATTTATGTACCTTATACTTTAAGTCAACCCTTAGCTGCCACTGTGGGGTACGAGACGCCGCAGTTTTTTAACTTCGTTATGGTTTATCAACGCTTTTTTTCATTTTCACGGATATTTAAGTATTCGATTTGATATTTCAATTTTTATGTATTATTTAATCATTTTTAAACATTCTTTAATTGATATTTATTTTATTTTTAAATGAATAAACTTAATTTCATCAACAACAAAAATAGGTATATCTTCAAATTTTAGAATAAATATATTTGTTTTCAACCACCACTACCAAACTATATTTTTACTTAAAGTTTGCTATCTCAAGATTTTCAAGATCAAATTTTAGAACTGTAATTTAAAAGAATATTTAGTTACTTACTCTTATTCAACATTATAATTTTTAAAAAAAAATCTATTCTCACTTTTATAAATGTAACATTTTCATATTAAAATAAAACCAATAGCTCTCACTCATAATAATCATTTTAAGTAGGGGGGATAGGCAGTAGCTAAGGGTTAAAAGCCGTGTACGAATTTAGACTAAATTTTTAAGTCTACCATTTTATCTTACAATAAACATATTCTTAACAATTATGTGACTAAAACCAAATCTAATTTAAACTTAATCGAGTTTAGGGTCAATTTTTCACGATTCAAATGTCCGTCTATGTATTTATTTTAAATTTGTAGTTTTAAATATATTAGCAATCTACTAGACAGATTTTTTAAAAATGTTTTAAAGGATTACATTTTACTTTTGAAAGATCTATGTACAGTAAGCCAGCATCTCTCAAAATCTAATTTTAAAAGCTTAGCACTGTATACATATGTTTCAAATCGCATCTTTTTATATGAAATGTTCGCCCATTCACCGATGCACATCGAAATTCAAGTATAATTTAAACTTTATTGATTTTATGAAAGAAGACAGTATAGTTGTGCTACTCGAATTTGAAATCGATCGTCGGTATAATTGAGTTTTAAATACATACTGAATTTTTAAAAAACGAATAGTTAAAGCTAGTTAGACTGTCAATTGAAAATTTCTAAAAGACAACATTTTGACGTGAAAATTTTGATTAATGAGACGGGGAAGATGTCGCTAAATTCGAAATATAATAGATATAATTCTTATTTTAGTCAGAATCGTGCACGGCCAAGGTATTATTTAAAGCTAACTAATATTTTGAATTTCTTCTTCTCGCTCTCTTGCTGACTATGCTTGCCAATTGGCTGCAAAGAACAATAAGGTAAACAACTTTGTATTGTACTACTCTCAACACCCCTAAAAGTTTGCGACAATAAAAGCGAGAATATAAACATCTGGCATATTGGCAGAAACATGCATTTGTACTTTTCTTGAACACACAAAATCTCAAACATGCAGAATACTCGCATTTATCACACAGCCATTCGTTTATAGCTCGACTAGCCAACACAGTGGCAAAGACTTCCAATAAGAATATGCAAAATTCATTTCAAAACGTCCATCTGCTTTTCCTGAAAGTCATTTGGCAAAATAGCAAAAAAGACTGAAAGCTTATAAACATTTCAGGGACGACCTGGCATTCCGGGACTAAGAGGCGAAGCAGGACAGAAAGGACAGAAAGGTGAATCTGGACTCAAGGAAGGGGTAAGCACCGAAAGATATTTATTGACAAAATTTTAAGAAATAAGAGAGACTCTTTCAACGTGCATAGACGTTATTCAGAGGTTCTTAAATTATATTATGGCTCGCGGCTCTAGGACAATATTAAAAATTCAATCTGTTACAACAAAAAAAGGAAATTGATGCTAAAGAGTAATCAATTGTCTCTTTTCCACTTTTTCATATATCCTGCTTTATTCCAAGGTGATCTATTTCATATTTCATTTTTCTCTTTAGGAACTTACCCCCGAAGCATCTTGAATGCAAGCTAGGTCATTCGAGGTTGGTTACAGTATCGATTTGCCACCAATTGAAATGTTATCAATTCTAATTGGTCACAATTACTATTCAATAGGCTCTGCAAGACAAATGCAGTAATTGTAACAATTAAATTTGTTTAATTACCTACTTACTGGCTCCCCCCGGGGAAGTTTGCTCCTCGATTGTTTAGCTCTGTCGTATTATAAACAGTGTTGGTTTGTTTAACCAGGAGCAAATTAAACCAAAGTTTTGACAATGGGGAGCTAACGTTTAATTTCTCTGAACAGGCAGCACTATTGGTACAACTCTTAACTCGTACCTTAGCTCTCAATATTTTCAATTGTCGAATTGTACAGAATATTTGAGGAAAATTGTTTTCAAGTCAATCTGAAGCCAAAGCTTAAATTCATACTACTTTCTTGGTTTCTTCTTCCGATCAAATTGCGATTGCTTTCCTGAAATTAGGTTGTTTGAAGTTAAGAAAAATGTTTCACGCTAGGTGGCTTGGGCTTTTTATTTACCTCTTCACTCTTTAATCAAAAGCTATTGTGAAAATGTTCATTTTTAACACGTTCCGTGCTAGAATTTTCACGAAAGCTTTCGTGGGAGAATGCAAAAATGCATTTGACGAGAGAGAGCTTTAATCCGTGACCCATTTTTGGGACACGTTACATAGAACGTCTTAAACCTATATCCGAGCTACAATACAAAAATAAAAAAGGGGACTTCACAGCTGACGTAGAAATTTGAATTAGGACTGTCAATCTGCAGTTTTCTTCTCTAAAACTGAAGGAATTTAATTGAGCATACAATGTACATAACCTTTTGAAGTTATAAAAATTATCGTTTAAAAATAAATAATGTCGCACTCTCAAAAATCTAAATAGTAGCTAACTCTAATTATTAGATGGCCTCCAAACAATCATCATTTCATCATCCCTTTTCAACTTATTCTCTTCTGTACGAAATCCAGATAATTGTAAACAGCTCATTTGTTTCTTTAAGTGGGTATTCTTTAATTGGTTGTTATCTAATTATTTCCTAATAGGTACCGATTTATTTGATTTTTTTTCGATTCTCCACAATTGTTTACTTACTCACCGTGAATTTCTAGGAATAAGCAAAACAAAACCCTTCTCACCGGAGAAAATTATATAAAGTTATCTCACCGATTTACACTTCCTACCTAATTGTAAATTAAATTTATATTTTGCCGAGATTTATAGCAAATTATTTTGGAGCAATTACCAACGAAAGGATTTCCTTATCTTGAAAATGCCTTTCATTACATTCATCTGTCAGAAGCAAAAGGAACAAATAAGAATGACATCCAGAAACATACCTTAACTCCTCCCCAGCTAAAGTATAGTGATAATAAATCTTCGACACTTGTCGTCTGCGCCATTTATGTGTAATGTGAAACTCCATCAAATTGATGGTGTCACTTTCAGGAGCATCGCACTAGATAGGCTTGGGAATGGCTTTAATTTTCCACATACCTGTCCTTCAATATGATACAAATCTAATAAACAAGCGACTCAGGTGTCCCATAATCCTGAATTTATGTGTGATGTTCCTTGTACGATGATATATGGAAGTCGTTTGAATTTTTGTAAGACATTAATAACGCGAGAAAGTTCGAAATGCCACATTCACTGCTGTGTACAACCCGAGGAAATTATTAAAGTTTATTAAGTCGTAAGCATCTTTCATAGATTTATTCAGCTCAAAGTGTCTATTTTCAGACAAAGGGCGAAAAAGGTGATAAGGGAGACAGAGGAACGGATGGTCGCGATGGAATCCCCGGTCCTCCAGGACTGCCTGCTGCAGGAGATGGAGTTCAGTATATTCCAGTGGCTGGACCACCAGGACCTCCTGGTCCTCCTGGACCTCCTGGAAATCCAGGAATCACTATTACAGGACCAAAAGGAGAGCCAGGAATAGAATCTAGAGGCGCCTACTATGGTGATGCCTCTTTCTTTGTGAAACCAGGTAAATTTACTTTCGAAAATTTACTATAAATTTCGTGTCTATGTGTAAGATACCCTCAAATGCTAAATTAATCTTATTAATGTTACATAAATATAATACTTAAGGCGGCCGCTCTAGTTTAGATGAGATAAAGGCAATTAGGGACCTTCAAAATCTTAAGGACCTTCCTCAGGGTACATCTGGTAAATTAATACTATTTTATATGTGCAGCTTCTTTCCGGCTTCAAACATTTTCGTTTCGCCATTTTATAGAAGAGCTTATACCTTCTACGTATTTTTCATGTGTATAAAATGTAAAATATTTTCACATAATTGTCTTGAATGTTCATAGATTGCAATTAAAGATTTCTAAGGTTATTATTTAAGTACTTATATTCTCAATTCTTTTTAGCTTTCAGTAGGTTTTGTGTATGCACTTTACCAATTATTTTCTAAAATTCTTAAAGAAAGTTAAACTTCTGCAAAAGTAATGAAAACTCTTTTTATTGGAGCAAGAAACCATCATATTTAGGATTATGAATTCCTGAAGGAGTTGTAAAAGATAAAGCTTTTTGCTAATTTATTTTTTACTTGAATTCTGGCTTTGTAATACTTTTCTTTTTTCTCCGATGAAGATCTTCTAAGAAAATTAATGACCGAATTAACTTAAAGTTTGTATATTAGAGTTATTATAAATCGTAGAAAAACAATATTTCTAGCGTAATTTTTGCGTTTTATTAAAGTAAAAAAAAGACCTTTCGGCGGTAGATTTCAATGTGGTAAAAATGATTTTTACATAAGGAAATGTAATGCTGAATTCCCCACCCCCTTGACCGATTCACCCCATTTGCGAACATAGCTGAGATATTGCCATGGAGAATATGTTAGTCAAGTTTAATCAAAATCGGTTAAGAAATATACGGTCTACATGGAAATAAATTAAAATATATAGCGAGGTGAAAGTCCTCCTCTCCCCTCTCCAAACCCCACAATTTTTTAATATGACCTAGATATCGAGCCAATAAATGCATACCCAAATTTGGATCAAAATTCATTACGAAATGGAGCATGGAGCAGTTATCTCCACCATTTTGATACACGACTTAGAATTACATGTTGTCAATGCGTACCTTAAATTTGGTCGATAGCGGTTAAGAAATACGAAAGATATTGGGTCCAAACCATTTTTATATAACTTACGTAGTCCCTATATCCCCACCCCCTTGACCGATTCCTCCCATTTACGAACTTAGCCGATATATTGGCGGGATAAACGTATAGACGAAGTTTAGACAAAATCGATTAAAAATACGGCCTCTATCGTGTTCATAACTCTGCGACGTCTAAAACGAGTTTTGGCATCATTCATTTTCCGAAATCTTTTCATCAGGTAGACTGCAATAGGTAGTATGTCATATGAAATCTACCTAAAAATTAGCTCTATAGACTAAATTTAAGAAAATCTAAGCTTCAGAGAATTTTCATTAAAATAAGTGCAAGAGCGTTTTCATAGTCGTTGGCTTCAATCATAAAACAACTAATCAAAATTTAGAACGTTGAGAAAATTAATTTCCTGTAATTAATATTATATAAGAACACATTTTGAAACTAATACCATAAATACGTAAGTATGAGTGAACGCAAGCTCTAAATATAAAATATAATTATTTTTAAAGCACTTAAAAAAGTACAAGATATATAATTATGTGTCACAATTTTTGTTTGTGCATGCGCGATATTTTGCGTAACTAAATATTAAATATTTATAAGTACATACACGGTTTTCTAATTGTATAATAAAAAAAACAATTCTATATGTAATTTAATCATTCTTTACTTATTCTTCTTTATTTAAGGGGTTAGATGTAGTCAGATTCTTAAAATATCGATTTAGGTTTGTTGCATTTTATGAAATCTTATAATACCCTTCGAAAATTGTGAGTGAATCCCATGAAAATTGTTTAAACTACATAATCAATTTTTCATGAGTTGAAATTTGTTTTTTTTTTATACATTAGAGAATTATTTCTTAAAATACGCTTTATAAGAAATTATATTGTAGAAATTTAAAGGACTTTTATTTTTAATCGGATTTGAGATGGACCAATTTTCCAGATAATAGAAAGAGAAATGAATAACTTTACTTATAAATTAAAAAAGGTTTCAATTTACCTTCTGACTACACCTAATTTCTTAAGCGCTGTTTAAAATTTGAAAGAAAATATTGCAGATTCGTATTTCTTGACATTTAAATACATATGCTTTTTTCCTTTATATGTTAACCTTTAAATATCCACTTTTTGCTCAATTTTAGGTCCGCCTGGAACTCCAAGTTCATCTGAACCATCTGATAAAGCAGAAAACATACCTCAATCATCTAATATAAAAATTGTCCCCGGAGCCATAACATTCCAGAACACTGAAGCGATGACAAAAGTGAGTACATACAGAGGTGTAGAGAGAAGATGCCAAATTTTTTTTTGGAGTTAGGGGCAAAAGTTAATCAAATAATTAATTTTTTATTTATTGTGTTATTTCATATTAAAATAAAATCATAAACCACAGTCCAAACTTTCTCAATGTAATTTGGACAATTTTCAGGTTGCAAAGTGTAAGTTTCATGATATTTAACATTTAATTCCAAGTTTCAGGGGAAGAGGTCAAACCTTTTCAGATATATCATGAAAGTTAATCAAATTATTAAACTGATTATAAAATAGTAGCCTTTCTTTTGATCGAAAACTCTAACATAAAATATATAAAAGAGTTTTATTGCATTAAAAATATTTATTTTACTAAGATGTACGAGTATGTACATTTAACAATTTTTTTCAGATGTCTTCCTTAAGCCCAGTCGGAACGATTGCGTATATTGTGGAAGAAGAGGCACTTTTAGTACGGGTAAATAAAGGATGGCAGTATATTGCAGTAAGTAATTATCATTTAAATACAATAACCAGTAAAATATATAAAATTTTCAGGTGTACAGAAAATTAGTCTTTTTTCATGCTATTAATTCCGAGGATGCGAAAAAAAATCGCTCCCTAGTTAAAGTAGTAGTTGCATATCGCAGTATAAGTTATTTCTTGTCTTGTATGTATTAGCTGAACGTAGATCTATTTATTTATTATTTTTAATCCGACCAACCATCAAAAAATCTAATGGTTTTACTTACAATGTATATTCATAAACTCTTTATGAAAGCAAAACGAGCAAGTACAGAAAACTCAAAAAGTTATGGGTTTCAAAAGTGGGATTTCGAAGTAGTGTAATGTTTACTCCCTTTAAAATAACGAAATATGAACTTATATATTATATATTACTTAATATAAATTATATTTGATAAAATAAATATAAGAAAATTTAGTAAATACATACATATGTATACATATGTATGTATGTATATTCTGTCTATACAATAGTGCAAAATTTGCACTGAATACAAGTTTTCTTGAATAGGTACTTTTTGCAGATAATGCCTCGAAAATTCCTCTTTTCAATTGACTAGATTTATTACAATATCTTCAAATAAAATATAAACAAACTGGCTCTCGTGGTAGGATGGTATAAAATTCTCATTTACGTGGATTCTATCACAGTTAGGAAAAATAAAGTTTAAAAACGAATCAATCTTAGAAAATTCTACTTTATGGGCTAAAAGTATAGATTAGTTTCTAATGAAAATGCGGTGATTTTTCGATTATCCAGAGCGAAGTTTTTCCTCCCATTGTTCATCAGTCGTACTTTGCGTGTGGTCTTTCGGATCGTGTTTTCCATTGAATTGGATTTAAACTCAAGATTTGTTTAAGTTCTGTTTGAAAATGTAGTAAAACATTTAGTGAAGTTAAAAACTAACTTCACATAGGAAACGTGAATGAGAACCATTTTTAGATAGGATCTATAGTTTGGAAACTATCGCAAAGTTTTTCTCAACTTTACTTGTCCGCCATGGAAACCAGTGCATTTATTGTATTTTAAAAGTCAGACCAACTAGCCCTACCCTATCGAAAAAATTTCAACGTTTAGCAAGAACCATTGCAACAAAAATAAGTATTTATTACTAATTGACCAAAGCTTACGATTTTTTTAAAAATATTATTTCTAACTATTAAATAAAATAAAATATTTTATCCTTATTTGCAGTTAGGAACATTGTTGCCCATTGCTACTCCCGCTCCACCAACAACAATTGCACCTCCGCCTAGACCAGATCTGCAGGCATCGAATCTACTTAATAATATCCCACAACCAGTGGATGGGCCGAATGTAAGTAATTTATAATAATATCATAAAAGAAAGTATGTAGTTAATTAAATTTAATTAAATGCGACTTTGTATCAATAGCTGTCGATTAATTACTTCGTTAACGAGACCGTAAAGAGAAATTTTATTTATTTAACTTAACTCCTAAGAATTTTGAGGTATATTCTATTTAAAGGTTTCACAAAATTTACTTAAAAGGCAACTTAGTTGAATTCCCTTTGAGTTTCCTTGAATTTTCCTGTTATTTTAGTATTGTGTACAAGTGTTATAATCAACAGGAAAAATCATGTTTCTTACAATTTAGTGATACCTGTCATTTTGACTAGTTAAAAAATTCCTCGTTAACAGGTGCCAGTCATAAAGGCAGATTTAGCTTTTAAGTTTCTTGAGATTAATCGCAGCGAAATAAACTTGTGTGTCGAGGTATTTAATTAATTTTCCCGGAGTAGTTCCGGAAACGACCATGGAGAGAGAGGAAATAAAGAAAAAATCTAATAATTATTTATTAATAGAAATCTTAAAAATAATAACCTTTTATCTTCAACAAAACTAAAAATTTATTTCAAACATTAATATGCAAGTTTTTAAGGTTTTACACTTATATTATCAACAATTATGAACATATAAGCCACATGTGGTCTTATAATAATTGCTTCTTCCAAATTTTAAAATTTCATGCAGTTCACAATATCTCCGGAATATGAAACGGTAATATATCTTTGGGCGTATATTTTTTATATTGGTGTTCTTAATTTTAGTCGTTAATATAAAATCAGTAATAATACCAAATATTTAATTTTTTTTTTTTTTGATACGTAATATATTTGGATTAACATAATAACTCACATAAACATGATCCTATAACAATCAAATTTAGGGAATGAAAAAAATAATTTTACAACTTTATAATGGATTTCTACATACATATCTCAACTATGAGCTGCTATTTCACCAATTGATGTAGATTTAAAATATTAATGAATTATCAATTACTATATATCATAAATTAGTACAGGAGTTGTAAATAGGAAACTAAATGCTATTCGATGTCCTGATTAAGATTTTCCGTACCAGGAATTTTCTTTAACAAACGACTGACTCTTTCCATCTCATCATTCGTAAAGAATTCAAAAAGGCTAAAACTTTAAAAATTGTGAAGCTGTGACAGACGGAAGGAAATTTCGAAGTTTTAAAAGTTCCTCGTGTGAATAAGAAACCCCAAAAAATAATAAAGTAGTTCAGCAGCAGCTAAAGTTAGGTCAACTTACGAATTAAGAAAATTTACATTGTTAAGACAAAACTACAAGCATTGCTACCAACCGTATAGATTGTTTTGAAAAATTAAGCCACATTTTTGATTGCTGTTATGTCAATTACTTAATTTAAAATGTCTATAAATGCTTCTTAATTAGAATTAATTTATCATTCAATTCTGCTGGGCTGCTTACTAAAGGAACTTTTAAAGGCATTTAAATTTGATACAAAGACTAAAAAAGTAAAAGTTAACTGTCTTAATGGTTTGTCACAAATTAATGAAAGAGAAGTTTTTCAAAATTCTGCTAGAATATCGTTTTTATACTCCAACAAATTAAATCAAGATTGAGTGGAAAATTTGTTCAATGTGGTGGTGTAATATAAAAAGAAAAATACGTCAGTTCGGAAATTTAACGAAATAATTAGCAGAAATGTGTCTGTAAAGTTCATTTATTCATTAGCTAATTATGAAGAAGACCATACTGAACATTTAGGTAGATATTGATTGGAATGCAATAGACAAATCAATTGAAGAGCAAATAATACAATCTGTAGAAAATAATGAAGTAAATAAGTAGAACATACTGAAAGCTGCTTATTTAGGGAAAAGACTTATTGTTTCCATGAGATTGCGTACTCCAATCATGTATTTTGCGGGCTATGTCTGTATCAAATATTTAAGCGAGATATTTAATAATTTTTTTTTGTTTTATAAAATAAAATTACTTTTTAAGGTTCCCGAAAGGAAACGCTTTTAACCTCATCAGGGCTGTTCAGTTACAACCTCACAATTTGAAATTTTTTAAGAAAATATTTCATGTGAAGATCTCTGTTAATACATCATCGAAAGTTTAATCGAAAAACGAAATAAATACTTAAAAGCTATGCACTCGTACTCTAGGCCGTTCCAAGTGCATAATTTAATAGCAATACTTTCCCAAGTTTCGATAGAAGATACGAAATCAGAAATATGTACTAAATTTTCAAATAACTATCCCTAGAAATTAAAAATTCTCAGTCAACATATTTTATACGTCTATTATCTTAAACCTTAAAACAAGCTATTATTTGTGTTCATATTTATATGGTATGTTTTTTCGGTTCAAAATTTGCAATAAATTGTTAAGTAAAAGCTTTTCTTAATATTAATAATATACACTACTCTGAACCTTATTAAAACAAACAGGTGCTAAGCGATGTAATGCATGAAATGAACATTTCTTTTGTGGTGGCTGATATATTTTTGATACCTAGACTGCATACTGCTTTATTATCAGGTTAAGTTGCTTAATCCCTTTAACGCGAAAGTGTACTCTATATATTATAAATACATATATATATATATGTAAGTGTATACTTTTTTTTCTATAAAATTGGACCCTTAGCACACAAACACTACTTAATAATTTGAAAACCAATTTAAAGTTTTCATTTAAAAATTGTCAAAACTTTTCATGCTGTCTTTAATGTTTTCTTCACAAAGTGGTATCCTCGCATGGTAAGTTCAGGCAAAACTTCAATTAATTGCTTTTAAAATATAGTTCAATCTCGTCCTCAGAAAGCATGAATTCATAATTTCCTTAGTCGCAAAAACTAGTTTGCAGCAATTAGCCAAAATGTAAAAAAAAAAAGACATACAATTTTAATTTCTATTATTTATGAAATTTTAACCTCCACCTACAGCAAATATTTTTACCTTAAATTGTGATTACTTTCAGTTGCGAATGGCTGCACTTAATGAACCTTATAATGGGGACCTCCAAGGTATAAGAACAGCGGACTTTGCCTGCTACCGACAAGCGAGAAGAGCAGGTCTCTTGGGAACATTCAAGGCGTTCCTTTCATCAAGGTAATTTTTGAGCTTAAATGTTTTCTTTCCTAAATTCGAGCAAGAACGAGGGAGCGCTGATGCCTTTGTGTGCACACTCAGCTTAATTTGATGTCAATATAATGGTATTTGTTAAAAAAAAAATTCTCAGATTTAATTTTAACAACCACTGAAAATTACATAGTATTTTTTCCTATATAAGGGAATTATAATTAACGCCTTCAACAATCAATCAATGGTAATAAATAAATATTCAAATGAAACCACCTTCTACTTAGCTAATTGTATGTATAAACATGTATGAGTAGCTACAAATATCTAAATGTGTCTGTATGTGGAATATTCTTTCGTTTCATAAAAAACAAATTGTTTCTTAAAGAATAGCACCGCCTTCAAAATATCCAAAGCTCTAGAAAAAGTATAAAATAATGTTCACTTTAGGTCTCTCAAACTTATTATTTCATTTTTTTACGAAAATTTGATCTTCTGATCTTTTTTTTTGTCTTTAAAACGAACTTTCAGACAAAATTACTCAATAAAATTGCAAATGAGAATTAGTTTATTTTTTATTTTTAGATTCAATAAAAAATAAGAACATGCAATAAAAAGGAGGATCTCATTTAAAAATTCAATTTTACTTCCTCCCTAAAAGGAGCCCCCTCATTTTTATTAAATTTAATAGCTTCCTGAAACTTATGACTTATTTACTTGTTTCATTTCGCTAACATACTATATAAAAGATATTTTACTATATGTAACTTTTTTGACGATATTTTTAAAGATTTGTTTATATGTATAATAAAAATAAATTATAACTTCCATTGTATTATACTCGTATGTTTTAAGAGAAACAGGAGATCCAGTACCTAAATTGCTAAAATTAAGAGTACCTACAATCAGAATTTAAACTTTATATTTTATTATAAAGTTCAATTTTATTTTCAGAGTACAAAATCTGGATGCCATTGTTCGCCCAAGTGATCGTGATCTTCCAGTTGTAAATACACGCGGAGATGTACTCTTTAATTCATGGAAAGAGATCTTCAATGGTCAGGGAGGATTTTTTTCGCAAGCGCCTCGAATATATAGCTTTAGTGGGAAAAATGTTCTAACAGATATATCCTGGTAAGTATATTTTCCTATTTTAACATTAGCGCATTTCTTACCTAAACCTTTTAAAATTTAAGAATATTTTCATAAAACTTTCGCAAAGAAATTGTGATTTCTAACTAAAACATTAATAATACAATTTTATAAAACTTTTCACGTTCAATTTTTAAAACTTTATCGTGCCAATGACTATTCAAACTGTAAAAGAGATAAACGATTTAAACTATTAAGAGAACTTTGCCAATTGCTACGTCTGGTCCTTTACATTTGCAGTTGAAATTTCCTTATTTTTTTATGGAAGGGATTAAGCTGCAGCAGCTCGGGAAGTATTTCGATGCTGCCAGGAGAGCACCCTAAATTCAAAGGGTTGTTATCCATCAAATCAATCGGCTAATTGTTGTATTCAATAAATTGGAATTGATTGCTGCTTATCTGTCGCTGTCATTCTCCATTTGATATTAATCAGTAAAGTGCAAACTGCTCAGAGTCATTACAACATTCTGAATTTTCCTGCAGGAAGGAAGGCTATGACGTCAGGAACTATTTTGTTTGAAATCAAATAAAACAAAAATTTTCTGCATTTTTTTTATCAGGGATTATAATTTCTGCAAATAAAAGTCGTTGGGATGAAGAAAATTAGAGCTAAACTGGTAGCAACGTAATTTTATATTTTTGACCTACAATCATTTCAATATGTAGAGTTTTCCGGCAGCTTTAGGTAAATTTCTAAATAAAATTTAGAAATTCAAACTGTAAGAGATAAATAGATAGAGTCTGTCTTCTGGATGGGCAATGCTCCAGGAATATTTCATATAAGTTTTTTGAATTTTGAACACCTTATAACACATCTTGCAAATTATCGATGTACAGACCTAAAATCAAACCTTAATGGAGATCACGAAATAAGGGTAACATTTTAGAAAGCGAAGGAATCATTTAATTTAAGGGGTAATATCTGTGTGAGCTCTAAAAATGAGAGGATTTTTTGTGACTCTACTAATGAAGCGATCATTATAAAGTTTTGCCAATTTATTATCTACAAATATCTGTGTGTAGAACTCGCGCCTTGAGGGTTTCGTACTTTTATATTAAGCTTAATAAGTAGTTACTTTATAATTATCTATTAAATTTAAATCATAGACAACAATTTAAGTTTATGCAAAATATATATTATATAATATATATATATTATATAATATATATTTTTTCGAAATTGATGCCAAAATTTGAAAAAAATATAGAATTTTGAAGAAAAAATCTGCATTAATTTAATTATACAACTACAGTTAAAATTTGAAATCAATCGGATAAAAATTATTTGAGTTCTACTGCTCGCCGATTTTGAAAAATCGAACTCGAAATAAATGCATTCAAAGTTTGAAAATTCAAATCTTTAAAATAAGGGCTTGCTGATTTATATCTTAGGAGTATTTAAAAAATTGTTTCATCAATAAATGATGTTTGATATCATTTTTGAGATGTTTTTATGTCTTTAAAGCTAATAACAAATGGAAAAAAATATTGATTGATCAAACCGCTTTTTACAAGCTGACGACTCGAAGATTTCGCAGAGCTTTAAGTTTATTGTGGTTTACACTATCGAAAGCCTTAGATAAGTCCAAGAGTACTAAAGACAGTTATTTTACTTTAGTCAAGAGCTAAATGTTATATCCAGAGCTACTAATTTGCAGCTGTGAAACTTTCGAAAACCCGATTGCCAGGGGGTAAGCAGTTTATACTCTCAAGGTAGTTGAGCATCTGCTCGCTCACAAGCCGTACTTAATCATCTGTTCAATGTATGTATATCTTTTTATTTTAAATAAAATTAACTGAAACTTTGAATGCGTGGAGATGCATGAGAATTACCACTCGTTGGTCCACTGCTGAGATGAAGAACTTTGTTGACAACACTTTCAGTGGACTTGAGTCAAAACCAATTTTCTCGTCAAGGTATGCCTGCGGTTTAACCAGCATTTGAATTCATTACACAAACTCTGTAGTGACTCTGAGACTGTTTAGTTTTAGAGAGAAACTTTTCAAGAAAATTAAATGTTCACTAATTACGTACATAGCTGTTGCTCCATTTTATGTTAATATAAGAGAATAGTTCCTTGTCCCTGCATAGTTTTGCAATGTTGCCCCGGGCGTAAATTTATTTGAGTTGTATGTACAAGCATGTCGTAATGAGCGCTCTTTCCGAAAAACTTGGTTCATTAAATGCAGGATAATGTGAATTGCTCCTTTCAGAGAAGCTTTGTTTACTTGAATTAATGAGCCAAGATATATTTGGGGACTATTCAAAAACGGGCACTTTTAAAGGTACATAGGTATCACGTATACATGAAAACGAGCCTTTTGCTCTATCGTAAGTATAAATTACTTCAACCCCAGGTGCTAGAGAATATGTATGTGATTAGTGATTACTTTAGCTTAAATATACTGAGTTATTCCCTAATTCTTAATGTAATAATCAAATTTATTCACAAACACCTCCTTTTTTTCTTTAGGCCAAAAAAGATGGTTTGGCACGGGTCAATGCCAACCGGTGAACGCGCTATGGACACGTACTGCGATGCTTGGCATTCTTCGTCCCCCGACAAAGTGGGTTTAGCAAGCAGTCTACTAAGCAACAAGCTACTGGATCAAAAACGACATTCTTGCGATAATCGATTTGTCATCTTGTGCATAGAAGGATTGTCGCAAGACCGAAGGAGAAAACGCGAATTGCACGAAAGGTAACTAACTCTTCATAATTAGATTTATTAACATATTTTATTGTTTTCTGAAAGTTTCATTTTCGATCATGTTAGAATGTTAAAAACCAGAGATAACTAACACCATAGCGGATTTAGTTATGTCCCACAAGGTAGTTATCTTGCTTCGCTTCTCTTTATTTTAGCCATAAACGATATCAAGTATCTCTTAAATATAAAATTTTAATTGATACCAAAAATACCAAATTATGAATCCCTTGATTACAGGCGAAAAGTTATCCAAATTTATATAGAATCATTTCATTGGAAATAACCGACCGCCTTGCAATAGATAAAACTTTAACATCTGGCTGCAAAAGTTTTGCTTTTCTTTTACATTTAATACTAAGCTGGGATAGCAATGAAAAATCCGCATGATTAAATATAAATACTTATATTAGGGATTGTATTTCTGAGCACTTACTCTCTTCAAAATATGCTTAGTTGCATTTGAGATTGCAAAAGGTTTAAAAAAGAAAATTGTTGTAATTTATTGGTCGTACGGCAAAGATATGTAGTTACCATAAATATAGAGATCTTTAAACAAAACGTCTTTGGAATTTTGTTCGTAGAGGAAACCAGTGTCACATATGAGCTGTTCTTATCATTTTAATAAGTTGGTTAACGAAATCTTAATATGTAAATAGTCCTCACCCGAACTTTTCAAATAGGGTACTTATACTACTTTCAAAACTAATGTCTCATATTTCGTCTTCGAATTGCCTTTGAATTTGTTCCAAACCGTCTTCAAGATACCTAAGTATTGGAGAAATTCCTGAAATTCATATTTGAAACGATGAGACGATGGAGATAAACTGCTATATTTTTTGAGTTTTCTTTGAAAATGTTGTTCAAGAAAATGTTTAATATTTAATATTATATATAATTCTGGAATATCCATTTGATCAGCTTTCATATAGGAATTTAGAGCAAATGATGGAGTTTAGAAAATTTGAAACAAATATATTCCCTTCAGCGTGTTTCTCATTATATATTTATTTGGGTTATGCAGCCTATCAGTTAAACCATCAGTTTTTAGAGATTTTTATTTTTTCGAACAAAATTTCTTGCAGAATTCGAAAAAGTGTAAGAAGGGTTTTTATTCAAAAGTATTATAGCTTTAGATCAAACTGACTCCTTATTCAAGAAATAACTCTTTAGATCTTGGTTTTCATTACAAAATTAAATTTTAGGAGCGCCAAGTAAATAAATCTTTAAATTTCCTATATTGTGCTTATATTGAAAATAACATTTAAATTATATTCTTGCAGAGACGAGATATTTGAAACAGCAGATGTATATGCAGATCACGTAAGGCAGTTGTTATCCTGAGAATCGATTTCCGCGTCAATGAAGAGGACAAATTTTTAATCAAACGAAAAGTAAATGATATCCCACTCAAAAGTCTTAAGAGATGCATAGAAAGGCATAGCTGTGTTGTGAAAATACTCAGTGTGTAAAGAATGGAATCTAAAATAATTGTCATATCTCTTACAAATAAAGTTTGTAAACATTTTTCATAAATTAATGGGCCGATGCCAGCATTTATTTAGGATAAGAAATAAACGCAAATAGTATTGTTACCGGATGTTTTTGTACAAGATACAGTTTTAATGAATGAATAAGAATCTGTCACGCGAGCAAGCTGAACGTAAAAAAATAGCCATTTCACTAGCTAACACAAATAAGATTTTCCTTTGATTTTTTTGTTTTTAATAGATTTTATAAAGTAATTGTAAAAGTATTAAATGCGACTGAAAATATTTGGTGATTAGAGTTCGTTAAAAATGTAACATTTGTAAGAGCAAAAATGAGAGTCATTAATTTCCTTGTTTTCTCTAATACTAAGTTTTTTTTACAAGTATGCATTTTAATCCCTAGTATTTCAGAAAACCTTCCAATTATGTACTTGTTTTGGCGAATATGACTGGAAACCAAAAGAGCACGTCGAAAGTAAAATTTTCGAAATATTTATAAAAACTTTTCGAGTTTATAGATTGCATTATCCTCATATTTACTACTTACATTAGATATCCACAAAAGTTAAATTTCGTGCATGATAAACGGTCAATTCTTTACGAATCACTTGGACAGTCAATTAATACCCGCCTCCTAAAGTTCTTATCATCATCATTAATTTTATTTACATACATTCTTTTTAAAATTAGTGCACTTAAGGTTGCAAAATTAAAACGATTATGAGATCGCACAGAAGTTTATCAGGACACTCCATAGAATTTATAGTTCGACTTTATCTCAGATATTCACGCAACACCTCGTACACAGCACAGGGTGTACCGCAATTAGTGATCCAAAGCCCCGAACTACGGTACAACCAAGCAACCTTTTTAATGGCATATAATCTAATAGTTTAGAAATACATAATTCCAACAATTATAATTTTCAAGAAAGGAAACAAAACTCAAAGACATTAAAGTTTTTATATTATACTAAACTTTTAGGCCTGTTTGTTATCCTAAAAAATATTCCATTCTCTTTTTTATTCATTAAGACTTCATTTGAATCACATTTCATCATTGTGCCAAGCTCACTCCATAAATTTTGCCTAATCTCCTTTGCCATTGTTATCACAAAAATGACCATTGTATCTCAATTTTACTCCAGGTACTGAGGCGAATTTCATTTCGATGCTGCGAAAATGTATAGCTATATCCTTTAGCTTTGTATTTGAGGTTATTAAGAAAAAATATTACCTAATTTGTTTGTAAAATATTTTTTTTTTTTCGAAAAAACAACATCCAAAATTTATTGCCTTAAAAATCCTCGAGTTGGGAAAGAATTTCGTCTTAAATATCAGCATATAATAAGTAATTTATTTTAAATAATTTCAAACTCATTAGCAGCAGTAAATAAGAACGAACAGAGGCATTTTAGTTAACTGCTAATATTTGTGTTAATTTAACCTTTAACGTACTTTAAGTTAGACAATTACATATATTTTTTTTATTGTCAGGACTTTTTATTCGCAAAGCCTAACTTTTACTTTGTATTCAGTAGGTTTTTAAACCTACATTTTCTTCCTACGTATGATTCATATTACATGAAATCATATTTATAGAATTTCTTTGTATTTTAAATAGTTATGTCAAGCATTTTTATGTATCTGGTATTCATAGACCTTTTAAACCTCTTTCCTAAGATTTCTTTTCAGTGTATTTTACTTTAAAAAAAATACTCCAAAAAACATTTGCATATCTCAGAGGTTTTTATATACATAGACCATATCAAAAATCTCTAATAAGTGAGATCTTACAAACCATTAATAGACAATTTTAAAAACTGAAGCGAACTAGCCTACCATTTTTAAAATATATTTGACATCCAGTTCTTGAAGATTTTACGAATATATATGGATAAATCGTATTTAATTCAAAGACTAAAAAACAAAGAATTTGTTTGTTTGAATTTACAAGGAGAAGCTCAGACATTTGGGTTGCCTAAAACTTTTTAGATTTGTAGATTCATTTTTAAAATTAAATTAAATTGCAGTGGTATGCTGCATAAATGGTAAAATTACAAGAAAAGCAAAGCAGGAGTTTATTTTTGCCACATTACCAAAAGTAAAGAAATTTCATTTTCAGTGGTTATAAACAAAACTGCTCTCCTGCACTTTTCACTTAGTTTTATCATTTAGAGTTTATATAAACATACTTTAATTGGATATTCAAAAAATAAAGAGAAAATGCTAAAGTTACATATGTAAGTGTAGGGCAATTTTGAAAAATTTAAATATCTATACCATTTCTGATAAAAAACTCAACAATTATTTAGACTTTGTAATATGTTTCTATCGATGGAAGGGTAAGGGCTTGGAAGGAACAAAAGGCTCTTTCCTCTAAGAGTTTTTTTCGAAAACTGCTACTAGTAAAGTCTCATAAATAAGAGTTGCAACCGTCTGGGCCGTCCAAATTAAATTTTTTCTCCTGTAAAAAATAATCTAAAAAACAATTGCACCAAATTCAAATCTGGCGAAAAGACTAAAATTTAGGTGCAGGCTCTGGCTGCAGCTTTTTAAGGATTTGCTAGACGCTCGGAAAACTGGTCCATAATGAATTTTGTAACTCCTTATGATCCTAAACAACTCTTAAATCGTAGCTAGCAAAAAATAATTTACAATACGACACTTCAAGGAATCAGTTGGCGTACTTCTATGGTAGCTACTTATTTTGCGAACACACTGTATATAAATTAGTTAAATTATTAAATTTAAATATATTGTGTTAACTGAGGTTAACAATAGACTTTATTTTACCCTTTCCAATTTAAAAAAATAAAAATCAATTTATAAAGGAGATTTTGAAAAATACTATGTCGTTACTTTGTAATATTTGAGTTATCACAATTTTCTAGTGTATTTTTAAAAGTGTATTGTACATACTTAATGATCACCTACAAATCTGCACGGTTTCAGGCAAATCGTTTGAAATAAATATCTAAGCTTCTTCTTGTTGAAGAATGTGTCTCATAAATGTGTATGTTCATAAATCACATATCATTTTTAATCAGGTTTATTTTTAAGAACTCTTATCTATAAGAAAAATGTGACCACAAGAACACTTCCTTTTGTAAAAATGTACAATTTATGTTCTAAATGCATAGTTTCTACATAATGTTAAGTTTGCTTTGATTTATAGCTGGTGGAGAAAATTATTTATATCAAGAAAATGTAAATAAAATTCAATTTAGGTATTACATATGGTAGAAGTTGTAATAACTACAGTAAGGCACTAAACAATAATATGTTAAATAAGCAACAATAACGTAAATACCGAATGTAAAAATATAGTCAAAATTAAAATTACAAAGTTTACTTTAACCCTTTCGGTACTGACGGGACACAATTGTGCCGCAGATTTTTTTACCACACTTTACGTTTAAATTTCTGTAGTAGATAAATTATTGAAATTATGAAAAGAAAATGTTAACTTGTATCGAATACAGTCGAATGAAACATCACCTAGCAACTGAGTCGTATTTCGATATTTCCCGACCTAATCCTTATTTGTAATAAATAATATTGTGTTTGCTGTTACATAATTTTTTTCTATCGCAATTTACGCAAATGAAGCTCTAATAACGTGGAATTTTGTCCTAAAAGAAATCCATACTGAAAGGGTTAAGAATTAAAGAATTACTACATGTATATAATTTTTTACAACAGTTTTAAAACCAAAAACTCAATTTACCTTAGACTATATGGTATGTATATGGTAGAGCCTGATTTAAATGCTCCATTAAGTTGACACATCGAAAACGTAAAATCTGTCTAAACAATTGTTTCCTATTTCAAATGGCAAAATAACACAACGTTATGTAATTTAAAAATTTGAATATAAAACAAAGAAATCATTTTGAAAATATTTCATTATTTACCTGTAAACTATTCCAATCCCTATCAATATGAAAATTTTAATTTTTAAACCCTGTGTTTCGACGAAACAGAATCGCACTAGATGTTTTGTTCCATTCTCAAATCAATAGCTTTTCAAAAATTACAAAATAAATATATTTCACAAATTAAAAAGAAAGCACAATTTATATAAACATCTTTCACTGGAAAGGTACTTTGTTATAAAAATTAAGTGGTTAATTTACTTAAAAAAACCTTTGTCCTCATTATTGTTATCACCAATTTTAAAATCGTTTCCAAAAGCGCCCCAAGCCGAAACATCGTCGCTGCTTTGATTCGAAGCTTTTTCTGGATCCTTCGACTGAAAGTCAATTGCCGTTAGATTGTTAAAGAAACTTTCAAAATCATCATTGAAATTGATTTCTGTGCCTCCAGATTTTGTATCGGTATTTTCTGGAACATTACATAATTCAAACGCTTTGTGCAAAATTTTGTCCGTATCGTTTTCGAAACCTGAATCATCTCCGACTTTGACCTTGCCCGGCTGAACTGGCTTAAAATCAGATTTACTTCTGGAGTCAGAATCATCTCCCTTAAATTTAAACTGTTTTGCGCACAGATTTTCTTCAACTGTGGAAGGTTCATCAGACTTTCTTTTCATTGCATTGCTGCTAGTTTTATTCACAGGAAACTCTTTCGGTTCAAATTTGCTATGCTCATCTGTTTCACTGTTTCCAACTTTGATTATTTTTTTTCTACTATAATCAGTATCTCTGGCAAATTGATTTTCCTCAATTTTTGAAAATGGCATATTATCAGACTTTGTTTCGTTCACAGACATCTTTCTAAGGTCAGCAAGTCCCGCATTTTCTTCACGTTTAAATTTATCAATTTCTATAACTATTTTAGGTCTCTGTTCTTTTTCCTTTTCTTCATCCTTTAATTCGTCCTGCTTTGAAATGTTTTTTTCGAAAACATTTTCATATTCAGCCTTTTTCGCCTGGTTTGTTTTATTTTCGTCTTTTGTATTAGATTCTGTTGTATGGAAAATATCAGCTTTTTCCCCCATTCGGGTTGTATAGAGAACATTTTGCTCTATTAACTGTCGATCGAAAAGTTTTCCCCCATCTGTTCCTTCATTAGATTGCTTTAAATCTTGTACATCAGACGGGCTTTTATTCTGATGTGAAATATTTAATATTTCTGAAGTTTTAAAACTCAAACTCCCAGCGACACTCACAACTAGCGAACTATCCTTTTGTTCACTTATAGTGCCCTTTGTAGTATCTGGCACTGCACTCTTTAGAATGATATGTTCGAGAATTTTTATTTGTTTGCCTGGTCTTAATTTAATATTTTCAATTTTCTCAAGCTGACTTTTTTGACTTTGTGAAAAATTATCAGCGATCTGTTCTGGAAAATTATATAATTTTTCCGGGATCTTGGTGATCATAGGCGCGTAATGCCTTCGATCTTCGATTAAAGTTTTTACGGTCACGTTTTCCATTTTGAGAACTGGGAATGGTGATAACTTAAATACGTCAACGAAAGAAGTGTCTTTTGTTCTCCGATAACACTTTGAATTCTGAAATATGTAGTAAAACATACCAAATTTTATCCGGAGATTATAAAAATGTTTAATCAGCTCCCGTTTTCGAGAAAACTTAGTTTAAAAAATACAAGGCAATATTTTGATCATTTATGAAATATTATCTAAAAATAACGGATTGATCCAGGTATAATGTTGCTCAAATTATAATTGAAATCTTAAGCTATTATATCAAAATGCAAAATATTTAAAATATTTCGAAATATTCGTGAATTCGACTTTTTTCCATAAAGCGATCTACATAATATGTTAAACCTTTACGATTTAATAATTTTTCAAAACTGAGTAAAATATGTTCTTTAACAGTTTTTAACTCTACTTTTGTCGAACGCGGGAGATGATTGGGTATTTTTATTTACGAATTTATAATTAAGGAAAAGTATCCTCTAGAAATAATCTGTCGCTTGATAGGAAAGAGAAAAATGTTACATGGAGTCGTCATTAAAATCAGTTTTTAAAATGTTCTAAAATAAACAGCACAATAGTGCCTAATTTAAGACACAAAGTAGCTACCAAGAGTTGAATTTATTAATCAGACCGAAGACTGGAAGCAACCAAAATATACTTCACAAAGAATCAAATTACGCAGAAATTGAAAATAACCAATTTTTTGAACTTTTGAACAATAAACGTTTGATATAAAAAATTGAAAACCAAAAAATTTGAATAAAACATCATTTTGATATTTACTCTATTTACGATACGATTTGAAATAGTTTTTATAAATTTTGCATAGTACTTACCCCTTTCTCCGCAATCTCTTCTGTTTCCATATGTGCCCGTATCTTCAAATCTTTTTCAAGATCTTCGATTAAACGCATTTCTTCTAATTTAGATGCATCAAGGCGTTTGATTTCTGCTTCTAAGGTTTCTGCCTAAAAATCATAATCGTTAAATTAAATTAACTGTGTCCCACCATTTTTTTATATAAAACTATACGTTAAAATACGCATTATTTGAATAGAATCTAAAAAAGTACGATATATCTACATATTCTTATAATCGAGTTTATTCTGCTAATTTAAAATATAGTGATGGAAAAGTAGAATTTCCAATGATTCTGTCGCTATACTTGAATTTATATTTGCTCTGCCCGAGCAAGCGAAACTTCGAAATTTCAAAGAACATTGAGAAGTGAAAAAAAGAAAATTATCCTAACTAATTTGATATGAAAATGGAATCTATGGTTACTCTTAATAATTATAAAGCCTTGAGAATAAAGTTACGTAATTAGTGTAGTCCCCAACACTTGTCGTGAACATTTTAACATTGTTTCTTATGATTCAAATATACCTTTTACCAGAACACGATATTCAAATAATTCTAACAATTGTAACTACATAATAAATGGAAAAAATAAGTTTAAATTAAATGTAAATTAGACTAAAACATATAAAAAATTTTTAAACAAAGGCTCAGAATCGATACGTGATCATTATTGTATAACACTGTAGGGTGATATTTTGCCAATTTAAAAAGTCCAAGTCTCTGCAATAGGGAGAAATCTATAATACAACTATAAATATTCAAATGGAAACTCCAATTTTTTATTGCATATGGAATTATCTCCCAAAATAGGCATTAAAATAATGCCCATTGTTCTTTAGAGAAGACAACTTTTTTAAATTTAAAGTCCTACCCCGACCAGTGGGGAAATTATTCTCTTAATAAACAGAAGATCCAAATCCTTTGGGATATAGAGGCTTAATCAGCAGTATATATTAACTCAAATATTTCGAATGCTGGTTAGGAGCTATGAAACCTTTAATGTTCTTTAAAAGTAGCCATGGCAGCGAGGGTTAATATTGTTTAAAGTTACTCACTTCTTGCTTTAGATCCGCAAAGATTTTTTCAGACGAATCTAAGGCGATGTTAAGGTCTTGAAAATGTTTATTCGTCCTATGATATTTAATGTCTGCCGCTTCCTTTCGATTCTTCCACTGCTCTTGAAGCTGTAATAAGTGCCTTTGCTTCTCTTCAAATAGCCTTCGAGTCTTTTGAATATCATTAACTAGAAAAGAGCAAACCAACTATGAATTTTACCCAAAAATAAAATAGTCCTTACATTCGGGAATCGACCCCAATTTCTTCTCCCACATATCGCGTTGCTTCCGAAAGTGTCGTTCCATTTTATCTTTCCGCTCTCGCAACGTTTTGATTTGAAATCTCCACAGTCCGTTTACCAGCTCCCAGTCATGTGACATTATCTTCTCCACCAATTTTTCCTGCCTAATTATTCAGAATTTTCCAAAAATTGTTAGTAGACTTAAAGGTGTGAAACTTACATTTTAAGATTTTCCTGCAAAATCCTCCGGAAACTCGTAAAAGATTTGTTTTGCACCTCATTTAAAGAGTATGCAAAGCTTATGTCCCGCGTGGAACTTCTGCACTTCTCAATGGCAAATTCGATACCTGAAAAAGTCGTTAATTAAAAACCGCTTTGCAATTATTTTTCGTGGCTGAACATTGATGCTTTGCTCGCTCCTTGAAACATTGCTGCTTAAGCTTTTGGATAATTCTTTCCCACTGCTCCTCCTCCGACTCCTCATAATCCACATTCTCAAGCACCGATAAAATATTTGAGGAAGACATTTTTCTTTTAAAAGAAAAGGCAAGCAGACGAAAATCTGAACTCAATTGGTGAAGCCGAGATTCAACAAGGAAGTGGGAAAGCGGGAAGTTGCGTCACGCTGATCATAAAGCAAACCTCACTTCACTTCGAACCTTTGATCAACAAACTAAAAACAAGAGGAAAGGGTTGGTGAGTTTTATTGAAATTCGCTGCTTGTACGGTTCAAATGTGACTTAAAACTTCGAATTTTTTTATTTGAAAAATCAATTCCAACTCTTCAAAGTTCAAAGCGGAAGTTTTTTTTCACAAAAGGAAAAAAAGTATTTTGTATCGGATGAGTAGTCCATTAATATATGTCAGTGGTAATACCAGTGGCAACACCAAATAACTTTGACATGTCAATCGTGTTGTCAGTTAGTTGTCAAGTGCAGATTCAAATATTCGGAGAAAATCGTTCATTTCACGCAAAATGCCTACGAAAATACAGCAATGTTTTCTGCAAGCTTGTGCCAATCATGGAGCTTTAAATCTGCAAGATGCTATTAAAATTCTGGACAGCCTCCACGAGAAGTGTTCGTCGTTTTTCTTCACGCCGAAAAATGTTAACTTTTGAAAATTCCAGATGATGGTCCTTCCGTAACCGAAAAAACTGTGCGAGAAACGGTGAAATTAATTAACCAAAACATCGCGGAGTTCAATCAACAGTTGAAATTTTTCTATCATGACTTGCTTCGAGCGGAATATTTGGTTTTTGCGAGCATCGCGGGAACAGACATCAATAAGTAAATGCTCCTGCATCTCATTGAATTTGGTGGCTAAAAGTCGGCTGCTTTTATTCCAGAATACAATCAAAGTACTCTCAGGCTGACTGCAACTACTTCGGCTCAATTCTTAAGGAAATTGCACTCAGTGAGAACTTGAGCATCACCCCCATCAACGCCTTGAATCTTGGCAGTGCCTGCAGTAGCAAAAGTGTCCCCAAAAAGCATGCAGAGGACTTGATCCAGGATTGGTGCACCGTTGGCTACCTTGTCCAAGTTAACGACGTAATTTCTTTTGGCCCCAGAGCCGTGGTAGAATTTATGAATTTTATCAACCTAAATTATCCCGACTGTGTTCAAGACTGCAGCTTCTGCATGAAACCTTTATTCTGGGTAAGCGAACTCTTGGGGCTACACTTTCAGTTTCACTCTAATGTAATAATTTCAGGCAGTCACCTGTGACGCGTGCGAGGACCTTTTTCACAGAGAATGCATTTACAAATACCTCACTAAAATGACCACCTGTCCGTCCTGCAGGGAGCCATGGAATAAACGAATTGATTAATCTACCTCTTTTGTTGTAGTCTGTAAGAAATTCTTATATCTACTTTGAATCTTATTTAATTTAAACATGTTATAAAGAAGGAACCTAATAACAAAACTGCTTCATTACATAAGTGTCTACAATTTCTGTGGTAAACAACGAAATATAGAAAAATTCTACTAGATATTCAAACCTATTCTTAATTCCGATGGAATTCAAATGCGAATTTAAAAGCTTTCTGGAATATTTTATTTTCTTAAGTAAATATCGAGTTCTC
This sequence comes from Eutolmus rufibarbis, assembly GCA_963920795.1. NCBI lineage: Eukaryota > Metazoa > Arthropoda > Insecta > Diptera > Asilidae > Eutolmus > Eutolmus rufibarbis. The sequence continues at coordinate 927,722 of OY987204.1, forward strand.
AGATATTTTACATTTTTAAAATTTCCTACGTTTTGGACGATATTTTCCTGTTTGTAGCAAAAAGAAAAAAAATCCCTACAAAGGTTAAAATAACCACTTTGGAATCCCCCATTGCTAATTACAATTTAGTAATAATTATAATAAAAATAACTTATGTTGCAGTCCTCAGCGTGAAGCTGGAAACATTCACTCATCTTAGATGGCGGCAAATTATAATTTTTCTCATCGCTGCTTTCTTTGTGTTATATCCGTGGATATTCGATCTCAAAGATAAGTTGATTCATGATTTTTTGTATCTTTTTTCACTGTTGTAGATGAACTCTTAGCCATCTCTACCTCTGTTTATTGTCAATTTAATACTGTAATTAAGTCAAAAACGCCTGCATACTTCTGTGAGATTTTATTTAAATATAGTATTAAGATGCCACGTATGAATTTCAAATCAGTGAACCTAATTATCCCCATTTGCTATAAGTTGCAGACAATTTTTATTTTATCCCCTACTCCACGTTTTTCATACATTATTGTGCACTGCGAGGAATCGTAAACTATTCAATAAAAACAAAAATAAAGAGATTTCGGCAGCCAGAAGGAAGAGGTAGATTTCAATGTGGTAAAAATGATTTTTACATAAGGGATTGTTATGCTGAATTCCCCCACCCCTTTGACCGATTCACCCCATTTGCGAACATAGCTGAGATATTGCCATGGAGAATATGTTAGTCAAGTTTAATCAAAATCGGTTAAGAAATATACGGTCTACATGGAAATAAATTAAAATATATAGCGAGGTGAAAGTCCTCCTCTCCCCTCTCCAAACCCCACAATTTTTTAATATGACCTAGATATCGAGCCAATAAATGCATACGCAAATTTGCATCAAAATTCACTACGAAATGGAGCATGGAGCAGTTATCTCCACCATTTCGATACACGACTTAGAATTACATGTTGTCAATGCGTACCCTAAATTTGGTCGATAGCGGTTAAGAAATACGAAAGATATTGGGTCCAAACCATTTTTAAATATTTTACGTAGCCCCTATATCCCCACCCTTGACTGATTTCTCCCATTTACGAACTTAGAGATGTGACGGGATAAACATATAGGCGAAGTGTGGTGAAAATCTATTAAGAAATACGGCCCCTATCGTGTCCACAATTTTCATACACTTGCAAATAAATTTTATTTTTGAAGTCTACGACCTCTAAGACGAGTTTTGGCATCATTCATTTTCCGAAATCTTTTCATCAGATATGCTTCAAAAATCAAAATAGCGCGGAAAAACACACGAATATTTTTAAAACAAACCGCTCTTTCCTTCGAGCATCATAAATAAAATTACTGTGTAAAATTTTGCGGAGTAATTTTTTTTTTTTTTTCTGGTAAAGATATTAAGGTGGGTATCGAAAAAATATTTTAGACAAAAGTTACGTAACAAAAGGTATTTTCAATTAATATCAACGTAAAAATCTTGGAAAAATAAAATCACAAGGAGAAAGTTATAAAAATTTAAAATTATATTTTCGAGATTCACCTTATAAATTATGGAATGATGTTTGATTAAAATGATCATTGTAATAACAATTAAATTTTAACAACGACTGTAGTTTCGTCTTTCTACTGTGCTTTATAAAATTTTATCTAATTAATGGACGGATTATGTCTACGAAATTTGTTAACTTTTGTACTTCTGCTGGACGGAGTCATTTGAGTTATATGAATGAAAATAAACTTAGAACTAAAAATATATACACACTTAATGAAACCTTAATTTGAACACCTCCTGCGAAACAATCAGTTATTCTTCTAGCTCGCATGTAGTCGCCTCCAAGGTAGCGATCAAATCGACGCATTTCGGGTTCAATAACCATTAATTGTCTTGCAGCATCTTGAAAAATCAGATCATGGTATGGCGGCGGAGATGTAAACATGGAGAAGCTAAAATTGTAAACATTTTAAAATTGTTTTGATCGTACAATAATTAAATAGCGCTAAAACCTGAAATCGTCCAAGTCCTCTCTTCCATAGAGCTGTTGTGCATACGTAAGTAAATTTATGTAAGCATTTATATGCGTTTCGTTGTATCCATAGTTGCCTCTAGTTACAATAGCATTTGCTTTAACCTTACCGAGATTGCATCTTTTGTATTCAGTTAGCTTTGCCCTTGTTCCTATTTTTAAATATTAATTATAATAAAAGACAAATTAAGTAATGAAAGTCTACCATCTGGACAAAATAGCTCAAAATCGTCATTTAAGGTGTTTCGCGCCCACCATTCTCTTCTTCTTCCGCCAGTGTTTTCTCCAACTGTGGTGTGTTTTACAAAAGCTACATGACCACCACCTTCAGTTAAACAACGGAAAGCGCCGGTATGTCCGTAATAATCTTCAGAAGCATCTCGTCTACAATATCTGAAACTAGTTCCATGGCACAAGTCGCACATATTATCGTAGGGCAGTCCAGAATTATACTCCGTGCTAATAGCACCAGGAATGCAAGATTTTGTAAAATATTCAGCCGCCGCCCTGACGCTATCACAGCCGTACGGTCGGACCCATCCATTGGATATTAAATAAGCCATTGGATAGGTCCACCCTGCAGCAGTGTTTATCCCGGGGTGGCAAGTTCGCTTTCCTTTTAGATATGTTAATTCTGTGTCGGGATCGTCTTCTTTACCAACCGCAACTACGTAGTATTCTGGCTCTCCTAAATTGTACACTTCCGACATGAATGGAACCAGCCCGTACAGAAGTCCAGCTGTGTACACGTCTCCAGCATCGAAGACGGTTATATCTGCGCCCCCAGAACTAATCGATTGCATGCAATTAATGTGCGAGTGACCTTTGTAACATAACAACTCAGGCTTTAGTAATTGCGCTTTTAAGGCGGTCTGAAATTATTTCAAAGAAAACTTAAATATGTTCTGCTTTTTCTAAAAAAAAAATAAAAAATTGAATAGATTTATAAGCAATACTTAAAATAGCTTTCACACTGTAACGCAAGCACAATTCTTTAACTATGGTCTAGAAGTTGTTGAAGTAATAAAGAACTATCGAGTCTCTTTTTTAAATATTCTTACAATGTTGAAGAGGTAGCGTTCTGACCCTGAACACAGATTGAATTTTATTTATTATAAAATAAAATGGTAGATTTTAAATTTCAAAATTCCATGGCATGAAATCTGATTTATTTTGCAAGAATAAATTATATTATATATAGAATAAATTAATCGGAATATTATAAGACTATGATTATTTAGTACGTTTTATTAAAAAAAAGAAAAAAAAAAACGAAGTAATTATTTCCCAGTTCCGTGATTATATATATATCAAAAATGTAAGTCGGTACAATAATCTCACCTACCCAAGAATCAATTAATGAAATTTTGTAAATTATAAACTCACCCTCATTTTGACGCATTTTTCCATTTCCGGATCTGAAGTTACACAGAGCGTCATCCTTCCGACAGGACAACTCCGAATTCCGTAAATAAAATCCAACGATCTATCTAAATATTGACTGTACCCATGATCTTCATTTAGTCTGGCAAGTGAACGGCAGACATCCTAAAATTTATATATAAATGAGCTTAATTATTATTAAATATTATTATCATGGGACGGGTACAAGATCAACAAAAATTAGTGCATAGAAAATCGTTATTTCAAAAAAATAAATGTTATAAGCAGCTTTTGAATATTCCACTTGAAATTCGTAGTTTGGTAAAATTTTGTATGACAACGGAGAGGATGTGTAATGTTTGTAAATTGTTGCTTTGGATTGTTGAAATTAGGGTTACTTAAATATAAAAACTGCTAAAGACTGTAAACCGATTTTTACATACGAAATTTAATTTTTATGGTGACGATGTATTGTTATCATACCTGAAACATAAGATTTAGTTTCCCATAACGTTTTGACTCGAATATATCGAATTTCTCGATAACTGCAGTTTCATTTATATCCTTTTCCTTGCTTGGTGGTGTTGTTAAAGCGCTATCAATCCTTCCAAATCTATTCGCATCGAAACCAAATTGATTACCAGTCTGGCGAGTGTATCTGTTACGATTGTTAATATTACTATAAGGATTATCATAACTGTTCCTATTTTGGTACTGGTTCGGATTGTTATAATTGTTGTTGTAATTATTAGAATTATAATTATTATTGAAGTTATTGCTACGATTATTATTGTTGTAATTATTATTTCTATTATATTGATCAAACATATCAGTTTGGTTCTGTCCTGGCTTAACCGATGAATATAACTCAACTGCTCGCTCTAAAAACCGTTGAAATCTCTTTCGTTCAGGCAATAAACGAGCAGAAGAGACGACAATTGCATCTGATGGAATTAAGCCCCAATTGCATTCACGGTATGCACTTATTGGTCGGCGTGTACCATCTTTGCAAAACAACTCAAATCGGTCTGGCGAGATATTTTCTGTAAACAAATTAGATAAGTCTTTTAATACTAAATGTTAATAATTGTCTTTTTACTAAATTCGTTTCCAGAAATCATTTCTGTGACTGTAGAGTGCTTGATAAAGGCTACTTCTCCTGCTTCCATCAGACATCGAAACGCTCCATCATATCCATAGTAAGGATCACTGGGAGTACATCTGCCAGCAGGAATTTGTCCTGAGCATAAAGAACACAGCCTACAAATTGAAGTTTTTAGCGGATATTACCTACTTTTAAAAATCATGAATCTTACTTATCAGAGTTATCTCCAATAGGATTATATTTGTCAATAAGCGAATTTACGGCACAAGAGTCACCAAAGAAATTAATAGCCGTTTTAACTTGGTTGTTGCAATCGATGATCTCCATTCCACCCTCTTTTTGAAGCTAGTAATTTAAGTATTTAAAACAAAAGTTGGGGTAAGTGTGAACAAGTTACTGTATAAATTGGTACAATCCAGCCAGCCAAACTGCCAACCCAAGGAAAGCATGCCTTTTTATTCCTCAAATCCGACAGTCGTCCTAGCTCAGGTAGGGTTCCAGCCTTTATCACGGCGACGGAGTAGTAATTGGTGAAGCCCCCATCGAAGCGCTCTTGCATTATTGGAACCAGTGAATGATAGCGCCCTGCTTGGAACACATCTCCAGCATCCAAAGTTGTTATATGTGCTCGGTATCCGTCGATATGCCGTATGCATTCGTCGGCATTGAATGCCATAAAACAGGTCAAATTCAAGAAATCATCGTCGAATAATGCTCGGTCCCGCTCCACTGCCTTAGTCAGATTTTGGCACTTATATTGCTCTTGCAAACTCTTGGTACACCAGATAATCTTATCTTGCCTGTGTTCATCTAGTAGTGGGTATTGCGCTGAGAAAAACAAAGTAATTATTAAACATACTTATGGGCATTCTATAAACTTAAAAAATAATTTAATCATAAGTAGTCTTAAACTCTGATAAAATTATACAGCGTGTAACCAACCAGGTGGGTCGCTAGAGCCTCGACTAGTTGCATTGGCTAGGAAGTCATTCTAGCACGAATAACTTCAGAATACGATGTCGGATTCGGTTCGGTTTTTGTTTCTTCTTAGAAAGGCCACAAGACAGCAAAGTTTATTTTCAGACAAAATTTCGATCTCCGATATAAAAAAAATCGGTAAGACGAAGAGCCAAAATCAAATTTTGGCCATTCAAATTGCCATTGTGGGTATTTGAAGCGGGATCTCTCGCTTGTTTGTTGGCGGATTGAGTTGTAAGAGGTGTCCTTAGAAATCTTGAAGGCTCAGCTTTCTAACACGCTATCAACCAAATTCCTACGATGTCTCTCAAAGAATTTATAAAGCATTTTCCGATTTTTCGATTGCGATTTTCCGAACAAATGTCGATCAAGAGATTAGCATACCCCCGTTCCGACTTTAACAGGGTGTATAACAATCGACAAATGCATTTTTCGAATATTTGGACAAATCTTTCTTAACTTTAACTCGACAATCGAAATATATAATTAAAAACCGAGTTCTTAATTTAAATTTCAAGTTGTGCTTTCTTGGAAATGAAGAAAAAGAAAATAATAATTTATAAACTCCAAATTCCCAAATGAATTTCTATATAGGAATTCATAAGTAGGTATTATTATTCAATCAATTATTATTCGAGGAACCAAAAATGCCTCCAAAAGTAACATCAAGACCAGAGTTTCCAAGCAAAGAATCCAATTTAAACCATCCGAATGTAATTTTTTTCAATAAGGACAAATTTACAAAGGTTATTCAAAATAAATTTTAAATTTTAAAAAAATCCAAAAGTTTATTCTAATTCACTATACATATTTTTTATCTATATTGCAGAGGGGTTTTCGCATCAGAAAACGTCTAATATTTTGAAAAATTAATTATATTTTAGGTTTTCGGGCTACTACCTGCAACAAAATTATAGTTGAAAAATTAGCGCCAAGTTATTGAGACAGTCGCATTTATTAGTTTTTGAAAGAGATATCAAAGTTTTTTAGAATTAAGTATGCATCCGGAAACGATGAAATCGTGCGAGTTTCTTGAATTTTAAAACAAACACCAAACTCGTGAATTTTAAAAATCGAACCAAGCTGATTTTTCGTGGAGACCTTTATCTAGATATTCTAATGAAATTTGTGAGGATCACTGAGGTAGTTCATAGATAGAATTAAGTTATTGGTGTTTATACTGATTTTATAAGAATTTTAAATTAATTTTCGTAGGTGTTTACAGTGTAAACTTTAAATTCGCCCAAGACTTTCCACTGTGCTACCTGTTGATTAGTCACAAGGCGCTGTCAAAACAATAAAAACTCCTTCGATCGCAGATACCAGGGAATAATTCAGGGTAAAGAATTGAAGGATCATTTGCGAAAATGCATTTCAAAGCCCGAGCCCTATATACAAAAGTATTTAATTGCTAATTATTGTTTGTTTGCTGTTACTGATGGGGTTACAATTTATGCGTAAACAGCGACTAACCATAGCTTTTTTGCACAAGAAGCAGAAGAGCCAATATGCTCCCTAAATATAACATGATTAACACTAAAAACTACTGAAAACACTTTAAAAAACGCAGAAATAACCACAACATGACAGATGTGTCACAACAGAACACCGTAGCTTGGACACGCCCCGCAAAGTCCACTTCAACGAAGTACTAGATTGGACGATGTTGCAGGACCATATTGAAAATTTGGAATAGATTGATTTTCAGTTTTACTAACGAATCTTAGTAAATTTAAATTTGATTTTTTCGTAACTGTGGGAGAAAAATTCATTTATTTTTAATTTAAATTAATTTTTATAACAGTAGAACAAAAATTTATTTTACTATACGTTTTTTAATTTGTGATTTGATCTGTTAAGAATTTTTTGCATTCTTTTTTGAAAGATTATTGAATAACAATTGTGAATTATTTCATTCTTATCTACTACGATTCTAGTACTTCCAAATAAACGTCAAAACCATGCGTCCGATTCTGACATTTATTTAAAATAATTTTGGTTCTGCTGTTGCACGTGCGTTTCTTTTAAAACTAATTTCAAATAACTACAAAAAATGGGTAAAAAAGATAAAAGTAAGAAGGGAAAAGGTGCTGAGAAGACTGCAATGAAAACGGATAAAAAGTTGGCAAACAAACAGAAGCGATTTCTTGCAAAAATAGGCGAGGTAAGTTGAAAAGTCTTTTTCGTTTTTCATTCGATTCATTTAATTTTGTTTATGTTCAGGCCGACGTTGCCGAGGTAGTCGCCAGCTTGGAGGCGGAAGAAGCTAGACTGAAGGAGGTCAAGGAAATTACGAGCGAACCTCCAACGCCGCGTTCAAATTTTTCAATTTGTGCACATCCTGAGAAGGACGAATTAATTATTTTTGGGGGAGAGTTCTACAACGGAAAGAATGTTTCTGTTTACAACGATTTGTTCTTCTACAATATCCCGAAGAATGAATGGAAACTTGTGAAGTCTCCTGCCGGTCCTGCACCGAGAAGTGGTCATCAAATGGTTTCGGTTGCGACCGATAAAGGCCAACTTTGGGTAAGTTAAAATTTTAGCTCTGTATGGGGTTTACATAATTCAGGTTCACTTGTCAGATTACTTAGAATAATGGCTAGTATTTAATAGCGCTTATCCCACCTTAATTTAATTATAAGAACCCCAGGTATAGGACTCAGTATTTATGACAAAATCCCATAGAACCTCATTCGTGTGTTATGAGCTCTTCGCTTGTTTTGCAGCAATTCAAGTTCTTGGCTATCTGAGTTCCCTCAAATTTTAGTTCACATACTGAGGATCGGCAAGGGATTCACAGAATAGCAGAGTTGCAGTTATTTTGTTGAGAAGTAATATTCCTGGTTATTTGTTCTAATATACGAAAATAATATTCGCTAACAGCGCTAGCAATCTAGTAATTTAATTTTTTAAAACAATTGATTTGTAAATACCAAATTATAGGAATAGAGAGTAATATTTGTTTTAATTTTTCTTGCAATAAAATTGTTGAGACCACCTAAAATCTAAATAAATTCTTATTATAATTATTTCACTTGGAAATAAATTAAATACTAAATTCTATACATTCTTCTAAAAATCGTCTCTACAATGTAAATGTTCCAATTAAAATTCGAAAATCGAAATTGTTTTGACACAAACTACCACAATCCTAATAAACTCATTCATTTTTAAATATAACAAAAATAAAAAAAATAATTATCTATGGCGTTTCGAAACTGAGTTTGAACAGTTTTGAAACGATCCAAGTAAAGTTGTTTTACAGGCTTATCACCTCCAAAATTTCCAGAACTACTTTATTTTTTGAATTAACAGTGCATGGAATAATAATGGACAATGCCTAATAATACAAAATGTTATTTTCAAATGTAAAAATTCAAGAATATTAGCTTTAATTGAAGAACAAACTGTTGGAACTATCCAAGTAATATCTAAATTTATACCTATCTTGAAAATGTACTTTAATAAAGCCCGATGTTTTGGCTGGCAATTTTATCTAGATGTGAACGCATCTGTTATTCACAGCTTAAAATATGTTTTCCGTTTATTAAGAAAATCCATTTCAAAATCTCTTTAAAGCTTTTTGGGGGAGAGCATGCGAGTCCTTCGCAACTGCAGTTTTATCACTACAAAGATTTATGGACGCTGAGTCTGGTGACGAAGAAATGGGAGAAAATAAACGCCCCAAATGGACCGAGTCCCAGGAGTGGCCACAGAATGGTGGCTGCGAAAAAGAAACTAATCATATTTGGTGGTTTCCACGACAACAATCATTCATACAGATATTTTAACGACGTCCACATGTTTTCAATGGAGAGCTACTCCTGGCTGCAGATCGACGTAGCCGGAGCAATTGTGCCACCACCAAGGTCGGCCTGTTGTATTGCAGCTCGTCCAGATGGAGGCATTCTTGTCTGGGGTGGATACAGCAAATCCCAAGTGAAGAAGGACTTTGATCGCGGAATCACACACACGGACATGTTTGCACTTGTGCCAGACAGTAAGTTTTGGGATAAGTTTTGAAAAAGAGTTTGAGTTGACCACTTATTTTTAGCATCTAATCCGAGTGGTAAATTCAAGTGGAATGCTGTAAAACCCGGCGGAGCCCGACCACTTCCTAGAAGCAGTGTGGGGTGCACAGTGGCACCGAACGGTAAGGCTTATTGTTTTGGAGGAGTAATGGATGTTGAGGAAGATGAGGAAAATCTGCTGGGCCAATTCGGGGATGAGCTTCATTCTTTAGATCTATCTTCTACCACTTGGCGACCCATCCAAAAGAAGGAACAACAAAAATCCAAGGACGCCAAGGCTGCTGACGTAGAGATGGATGAGACTAAATCAGCAGCTTCAGTAACTACGGATGGTATTTTCACTGTTACTGTTGGGGGTGCCGCCGCGAGTTCGTCATCGAAGTCTACCAGTTGCGATAAATCAACGCTAAAGGCTAGCCCGTCTCCACGAATGAACGCAGGACTTTGTGTATGTAAAGGTAATTTGTACCTGTTTGGAGGCATATTTGAGGAGGATGACAAACAATATACACTCAATGACTTCTATTCTCTGGACCTTCATAAACTTGATGAGTGGAAAACGATTATTCCAAATAGTAGGAATTCGCACGAATGGATAGATTCTGGAAGCGAAAGTTCCTCGGACAGTGAAAATGATGAAAGTGATAGCGATAGTAGCTCAGAATCTGAAATGGATACAGACTAAATAAAGTACATTAAATTATTCTCAAACTTCAATTTTTCAATTTAGGTTAAATAAATATAGTGAAAAAAAAAATTAATTTATTTACTTCCATAATTATATTTTATACATTTTGGCTTTAAGGAGCAATATTTTTGCCTGAAATCTTCAGTAAACCCCAAACTTTTCGATTAAATTCGTATGTGGTGAATTTAGTTTACCTGTTTGGTCCTTTCGAGCAGTAGCAGAAAAATATAACTTGTTCGGAAAGTTATCAGTTTTGAGGTCAGTACTGAAGCCAATAATTAAAACGGATTTTGTTAAGTTTGTTGAGTTAATTCTGGATTTTAAAAGCAGAACCACGGGATCCTTAAAACCAAGATTATCAAAACAAACCAAAGGCATGTTCCGAAACACCAAATTCCACGCTGCTATGATGTAAAAATTGGCAACAAAAATATTCCCTTAGTATCATTAAAACAGTAGGTTTCAGGTTTTTAAGAAAAATAGTGAACAAAAATATGTTTTCGTCTAAAACATGGAAAAGGTAATTAAAGAATGTTTTAAATCTTACTTAAGATTTTTAAGTTGTTTATATTCGTTTTGAAGTGTCTTATCTTGTTGAGGAAATGGAATTATATACATACACCTGCGGTCATAAAAACCGCACCACCCAGGTAGTTTCAATAATGCACATAATTGAAGGAGGTAGGGTAGGGGGAGGGATGCAATTATTTGACCTGCTCTAAGGGGGTATAAAAGCAACCCTTTCGGTGAAAGGATATTCAGTTTAAGCTAAGTGGTGATAAGATAAAGTGATAAAAGTGAAATGGCCGGAAAATACAGGCAGTTGTCCCGAGAGGAAAAAGTGAAAATTTTTACATTGGAAGACCAAGGTCTGTCGTATCGTCAGATAGCGGCTACAATAGGGTGCAGCCATTCAACTATCGTTCGCCTAATGAAGAAAAAGGAGAATTTGGACCCTCTGGAGAGGACGAAAGGATCTGGAAGAAAACGGAAGACAAATTCAAGGATGGACCAGGCCTTACGACGGATGTCTTTGAAGGATCGCTTTAAAACCGCTGTCCGTATGAGGGCAGAGCTCAGGGACCATCATCAAGTCGACATTAGCGCCGAAACAATCCGTAGAAGGTTACGAGAGGTAGGACTTTATGGAAGACGACCAGCGAAAAAACCCATGTTGACAAAGAAAATGAAGGCGGCTCGTCTAGCATGGGCGAAGAAGTACGAAAATTGGATGAAGAAAGATTGGCGACGTGTGATTTGGTCCGATGAAAGCAGATTCAACTTGTTGTGCGCAGACAATTTACCATACGTGCGACGTTCAGCAGGAGAAAGATTTAAGGAAGAGTGCACGATTAAAACAATGAAGTTTCCTCAAAGTCAAATGGTCTGGGGATGCTTTTCTTTCTACATCCTAGGTCCTTTGCACTTCGTTCATGGAACAATGAATGCTCAGAAGTATGGGCAAGTCATAAACGAATTTTTGGTACCAGCCATTGAATAGCACCTTTCGTTTACTGACGAAGTAATTTTCCAAGATGATTCCGCGCCTTGCCATCGCGCCAAATCGGTAAGGATAGTATGGCACATGAACTGCCAAATGTCTATTTCATAAACAATTAATAAAAAACTAATTTATCCTCTTATGTTTTTTTCAGCTCCAGAAAACATTTTCTGATCTTGGAATTCAGAGACTAGACTGGCCAGCGAATTCGCCCGATTTGAATCCAATTGAGCATCTGTGGCACGTGATGAAACGGAAAGTAGCAGATCATAAACCGGAGAGCAAAAGAAAGCTGAATCAAGTACTGGATCTTGTGTGGAAGAACGAAATAACAGATGACATCACTGGAATATTGGTGGACTCAATGCCTTCTAGGATCGAAGCGGTTATTGCAGCAAAAGGAGGGGCAACGCGGTACTGAACACTGTACATACAATGTAAATTATGTGTAAGCTATGTTTAAATAAAAATATACCTAATTATCCCCAAATTTCATAATTAATGTAATAAACAAGTAAATAATAATAAAGCATGAAAATCAACAATCTAACTTTTTTTATTTATTTCTTCCAAAAAAAAGGCAGTAGGCAACTGAAATTCTACCAAACTGTTTATGAGTTACTATTGATTATTGTAGCAAAGAATCATTCCATTCGGAAAAGTAGATATCCTTTTATTCAATTTTTTCATATGAATTTCAAGTGGTGCGGTTTTTATGACCGCAGGTGTATGTACATATATATTATTACAGGGGAGAGTTATTTAAAAGTTTTCTAGGGTATAAATCATTATAATTTACATATAAGAGGGTTTTCAGTGTCAAAGATTTCAAACCCGGTTACCAATTCTAAGATTTCGAATTTGTGGTGTTCATTTAAAATATCAAAAATAAACATAATGGGAACTTTTAAGCCCATTGACTTTAAAACCAAAGTCCAATTTTGAAGATTGAAAATAGCAAATATAAAATAGTATGTAACTTTATGATTCTAAATCTTATTCAAATCTCGCGAAATTGGGCGCTGGAGCGTTTTTGGGGAAACAGAATTTTAAAAACTGAAAATGACATCCAGCTGCCCAATTGCCAAGCCTAGTGAAAATGTTTGGAATATTTGTTTTAACTTGAAATTTTTTTAAATTGATAAGCATTTTAAATACATAGTTATATTTGCTCTAAGCGTTACCAGACCAAAATCTTCTATATTATATTATATTATATCAATTGGAGATACATAAATATAGGAGGGCTTTGTCCAAACTCATTCGAAAGCTAAACTTAAAAATTACAAAATAAACTTTACTTTGGAATTATCCGTTGCTACTTACACTAAACATACAGTCGGTCCGGCGCGTAAACATTGTTTGGTTTTCATTATTTCGTACTTTTTGGGACACCTAATTTTTTCAAGCCGGTTTTATTTTGTTTTCTTGAGAAAAATTTGTGTGTTCAATACTGTAAAAGTAAAAGAAGATTAAGTAATAGCATTGGTAAGGTTAAAATTTGACATACTTTTATTTGAAATGTTAATTTAGATATAAATAGGATATAGAGATTATGTTGCACTAAATGAAAGCTGGTGGATTCTGCGGAACGACAGTCTGCTTTCGTTCAACAGACCAATTTGACCCAAATCCACACGCCGAGTCGGAATCAGAATCGATGGGGGTCTCGCCCTGGGGGTTCTCGGATAAGATTCCAATTGGGGCCCTGAGTTGGTTGGGGGTCGTAGGCATGCTGTTGTAACCCGTCGTGTGATAGTCTGATTTTCGCTTCGACCGCTGCTTTTTGATGGAAGTGTTTTTCGGTGGTGGCATGTTCGTTGTTGAATCCTGGGGGATGTTGTCGGCGGATCCCCAGCTTTTGAGCTTGTCGTGCTTGCTACCAATCGGCGGGGCACTTGTTCTCAGGTGTGCTGGACGTCGATTTGACGTCATCGTCCTCTGTATCGTACCAACACGATGAGGGTGATGGTGATGGGGATTTATCGAGTTGCTGGTCGTATTGCCACCCCCCACTCCCAAGAAGTTGCTGAACGCTTCTGTTGTCTTCTTCACTCTCACATTCAAAGAACCAATCCGTAGGAATCCCAAATCTTTTTCTAAAGATTAATCAATTTGGTAAATTTATAACAAAACAAAGTATAGAAAAAAATATATATTTAAGAAAAGTGCAACAGATACTTGTTAAATCTATTAGCACACATTAAATAGAGGTTCCCTTTTATTTGTGAGTTATTCGGGGTAAATGTGAAACGGTAGGTAAGCGCGGACATTACTTTATCTTCGGGGGAATTAAGGGATTAAAAAGTGACTAAAATGTCCTGTCCATTTTTAAGGTCATTGCAACCGTCGTCAATCATATTGTAGAATTTATTATTATTACTTTCTTTCAAAAAAATATCAAAGAATTTAATTTTTATGTAAAAGTATTAACATGTCGATAAGAACGGAAAGAAAAAATCGATTAATATGGCATATGATTAATGGTCAGTAAGACAATCGTAATCATAATCTCGCAATATCGAAATAATCAATCAATCGGTTATTAGACCTATTCAATTAATCGATGCGAACTCTAAAAAAATGAAAAACCTCTTTGTTAAAAGATTTGTGATTAATGTCTAATTACTTCAAATAATATTTTTAACAATTGAAAGGTGAAAAAACTTGACTGAGTTTCACGTTATGGACATGTGGTGCTATGGAAATCAGTCACACCATGGCTGACCAGTCAACATAATAATAGAGCTGAAACGTGCATTTTAAAAGTATTTATTGTTAACAATTTCTTGGCAAAAGGAAATTACTTTATTCCAAACTTTCATGGATGAAAGTAACTAAAAATTGTATAAAGGAATAGTAAAAATTGCCCATAAGGGGATAAGTGTAGTTTAATTTTTAGGATATTGAATATTTCTCTAAAAGATATGAAACTTGGTATAACAATTCAAAAACAATCACACTTTTATTTAAATTGCATTAAAAAGGATTAAGTAAGTTTTAAGGATTCTGTTCATCATAATTTATAAAACATCTTTTATAGGCAAGGTATGGCGTTTAAAAAAGTATTTACTTTTCAAAATGTTGTGTGATAGAGGCATACAGAAATTGGAAAACCAAAACTACTAAAGTATTTGCGAAATTTATAATATTTCATTACCAACAAAATATAAATTTTGGGAGTTCAAAAGAAAAAATGGGGCACACTTGTCCCGAATAACTCTATATCCTCAAGTTTGTGCAGTACACTTTAAAAGCTTTCTTACCTGTATGTTTTCTCCTTGCTTTGATTTCTGTAAAATTCACATTTATAATTCATTAATAAATACTTTGTAATAAATCGCCAAAAGAAAGAAGAACCAAAAGCTAATAAACCATGCAGCATGCGTCATTTAAGGCGAACGTTTTGGATTTTTATTATAATTCATATTGTCCATTTTTCTGTACAACAGTCGTATTTCAAATTCTATGGAAATGAAATTACAACTGAAAATATAAAATTGTTAATACTATTTACATAAAAAGTATTCTGGTTCCATCGAAATATTAAAAGCGATGGAATGCAAATTATGCGTATGTGTTTCGTATTAAAAAGAGCGTTTAAAGATTAAACACAAATTTAGTTTTCAGTAGAGTCGTGTTCACAAATTATTTTTTTCATTATACTGCATTCTTATGGTTGCACTAAGCTTGGAGCTGGAGCTGGTTGAGTAAGCAAATTAATTATGATAATACTATTTCTGAAATATTCTTGTTTATTTCAAAAATGTTTTCTTAAGGGTTTTTGGATTATGAATTTTTTTAAACTACTAAAGAAAAGAAAACAAGAATCAAAATATTCGAAAAATTCTCAAAAATTCTATGATGAATGAAGTGTTGCACCCAATGAGTTCTTTGTTTAAATGAAAAAAATACAAAAAAAAATGACATAATTATAAAAGGTGCCACAGTAATTATTTGTAAGTATATATGTATGTAAGCTGCAATGTATGTATTTTAATTTTTATTTTTTAAATTGCGTAGCTTATAGCTATTATTATAGAATATAACAAAGAAAGATTAAAAATTCATAAATATGCACTTTATGCGTCGAACTCATTATTATCATAATCATCATAATTTAAAAACAAAAAATGGATTGTGAAAACACATAAACTTTACAATGCACACCCAACTTGCCTCCAAGAAGATGAGCCACTCAATACTTGCAATCTCATGGCTTGAATTTCTGGATTATTTTATATTTGTGGATGCGTGAAAGTAAAAAAGACATATTATGTATACTTAGAACCTTTTAATAAATGTTTATAATTAGTATTTAATATTAATATTAATTAAAATTACATGCAAATATGCATCGCAATAAAACTTTCGTTTCAAGTATAAAAACAAAATCGAAGCGGAAAAGAAAGAAGAGCTTTGAAAAGAGAGGAAGATTTTTGAGAAGTAAAAGTTTTAAACATATATATACTTTTATGATCTGAACATAGAAGATTTTGTCGCATATAACAAATTAAATATTACAGGATTTTCGTAATCTGTAGGGAAAAAAGGATATAATTATTTAGAATATGGTTTACTTTCATTATTTGATGTCTGATTATTTTGAAGAGGATAAGTTGAATTTTAAGTGGAATATGCGAAAAAGCAAACAAATCTACGTAATTTTCGAGCAGAAATAAGATATAATAAGTTTGAACTTCTCAGTTTAGAAAATTGCATGTAGAATAAGCGTTCAGGTAAAGAGCAGAACTTTAAAGACGATTTGTTTTTAAATATTATTATTAGGTTCATTAGTTGTAGTTATTATACACTAGCTAAAACCTTATTTATTATTTATATTTACTTAAGTATTTTATATACAGGTAAAATATTAATGGAAAAATATTAAGCAGTTTAGATTGAGAAAATAATGCAGAAATTATTCCAATGAAGGAGAAATAAAAATTATAGTATTGTCAAAATTTTACTAAAATCATTAACATGCGATAACAAAGTAATTTAAATATTGAAAACACCAACAAACTAAAATAATCAGCTTAAATATGTTAGTGGCGAAAGCATTTGTCCAGCTTGGCTGTATTAGTTAGAAGCAACTTCATGTGCATTCTTCTTGCCGTTTGGTCTAAACTTTTGGCGCCAAAAACGTTTGCTTCTGTTTTTATCAAAATTAAACATGTCGTCACTAAAATCCTCACTAAAAGTTGGACTTGGATCTGGCGAAGTGGAATCATAGTCCCTTGGTGACTGCGATCGTCTGAAGGATTTCGTATTCCACCTTTTTGAAGGTAAGGTACTAGCGGAGTCCTTGGCAAATATCATCGATTGAGTTCGATGCAAAAACAATGAGGCTGTCGAAGACCGGTGACGCAAACGGTTTTTGCGCGGCAAAGTTAAGGTGCCACTAGCGTTAAAGTTGCGCATGTGAGCTGGAAGCGCAACGTCTGCAATTTTATACTCACTGCTGTAAGTCGACGCGGACACCGAGGTGCTCTGCTTGCTGTAGTCCAGAGGTTTGTTCCCACTCCAGTCTGTTAAGTCTCTGTTAGCCTCTGTAAAAAAACAACATTACAACATAAGTTTCTGCATTCCAAAAATTATACATATAAATAAATAAGATCGAACAGAAAGCAAATATTGTATGTACAAAAGTAACTAAAATAATAGTGAACTTTAAGAGATACTTATTTATATATTATTTAAGACTAGACTAGCTCGTCCGAAGGACAGACGATATACCTGTCGTTGACTTTATTACGTATGTACGAAACATATATCTAATAGTTCTCAAGAGTACTTTATTATACATTTAGAAAAATATTTCATAATATCAAACGCAAATCACATAAATTCTTTAGGAATGAAGCTTTATGAAATTATTATCACTCGATGCAAACTCTAAGTGTGAAGCATAAGGAAGTCAAATTTTGCAGCAATATATATTTTACAACATACACATATTAAATATCACAAATATTTAATATACATATGAGGCTGTCAGCGCAGAAGTGGTGTAACCCACAAATTTTGTTGGGTAGGGTTTTCGTGTAAAATAAATTCGTTAAATTATGATCTCTCAATACAATAGTGGCGTAAGCCACCTTTTAGAATTATCAATAGATGGCAAAACAATTGAAATAATGTTCACAAAATAAATGCAATTCAAAAACAATTTAACCACATTTTAATTCCTCATTATCTCCTAAGAAGTAGTCTGGGGTTACACCACTTCTGCGCTGATAGCCTCATATAATATAAATATATCTTTTATATTAATAAATATAGTATTTTATTCCGTCCACGGATAAAATTAACTTCATAGTTTATAGTATTTTTAAGTAGACCCGGAATACGTCGAACAAAAACTGAATTTTGTTTTTGTATCTATTATTCTTAAACAAAAACATTTAAATAATAATACTTATATTCGAAAAGTGTTATAAAAGTATCTGCTGAATATACGAAAATCATATTTTATTCGCAAATAAAATTATATAGTTTCTAAGTATATACATATTTAATTTTTACATTGAGATATATTCAAAATATATGTAAATTATTATAATTATTTAATATTTATTAAGTAGGTACATTTAATATGTACAGTTTTATATGCCAAATTAAAAATGAGATATATCCCGCATACATTCTACGTATCCTTTGTTTATAATTGTCATACACGAATTACAAAAATATATTTTTTTAATAGTTGTCGTATAAAAAATATATAAAAAAATATACCACGTACATATTTCAAGTATAACAATTTTCCGTCCAGGTTTAGCAGATTTTAATTATTTTTTTCAGTTAGAATAATTTTAATTTCTAAAAAACTTAACGTACATATTCTTGAAGAGGTTAAGTATAATTTGCCCTACTTACTTGTAATTATATATGTGGTAGTTATCCCAAAATGTAATAATAATAACTAAAGCTTTCGTTCTTTTCAACAAGTTCACATGTGACCTTGAAAGATAATTTTTTTTTTGGTTTTAACTTTCATAAGTGTTGCAGATGATTGATTCACCAATCAAAAATATCAACAAATTCCTGTTATTTTACAACATAGTTTTATTTGATGTAAAAAAGAGGTCAACGTGAAATTAGTTGGACTCGGACTCACTTTGCTCTCTCCAAATGGGGCGTGCAGTTGGCTGCACCCGATGCGTGTCCCAAAAAGGAGCAGAAATTCAAGTGTTTAGTAAATAAGAAGGTACTTAAGCGGTTATTTGTGGATTTATTTGTCTTGCCGACGAGTTTACTTTTATTTCGTCAGTGATGCGCTGTCGGGGACTGGTCAAATACAAATTGATTGGTGATTTCTTATGTTAACAGAGATTCCTTTAATCGGTCGCGCCGCCGTTTGGATAGGCTTATCACTTGTCAATCAAATGTGCACCAAGGCGCGTTATCGCAGTGGATCATTCGTAAACAATGCCGGGAAGACGGAAGAATCATTTCAATTACGTCCCCTTTCGGCGGCATTTCTTTTACGAGCACTTCAAATTAATACCTTGATAGCTGTTCGGATTTTGTCCATTCTTTAAATATTGATTTAATCTGATTTAGTTTTCATGAGATATTGACTTAATCTGATTTAGTTTTCATGAAATTTATTTAAAATTATCGATCCACTTTACTTATATGAAATTGTAATTTAAGAATTTTTGATGATATCTATTCATTTCATTTTTTGGAGTAGTGATTTTCAATAAAAATTACTTAGTCTTCTAATTTGCTTTTAATAATATTTGTATTTATTGAAATTAAATAACATTTTGAAAAATTTTAAGATTAATTGATGCAAAAATGCATGGTCTTCCGTTACAAAATCAGATCACATAATTAGTTGTGTAAAATGGGAAAAAAATATATATTTTTTGTAATAAAAGTTGTAAATTTTAATAGGTACACTCATTCAGCTTTGACTTAACATTTTTATAAATTTTGATAGTGTATTTGAAATCAGATTTCTTTATACCATATAAGTTTTTGTATCATTGCTTAAGAGGTTAACGTACATATATTTTTTACCAAAGGTTATATAAAAGTAAACTTACTGTATACGTTGCATAAAAGTTCAAAAATATCATCTTTCTCGAATTGAACAGCCAAATGTAAAGGTGTGTATCCCTGAAATAATTAAAAAGATAGTTATAATTAAGCATTTTTTTTTACACTATAGTAAATACCCACACCAGTAGCCTTAATTATAAATGTTCGATTTAAGTTAAGATTTTGCATGACTGCATAGGATTCTTGTATTAACGATTACAATGGCCTGTTCTCAATTTTCGTTAACTCTCATAAACTTTTTGTTAAAACTAAAGTTAATTAATAGCGAAGAAACCTTTATCAGTCTTAAATGCGCTATATTCTGTCGTGTGAATGCTTAAGTCAATTACAAATAAGGTGTTCACGCTTTGTTATAGTTGCTATTGTATTAACTTATTTAAATTTTACATTCGGTACAACGATACAATAGCAAATCTTGCAAAGCGTGAATACCCTTTTAAGATTTTTTATGGGTATTAGTTGAAACAACTTGATTATTATTTTATTTTTGCTGCAGTTTTTTATTTTCAGGTCTCATATACATATCTCTATATTTTGTTTCAGCTTTTAGGCAACGGATTTTGAAATTTGAATATAATTTTCCTTGGTATTTTTTGATTAATTATATAAATAAATTAATAGTCGAAGTTTTATAATAATTCATTTTTAGAGTTTCATACCCAAACGGACTGAATTTGCTCAGATGTCCGTTTCTCTGTCTGTTACCACCAATTAGGTCTCAACCTATAACTTTCGTTTAGAAATAATTTGAACAATTTGTAAAATTACAAGTGATGTTTTTTTTTATTTTTTTAAGAAAAACACAGAGGAGAGAAAATTTAGTAGTTCCAATGGGAAGTAATTTCAATTTATTCAATTATAGGTAGGTATTATGAGAAGGTAAAAAGAAACATAAACTTAATTTTCTGTAGGTTTCTGTAAAATAGTTTTCCTAATAATATGCTTTTTTGTTTATTTCCCTAATAAATGTTTCTTTAGAATAAATAATTGCTGCGGTTAGAAAATTAAGATTTAATAAGATGTAAATTGAAAATTAAAAAATTACTTTATTTTGTGATATATGTACCTAAATACAAAATAATTTTTCACATAAATTAAAGAACAAATTTTTAATTAAAATACATATTGCGGTAAATGATAATTTTTTTATAATTCTTTTGATTCATCCAATATCAACTATTGCTTCAGTTAAAAAAAAATGGTTCTACAGGGATTTAACGTGATATTTTGTTTGTTAAATATTGTTAACTCAAAATAAGATAATGTTTGATATAATTTTCAATAGCTCATTTAATAATTGGTTTTATTATTGCAAATTCATCATTTAAATCAACAATAATTAGGATAATTAAAAAGCTTTTGATCGAGATTAAGTGAAATAAATTACACTATGCACATTGTTTCTTACAGCCCGAAGGAACACAAAATTATTTTTTTATCTTGCGTTTTGTGTTAGTAACTTAATTAAAACTTTAAACGCGATTATCTCGAAAGCAATGTCGAAAAAAAGTCATTGTCGGAAATTTTTGCAAATACCTTAAAATTTTTGGATTTTAATCAATTATTTATTTTATGTACATACGTACCACAAAAATTATGAAAATTTCATCGATTTTATTAGGTCGGGCTGTATATAACCACTTTGAATATTTTTTGAATAATCAATTGTTTCTTAATCTTTTATAGATAGTATTTTATCTGTTTAATTCAAAACAATAGAATTTTACAATGTAGTGTATACCCTTAAGTTTTGTACAAGTAATTTAGTTAAGTGCATTTTACAAAAGAATGCAGTTTATAAATTTAGCTAGTTTGTCGGTTTCATTTGCTTCACTAGATAAAAAAATTAGTTTATTGTATGGAAAACAGCAAACTGTGTTTTTTTTTCAAACTTAAATTTGATGTTTTTAGTAAAGTCTTACAGCAAAGTTGAGTATTAATTTGGTTATTGAAGCAGAAATAATGGATTAATGGCAATAAAATGATTGGGTGTATTGGTAAAGAAAATTGTTCGTTCTCGAAGGAACCAAGAAACAGATATCTGCATTTGTTTTTCTTATGCATTTGATATTTTTTTTTTTTAAATAATAATAATATTTGACATATTCTGATTTGATGACAATTATGTTTTTTGGTTAAAGGGCCATAATTTCCTTAATATTCGATTAATTATTTCTTTAAATTAGTTTAAATAAGTAGGACCTCCACACTTCAGTCGGCATTGCTCAGTGGTGCAAATGCAAATGGCTTGAGCATTCAAAAGGTACGTGGACATTGCGTTCGTTACCTAGAAGTACAACAGCAGTTATCAATTAACAGGCATGTCTATTATGAAATTCTAATGGGACGGCGGTTGGTTAATTGAAACACCTTCAGAATTTCAATCAAAACCGCACGTGTGCACCGGAATGCATCAGCCAGTGCATCAGAGAGGCTAAGTGTAATATACTGCAGCATCGGCCCTATGTTGTCACTCGTCCAGCTCCACTGCAGTCCCCATGTATTGAAACGATATTTATGTTCCCGTGAAGTGTGCGGGCCCCTCGTCATTAGGAATTTACTTGCCGGATGCAAGTGCATTAAATGGTGCTCTCTTAAAACCGTCCGAAGGGTTCGGGGCCCCCGGGTCTTAAAGAGTTGTCTCCTTTTCTAAGAATTTAATAAACTTTAAAATTTTGAAATATTGCTTCAATAAAGACAGTAACTGCCGCGATGAACAGCAGTTTCAGGAAGAAAGATTCGCATAGGGTGAGTGGGAATGAGCGTGGCGAATCCCTGTTTATAAAATTTTAAATTTACCGAAAATTTCGGGCATTGAAGGGTTGGATTTATTTGACATCTACACATGTCGTGGAGCAGGCAGATGAATGCTGTCACGGTGTACAAGACTCCCTAAGTTCACAGCCGGAAAAACAGGATTTGAAAATGTGACTTTATTAGAAACGAAGGCCTGTTCCTGGGAGATGTGCAAATGTATTCGAGGCGAAATTCTCTGCACCCCATGAGGCTTTAGCGACTCTCTTGAAATATTGCATTTTTGAAGAACGTCTTTTGCTGGCATATTGAACTTGTTCGATTGTAATTACATTTTATTCTTCTTTTTTTTTTGGGAAAATGCGCCAAATAGGGCAGATGCAGTAGTATTTTGGTCATTCGATTTATAGGATAGCCGTAGCTGCTAAATAAAAAATAAAAGTTTCAATTTGAGATCTGATGGTACCTCATTTGACTTAGCAAAAAAAACGAAATTTGTTTTTCGATCATCAAATTTTGAACGATCAAAGATATGAAAGCAAATACTTTTTCTGAAAACAAGTCTTATAACTATAACAACACTCTAGTTCAGCGAAATTTCATCAAAGAGGCTTATTTTTAGGGTTCCGTACCAAAATGGTAAAAATGAACCCATGGTGCGTCCGTCCGTCTGTTACGGCTGTTTAGTTCAGCTTCTACTAATGCTATCAAATTGAAATTTGTAATAGTTTTAAATAATTCTTGCACAACTTTATTGAAAATTATAGAATTTAAAAACTAGCACAGTTTTCTTTAGAAATCAACAAAAATCCTTTACAAACAAATTTAGTTATGCGGTCTCAAAAATGAACTTTATTGCGTCCTAATAATACCTATAAATATTTATAGAGTATAATTTAATGAATAATTAAAACTATGAAAAATGGCTCCAGAAATCATACTGAAAGTTTATATGTATCAAAACTATAGCGTTAATCCTAGATATTGTTTTTGAGGCGGTCGATGAATTGAACGAGTCCGACTCGCACGGTTTTATTAATCATATTCCCTGTAAATAACTAAAAATATATTTTATGAACGGAGTTTAGAAATTTCCAATATAGTAGAAATTCTAAACATTAAAATTAGTGTTCAACCAATACTCAATAAATTACAAATAGTGTGGTTATACTGGCTGAAATAAATAAATTACTGAACAAAATAAATCTAATGGATTTTCTATTACATATCTGTAAAATGCTATAAGATAAGGTGGTAAATTAAACTCTTGGGATATGCATGTAAAACATATGCGGAAAAGAAGACCTTTCTCATTCCAAATAAGGGTTATTACAAAATTCAACCCAACAATAAAATTGAGCGTATCAAAATCGAATACCATTGAATTAAAAATTTGATTCTTTTGTACTGATGTGTTGAAAAATATGAAAGGCTATGTTTTATAATTATTTTAACATTTGCAGCAAATTAATACTGACTTGCGCCACGCCGAAACAATTGCATCTAAAATGTTTTTTCTGTTTGTTAACTTATGTTTTTTATGTAATTTCATTTGTTTTCGAAAAATAAAGTTTATTTCCTCTTTTCTTTTATTTAATAAATAATAATAAATGAATCTTATTGATATAACATGTAACATTTTGTTTAATGTAAAATTACTAAAAGAAAAATAAACTTAATGTTTAATTAATATATGTTAATAGCAAAATTATTAAATACTTTAAGAAAAAGAAGTATTTAGATGTGCTACGATCGCTAAAATGATAGGTTTCCTCAATATAATATGTAATTCAATCTATCAGAAGTGTGAAATAACTATTTATAACACCATAATCTTTCCTCACTTTAAATATTGTTTTCTATTTTGTATATATGTATATAGTAATGTCAATTTAGTTAGATAGGCTTCAGAAATTGCAACAAAAAGCTATACGAATACTACTTAAAGTTGACTCCATACATAAATTAAATGTTTGAAAGACTTTGTAAATTAAAGGCTGTGTTAGTTTTTGTTTTCAAAATCAAAAAACAAAATTTTTCCGGGGTATTTGAGAAGATATATTTACATTAGTTACATAAGTACTTATTTACGAATTAAGAAATGTAACTAATTTTTGTTTACCATTGTATAGAAGAACTAGATCTCAGAATTTGAGAAGATATATTTACATTAGTTACATAAGTACTTATTTACGAATTAAGAAATGTAACTAATTTTTGTTTACCATTGTATAGAAGAACTAGATCTCAGAATAACATAATGTATAAGGGGCTCCAATTAAATAATACCTTACCGAAAGAGGTTAAAAATGAGAGTAATATAACTTTAGTGTTTTAGCGGATATAGAAAATCAATAGTGGATTAATCATAAAAAGAAATCATTTCAACATTTTGTTGTTTGTTATTCTACCTTGTACCATTATTCAATTTTTATTTCTACATTGCTTGGCTGATTTTGATAATGAGGTTTCTCAACTATGATATCGATTATAGAAACTATTTTAAATTGCAATTTTCATTACTACCGATAATCTGAGATATTTCTCTTTTGCGCCGGGGCTGGATTAGTTCTATGAGTTGTGACCCGTCTCCTTTTCTTATATTTTTTAAAGAGTTGTTTAAGAACTAATAAAGTTCATTTTAAGTTATTTTAAAACAGTTTGCATACAAAATTACATAAATATACGAATGCAATAAGTAAACCTTGTTGTGCTTAAATTTTTATTTGGTTAGTAGTTACATTGACCCAGTTCTCAGCCAAGGCTTGTCGCCAAGAGACGCAATGCACCGACCTTCCCTATGCCAACTCTTTGGAACGTTGGCGTAGCTACTGCCAGGAAGACGTGTTCGACGGTTTCACTGGCTGCCTGTACAGACTACTCCAGTTAAAGCCGGCGAAACCTTTGACCAGGCGCTGAGGTAGGTCGTCGGCAAGAAATGGTTTATCTCTCGATTTACCTGACAAAGTGGCATTAAGTCGTGTTTCCGCTGTTCTGGTGGTTGATAATGTCTCGGGGTCTGTCTTGTCTCCGTTTTGTCGTCATTGTCCCCTGGATATGAGTCGTGTAGGGCATGATTTCAGAATCATCTTGCGACGCCGGTTAAGATGCATTTGATGCATAGGTTAACAACTGCCTACTTTTCACCGTATGGGAGTAGCGTGCAACAGCGGCAAGAGCAGGTCTGTTGCATATGCGACCACATGCGCAACGATCAGTGGTTAACCTTGTTTGTATTTTTTTTTTATTTTATTTTTTTTTTTATTAGCGAAACTTTGCGCTTTCTTACCCGGGAAACAAAAGACCTTAATTGTTAAGTGCATCTTTGCTTTTCATTTCTGCAGACATGAATGCAATTTTTAATTATTCCACAGCTAATTGCATGCGCTCGACACTTACACGGCTGTTAATTGAACAACGCGTTTATGACTTCCTTGTCGCAGGTTTTTAATTAAATTGACACTAATTTCTACTCGCCCCTGCCGTGTAAAATATTGTTCACTAGAAGAGAAACAACGAGAAACCGCAGATTTCTCACCGTGGAGGTCTGAGCTGAATTCTGGAAAATTTAGAAAAATTACCTGCGTGGAATATTAATAACCGTGCGCACGATGGTTTCGACCTACCTGCTTGTTGGCCTATTGATGGCGGGCGCCGAACACTTTTTTTTTTCCAGATTTCACTGGAAAACCAGTAGCTGTGGCGTATGCCAAATGAAATATTACAACTCATATTTTAAGTGTACTCCGGTGGACCATTAAACCGCCGGCATTAGCCAACAACGCCAGAAGAAGAGGGTCCCAAGTATGCTCAATTCTCATACCTTGGTCCAGCACACTTTCCAATTCCAGCTCCTGTTTTCTCCCGACCCATTCAGACGCTCAGATGGCGATCATTAATAATCAGCCGAGGTTTATCCCTTTTAATCGCCGGGCAACCAAAGATATCACGGGAGTTGGACGAAAAAAACCCACTTTTTTTTTCTCCCTCGGCTTATCTAAGATCAGGCCATCAGATTAACCAGATGAATGGACCTGGGACTACGCGGTAGTCTTTCTAAGTGAAAAATGTATCATCTGATATGAAATAAAGATGGACGGGCAGGAAAGGCATTCAACTCTTAGTTTGGTATGAAATTTTGAAATTCTTGCTTCGTTAACCGCTCAAATGCATACTCAAGAAGACGCAAACAAAATAATTCGAAGAATCACCTTCAATTTTGTTTTTCCGAAAATTCGGTGTTGCAAATGAGATTTATGTTTTGGTGTATTATGTTTAAGTAGATACATATATTATTAGGAGCAAAAATTATATTCTACATACATACATATATTTAACTTACCCCGTTCTATGGCAAAAACACATATATGAAAAGAAAAGAAAATACATTAAAGTTTAGCATAATTATCTTTTTCTTAAGTTAAGTTAGTTCTTACCGTTCTAGCATTTACATTAGCTTTATAAGTTCCGGCAATAAGTTTAACCACATTTTCATTTCCATGCTTTGCAGCCCAATGCAGTGCAGTCTGAAAATGACGAAAATTGTATATATATTAAAATAAAACAGACATAAATAAAAAAATATTAAGGCTTTTATGGATAAAATATTAACATATAATATTGGACAGACTACCATAAGGACGAAATTCAGTATTTTATTTGTAATTTTAAAATTATCTTATACACCCCCGATTTACACTGAAGATGGGTAACTCAAATTCGTGGATTTTTATACGCAAAACGGTTCAAATCAAGAACATGTATTTACATAATTTATTCCTTTTATAAAAATCAGAAATATAAAATCCTTATGCTAGTGCGTTCAAGCAGGAATAATAATTTTTAAACGTGTTTTTCTCGAAACTGAATCTTTTGAAATGGTAAGTACCAGAAATATATCAAAAAGTAACGAACCGATTTGCCTAAAATTTGTTATGATTCTTCTTTGAATGATTAAGTATGTGTCTAAAAAATTGGAAATTGTTCGTTACAATTACATGAATCGCCCTATTAGTTTTAATTAAGTTACAAGTTAGTAACAATTTTATTTCTGTCTCCACTGGTCAACTAATAATAACTTCAAAACTGAGTATGCTGTCATATTAACATGATTTGGCATTACTTCTTTTTGGCACACTCGTAATACTAATGTTAATAACAATTCCACCTTGTTTTAGCTGTGTAACAATTGCACTTTTAAACGTTTAAACGTTTATACTGAAAAACGTTAATTTTGGAATAATATCAATAATTGACCAATAGTCATAGATTTAAAATATTAATCTTCCGAAAAATTGCAAATACTGTAAAATGCTTTTTTGAGATGATACTGCTTCTTATCGGTCCGACAACAATTCATTATTATACAAATTATAAATTCCACAAAAAAATCTTATATTGTACCCTATGTACAGTATAGTTATATATTTTTCACGTACGACCAACTGAAGTATTATATATAGAGTTATAAATTTTTTTTAACTATATTTTCTAGAACATAATTACAAGCTTTATGATATTTAGGATAATACTCTATATGATTGCGCCCTAAAACTATCAAATGAAATTATTTTTATGTATAATAACTACATATTTGTTTTTTTTTAAAAGGTTTAGATTGCGGGGTGAGCGGGTCGGAAGGATTAGATAGTACTTTTTTTGATAGTTAATAATATATTTTATCTTCGAATTTCAAATCTAAATTGATCATTACCAACCAGTAAACACACTCTAAAAAATATGTGTAGTATTCCACAGTTTTATTACGATATGCATATGTAGTAAATTTACAAGTTTTCAGTAAAATACACAAAATTATAAATTAGCAATTTACAAATAAAAAATTGGTAAAATTGAATGCATAATTTTAGGCAGCAAAATTTATTTTTTAATTTTCTTAATTAATCTATAATCTTATAGTAGGTACCATAAATCAGTGAAAATGTAATTTTTAATAGTGCATAAATCAGTGAAAATATATTTCAATATTTATTCGTACAGTGGTAGATGTATATAGGGAGATTGAAAGGTTCTAGTACATTTTAATATTGAACTGTTTTCGTTTAATTTTATTTTAAATCTGTAGCTTCAATTGGGCAACTAAGCATAACGACTCCATAGGACGGCACGTACTGCGTTACTACTTTTGTGAAAAAACATGTTACCATCTAAAGGTTAACAGTCGCACGAAATAACAAATCAAGACTCATATTTTTCAGAGCTAAACCCACTTTAGGTGCATATCATGCGAATGTTTGTAATCGATAACATCGGAAAACAAGGAGACGGTTATCAACGAACAGTGTCCTTTTTACCTCTGTCATTATTCCGTAGTTTGAGGTCGTTTTCCACAGATTTGGGTACTCACAATGTAATTGTGATTAATTTAGTTGATCCTTATCGCAAGCGAACCGAAACAGGATAGAATCAGGCACATAAACATAAGCCCCAAGCGCGATTCTATTGAACAGGAAAACACCTGTAGTTAGTCTCACGTTGACAAAATCTGTTGGTTAATTAGCATGTGCAGCACGACGGTATAAAGATCCCTTTGTTGCCTGTAATCAAAGGTTACCGATAAACATGAGCTTCGGATAGAAAATAATTGATTCGGCGCAAAGCCGCTGCGGCGTAATTAATTATCTAATCAAAATGTCCCCAGTGTTTGTTTTACTTTGACGCAGAATCTGAGTCTGAGTTTGAGTCCGAGGCTGCCATCACCAAGAAATAGGTTCGGTCGGGCCGATTGTCTTAGCTTAAAAAGACTTTCAGCGGCGAAGTTGACAGGCGGGGATAGGCGCAATAAATTTATGAAGAAGGCGTCTGTCGAAGACGTCGATTGTGGTGGACACGCTGTGCCCAAAAGAACGCCTCGACACCGTCGGCATTGCACTTGATTTTTTTTTTCGACGATTTCGTCGTCAGGGCGATTGATCGCTCACATTTGCCCCTAATGATGGACGGAGTGCACGACGGAGCGCGCCTTTAAAAAGTCCCGACGACGATCGCCGCTGCCCGCCACAATTATCCGCCGGTGGATCTTATAATTTCGTCAATAAATTAATGAGAGAATCGGCCCACGCGCGCGCGTGATCATCCGCGCTCTCGTTGATATGCGCCTCGTTCACTTTGGGGGATTTTCTATTAATGAACGCGACAAGCGTCTGCAGCAGTTTCGAGGTCTTTACATGGAACTCGTGCCGATTTTATTTTACTATCGGACTGGGCTTGAATCTAAAGAAATCAAAAGAAATTATGTGATTTTTTTTCCAAAATACTATTGGTCGACTCGTACATGTGGTTTAAAGGATACAACAGTTAAGATGTAATTTGAGATCGCAAAAATAAAGGACCAAACAATAAATGTATGTTTGAAAAATGTCTTCCTAAAAATTACATCACTGAATATCAGGATGATTTAATTATTCAAAACACTTTTCGTTTCGAAAGATCTAAGCGCGCACTGTGCAATATTTACACGAACGATTTCGAGCCCTTTTCGACTCTCTTCTATCTTCGAGGCTAGTTACATTACAGGACTGATTTTTTTTAGGGGTTCAAGTTACCAAAAAGAAGCATTATTCCAAATTTCATATGTCTAGGTGGAATAGTTTTCAAGATACGAGTGCCCAAAAATAGTAAAATGATAAAGTAATAAAAAAGGGAAACTTCAGTAACAGACATTTTAAATTCTGGAACTAACAATCATTTGGGTTTACAAGTAGTATTTGAACAACATTTTATGAAATCCCACGAAATAAAAACCTGTAATTTAGAAATTATGCCAAATTCCTTGCCTACGCGTTATTAGCAGTGTTTTGATAAACACAGAAAATATTATGTGAATTGATATATTTATGGACCAAACTTGGGACAAGGCATTAATAAATCCTAATAGTTTGCTTTAAATGCTTAACATACTTGAATAGACCTATTTTACTCTTTTATATTCTCAGATGCATCTAAAAATACGCTGTGAAGATTCAGCAAAATAAACTGGTCCGATTCCTTCCAAATTTTAATACAATATTTCAGCACACATTCGTTTACCGGGTGGGCTTCCAGAATTACTCTAACTATTGTGGATTTTTTGCAAATTGCAATAATGTGACGAAAAACATGCAAAAATTCATATTCAAATTTTCAAACTTGTTATTTTACAAGGATATTTATTTTCTGAGGTCCTGCCGATAACTCGAATGCCAGCAAGGTTTTCTTTTTGGCAGAACAAACTTTGACGCTCTATATCTATAAATAAAATATGTATTTTAGGAATTATCATTTATAAACTAAAATGTACAATACAATAAAAAAATAATTCTATAAATTTGCCTTTTTTCCGGGGCTCTGAAGTGGTCTGGCCCCCTAACTCATGAAAAGTAATAATTAAAATTCTAAATAGAAGTCAACTAATTATCAAGGTCTATTTGAAGCCCTATTGATTGATTTAGTTGCTTTTCTTCTTGTAATCAAATAAAGTGCCAAAATTTGTGAATGACGTGAAAGTTTAAAATTATAGAATTAATGAAAATAATTTTAAAAATTCCTTATTGGAGGCCGATTAATATGATTAACTGACCAACTATCTGGCCAATTTGTGACCTATTAGATCCATATATTTTTTATAAAATTCCTTAGATGAGATGCCAACCATGGAGCCATTCGAGACGAAATAATGCACATAAATCATGTTAAAATTCTGTGCAATAAATACGTCATCATCAGCCATAATGGCAACCGGACTGATCTACCTTAAAGTCAAAAAGTTAAAAACGACAACGTTTAACGACAGTTGGCGCTGGCGGCAGCATAAACAAGAGACGGCAGCACATCTGGCAGTGCATTGGATCATAACCGGCGCCAAACGCACATTCAGCTCCACTTCCAGCCATATATTTGCCATAATTAATATCTTAATTAAAATTGTGCTAAGAAAAGGAATCCCCACGCTCGGAACACAATCAGAAGAATTAAACCTGTAGCCATCGGATCCGTAGACGGAGCCAAGTTGGTGCGACTCCTTCCCGCAGCCCCCGTAATGAATTTCCTCTGAGTTTACATGGTAATAAGCAAAAACGGCGGTATTCTCTAGGAGCCCCACTGAGCCCCACTGTGCTGGAGGCACGATATTTTGTGGAAGTCTTCTGATTGTTCGATTGGTTCGAAAGAAGTTTAGAACTTCCGTAAAATACGCCCATTTAGAGGAAAGGAAACCGCATTCGACTGTTTTAGAATGTAAAACCGACTTACTGCGAAGTGCGTACAATTTTAAGTGATTACGCACGCACCACGCGTAATAAGCTCATACGCATTACGACGTAAAACACGGAATTCTTTTCCTGTATGTAGACCTTTAGCAACTAATTTTCTCCCTTTTGCCGTAACCAACATGCTTATTACGTAACTTCGCCGCAAGTTGCATGCAAAATATGGAAATATGAGAGGCAGAAATCTGAAAAAATGCCTCAACCGACTGCAACGAATTACTTGCGTGATAATAGTCACGGGGAAGCAAGCACGCATCCCACGTGTTCCTATTATTGCTAATATACAACGATTTCAACTCACTGCAGTAGTTGCGACTGTAATGAAATGTTTGCGCGACTAATGGACGGCTTCGCAGGTCCTTGAGGGGGATTGCGCGGCCACACAAAGGACTTTATCGAAGCTATAAATATGACATGATAAGTATCACTTTTACCAGAACAAAATATCTTAATGGAATCCAAGAGCCGCGTGCAGTTTAGTTTTGAGCAAAACGGGTATATATACAAATTTAAGCCAATTAAGTTACAAATTGTAATGACTTCTGATTATTTAATTGCATCTGCTGGAATAATTAAAAGTGCAAATGCAATAAATGTTTGGCAACAACCATCACTTAAGAAAGTTTTGAGAGTGAATTATTTTTTTTGAGGCAGTGGTATCTTATACTGCGAAAACCTCCGGGCACAAGCTGTAGATTCTTACGGCGCACGCACATAGTAAACTAAAAGGGCAAGGTGTTCGAATTTCAAAATAAAATTCATTGACTCTTATGGCGGACGATGAAAATATGGCAACAACTTCTCGGTAGTTACCAAACTTTCTATCTAAAACTGATTTTGAATCATGTTTAGCTTGAGAAATACTCCGTGCTTGTGAGTTCAATTTTTGCAATCGACATTGCTCAATAAAGCGATAGCCTTTCTTAAGGGGACATTCTATTAGATAAATTGATAATTTGTTTTTTTTTTTTACATTTCGATAGATTTTTATCTTACCAGCGCGGTTCATACCCATTAAAAACTTTAAACACATTTTTCTTAAATCATGATTTTCGGATATGGGTTACAAAACTTTGAGAGATCTAATCATTGGATCAATTTCAAAATTTACACATACATATGTATAATCAGAGGATATTAATGCATTAATCATAAATCTTACCTAATAAAACGTATAGAACGTCATCATTGACTTTCGCTCACTTTTTTTTTTATAAAAAATGGTCTACAGGCCCATAATTGACAATTTAAATGCATTTAAGTTAAAAAACATTTGACTTCAGGTTTGGTGAAGATAATCGATTTTGTTGCAAATTCTTCACATTTTTTCAATTTAAAAGGAGATTTAAGATATTTCGACAAAATTGAAAGCGAAATGTAGCTTCAAATTAGCTTTATCCATCGAGGTATAAATAATATAAATCGGATTTTTCATTGCAAAATTATAGCCTTTTTTGGAAAATTTTAAGAATAAAATATTAATTTGGGGTCCA
Source organism: Eutolmus rufibarbis (assembly GCA_963920795.1). Taxonomy (NCBI): domain Eukaryota; kingdom Metazoa; phylum Arthropoda; class Insecta; order Diptera; family Asilidae; genus Eutolmus; species Eutolmus rufibarbis. Next base: position 961,022 of record OY987204.1, read on the forward strand.
AAACATTTTTATATAACTTACGTAGGCCCTATATCCCCACCCCTTTGACCGATTCCTCCCATTTACGAACTTAGCAGACATATTGGCGGGATAAACGTATAGGCGAAGTTTGGTCAAAATCGATTAAAAAATACGGCCTCTATCGTGTTCACAAGTCTAGGACCTTTAAAACGAGTTTTCGCATCATTCATATTCCGAAATGTTTTCATCAGGTAGACTGCAATAGGTAGTATTTCATATGAAATCTACCTAATATCGTAAATTGCACCTGGTAATACAAAATTTGTTCTGCCATAATAATTGTATCATTATTCATTTACTTAACAATTTGTTGTTATTCAACATCAAAGGAAAACCTGCATAATATTCACAAATTTCCACTGATGTTTGTAGTTTTGTCGAGTCGCACCTAAAGTTCGTGTAAAGGTTTCTCAGCGTGTAAACATTTAGAAAGAAAGGACGAGGCTTATTTATGACACTATACAAATGTCCGGAAAACAGATATCCTATTTGTCTCCAATTCAATCTCCCTTAGCACAATTCATTGGAATCGGCCCAAAAGGGAAGAAAGGTAGCCGGTAGCCAGTAAAAATAATGATGGCATTGAGATACAAAAAAAAGATGCCGCCGCGCTGGATGCAAATTCCAGGTCGTAATGGCGTGCGCTAAAGTATCAGGAAAAACAATACCACCAGAGGTACAGAGGGCAAGGGCAAGGGTAAAAATCAGCAGCAGAGCAGCCGTGGCCCTCTAAATCTAAATTTTCGCTTCAATAGCAATCGGCGAGTATCATCGCCGGGGCATGACTTAATCCAATCCCTGGACCGGGCCGAATAGCCGCAGTACATGTGTTCGCCTTCATATGAACGCGTGTTCCTACAGGAGACATCCCCGGGACACTAAATCAGCGCGTTATTTGGTTTCTTGTCACATTTACAATGTCTTTTCGACTGTCCTCAGATAGCAGAGCCATTTATTCTGCACCCTGTTGCCGCCCATTCCCCACATTTGTTATTGGCCCAGTTTGTTCGAGAATTTTGTTTTCTCGAAGCAACTTCTTCTATTATCTCCGGACAAGAATGCTAATTCCGGTCAAAATTAAGCGTTTTCTTTGTCGGTAGTGATTTATGTAAACGCTCTAAAAACATAAGTAAATTTAAACTGTTAAGCGAATATATTTCTTAACCCTACGATCCGTACATTTTTTTCTTTGAACATTTGTTTTTTAAAATTTGGTGTACAGGCCTATTTATATTTGGGTTCTGGCATTTTTAATTTCAGAATCTATTCGATTTGATTCGTAATCAGCAGCACAAAATATTCCCTGATACTAATTTTCATAAAAATACAAATAGTAAAAGCTCTAATAAATCGAACACTCATGGGACCGACACTTTTGTACGTTTATGGGATAGACATTGATATAGAGCACAAAAAGCTAGTTTTAAGTTACTTTTTATTTAACTTTTCTAAGAAAATACTATAACTGAATGCATTTGTAATAAAATAAATTCAAACGAATATTTAATAGATGCATTTTCCTTATGTTTTACCTTTACTAACGGCCCAGACACAAGAATATTTTGAACTCTAGTTTTGAAAACCATTCGTAACACAGTCTATCAATATTAAAACCTCGATGTTGTACAAAAGCCTTCTTCTGTTTGAGATTTACACCTGATTGCCATTTAGCTCGTATTTCTTTTTTATATTTTGCTATTCCTGCAGCCTACGTTTTTCCTATGTTAAACCTAACCGACAATTATTTTAATCTGCCTGTGGTTGTATTAAAAATTAAAAACTAATCCTCGAACAGAGATCTTATCCCTCTCCAGCGCATTTATAACTTCCATTTTTTCTTTTAAATAAAGAATTTTCGTTTTTAGGCTTCCAAATTGGTAAAAAAGGAACCCTTAACTTCGTCCCTCTGTCTTTCACAGCTGGTAATCTCACGACCTACATAAGCTATCGACTTAAAATTTGGTATACAGAAAATTTGCTTATCCACATCCATCACAGTTCAAAGAATTATGAAAATATTTTTACTTTTATTGAAAATGGGGTCCCCGACATGGAGTTTAAATTTAAAATTGAAATAGCACGATCGAGTGGGATATCATATGAAAGAGCTTTAGTTAAATTTCTAAATATTATTTTTATTTTATTTTTAAAACATATAGTTTTTGACTTATGACCAAAAATGTGCGAAAAATGACCGTTCCGAAGTATCAAATTTGATTGAAGTTTTTGAATCAAATAATATTGGCCTATGTACTGCCAATTAGGTGCATACATATATCATTTCCAATGAGTCTGCGCCTATCTGTCTGGTCGTAAGTACATTATGTATGTTACATAATAACTTATTAATTGCTATTATATTAAATCTATGAATAGCGATTTTTTATGTTATTGCACCTGCTTAGTCCTTGGGGAACATTAAGGTTTCTTAAAATTAATTAAAACCAATTAAATGTTTTGTTCTTCTCAATATCGCAATTTTCGTGCTTTTTTTTCAAAATTACTTTAACAGACTTATATGTACTTAATATAAAATTTTCAAAATAAATCAATAAATTTGCTACGGACGAATACTAGAAACATTGTGTAAAAACTTCACACCTACATATGTATTATATATGGTTTGAATAATTTTTTTTGTCTATGGTTTTGAGAAAAATGTGTTTAAAGTTTTGGTGTCCTTTGCACTATTAGGCTCTTCAGTTCTATTCAAAATTCTACAGTAAAAAGGTAATAGTAATACTACCTACATCAATTTATTATGTTACAGGAATTTATCCCCCAGCAGCGAAATACATTCAAATTTACATCACTACCTGTTCAAGAGTAACACAAAATTTTGTTCGTTCATTGAACACTGCGCGACGTTCCTGATAAAAGAAAAATGTGAAGAAATTCTCAGCGCATCCATGCCTAATCCCCAGACCAATAAATTTCTGTCAGCGAACAAATATTTTGAGCACACGTCCATTGTTTGGATTTGGAATCGGCTGAAGCCCCAGGGCCTCGGACGATGGGGCATTTTTCCTGAAGCCTGAGCATCTGGTGGCCTGGAGTTGCTTTCTCAGTTTGCAAAAAGAAGATCTTGAGAGGAGTAAGTCGCCACATAAAAGCGGTAATAATCAGATTAGACGCTGTTTATGCTTTGTGACCAACTTGAGAGATTTAGTTGCTTAACTTTATTAGATGGAAGGACAATGCGACCAGATTAAGGGCCTGATCGGGACGATACAGGTGTCAATTTCGTGAGAAAGCGGCAAACGATTGGGCTCAATTGGATCGGATGAATTATGTTATAAAGGCACATAGGTTCTGCTAATGAGCAGTTGATTAGATCCCGGTCTCAGCTTCCACTGCTAATCTTAGTGTTTGATGAGTGCTTTAAAATAAAACATTAAAATGTCTGAACATAAAACTGCATAAAATGCTTTAAAATAAAACAGAATAAGTATTTAATGAAGAAATTTCAGGCACTATAGTTTTATATTTAATCACTGCAAATGTTTTTCTTAATATGTATATGCATTCATAATCATTCATAATAAAAATGTTTTAAAATTAAACACTTTTTTAGAGTTAAAACATTTTAAAGACAAACCACCGAATCTATAAAAAGTAAAAACACTTATTCAGTAAAACATCTACTCGTTAAAACTTATTTAAGTAGAACATTATTATATCTATTAAATTAATATTTTATTATATTATAAAAAATTAATCATAAAAGAAGAATGAGTGGCAAATTCTTAAATTAGTAGAATATAAAAAAAATTATAAAGGAAGATGATAGATTCTGAAAAACCTGATGAGGTTTAAAAATAGGTTTAATTTAAAATAAAATTTTTCTTATCCTCGTCCATTAATACTAAAAAATAATTTTATATTATTTTAATATTAAATATGATATAAATTGAGATTGAGGTCTCCTCACGGATATTCATGAAACTTTGTAGCAATGTCCATTTACATAGAGTCCAAAGTGACGGGTATGCAAAAAAAAAAAATTGTTGGTCGTTTCCTGAGATATTTAACTTTAAAAATTCTGGAAATTGATAGTTTTCCGCCACATTTCTCCATGCTTCAATTTGCAACGAGAATTTGTGGGGATATGCAAAAACTCGGACGACAAAATGTAAATTTTCGAAATTTCAAAGATAAATATCTTGGGAAGTACAAGTGGCTGCAAGTACACACTCCTACAAAGTTTTATCAAAATCCGTGAGCAGACCGCAAACTCAATTTGTTTTTTAAATAAATATTACTACTATGTATGTACAATTACAACAATTAAGCTAGTAAAAATATTAGACAACATTTTTAGGCTAAAACAGGGCTAACTGAATATTTCAGCAGGCGATCCTGCATGCAATGAATCTAAAAATATAATTCCAACAAACGATAACAAAATATCACAGACGAGTGATAAGTAAATTAGGTTTCAGTGCAGACAAGCACGAACATTTTTATTATGCAAGACAAGGGATCGAGTTAGGGTAGCTAGCCAGAAAGACGCAACTGGGGTGGTGTCATAAAGTAATTAAGGATCAGATAGGCGTTTTTAGGGAAATTTGTGAAAGGATAAGAGCAAAAGAATAGTCCCAGATGTAGTTCAGATTTTGTACAGTGAGGGTAAAAGTTAAGTGAAAGTAGTAATTGTGAAGGGAAAAAAGTGGTGAGTGCAGAGTAGAAAGTGGTTAATAGAAACGCTTAAAACTAGACTACAACCATTTAAACAGTCATAGTGTTCTCAAATAAAATAGTTATAAAACACTTGGATTTGCAGTGTCTGCTTTATTAAAATAACCTTTTCTTGAAGGGTGACCAGAAGTCACTCACCATTACTCTATTTTACCCAGGAGCTGAGCACCAGTTAATTGTTCTAGAAACGCTCCTGCTTTATTTAAATAAAAATGCAATAAAACAAATTGCTTATGAATTATATGAGAACATACTTTCCGCACAAGCCTGAGAGAAATTAATATCGAGGTCTGCCATTTTCGAAGGCTCTTCTTCCGTGTGCCTAATTGCCCCGGCTGAGCCGACTTGCCCCGCATTTAATTCGCTTGCAAAAGGTTTTAAGCAAAAGCAAATCGCATTGTTTTTGTTAGCGGGCAAATTACACTCCTTGACAAGGCTGTTATTATATTTTCGTGTTAACACGTTATCACATTTCATGTTTTGCAAATAAAGCTTCTGGGAGGAAAATAAAAAGGAGCTAATTATAGGTACAAGTGATCGTGTGCACAATTTTCATTTGAATTACATCTTCACACTCCGTTGGACTCGTTGTAAACTAAGACAGGAATTCTTTTGACTTCGGGAAGTAAGACTGACTTTGACGTATTCAGAACAGAATAAACGAAGAATGTATCCTATGTATAATGTTCGTAATTTTTAATCAAACATAGCAAATATAATAACCTTCGTTGGTTACACAGAAATTATTCTCCAATTTTATATCACTAGGATTGTAAAAGAGCAGACGTAAATATTGCGATCAATACACCACTCAAGTCATAAACTAAGCCCACTTTAGTTTTGCGCTAGTGAGCTAAACTCAAACTCTAAACAGACTCAAATATTAATTTGAGATGTATGTACTACTTGTTTCATAATAAATAATATCAATTATTTAGACTAAAAACTTTATCTACAAAGAAGGTTATACGTAGTTTTCGTCGCATAGCAATCACGAAATTTGAATTTTAAACAGTTTAAATTTTTAATGTTGGTAAATGAATATTATTCATATCTGTGAATTTTGATTCTGCATTTTTATTTCTAAACAATTTTATTCACAAAAAAATGATCCAGATTTAAATTTAACTTAAAAATTACGTGTATACTTGGATTTATCTTTTTTTTACAGCTCATCATGATCGTTTGAAATCGATTTTTCTTAACTAAATATATAAAACTTATTGTTTACTTAAGATGGATCTGAATGGTGCTTGAAGAAGATTCTTCAATAAGTAGATAGTATAATTTTCTAAGAATTCTTAAAATCACGTATGGATATGATTAAAGTTTTAATTGGAGGGTACGCTTAAGTGATAGCTGAAAATTGTTAATTTGTGGTGATATAGAAATTTTTAATTAGTATTAATTGTATCGCATAAGCGTTTTTATTGTATACGCGTGCACAGATGTATCTTACCACTCCGTCGGTAATAAACAACCATTAAAGGAATTTCAGAGTAAAATTGTTCGGTCGCGAGGACCGCAAATTATTTCCTTCCGAACGATGGAAGTTGCGTTGAAGGTATCCCAAAAATTGAAGAAAACAAAATCTTTCCATTATCGATGACAACACCATTTTATGCAAATGAGCTTCCTTACTTTAAACACACAGCCTTTTCAAATTCATGGACTATGGTCACGGGTTGAAATGGAATTTTCGCTGAGAGGTGCCCGGTTTTTGAAGGGAATCTTCTGGTTGTGCTGTACATTCCCTTGCTGCTCAGTGGGTCTCTGTGGCCACAAACTGAATTATTCGAGGTCCCTGATTTGGATAGCAGTGGATTCTTCGAAGAATTTATGGCATTCAGCTTCCAACAGACACCAAAAATTTTCGATGGGATATAAATTTTGCAGTTCCTTACGGAACGATTGGAAATATCTTTGGCAGATGGTGAGAAAATAACAAATTTGCGGGAACGGTTTGGAGCTTTCAATTCATTACCTGCTACTGCAAAAGATAAATGAGGCATTTTGCGAAGCGTATATACAAAATTTGTAGAAAGAAATCATTTTAATAGCAGAAATTACAAGAAACACTTTGAAAAATATATGTATCATATAAGAGTACCTATTACACCTCTAAGATGACTTTTTAGTTATTTTTCAAAACGATTGACGAAGTATTTATTATATTTCCGTGAAAAGAGAAACTAATGCTAGTATATTCCTTTCCAATCTTATAAACTGGAGATTTATGAATTTTTTTCCGAATGATATACTTTATAACAATAGGTAAGCAAAAAGAAATTGCCGAATTCAAATCGATCAACAGATTAAAATCATGTTTTCTTTCTTTTTATAATTTTCAGAAACATGTACTTTAATCTGGAAAATTAATATTATTTTATACGATTTCATTCAGTTCAGCAGGGTTAAGAAAGCTGTGTGATGTATCTCCCTATTAGCATATAGCATATACATACATATGTATGTATATGTATAGTTAAAAAGTGACAATTTCTAGAAATTAGTGAAATATGTACCTATTCGAAAAGAGAACAAAAAATCATTCTCTTAAAATAAATATATGATCTTAATTTCGCGGATTTTAAGGATAGGAGATCAATTCCATAGTTTTTCTCTATGCGATTATATTTTTTTAGCGTGGTTTGTTTTTACAAGATTGGGACGTGTATACAGTGTAAAAACATAAATTTGGTGTATACAGTTTGTCTCTTCGTTTTCACGTTGCATATTAAAGCTAAATTTCAAAATAATATATACATATGTACATATACTCAGACTTATAGGAATTTTAACAAAATAATATCGCAAAACAAAAATGCACTTTAAATAAAATTAATTCAGCAACAACTATAAAAATATTTTCAAGTATGCTACTATTTTTTTTTTAAATTTAAATTTTTTACATTTTATTAATTTCCCAGCCTCAAGAAAATTTGATCGAAAAGTATAAGATTTAAAAAAAAATGTTGCGAAATTTATTTGTAAAAATAGGGACAAAATATTAAGTTTTAAAGAGAAAATAGGTTTTTAAGATTTCCAATATAATTTTCATCTCAGTTAGAACCAACAAATGAAGCATAATAATGATAATTTTAAAAAATATAAAATTTGTTGCAGAGTTCTATAGACTTAAAATTTAAAATCGTGTCCGTAGTATTTTTGAAGAAAAATTAGATCATAGAAGATGTCTGCAATATCCCTATTTAAAATAAAAATAAAAATTTAGTTCAGATGTTATCAAAGATGTAGAAAGTCTCTTTATATCTGCCTTTCTTTAGACGAATATAACTAGAGAAGGATTACTATGAAGAATTAGAAACTCTGCGCCTGGTGCAGGCGTATTTTGTAACAATTCATATACGGATTCAGGCCTGTTGCATGCTTGTTATGGAAATGGAAAATGTTTGGGTGTACATCAAACACCTAATCATTAAGTCATGCGCCAAGGTAGTACAACTGCTGTTTAAAAGCATTCTGGCTATTAAAAGCATAAGGTGTATTTAGTCTTGTATCATAGTAAATTCCTATTACATAGCAATTAAATACAACGTGCAATAACAAAATACACGTGATGTATATGTATTATATTAGATGTAAAAATTAACAATAGGGTATCTCTCTAGCTTTTGAATATTACACCCTTGTAATATCTATGCAGAAGGCTACTGTGTTTTCTATTGCAATTTTACTTATACACCTGCGGTCATAAAAACCGCACCACCCAGGTAGTTTCAATAATGCACATAATTGAAGGAGGTAGGGTAGGGGGAGGGATGCAATTATTTGACCTGCTCTAAGGGGGTATAAAAGCGACCCTTTCGGTGAAAGGATATTCAGTTTAAGCTAAGTGGTGATAAGATAAAGTGATAAAAGTGAAATGGCCGGAAAATACAGGCAGTTGTCCCGAGAGGAAAAAGTGAAAATTTTTACATTGGGAGACCAAGGTCTGTCGTATCGTCAGATAGCGGCTACAATAGGGTGCAGCCATTCAACTATCGTTCGCCTAATGAAGAAAAAGGAGAATTTGGACCCTCTGGAGAGGACGAAAGGATCTGGAAGAAAATGGAAGACAAATTCAAGGACGGACCAGGCCTTACGACGGATGTCTTTGAAGGATCGCTTTAAAACCGCTGTCCGTATGAGGGCAGAGCTGAGGGACTATCATCAAGTCGACCTTAGCGCCGAAACAATCCGTAGAAGGTTACGAGAGGTAGGGCTTTATGGAAGACGACCAGCGAAAAAACCCATGTTGACAAAGAAAATGAAGGCGGCTCGTCTAGCATGGGCGAAGAAGTACGAAAATTGGACGAAGGAAGATTGGCGACGTGTGATTTGGCCCGATGAAAGCAGATTCAACTTGTTGTGCGCAGACAATTTACCATACGTGCGACGTTCAGCAGGAGAAAGATTTAAGGAAGAGTGCACAATTAAAACAATGAAGTTTCCTCAAAGTCAAATGGTCTGGGGATGCTTTTCTTTCTACCCCCTAGGTCCTTTGCACTTCGTTGATGGAACAATGAATGCTCAGAAGTATGGGCAAGTCATAAACGAATTTTTGGTACCAGCCATTGAAGAGCACCTTTCGTTTACTGACGAAGTAATTTTCCAAGATTTTTCGGCGCCTTGCCATCGCGCCAAATCGGTAAGGATAGTATGGCACATGAACTGCCAAATGTCTATTTCATAAACAATTAATAAAAAACTAATTTATCCTCTTATGTTTTTTTCAGCTCCAGAAAACATTTTCTGATCTTGGAATTCAGAGACTAGACTGGCCAGCGAATTCGCCCGATTTGAATCCAATTGAGCATCTGTGGCACGTGATGAAACGGAAAGTAGCAGATCATAAACCGGAGAGCAAAATAAAGCTGAATGAAGTACTGGATCTTGTGTGGAAGAACGAAATAACAGATGACATCATTGGAATATTGGTGGACTCAATGCCTTCTAGGATCGAAGCGGTTATTGCAGCAAAAGGAGGGGCAACGCGGTACTGAACACTGTACATACAATGTAAATTATGTGTAAGCTATGTTTAAATAAAAATATTCCAAATTATCCCCAAATTTCATAATTAATGTAATAAACAAGTAAATAATAATAAAGCATGAAAATCAACAATCTAACTTTTTTTATTTATTTCTTCCAAAAAAAAGGCAGTAGGCAAATGAAATTCTACCAAACTGTTTATGAGTTACTATTGATTATTATAGCAAAGAATCATTCCATTCGGAAAAGTAGGTATCCTTTTATTCAATTTTTTCATATGAATTTCAAGTGGTGCGGTTTTTATGACCGCAGGTGTACGTATCTATTAAAATCCATCAAGTAATCTACTGAATGCATTTGTCATGGAAATTTTACAAGGGTGCATTCATATTTTGCTCACTTTTCTTTGCAAGCAAATACTACAAATTTGCTATTTGAGTAAAAATACACCGAAGAGTGAATACCCCTATAAACATTAAAAATGGGAATTTTAAATTCTATTTCCTAATTTGATTTCAAAGGACAGCAATCTTTCAACAGACGGGGTGGAGAAATATTAATTTGTAATTCTCCGGTGTTATCTCCCACAAGTAGGAAGTGAGGCAAAATTTGTGCTGCAGCAACTTCTAGTTTCTTATAGATCACATTGAAGCAGCTAACGTATGCGAGGACCGAGTAATTTATGTTTATTTCTCAGAAAGTCGCAACGCACAACGCGGTGAGTACGCTGCGTCTGTGCACACCGCCTTAAGCTGTTATCAGGGTTTGTATCTACAAGCAATTTATTATCAGAAGACGATGCTAACAGACTCGTAGAGGCAATATACTCATGCCCGGCAGATAAGGAGCTCCCCGGCCCCAAGAAAAAGGCAAAATCGAAGAATACCAAGAGGCCTATAGAGGTGGATATGTCCGGGCATCTTCTCCTCCTTAAGCTGCAGCCTCTTTCATCTACTTAAGACGGAGTGTGTGGCTTGCCGATTGAGATTTGTGAAGTCGCGGTGCAACTGCAGCGTCGGGCAGCGCAGCTTTAACTTTAACTGGGCACAGTTCATGCAATAGGTAACCGGAGAAGTTAAGATATAAATCGAATTTCGATGGGAACGCAGTCCACGCTCGAATAATTTATAAAGCGCGTTCATCGATTAAAACTTACCAAAAGCACACTGAAAATAACGCAGATCAATTTTTAAACAATCTAAAAGAAGGCAACTTACATACTTTAAACGTAAATCCCGCATTTTGCGTTGTTCATATCAGTCCCAGTCCAGAAAGGGTCGGTGAGGTACGTGAAGCAGCATATGAAAATAAAAAGGTTTTACTTTAATTAATTTATTTAAAAATTTTAATACATATTGTATATGCCATTTCGATATCGAATGGCTGACACACAAACAATTTTGTCTTTATACATAATAGATAATTACTATATTTCATTCACTCCTATTATTAAAACTTATTTAACTTATATAGTATAATTTTAAAGCATAAGAACAAAAATAAGTGTCCTCTTATTAAAAGAAAATTATTTTACACACTTTGTGGTAAAATAGACCTAATACAAGCTTTCATCGTTGCATAAGGTGCAAACAAATCGGTTGCCATAGAAAAAATTATGAAAATTTAAAATTTTACACTCACTCCAACGATGCAATAGGATATACAAGAAAGCGTGATTACCTATATTATTTATTTTTTATTTAAGTTATTTGATTAAGATTTATAATGCCTCGAACAAATCGTTTTAAGTTCGAAATAAAAACTGACCTGATCTAGTTTTTACAAAATTCTTACTTTCGCTGAAACTGACTGAAGGCTTTTGTTTTTCGTAGTTGTTTTCACCAGCACAAAATAAGCGTGTTCCAGGGCGAAAAGTGAACTTATTTTCAACCTTCAGATAGGTACTAATAGTATATTATATAAAGGTTTACTTCGCCAGTTCGACGCCAATCTTAGATTGTAACAAATGTAACAAATATTCTGGAATAAAGCTTAGAATTTCTTTGAAAACAGTTTAAAGTTTAATGAGTCTTTGAAATATCTGTTTGTTTTGATTTACTTGGTTTTTTAATCATGTTTTTCCTAAACAAATTTCGGATCATTATCTAAAATTTTGAAGTGGAGCTTTGTTAGATATTTCTGGGACATTTAATTTAACTATGGGAAAATAATAATTTAAAGGCGTATTTTATTTAAAATAATTTAAACCTTAACACATGTAATTTTTTAATCTTTTCATAAACAAAATGTTACTTTGAATTTTATCATCGGATTTTTTAATTTCATTTATTCTTCTACAGACTTGAAATGAACCAATAAAGTTTTTGTCATAAGGTTCACATTGCTGATAGTACATTTAGTACAATTTTTCTTAATAACCACAAGCAGAAATTGGGTAGTTAAAGTCGAAGCTACATTGTCATCGACGTGGAAAAATTTATCTATAAATATGTTGTCATTTTTGTGATGAGAAGAGGACAAAATTCTGAAAAATTACAAAATTTCTAAACTATTGAATTTTGTATTAACCCATATCCGGGCCAAAATATTCTAACGATGTTCCCTAGCGTTGGGTTTCAATTGGATCTCTGATTATGGGTCACCTTGTGCATGTATTTTGCTTTATTTACTAATTTCATTAGAATTAAATAGTTTATTTCATGCGTGGCCCGAGACCATTATTTTTCTTGAAATGTGGTCGACGGAAGCCAATGAGTTGGACTTCTCAGCCGCAAAGTAACAGAGAGCCGCAATTGTGCGCCAATTCCTCCGAGGGCTCAATGGCACTTACTATAATACACTTTTCAACACCTAATCGCAGCCTCTATCTTCTGAATATTATGTAAATAAATCGGCGAAATTAATTTGACTTATGGCCGGTCATAATCATTGCGGGGGTCCTTGGCCATGGGGTGCATTTGGACCCTGAGAGTCGCTTCGTCTGCACCAAGAATACAACAATCGTCGCGGAGTTGCGCGGAGGAGCCGGCAACAAACAACAAAACGACCGAAAAGAGGCTCCGACTTTAACAAATGACAAGTCCGTTTGATTTAAATTTTTAATTATGGCGTACAGTTTTATACGCCCACATCCATTAGGATTTATAGGCCTTAAATGTTTTAGACTTGTCTCTGCGGTTGCCTACGTGCGTTTATGTTTTCGAGCAGGTTAACCTGGAGCAGTGCGGCTCTGGGGCTATCCTGGTTCTGGTGCATCGTGTGCCTTGTCTGATTATGCGATTATTAATGATTCTTCTTCATAAAGGAAGAGAGCTCCATGTTGCGAGTCCGCGATGAAAATTTATTGCTAAACTGATTGAACGTGAAATCTGTGTACCGCGAGATCCCTGAGACTTTGGTGAATGGGAGCTGATGATGGCACCTTAGCGCTGAGAGGTTTAATGGCTACTTGCAGTATTTTCTCGGGAAATATTTTTACGTGATCTATTGTAACTAGTCGCAAGTCTAACGAATAGCTTAAATTAAACAGCGTAGCAGCGTTATTTAACGATTTCTACACCAAATTTTGCAAGTGGAGACAATAGAAATTTCTATTCTAACTTTTCAAGCAACAGTGTTTTTAAATTGCTTTGTTTATGCTAAAAACAATAATAAAAATTAAAATGTTCAATGAACCTGCTTCAGTCTTTTGTGATATGCTCCAGAATAAAAAAATTCTTCAGTTGTAAGAACGCTTTTATAAAAAACAGTTCAAATATAAATTCATATGGAAGCATATCTTAAAGCATATCATTGTACACACGAACTGCTAAACAAAAGACTTTTTTAGGAAATGTGAGAAATATTTTGAACATAATTATTCTAACATAACGTCGACTAATTTGCAATAAAATTTTTAAACAACTTTTCAAACCTGCGGTTAAAACTAGCATTTTCTCACTTGTGGCCCTATTTTCTCGAAAACATAATGTACATATAATAGAAGATGATTTTACAATCTATGGAAATTAAATTAATTTATTATTAAACGCAAATGCATGTTCTCCTTAGGCACTCAATATGAGAATTATCGTTACTTAAAAATTTAATAATATTTCGTATGTCCTCCTTGATTTGAACTTATTTTCGATCTGTCCCGATGTTAAGGGATTTTTTGTTGCTTCTTTAGTTAATTGTTCCCTTTGACGCGTTGTAAGTTTTATATTAACTTTCATTGTCTGTAAAAATTAAAAATATACTATATCACTAATTTCCTAAGTTATGTAAAAGAATTACTGGTAATACAAAATCAAATACTTCTTTTGAAATAAGCGGCACTTTCAATTTTTATTTGAGAATTTTGGTGGATAAGTTTAAAGGATCTGACTAAGCAACAAAATGAATGCTATAATAGTTAACACGTTGACGCACATGACGTCTATTCATCTATAAGCTATATAAGCTGTATTGACGTCCATAGACGTCATTTGCCTCAACGTGTTAAAGTATACTATGGCTGAATAATTTTTAGTACGTAATCTCAATTACTTGTACCAAAACAAATATATATCATATATTTCACATCGTAATTATCAATCAGTGAAATAATATTTCGATCTTTTGTAAAATTCGGAAGTGCGTTAAAAAAACTTATATTTATCACTGTAGATATTATTAAAGTACGTCACAAATCGACTAGGCGTTATTGCTAATCGCTTAATTTGATTATTTTTCTTAATTGTCTATGAGTGATCAGGAAATCGTTTTTTGATTTATTTTTTGAGTCTACATTTGTTGATGATCGAAAAGTGAGATTAATATAGCATTGTCACATATACTCGTCATCAGCAAGAAAAGTGTCATCAATACAAAAAACCTAATGACGGGGTGACATGTACATATGTTTTCTTCATTTTTAATCTAGATCACGAGTTATCTCAATGTAAAGATGATTGTTTTTTTCTGGTGGAGTAAAGCTTATTTGCATATTGTGCCAAAATTTCAAATAAATTTTTGATCATTCCATCAGTCCATTTAACTTTTTTCTTTTTCTCCGGTTCATACTCTACAGTATTTTTAAGCAAATTATTAATAATATTTTTTTCAGAAACCAACAATTTTTGAAGTCAAAACATAAATTCATATTCAAATCAAAGAATTATTATTTGGTACTTACCGAAATAAGTATGGTAATTTTTCGAACTTATCACACTGTCGTTATGATGGGGTTTTTTGTGCTGATGACGGGTATATGTGTCAACGCTATAATTAATACTAGTACTAATTTTTGTCGCTTGTAACTTTAAATAATTTATTCCTTTAAGAGGAAGTCTTCATACCAGCAGTATATCAGAATCAAAAAGGACCAAGTAATACACTAACGAATTATGTCACAAAATCATTAAAATATTCTTTTTTTCCGAAAAATTAATGTTTTGACAATGCTTTCATCGTGGTTCTTCCTTCTTTGAGCACGTTAAAAACACCGACAACGCGTCCTGAACACCCAGGGCCCAGCCGCAAGAAAGAAGAGCACCTGCTCCTCGGAATTGGGAAAAAACGAGTAAAAGGGTGAATAAACGTGACGAAGCCGAAGGTATAAAAACACGAGGCGGGAAAAAAAACGCGTCCCGCTAAAGGCCTGTAAGACGAAAATTATAAATTAAAAGGACAAAATATTTCGCTTATCGCGGCATTGTGTTAATTAGTGAAATTAATTAAAGAGAAACTGAAAGATCTACGACGAGAGTCTTTCTTCCGAGGAGGCTGTGTTTAGTGGTGGATTTTAGTTTTAGACCAGACTAAGCAGCCGCTATTTGGGGGGATCCGCGGGGGGATCGGATCGGGCTAATCACAAGGCGAAGAAGGAAAAATTAATAGGTGGCAGATTCGATCCCAGCCGCATTTGCACATACCTGCGACGAATGCACTTTCGATCTGGAAAGGTGGCAAAATAATCCTTCTTATCGTCGGGTATCGGATTTCAATCTGGCCTGCAGCGATCAGCGGCCGTTGAAAATGGTTTGATACGATCGGCGCCCTTCTCATATGCCTCATTATCATTATTGGCATCATTATATCAAACCCGGGGGAAAGGACTGAGGAATTGAGATAAATGGCCTCGTGAGCCGGGAAGACAGGAAGAGATTACAGAAATGAAGGAAACGGATCGTCAAACACCGTCGCTGATCGATATATATGGGCACTCTGGATCGGGCAGGTAGGATCACCTGTCGATTTGTATCTATGCGCTTTTTTCGTGCCTCCTCGCAGCCCGGGCAGCCCGGGCAGCCCGGCCGAATCCTCAAAGATGATAACGAGCCCGAGAGTTAGCACGGCTCGTTGTTTATTTAGTGCAGGTCATCTTCGCCACCATTAAAGCCAATTTCCCTCATAAATTGGTGTGCAGTGCCGCCGCCGCCGTCGTCGTCCCGATCAGCGATAGAAGAGCTCCTTTTAAATGCATGGGACACTTGTTCATTGTTCGGAAGGATGGCGGCCAACTGCAACTGTATGGCAAAAATGCATTTTTGCTGCGGGTCTGGCGGCTCAAAGTGGTAGAAAATAACGCGGCGCACGCAGGCCGCGGATGAGCCGGTGGTGGACACTGGTAATGGATTCGGGCGAAGGCACGCTGCGAGCGCAGGTGATGGAAAATATTAGCGCAATTACAGGTTTCATAAACAAGAGCAGCTTTGACGGCTCGTTGACTGCAGACAATTTTTGAGGCGGATGGTCCTCCTGCACCCGATGCGGGTCTTTTCGTATCCTCGCTAATCGGACGCCTCGTCCAAGTGGTGCTCGCGGTTATTGTTATTGCCGATTGGGGCTATCTTCACCACTGTTGGACGACCATTTGGCAGTTTTATGACTAATTAATTACCTAATTATCAGGGGGCTTAATTCATTTTACTTCTTAAGTGGCCATTAGCCCGCCAGTTACAGTTCGCCTTTTTTGCAGATTATTGAAACGTGCAAATTAGAATGTGTATTTAAGTGAGAGTTATACGACGACTGCCCAGGGAGCTCTCGAGTCTTGCACAACATACAAATTGTGGGAACGCTGAGTTCTCCTCAAGCCGTCAATCCTCGGTGTGGTCGTTTTTACCCGCATCGTCGAGTCGCGGCTTCCTCTTACCTTTAATGAGTTAATTAAATAGAAAAGTTATTTTAACTGTTTCTCGGTTACCTTTTCGCCCTTACTCGTAAAGCAGGGCTGTCCAACCCACGATACCGGAACCACGATGTTCTTAATTTTTAAAATTACCAAAAGTAAAATTTTCCTCGATAATAAATTGCCATATAAGGGGTCACATTTGAATGAAATGAACGTTTTTTTTAGTAACTTTGTACACATTGCGACAATTAATTTTCAGGGCTAGGCACCATATTTCAGCAATCAGTGGCGCCATCTGTGTGTGCGGATAGCTCATTTTAAAGCGACAATTTTTC
Source organism: Eutolmus rufibarbis (assembly GCA_963920795.1). Lineage (NCBI taxonomy): Eukaryota > Metazoa > Arthropoda > Insecta > Diptera > Asilidae > Eutolmus > Eutolmus rufibarbis. The sequence goes on from OY987204.1 coordinate 978,131, forward strand.
TATCGCATCAAAGTTCATATAAATATCTGTTGAAAAATGACAAAAATATGAAATTTGTACGTAAACGTATATTGAGTCGTTGTTGATATATTTTTTTTTAATATACATACTTCCATTCTGCATTTTGACGCTTGTTTCAAAGGTTTTAACAATTGATTTCATAAAGTGTGAATCATTCCTAACGGCTGCAATGATTTCTCTGGAATGATCAACTCTCATTAAGTCTTGATTCGAGAGACGATTCGGATCATTCTCCAAGAGGATTTGGTTAAAACAAAAGTGCGTGCCAAATTTGTTCCACCGATGACCAAAAATGCATTAGAAAAAAGAAAGTTGTAGCTTTCAAATGAGCTATCACACACATAGATGGTGCCACTGATTGTTGAAAATTAATTGTCGCACTGTGTATAAATTTACATAAATTGTATAAAAATTAAATATGTACAATAAAAATTACATGATATTTATTTAGCATTGATGTTTGAGGAAGGACCACTGTGACTGGCTGAAAAAACGTCGCTTTTTTTCCGAATTTTTTATATAGGTATATTAGATGATTTATTTTGGATTTGAAAAAATATGGTATGTTATTCAACATACATTGAAATTATTTCGTGTAAGTTCTTATTAAAAATAATTAAAAATTAACAAAATTCTCCAGATATGTTTGGAAAATCTTGAATAATTTAAATTTATAAAAGATCTTAAAAATTAGCATTGTTATTGCAATTTTTATGCATTTTTTAATGCTAGTTATTTAAAATGTTGTCTAGTATATGCCTAGTGTTTAAAAATTTTCTCTGTGTGAAAACTTTTAATTGTTTTAATTCATAGTTCCTTAAAATTGCATTGCCAATAAAATTCATAGTTATAGTCATCCCCGTGGATGAAGTTCTATTGATGTAAGTTTCGTCTTTTAGCTGCGAGGTATTGTCATTACCTCGATTAAGCTACAGAGAATTGCACGAAGCGAAGAGTACCGTGGCCAATGTCTTAATTTCCTTAGAACTCTCCACTGATAGCCGGGATAAATCAGAAACAATAAAGCCGCCATAGTCGGGCTTCCGCGGACCCTGTCTGGAAGGCAAAAGAGGAGATGGAGAGATTCATTATTATATTCTCAAGAACGGCGACATCGATTATCTGGCCAATTTATTTCTGACCTTATTTGAAACAAATGAGGGGCACAATATTTGGACTATCGGGGCAAGGGAATCAGCCATGAGAACGTACGGCTCCGGGGCCCCAGCGCTGTTCTTTCTGGCTGCCTCAGATGTCGATGATATCCGCTGATACTGTTCCCAGTAGGACTCTTCGCAAAGTATTTCATACAGTCGTGGTCTGCACTCTCCTTCTTAGCTTATTTAAAAAATTTTCGTGCTCGTTTTGACCTCGCGACGCTAGAGAGAATTAAGTGAAACATTCGTAGTTTTGGTAGCCTCAAACGATGGAAAAAAGTTAAGATGCGGCCCAGCTCAACAACTTTACGAAACAATTAGCAAATAAAATTATAATGATAAGGATAGGGTTCTTTTGTTATCAAAGCGTTAATCGCGAGTAAGGTAAAAGGGAACTAGACTCAAAGTAAATATCATAAAATCGTACTCAGGTTATCAATCATTCTTAATTTGTTTCATGCTTAGGTGAACTAATTGGGGCTACTTCTGGTTGGGATACTTACGCCCTGTATGTTTAAGTTGATAACATCACCGGTCCCAAGAATTTAAGAGCACCATCATTTTCATTGCAGCAATTAGCACATTCGAAAGGTCGTTGTATAAAATTACATTTTTGTTAGTTTTACAAAAATGTGACCATTCACGAATTCACGATGATCATTTGGGTTGATGTTAAGTGATCCAAAGTTTTGTACATGAAAGAGAAAAAATAAATCAATAATTATTACACAGAGAATAACAACAAAAATTGATGAAATAGTAAAATTTAATAGTATGATATATTTTATTATTTTGCTCCATCTGCTATAACACATTTAATTCAGAATATATAAAAAACAGGTTAAAGTTTTGGTTTATTTTCAAGTTAGCCTTTCGATCGCTTTATTATTTAGGATTTATCTAATCAATATATTAATGGTTTTTTTCTTTTAAGTAAATCTAATACCATTTTATGAATATTCTACGAAAATTTTATATGAATTTTATATTGAATTTTTTTAAAAAAGTATGTATTTCGTCAATCAATTACTTTATCTTAGTTCTTAACAAAAGCTTTTTAATAAAAATGATAGAAACAAAATAACAAGCTCTTTGTTTTTAATTTGATTCTTGTCCTAGTAATGAGTAGTAATTGCTTCCTCATGAAGAAACAATGAAAATGCACGAGAATCAGAGACTAATAACTCGGACCTAGTGATCGTAGTCCTCAAGTACTAAGTCTAAGCCGAGATAGCACTAGTTTCAGTCTGCTAGAGTAGCCACAACGATTGTGTTTGATTTGTGAGTTAAAGTTATTTGAGTAAATTATATATGTATAAAGTATAATTTTGACCCATTTTTGTTCCTATTGTTTTTATTTTAATTATTTATAATATAAATAATATTAACAAAATAGTGTTAAGAGTTGAAGACGTACTTTTCATTTTATTACCTTATTAATCGAATCTAAACCAAATGGCTTTGCGCACGATAATTATTTATTTATCTAAGTCTACCTGAATTGAATTTTTTGAATAAAAACCCAAGTAAAACTTCTTATCATCGATTCTATTCGGGTTATCCAGAGATCATACTGAGGCCTCCATATAACTACCGCATATTCCAGAACAGATCTGATAAAAATATGAAAGTAATTCTAATTGTAAAAGGATTATGCAATTCTTTTATGTTCCTTTTAATAAAACTTAAAAAAAAAGCTTTGTTGATAGTGTAATCAATGCGGTATGAAAATGTGCGTTTGGAGTCGTAGATAACACCCAAGTCCTTATATTTGTCTACCCTTTCAATTGAAAAATTATTAATTTTATAATCCCAGTTTACAGGGTTTGCGCGCCTATGGAAGGTCATGACTTTGCACTTAGCAATGTTCAGAGACAGCTCATTAATGCTACAGCAATCAACTAACATATTTAAATAATTTTGAAGCTTAACATTAATTAATATTCTATCTATCGTTACAATCGTTAGACTAAAATTCAATTTCAAATTTTTTAAATTTTAAAATATTTTACTATTTCATATAATAATTGTAATATTCATCTGACATATGACACATTATGAAAAATTGTAGCTCCATAGTAATTTTAAATAAATTAAAGATCAATTGTAAATTGAATTCTCATTCATAAACGTCGAAAGGTGTTTCTGTGGTAATTGCACCCAAACCCGCCCCTAATATCAAGAAAAGAACTGTGGCCGAATGCTCATAAAAGCAATCACGTTTATCAAAAGAAAACGATCTAAATGACATAAATAGTGGGTCGAAACTGTTGAAAGGCCGAAATAACTAGGGTTATTAATTTAACTGTCGTTAGTGTGCCCTCCTTCAATTTTATCGCAGGTTATTAAGCTAATGAAGAAAAAATTCCCTGAGTGATACGGTCATTGAGCCAGCCAGGTAGGGCTGTTTTATATTTTCAGTAGTAGCCAAGAACTGCCGCCTTAGTTATAAAATGAAGTGTTGAGAGTTAGTAAAACATTCAAATTCATAATGACCATAATAAAAAAAAACATATTTAAGCTCGTGCATAAATAATATGGCGGACAAAAACGGTAACTTCAAAGTATACTATCAGAAATGAAGGTTTCCTCTTCTAGAAAATGTCGAGTTTTCCGGATCTGATCAAGGAGTTTTGTCATTTTGTCGCCAACATAAAAATGAATTATTGGGGCCGGACCGCGGCAATAACATGCTTCCGTAATTCGGTTTGCATGATTGCATGCGACTTCTCCCCCTTTTTACGCCGATTTGCCGAGAACCGTGTCCAACTTCGGTTGTTGTAATTTCTGGCACATGATTTCTTGCCATAGCTGAAGCTAGTAGCCGTTTTGTTTCCAGACTTTTTCTAGTCATTCGAGACACGGCTACCCTGTCCCACTATGAAAACACGTCGGCGGGCAGTGGCGTGTCCGCTGTATAATGGGCCTTTTTATACAAGAACCAGCGTAATATGCTTTTTTAATTGTGAATTCTCGCGATTAACAAGGTATTTCGGCAAATTGATCACAAAAGAGCACAAATGTAAAGCAATATTGAAATATTGTGCGTTCTTTTGTATTCTAATGGATTGAGACATTTTTTCAGTTTGATTCAAGCTAATGAAAAATAATCAACTATGCATATTAAGAGACCACAACAAATATTTAAATTTACACAATTCATTTATAGTTTCAAAACTGCTATAATTCATTCTATTTATTTTCTATACACGTAGTTTTAAAAGACAAAGATTCGTACCAAGTTTACAAGTGTCAGACAATTTATGTGACAGGAAAGAATATCTTAAATGAATAGTAAATTCGTCTTTGTTCTAATTCGAACTTTTGAAACATGATTCCTGTAACATATTTTTGTATAGACCCAATTTTTCTGATATGGATCGAATAATGACGAGCTGTAGCAAATTCCAAGATGCATCTAAGCATAGAAATAAGTTTAAGTTTAGCAGTATTACAAAAATCAGATGTGTTATTTTACTTTTAATAAAACCCACAGTTTAAATGATTTACTCGGTATAAATTCAATATGCTTAGAAAAGTTAAATTTATTGTCAATAAGAACACCCAAATCCTTTCACTAATGGTATGGACAGCCAAGTGATCCATGTTTTTTAGAGACAATTCAATTATTTACTTTTAGACAAAATACATATATGTATGTCAGTAATTTTTGAATGGTATTTATTTTAGAAACTTCCCTATAGTTTTCAATACATATAACTTTTCGAGCCAGCTTTAAGGATCGTAGTAATATACCTCCTTTCCGCTTACGAAGAAAAATCGTTGTTGAAATAAGTAGTCTGAGCCCTTATAAAAATTTAGTACGCTTGATCTTTGACTTTCTTCCTTCCAATATACATATAATGTACCTTATTATTATAAGTTAATTGTATCTCTAATTTATTAATTATATTATATGTAATTAATTAATTAATTTTGTATTCATATAACCATAGTCAAAGTTACAATACAATAATTTAAAACTCAAAGTTTGCTAAAAATTACATATTCTCGTTATTGTTATTCCTTACATAATTGATTACTCACGTTTAAATTCATGTAAATTTTACAATAATTTTAAATAAGAACTTTTTTACTCTGTTTTATTCTCAATGTGTATACTTTCGCAGATTTATTAATACTATACACAAAGTGTTCATTATGCTCTTAATGCCTGTCATAAAATAACAAATAACTGCTACTTATAGGGAGGGTTTTAATTCGTTAATTTTTTTTTAAGGATGCTTAAGGTTCATTAAAGTAAGCAGATTATCTTACATCATAAATTACAATGACGCTGGTGATCAAAATTTATGCAAAACCAAACAGAAATATTGCTTTCGTGACAATTTGTCCACTAATTTTACACTGATGACATTGATTAACACATCAACGCAGGGGAAGCGATTGCGAACAAAATTGCTTCTGCGGCTATCAGAAGGACGCAAAAAGCAATAGCTCCCTTTAACCTTTCAGACAGCAATGAATACCGAATGAACTTCAAAGCGCAGACGACTTAAGAGGTTCGTTAACTCCATTAATCATTGTTAGCACTATCATGACATGACATCTTTATATGCACTCAGGTAGAATGATTGCACTCCCCTGAGCAATTTAAGGTCGTTATTACTTGCAAAAATAAAAAAAATTCAGTTGGGAAAGAAGAGAAATAAACATATTGGGCTCCTACGACATAAGAGCTATTAAAAGCAATACTACTTATCAAAAGTAAAGGAATATTTTAACCAAATATCTGTAAGTCACCCACTACGAGAGTAGGAAGGTTAATATTTTATGTGTACACGGTTCAATAAATCCTGTAAAGCTGCCAAAAAACGTGAATCCAAATTGAGTATAGTATGAAAACTTTTAACAAAAAAGAATGATATAAATCAGTTAAGCAAACGCATGAATAGGATGAAATAATTACTTATGTATACATTTAAGAACAGATTCGGTATGGCTCGGTTCATAGTATCTTTTAAATATTATAATTTCTTTAGTGGCAAGAGCTAAGGATAAAGTATGATAATCAGACTGATTGTACTGGTGTGTAGATATGATTTACTGCTAAACATTTTTGATTTCATTTGTATTTACTAAGTAAGTACCAGAAACATTTAATACACAATTGCAGAAAAGAAAAATTCAAAATAAGACACTGCTATTGTCTTTTATACTTAAATTAACATTTGTGTTTTAATTAACATTTAGAAAAAAAATTCAATCCCTTGGGATGTTTGCGTAAATTTGCTTAATCGTTATATAGGAAAAAACAACAGTCTTCAAAAATTATTATGCGTAAAACAAACTATCTAAGTTTCAAATAATTCTTCCAATGCTAGTTCTTAATCAAGAAAATTAATTGCTTTATTATAACTTAATCCTCAGAATACTGGAATATTAAAAAATGTGTGTGTGTGTCAAATCATTTCCAAAAGATTATTATTCTTAGAATTAACCTTATAATCTATTAATTTTCATTATTCTTATAATCTTTTATACTTAGGTATGACACTTTCAGTCTTTAAGTTTTCGTACAGTTGTTCTTCCTTCTTAAATTTAAGTATATCTTTTGAATCTTATCATTTTAATCAGTCTTTGTTAAATTATAAATTTCTTTCAAAAACCCTTATTACCTTTTTCTTCTCTCTCTTTTATCGATTATTGATTTCTTATAAATAAACTAGTTTTGAGCCATTTTGTCTTCTTCAAATGACGATAAAATTCGATTGCTCGTCTTATGCCTTCAATATTGTGCTCGTATTCCTGTGAACTCACATCGCTTACGAAATTATAAAACTTCTTATAGCCGTTGGGAATAAGACCAAGGCTTATTAAAGGCTTTTCACCTTAGCAGGTGATAATTCTTTTCCGTCTGCCTTCAATAAGGATCAATTTGTTGTTTTAAATTTGCTTATATCCTTGGTTTTTTTCGTCTTCGATATTTCCACATTCTTTGCCATCTCATCTAAACTATATTTCATAGAAATTATATTGGTGTAATTTCAAAAGTCTTGAGCCCTGAGATTTTGTTTTTGTCAATGTCGGTTTTCCTATTTGTTATAGCCTTAAGCCTCAATTTTTTGAGAGTTTGTTGATTTCATTAAGATCAAATGTCCCTTTTCACAAAAATTCGATTTTAGAATGTTCCCTGAATAATTATCTTGATTCCACAGTATTGATGTTCTTGTAGAATTTAATTTGTAATCGTATGCGCTTCTGGCTTTCTTCCAGATTTGAAAATTATATGATTCCTCACGCATTTGAAGGCTAAGCTCGGTCACTTGATTTTAAACACCTTCTGAAGCACTTTCTCTATATGCATAATTAAATTGAATTAGGGATATAATCTTAATTTTCTTAATATTACTTAATTTATATTATTTTCTTTTATTTTTGTAGCTATTTTTAAAATAATTATTTTGTACTAAAAACGTCAGTAAATTATTTACTTACTTAACCCCTTCCGGTAAGACTTAATCATGAAAAATTGTGCATGAAATAACAATTTAATTTTTACTTTAATAAAACATGTTTAATTTTGTAATTCATACATATTGTTAATTTAAATTATATTATTAATTTGAATAGAATTACAATTAATTGTTTAATACCAAAAATAGCAAAAATTTCAAAAATTAAAAAATAGACCAAATTAAGTTTTATAACATTCAATAGTGGATTTAGTCACATAACGAGTATATAGTTCATTTCACCGGAATTGATTAATAAACGATGGTAAGAAAAATGCAAATTTTCCATTTAAAGTCATATCATGAAATTTTATGGCATATCGATAGCTTTACTGAAATTGGTACAGATACTATCAGCTTACATCTGCAAACTTTTCCAGACGGCTTCACTCGAGGATGAAAAGTATTTTAACCCTGAAATGAGAGGCACTTATTTACTAATCATTCAAATCGTTTCCATATCGTATCGCCTACTTTCCGCGTTAACACAGTATAATTTTAAAATTTGCTGCGATATGACCAAGTTGAACCTACAGTGACACTTCAAAAAACTTGACATCTTCGTGATAAAAAGCGAATTCGTGAGATAAATTGTAGTGTGAATAGGAGGGCAATAATTTGCGATGTTATCGATCATATTCGCAACGTGAAGGCATGTCATTAAGGTGACATGTCCAGTTTTCACATGCGGCTGGCTCTACATTAATTTCAGGTGAAGGTTCCTTTGCCTTCCCGAGGCAGGTGCGTGTGGATGGGGTTTAGATCGTGACAATTATATGCGCACATTTCACTTACCGTGGTGGGATCCTGCAATAAAGAAAAAATATGCGTTAATTTATTTTGGTTTGCTGCTGGTAGGAGAAGAATTAATTTTACTTGGGTGTTGGTCATTCCACACCAAAGTGCAAGAGGCCAGATATTTTTAATTTACTCTTATTGTCTTTATTTTAACAATAACCGATAAGAAATGATTCATAAAAATACGACTAATGTCTTTTTTGTCCATGGAAATTATGAGTCTCTAAAATTTACTACTGTCTAAAAATTGTTGCTTTAGTTCACAAACCATTTTCGGCCATTTGGAGACTGGAGAATACTACAACGTATTTTTTTAGCAAAGGATTATTTAAAACAATTTTGTTTGTGAAAAAAGAAACTGCAGAATTTAGAAGTTCTTGTTTTATCTTTGTTTGAAGCTATGAATGTCGCATGTCCCACCAGTTATACAAAAACATACATATAGCTTCTCTTTCTACTGTATAAAACATAAGATTAGTCCATATTATGTTCTAAACATTATTAATCCTTAAATGTTTATTTTCACTAAATATTTAGCATATATATTTGTATTTCTTATTTCCTATATGTTTGTTCAATTATAACAAACAAAAAATTAAAAAAATTATATTAGTTTGGCTAAAATTCGTCAGTGAATGAGCAAAGGTAGCAGAATGAGGCCATTTAGTGTCTCATCAGTCAGAGTCAGGTAAACATTAAATTTTACCTTAAAAATATTGACTGTTCGAATTTTCTTTAAAGAGGATAAACAAATAATTCCTTAGTTATGCTTTAAGACAATTTTCATTATTGTATGGGATATAATGACTTAGTTATATATAGGCCCGAATTGGTGAAATTCTGGAGTGAAATATTCCACCCGTCACAATGGAATGACCCTTTTGGCTGGTGTTTTTCTCATTAAAATATTTCTGAATCGATTGGTTATTTAATTAAACCGAAAAATAAATGACGTACATGGGTTATTTGAGGTGAGGCATTTATAATGCCTCCAATTTAGGACCTATTAACATAAACGCGGTGCGGCGAGTCCCTCATATTTACAGTATCAATTCGATTTGATTGCTTTTATTAGCTAAACTCTTCCTGGAGGATTGATCACGTAATCTGAAGATGCTCCAAGCGGCGGCGGCGGCGGCCACGACGACCATCAGCCGCTTTTCATCCCGCGACTCACTCATTATTTCAGCATCCGCCAGCCGCCGCGCGAAGTGTTGGAAGGAGGTTGAATCTTTGGTCAAAACCACCGAAGTCATCAACAAATGAAAACGGGCCGACGTGCTCGACTTGATCCATTCATAAATTATTCGCAATTTTGACTTATTAATATTTTAATGGAATATTAAGTGATTAATGCTATTATGGCGGCGATTTCCCCAGTAAGTGGTGTTGGGATGGATGTCAGCAATTTGTTAAATGCAGTTAATGGACCTTTGGAGAAATTTACTTTAGGGCAATGTGAATCGATGTTACGTGGAGTATTAAAAAATCAGCGCATCCACGTACTTTGAAACATGGATTAAGGGATTAAGTACGGGGCTACTACCTAAAATAACAATTTAATTTGCACACAAATATAGAATTGGATTTATTACCAATTTTCAGGATGGTCTACAATTTTGTTCCGATTTCGAAATTTTGTCAGTCATTAAGCAGGAACAATGGCATTAATATCAAAAATAAGAGGGAGTATGATAATTTTTTTTTTTTGATAAAAGTAGATATACATATATAATTCCTAGTTTTCCTGGCATTTTTTCAAAAGAGCTTTTGTCATTATTTATGTAATTATAGTGTATATTATATTATTATATTTATAATAAAGCATAATTCTAAAATAAATCGCATGGTTTATAAAAGTACAAATTCAATGGTTTATGCATGGGAAGAGTACAGAAACTATATTTAAACTAAGAGATAATATTAAATAACGAAGTTAAGCTTCCATTGGTTCGTGTAACTTTCAAGCCATATACAGTGTCGGACAAAACAATAGGACCACTCACAGCGCATGCTTAGTTTTTCAAAATAATCACATAATATCACAAATATTTTTATAATTTCAACTCATTTTATTTTCAACATGACTAAATGACTGATTTGTAAAAGCAACATGATAAAATTCTCGAAATATAACTCAAAACAGATAAATAATTCATTCTCATAACAAATTCTGGTGGACAAAAAAATAAGACCACTTTCAAAATCTACATTTTTTAAAAAGAATTTGATAAAAGGGTTCGGTATATAAAACAGCAAATTTAATAAGACGTTGTGTAACCTTTATTAGATAAACATTCTCTTATTCTATTCGGCATAGATTCCACTAAAGTACGGCAAGTGGTGACTGGAATATTATTCCACGCAACTTGTGCTTGCGTCCATAGTTCATCTTTATTTTTCGGTTTAGTCTTAGCAATCTGCGCTTTAACTATGGCCCAAAGATTTTCTATCGGATTAAGGTCCGGTGACTGGGCAGGCCATTGCATAACGTCGACTTTATGGTCACTCAGACATTTTTTGGTTAGGTTTGCTGAGTGTTTCGGATCATTATCCTGCATAAATTGCCACTTGAGTGGCATTTCCCACTCAGCATAAGGAAGCATGATTTCTTCTAATATATGGATATAAAGGTGTTGATCCATCCTTTCTTTTATCCAATATATTGGACCCACGCCGTACCAGGAAAAGCATGCCCAAACCATAATATTGCCTCCACTATGCTTTACTGTTTTTTTTGTGTATTGTGGTTTGAGCGCTGCATTTTTTGGTCGTCTGACCCACCTCTTGCCATCCGAACCAATCAAATTTATTTTTGTTTCATCGGACCAAAGAATATTTCGCCACATTTTACTATTTTCCGGTCCGGTCCACGTACGGTGCGCTTGGGCGAACGCAATGCGACATTTCCGATGCCTAGTGGTAAGAAGTGGCACTTCCCTTGGACTTCGGGCAAATAGATTTTGTTCCACAAGTCTTCTCTGAACGGTCCTTGATGAAACGGGTAAGTCCAACTCGCGCTGTATGTCCGTAGCTGCTTTAAATGGATCAGCAGTTGCAAGGCGTTTGATCCGAGAATCATCTTTCCGACTAGTTTTTCTTGGCCGACCTGTGGTAGTTGGAATTTTCTGTGGCTTGAGAGCACTACAAACGAAAGTTTTCGATCTCCCGATTATATTGGCGCTTTGTCTCTGTGATTTTCCTTCGTCGGTCAAACTTTTAATGACTTCTCTCTCCACGTCCTTACAATGCACGCCACGACCCATATTTTTCTACAAAGGTAGCACTTTTTTAACTTGAAAGCTCTTTCTCATTGAATATTATATAAATTTATACTTACAAATAATTATTTCAAACTAATTTGAAAAAGAATAATCTGCACGTAAGAGGTGGTCTTATTATTTTGTCTTCACTGATTCACACTCTCACTACAACTTATCTTTCCTTAACTCGTATGGATTTGAATTAACTGGACATTTTGTGCAGCAGATAACGGCGATTCTTTAAAGTGCGTGTTGCCATGATTGTTTGTTATTTTCAAGTTTAGTTTAATAAATGCAGCCCAGATATTCAATGTGTGTTAAGGTGGTCTTATTGTTTTGTCCGACACTGTATGTAATAATATACCGATAGTTTTTTAAATAATATAATTATTTTCCCAAGATGGCGTATCAGAGGGGTAGGTATCACCATATCAGCCCAATGATTAAGAAAAAAAACAACACTAATTCATTATTTACAACAAAATTTGTTAAAAACCAAAAGTATTTTAATATAATAAGGATGCTAAACAAAATTATTAAATAAATATTTTTGCGAATTTTAGCGTAGTTCATTGTGAGTATATTCTTAAAAGAAATGATTTTGAGAACACGATACAAATCAAAATTGAGATTTTCATGTTATAGTCGGCGAGTTTTATTTAATTGAATTAGATCTAATGACAAAGCCTGTACTATTTGTTCATTCGTTTTTTTTTTATATTTTTTTATTGAAACTTGAAATTTGATTATAAAATTAAAAAAATCGCATCAATTTTCAATTGATTGTCTAGAGACCATTTAAAAATGTTTATTTTTATTTATACTTTTTGACGAAGGAGAAGATTAAGATGCCTATCAAATCGGTGCCAGACAATCGGTTAGCGTCAAGCATTTATTATATCAATAAAGTTTTTAAAAGAACCCGAAGAATCCGGTAATTAGATGTTGGGAATATATAGGACCACTTGTGTTCTTGTTAGAAACGCCAAAATCAGATAAGGCATACAGTTAAACTTCGAAAGGTGGAATGGCCTATTCAAGTTTTTTTTTGAAGAACCTTTGTGAAATAATCCAAATGTGACGACAATAAACCTCCGGAGTGGATGCTTTATGATGAATGGACGTGGCTGCACAAAAGGTCATTGGGAACTACTACTTAAGGCCGCAATAAATGCGGTGAATGACTTCTCAATAAATCAATAAACACGAGGAATATAAAGTAAATTAATCACCCAATGAGGGCTGGCCGGTCAAGCGCCGTCGACGTTAAGATTTTATGCACAGAGCGGATCTCGTCGGTTACATTACACGCCCGCAGCACCGAAGGTGCACTTATCTGCCCCCAAAACCGAAGTTCTCATAAATAAATGCATCCGAAATTTTATGGATTTTAGCTACAACAACCTGCCATAAAATAAAATCCAATTAGTCAACTCGAAAAATCAACAATCCCAAAAGGCTGGTGAAGTGCAGAGCGAGCAATTAAATCGTTCGTCTTGTCGTTTGGGCTCTCCTGAAGGCGGCCTGCAAGACATCACTCTTTTCTTTAAGATGCAAGAGGACAGTAAAACGCGGAGCCGGGGTAGCTTTCATAAAGGTCCAGCGGGCAGGTTCCGGTCAGTACTGTTACTGTTGACATTAATTCATTCATGCATACAGTGGGGTTTTCATCCAAAACGATTTATTTATGAGTTAAGGGCTCATAAAAACGAGTTCCCCAGAGGCCTTAGATTTATGCACGCTGAGGACTTTCAATTATCTCTTGGGATAACTGTTCCGTGCTTGTTTAAGGGTTCAACCATTGGAAAATAACAAGCAGAGCCATCCCCCGCAATGCTAAAATTCTTTTACGTTCTGACCAAGAATTTATTACATTGCAATAAGAAGTCCGACTGTCCGAAATGCCGCAATTCAAATACCCACCCGCCCTTGAATCTTGTTAGCTAGATTCTAGAAATCAAATTTACGAGGGATGTGTGAGAAATTCCGAAGTTTAGAACATATCTCAGATGGCTGGTCATCAGTCTTTAAATTAATGTTCTAGTCGAGTCTAACGAACGAGAGGAAAGAATCATAGAATAAGTAATTAATACATATATTTATTTATTTATTTTATAGAATTACAAAGATAGTAAAACCGAACATGTCCAATTATACTACCGTAAATTATTTAAAAGTTAGAATTATTTCTATAGAATATGAAAAGAAGAGATATGAAAAGTTATACAAATGAAATTGCAGTCTTTAGGCTTTGATACAATGGACGCGACGCGTTTTTGTTGCGCCGCAAAATAAATTCGATACAATGCATGCGTAGCGATTTTGACGCGCCGCATTGAAACTTGGAACTTTGCATCACAATAATTCAATTCCATATTCCGGTTTCTGTTTGGTTCTAGGGAAGATATAAAAACGAGAATTGTCATTTGACAAATGACAGCCAATCAAAAGTTGCTGTTATTTTCTATTTTTGCATTTAAAGTTTGTTTTCAAAAACCTGATGTGGCTTTAAACCCAAATAGCCAACCTGTAAGATTTTAATTAATGTTAGCGTATTCAATTTAAAAGTTTTTGACTCTACTGATAATCTAGCATGTATTGTATCCCTGTATTGCGTTTTTTCTCATCGTTCCGCGGCGCAACAGTCATTATGCTACTATAACCAGCAGAAAATTCAAAATAATAAACATATAATTTATATCTACAAGAGTCGATACATTTATTTTAGTAAATATTAGTAAATCTTGTCAATATTTTTAATAAAATAAGGAATTTCCATAACAAAGAGCGCCGGTATGGTTCCAATGTGACAAACACATAAATAAAGTTCAAGTAGCTCTAAATAACATTTTAAAAATGAAGCTAAATCCACCTTGGCACTTCTCAACCACAGAATTACACAAAAAGGGTGATTTAGATCTCATAGATTAAGATGCTTTATAGAAAATTTGAAAGCATATTTATTAAGCAATTTTGAGCTCAAGTATCTAGTATGTACAAATAGTTTTAGATTTTATCGTTGGGTTTTCTGGTGAATTATTTTGTTTTCCAAATAAATGTCCTTTTTTTTTAAATTTAATACCTTAAGCTAAGTATGCTGTTCGTTAGTACGCCGGTTAAGAAAAGTGCTCCTATTTATTTCTCATCCCCGGTACATATATTGAAAAGTGTCCAAAATATCGTTTGAGAGATTGGACGACTTGATAAAGTTCAGTCCTTGAATGACAATTTCACACAGCTTACTAGTATTGAAATGAAATGCAATTGAAATTGAAATTGAACCTCTTATGGTATACTTATATTATTATAGTTAAATTAGAATAAGTATGTAAATAAAACAAAACAAATTAAAGCCTATTTTTCACTAATAGAAATAATTTTCAGTTTTTCAGAACAGAAGTTGGTGTTGATTAGTGTTATATAAATCGAAAAAATTCAAAAACTATATTAAGTATGCAACCGTTAGCGCGCGAGTACAACTCTGATGTCGATTCTCGACATTGCATATAATTAAAGAAGGAATTTCAAATTACAAAACAATGGACAAATGTGAAAACGGTCTACAAATAGAAACTAGTGATTTCAGCGCAAATGAGAGGTATCTTAACAAATATTCTGAGATGGCGACATGATGTCAAACAAACTGTTGACAACGTTTCGAACACCTCAGACTAATGTTCAGTCATGAAGAGGACTAGAATCAATGGACTCAAATCCACAAAGAGGTCGACTCTAAACAACGTTGAAAACGTCGAATTAGTCATGTTGGAAAGTGTGTAAAAGTTTAATTAATCAAAGCAGGATGGGCTGACAGTTGCTCTGGATATCGGGAGAATCCTGAAAAGGCGCGCGCGTGTCTTTGTCACTGATCAGCAGTTGCAGATGATTTTTCTCCCCAAAGAGTCTGTCTCCGATTTCGACGTTTGACATTATTCCCCTTGTCAGCGGCGCGTACTCCTTATGAATTCGCTTTTGACAGGGCTGTTTGGCGCGAAACTGAAATTAATCATGCGAGCACTTTGGCCGAAAACAAAGCGCTAACTTTAGAGCGTGAATTCGAGGCTTGCCCATCGACTTCCCCCCGTAGTTGTCGATTGCAATCCAAGGAACCAAAAGACGGGGATGACTCAAGCTCAGTTCCGCTCTAAATTACTGGCGGCGAAGTGCTTCTGGAGCTTCTCAGGATTCGGCTAACAAATTTTTCTCAATTTTTTTCTTCTTCTAAAAATATCCCCTCCAAGAAAAAACATTTTCTGTAATTAATCTTCATTTCAGCTCGAGGGTGGTTGACTTTTGTAGCATTTAGTAAAATTTTCTGGCGACACAACTTGTTCGTGCTATAAAACCTATATTTGTATATGTAGAGGACTAATTCGAAATATATCACTGTAAGAAATTAATGCAAAATATCAATCAAAAAAAAATTTTACTATTACATGCACTTTAGTTAATTTAGACAAACATGGCTAAATGGCTAAATTTCCATATAAGTGTCGATAATATAGTTTTAGGAAATTTTCGAACAATCTAAATTGCTAGAATTGACATTAACTTCCTATAAATTTAAATTTAGATATAGTTAGTTGCAGTTTTAGCCGCAATTTGTCTAAGAATCGAAATTAGTCTATATTCGAAAGAAGTCTATGGTAAAGAATGTAATGTAATGTAATTTTTAATTACTTGATTGTAAAATTACATAGTCTATGGGAAAATTTTGCTGTGTTACTATAAAATAACAAAAAATTACTTCATATTCGAACTAAAAACTATATATGTATCTTGTTTTCATACAATGAACAAATATCACTTATTTTTAAAGAGATCTTCATATTAAGTTCTTTTTATACGACTTGACGTTGAACACATTTATTTGACTTTTTTATCGAAAAGTGCCAATGAAATTAAAGAATAAACTTTTAAAAATAATTGGATTAAAATTCCCCGAAGAAATTAGTTTATGTACAAATCAGTTTTGATAGCGAAAGATTTAAGAAAAAATTAATTTTTGAGTAAATGACATTGGTTTTAAGAGTAACGATGTTGAATTTTATTTTTAATAAAATCAAAATTCTATTTACTTAAGCTATTTATATGGAGAATATATGTAACAAACTTCATAACGTCACCGATAATAGATTTTTTTAAATAAAATGAATAATAAAAAACATTTTAATTACCACATTTTTAAAACGGACTAAAAAAGTATAAAGGCGAGTTAATATTTACAGGCAGATAAGAAAGTGAGTTAATAAAAATGTGATAAAAAATGATAAAACGAGAAACTCGTTTAAAGTATTCGGTTTGATATAATACGTGACGTTATTTCTTTCAACCGACACTTTTGACCGAGAGAGATATCATCTTATAATTTATTTGTTTACTTGTTTTTTAATCTAATACATATATGTAGGTACAATTGTGTTATTAATGTCTAAGTCTAAGTTGCACGATATTTTTAAAAGAAAATGGCTGTAAAACTAATAAAACAATTTAATGCGATTGCAAAATAAAAAGTACATAATATGCCTAAACAACAGACATCACAGTCTCGTTTTGTCAATTTTGGTTTTTGGCGTCAACAAAATTTGCTTTCTTACCCCAAAATCTAAATTGATTTTATAAGATTAGTTTGGCATACATATATTATATTAAAAAATTGATTCATTTAGCACCAACATGATTTTTGTTTAAAATTTTGGTTTATATTATTTCAATTAAAATACAATTTAAAGATATTTACG
This sequence comes from Eutolmus rufibarbis, assembly GCA_963920795.1. NCBI lineage: Eukaryota > Metazoa > Arthropoda > Insecta > Diptera > Asilidae > Eutolmus > Eutolmus rufibarbis. Next base: position 995,587 of record OY987204.1, read on the forward strand.
TAATATTGGCTTAATTCCGTGTGTGCACAAAACATTCAGATTTTCAAATACATTTTTTATAGTTTTTAGATCTCTGTGATTGTCTTCATTTTTGGGTGTATTTTTTTTCAGTGTACACTTTTTCATTCCGTATTAACTCATAATCACGACATACCCGCGAACAATTTACTTAGAGTAAATCTCAGCAAAACAGCAAAAAACTCATAGTAAAATACACAGGACTCCAATGTTAATTCTTATTTAGAAAGAAGAAAATTATTCTCAGTATGTGCAGAAGTCATATCTTTTTAAAAGACGCTTACCTACTTAAAAATACAAGATATATATTTAAACAAAATGTTCTTAATTTCAATAAAATGTTCCTAATTTATATAAAATGTTCCTGGGTTAAGAGGAACTGCGAAAAGGCTAATTAAAAAATTCAACCTAATAAATCTTCGTGGCGCATTGGTCCAGGTCCAGACGACCCAAGTGTAAACGAATATTTTTAAACGTGAATACGATTCAGAGAGTAAAAAGTGAGAATTATAAGATAAGATAGAAATATAGAGAATTATTTTAAATTAGAGAAATTCGCTTTCACGTTTGTAAAATAAAATATTTGCTTGTTTGAAGCAAGTTTTTGTTATAAATAGCATGCTTTTCGATCATATACACGTAAATGTAAAATGTATGATAAAACTGAAATAACTGAACATAAAAAGAGTATAGTTGAGAAATAAATATAATATGCATTTGAAGTGAAGTAATATTGGTATTATTCGCCTAATTTGTCACCACCTCGTATTTAATTTAATTGTGAATTTAATTCTGATCTGTAAACAAGAATTTTAGTTTTCAATTGCAGTCGACTACAAAGTATCTGGAGGTAATTTAATGGCTTTTGGACGAAGCAGCGTAAGACACTTCAGGTTCGAATGGTTTACAAGAGTCCAAGTTATGTCCTAATAAAACAAAAATCAAAGACAATTTTTAAATTCCTTCGGCTAGGCGTTGTTGGATGTGACATTTTCTACACGGTACTATCCTCTTTGGAAGTGGCGCAAGCCCTTTTTGTGTTTTAATTCTTCTTAAGAAAGCGAGGGCGATGGGTACGAAAAAAACTATTTTTCGGCTATGTTTTACCCTTAAAACACGCTGTGAAGAAGGTCCACCTTACAAGCAAATGCACTCAAGAGAAACTCGTCATTGGACGTTTATTTTTATTGGCAGCGACCTTTTCGTCCATTCTTCTTATTCTTAGCCTTGGCAGAGCCCAGCCAGTGTACGTAACATCGTCCTACGTTATTTGCTTATACCGCTTATATGGAAATTTTCAGATCCCCTTCCCATTTGCTTTACTACTGGTAATCTCTAGAACTTTTCCGCTTAAAGAATTTTATTAATTCTCACAAAAAAGCCGTGTTATAAAAATTATTCGCTCGCTAAGGAAGCAGCAGTTTTGGAATGCAGGCCGCTGCTGCAGTTGAATGATAAATACTCGCGGTAGGATGCAGCAGGGCGCGTTAAATACAAATTTCTAAAAAAGGTCCCTCTACCATGCGATGGTCTTCATTAAACTCGACGTGTGTGGCCATTGCGGCGCAGTGGGCAAATGATAATGAATCTTTGGACGAATTAAACCAGAAGCTAATCAGATAATAATGCAATCGACGTAAGGGAACCACCGAGATTGTCGCGGTCGCTATATCGGTCTCGTTTGACCTAACAAGGTGGATCTCCTGATGAAGATAAATTGCGATACGATCGGCGTATATTCAGTGATTAGCGCCAGTGATTATTGGGCCCGGAGCTTCTGTTCTGGCGAACAGAGTCTTGCGGCGCGATCATTTTTGTCGCCACATATCAACCAGACTCATTCGGCTGACATGAACATCGTTGTCGCCATCGTCAGCGCCGACGACGTTAGCCAATGTCTGCGAGAAAATTCCTTGGCTCGGATCATCCGCCGAGCCACGGAAGATCAACAACAATCGATTGCTGATCAATAGTCCGATCATGCTCTGTGGTCACATGGAGCCCAAACTCAATCACCTCCCGGTCAGGTTCGGCCAGAAGTTTAGGCGACGATTTCAGTGAATAAAATGTCCCGGCGAGGCAGACCCTCAGCGGAATTGATCTGATCGGATCGCCTCCGCAATTTCTACTTGCAGTCGTTGTTCTCTTACTTCTTTATTTGCATGCGTGATTGGCTCGGACTTGGGGCTCCAGTGCATGGCAATCGCTTGTTAATTAACTAATTAATTGTTTTGTTTGAGATAACGGCAAGTGTATAATTGACTCAGTCTTAATCATCCTTTTGTATGGAAAAAAACTTCTCTTTAAATTCAGAGTTTAGCTTATAGAGGACGACAAAAGTATTCGCACAACACAACTATAATTAATAAATGAAAAATCAATTAAAATGATTTATTCTTCAGAAGCAGAAGAAGTTGCAAATTCAATTGTTTTTTTAAATTAATAATGGCTATTAAAGCTTCAACTTTGTTAATAGTAACAATTTAAAACAATTTCCCTATTGTAATTAAGCGACAAAATTTACCGATTATAACAAATATACCATATTCTTTAACAGAACAAATTTAATGCAAATATCTTAGTATAAAAAGGCTATTCGGTATACTAAAAGAGTTATTTCGTTAAAAACTACGACTTGAAAATTTCAGAAATTATTTTTTAAATTAATCATTATCAAGTATATACGAATTCAATTATTCCATGTATACGGAGGTTGAGCTGAAAACGGGTTGACTCGACTCGACTACGCTTTACTTGCTACATTAAGTCAAAGAATAGAATGTGTTGTGAACTTGGCAAATGCTGTCGTCACTAAAAAAAATTATATTTTTTAAAAAATATTTTAGCAAATTTCTCCACTGCAAGAATCATCTAACCAACATTTATAGGCATTTCGGGTAAAAGTAAAGTATTATACTTATTTTTTATTATTTCTAATATTCCATAATTGTTTTTGATGAATTAGGTTTCAAGCAGAACAGAAAAGTGTCTAAAATTTAATATGTTAAACAAGCGATTTAATTTAAAATAAATATTAAAAATATATCTTATTTTTTTTAAAACCCTTCATTTATACATTGTTATTATGACATTCACAAAGGCTAGTCGATTATTATTATTTTTTAAAGATTACTTAATTTAACAATATCCAGTGGCACAGTAAGTCGGCCAGTGGAATGAGTAAGTAAGTAAATGGGTGGTACAGTGAGTCGGACACAATATTTCATTTGTCATTACAAAAATCGCCTAGTTCATTAAAATTAAAATTTAAATCATTTAAAATGTTAGTAAAACTTTTACTTACGCTTTTGTGTTGTCATTTAAACAAAAATATTTTAAACTTTCCCATAGCCTTTCTTTTATTATTACGTTCTAAATGGTTAACAAACACTTTCAGTCTTAGCCTAATAGTTCAAATTTAAATTTTATGTTCAACTTTTAAGTAATATGATCAATATGTTGAAGTGGAAATTGAATAATTGAATATATGTATAACACATATAACGTGGTATAGTATGTATACTATACATAATACAAAGTCAGACCTTCTGGCCAAGCTGCCTTTAAAAAACTTATTTAATGAAATTGAAAAATTTGATAATATTATCGATCATTTTCGGAAAAAGTAATCGCTCTATTCCCGCACCCTTTTACTAGCCTCTATCTAAAAATTATTTCTTCTCTAATCTAATCTAGACTCCATTGTGAAAAAAACTCAGATATTATTTGCTATATAATCAGAAGAATCTGTTAGACTATGTTCTTGTAAATTGTGCTTATTTTTTTGATCAGGCAGTAACTTTTAAATATGTCCGATTGGAACAAAGTGGACTACCGAACTATCGTCTAGTAGAATGACGCACCAAAAAACTAAAAACCGTAGTAATCCATAAATTGTTCAGTCAGTATAAATCAATTAATTCCAGTTAGTGAAGAAGGACAAATGAAGTCCAGTGTTAAAATAAGAACCAAGACCTGTTCCAGTCGTTTAAAAAATTTCCCACGCCAGAAAATTTTCAGCCTTAATTAAGACGACAGCCAGGGATAAAGATTGACCTCCTATGAGACAAGTTTTTCGCGTAAAAATTGCAAATCACTTGCCTCATGGTAACTTCCACATCTAAGAATCTTCGAATTAATTAAGAAACCTCACAAGAAGTTTTGCCATGAATTAACTTCCGTCTGAGCGATATTTCCGAGAGCGGGCCAAATTCATTCAATTCTGCCTTGGAATGGGGTGAACCACACCGAGGACACAAAAATAACAAGAAGCTAAACTCAGGGCTCGTTCTCGACGCAGAATCTCGAAAGTCAGTCAGAACAATTAATTAACAAAATATCCCGTCTTTGCCGGGGCTCACTCAGGTGAATGTGTAAAAGCATTCTGCAGGTAGCATAAAGTGACACGCAACTACATCAAATTCCGCGGCTCTTAGGTCAGATTTTGTATTATGGTGGTCAGACCGCGTCTCAAGCTTTTTGCTCCGATAGTACCCTTGGGATTTATTCTCTGATGTAAGTCGTCGCCGAGGAGCTATCAAAACGACTTCGCTATCTCGAGTTCATCAAGCGACATCCTCTTAAATAATGCTAATCAGGCGCTCACTTTTGACCGCAGGCTGCGCTTGAGCTGCATTATTTTTTGTATGTAGTATTTGTCCACCTCTCACAATTCAAATAATTGTCTAACCTTGCACTATTACACTATCTAATGATGTGGAAAACCGATATCGTCGTAATTCCAGATTCTAATTAGAAGAATAAGTTTTTGTTATACCTAATACTAATTAAAATAATAATTTTTTGTTACGATGAAATTTCATCGATTTCCTATACCTAGAACACTCGAAATTTGCTTGGCTGGGCTATTTATGTCAATTAATTTTTAGAAAATCATAAAAGGAGCGAGTAGAGAACAACACCTTGCATCACTTGATTAATGAAGTCTTCTGTGGCTCGATCAGATAAATATCTTAGAAAGTGGTTAGACTACAGAGGTGTGGCCTTACTAAGCCAACTAACTATTGTAGGAGTTTTTATTAGGGACAATTGCTAAGGTTCTCATGTCAATCAACCTTGTCGCTGAAGAAATCTTTCAAATATTTAGAACTTAGAAAAGTTGGGTTCACTGGCATCACAAACAAATTTATTTTCTGTGTCATTTCTATAGGACTTTTCCATAGCGTACGAAATTGGCAAATTAATGAATTTAATCAGATCACGCACTTGGGGTTGCAGAGTACAAAATTTCCATACTTTGATAAGTGAATTCTCAAGTCAAAATATTCTAATCTTATTTCAGTCTGTTTAGCTTAATCTCACACTGAATGTTTAACCTGATTTTACTTTTCAATTTAGATGAGAAAATTTAAATTATAGTTTTATTACGATAATATTAACTAAAATTATCACTCGTTGAATTTTGGATAATTTCATTTAGCAAATAAAACATCACATTCGAAATAAAATAAAACGGCAAAAATTAATTAATGCAAATTCTATGTTTTATTAATTATTAAATTTTCAGACGGAAAGATGCTTAAAAGTATGTAATTATAAATTTATTTTGGGAGAAAACCAATGTTCTTCTCTTATCTTGAATGAAAGAATAATAATTATTTTTTCCAACAAAATATTTAAATCGATTAAATGCAACTTTTTGTTTATAGAAATTCCATCATGACATGAGGTTAGAATTAGAAAAGTAAATTATAAGGGTTGCGACAAGTTTGAGAGTTGGACCTGAATCTAAGTTGCCTATTACAGATTAACAAATTACACAAACGAGTTCAGATTATAAAAATGATGAAATAACGATGCAATAGGTTATGGACCTGAAGCAATCTTATCCAGGAATTTTAATATAGTGGTTCAGATTTATTTTTAAAATGCGAGGAATTATAAATATTATTTTTAATATCGTCAATCAGTTTTCCAAGATTTTGAAGGTATTTCATGGTTATGTTGATAGATAAAGTAATATTACCCAACATCCAAAAGTCCGTTTAAAATAGAAAAGACAAAAAGATAGCTAATATTGCTTTTTTTACAGAATCATGCACATATGCAGCTCATCTTTAATTTTTCAATAATGCTACTAGATGATAATTTTAATTCTTTATATTTGAAATAATGCTTCATATAGAATTTTTGAACCCGATCTAATTAGTGTAGAAATAAAATGAAATTTAATTTTGAACGTGTGTAATCACTTTTAGTGGGCAATCGTAGCCTGGTTTACCTGAAATAAATAAAAGACATGTCATGACACGTCATGCCCAACCATCACCCATGAAAAATCAATCATTTTTCTCATTCAGAAATAATGAACATATGTTAGAGCTGGTTGAACTTTCTAAATTTTTAATAAAAATATAATTTTTTTTTTTGCCTTGATTTACAACAAATTCCAAAGCACAACTGCACAACTCAACCCGCTGGAGCTTAGCGCGGTGGAACATGTTTTTTAATTAGTAACCACCGACACGAGCCGCTGCTACTGCAGTCCATCAAGCATATAAATTATGAAATTAATTTCTTTTTGCTCTTCGAAAGCCACCCCGGTCAGATAGACGTCGTTCTACCCTTTTACCGGGAGTAGAAAACAAAGGCTTTATACTTGGGTAATACAATAGTGCATTTTATGGGAAAATAATTCAAATTTGATGGAAACGGTCATGAAAAATTCTGAAAATAATTAAAACATGTCGGACACTCTGTTTTTCGTACGTTGAAGGCTCTTATCTGATTGCATAGGCAGAGACTTTTAACTTTGATAAACAAAACGCGGGTGATATGCAGAAAAAAATTTATGCGCAACGCAAGGGTTTAAACTCCTCAGTACTCCGCCTCGGACGTGATGAAGTGTTGGACAACTGCTTATGGCCATGTTCCAAGCAATTTCATTGCACTTCTGGCAGTGGTTAAAAGAGGTTAGGTACACAGTGAGTGGCTTTAATAAACATTAAACGCTCTCGTTATGAAGAGCTCGTGGAAAAGATCCAATTGAATAAAAAAGTGGCGGCGAAAACCACCAGGTAGCCTAGTTACTTCCTAAGAGTTTGCTTCCACGTTGAGCTTGAAAATTTCTATATGTATTTTCAAAAGTTGCGTTTTTAGGGCTCCGTACCAAAATGGTATGTGTGACTTCGTCCATCTGTCTGTCTGTCCGTTTGTCACAGCTACTTATTTCAGCAACTACTAATAATTGACTAGAAATTTGGAATAGTTTTAAATAATGTGATTTGGAATAATTTATTGCAAATGACAGAATTTAAAAAATATTTTTATTTTCATTACAAAAGGGGCCGAAATGGGGGGTCGAAATTTTAAAGTGGGGTTACTAGGTCAAGTGGGGTATCACCTTTATCACCGAAGTTTGCAAAGCGAAAAATTTGAAATAATTAGAGTTGATAGAGATACTTATAACTATTTATATGAGTACAATAATGAATAAATAATATAATAGCCAGTCTATCCAGAACAAAAGAAAATTTTGCTTACAAGGGGACGGCACGACCTTGGGGAAACGGATTTGAACGAAATTTCGTATAGTGGTAGTATACCATGTGGGTACTACCACTGTAAAATATTTCCATCCAATGCCCAGTAGGAGCTGAGAAAAACGCATACAAAGTTCAGTTCGTTATGTTGTAATGAATTTTTAAAGTTATCCTTTGCACTCCTCACCAACCTATATATGGTTTTTGAAAACTTGACGTTATGAGACATTTTCGTTTGTGAAATCGTAATCAAAAGAAAAAAATCCTATAGAAATGATATTCTATTTCTGCAGAGTAAAAATTGACGTTAACTAGTAACTAATGTTCGGTTCTAAAAATCCAGATTTTATTCAACGTTTTTAAGTACATACATATATGGTAAACGAAGTCTTCCATTTTGACATTGTGGTAAAAGTTAAAATTTATTTTTAGTACCTTCGTTTTGAACGCTCCCATAAGATTTCATTGTAATCTTTAAAGACTCCGGAAATTATGAAATACTATACATTTATTCCCACATTTTTTGTTAATTTTTATATATTTGGTTAGAATTTGCTTCAGAATAATAATTGAGTTTATTAAGTTTAATTACATCCGGGTTAACTTCCTGAAAAGTTTCAGAAAATGTACTTTTCTTGAATAATCTTAGGAGCGGTGCAATACAAAGGTACAAAAGAATGCAAAGCTCCTTTTTGAATAAAACAAAAGAAACGAAAATACAAGGAAAATAGAGAAACCTTACCTCTAATTACTTTTTCCGTTTTAATTAACTCACTTCCAGATGACTGCCGCTTTGCTGCAGTTCCTCTTTGAGTCCGCTCCTGAAACATTTTCAGGATTGCGGATTGAAACACAATTTGCAGTGATGTTCAAAAACGTGTTCCTACCGCTGCTCCCAACTTACTCGCCTAGACGAATGTCTTCCAATATAAATTACTCACTTAAGAATACATCCTCCGAAAGGAGGGAATCACACAGTCGCAAGCTATATTATGTCATTTAGTTTTAGGATGTCTATGCATCGCTGGAGACATTGTCTCTGCCCATCTTAGGCATCGGGCTGACACAAGGATCTTCGGTACATGACAGTCACGTAATTTACGATTTCCTTCGTCTTATTAGATTTACCAGTTTCAACGGGGTTGAAGGGACGGCACTGAATTTGCACTTTGCTCCTTAATTATTTTCCCCACTTAAATATTTCTTCGATTTTATATTTTAGTACACTTATCGTTTGGCATTTAAAAAACACATATTACACCTAATTTGGCTTCTTTTTCCTTCAATGATTTTTCACTATGAGTTCATCAAAAATAAGTTTTATAGGAATTTTTTAATGTTAAATGGAGTTCTAAGGTCTAAAACCACACTAGGAGCTATTTAGCTGTGATTGGTGATGATCGAAGTCGAAAACATATCTATTTCCAAGATTTCAAATCAGTGACCTTAAAAATCCTTTTCTGCTCTCTTTCGCTACCCATATCGATTACTAGTAAAGGCTCTTAGAAATCTAGGGTCCCTGAAAAGAAATAATAAAGCATTTCGAAACCCTTTCACATTAAAATCTATATATTTATGTACGTTTCATTAATTAGGTCTTCGTTTCAATGGTAATCCCACACAGATTTCCTACATCCTGAGAATTGAACTTATTCAAAAGAAGTTCACACGTTTTGTATTTCAAAATTTATATTTAAAAAAATTAGAGAATTTTGAGTCCATACCTAATTACAGTGCCAGATGTCTTTTTATAGGTTTGGAAACTCTACACGCTAGAAGAAAGGTGTCAAAAGTCACGCTCATACGTGCCATCATCACCTCTAAAATTAATTGTGGTGATTTACTATCGGAAATCCAAATATAGCTATGTATATGTGCATGTATTTCACATCACCGTACTAGTTATGGTTTTAGAGAACCACTAACAAGATACTCAAAAAGTTTAATTCTGTTTATGAATTTATAAATCTCAGCTGGTCTACAAACACTTGCAAATTATAATTTTAGATACTTTAAGGTTCGAATTTCCTTAAAATTTTTATTTAATATTACTATGTACATACTATTAGCGTAGCCTGGTTTTTCTACGGAATAATGAAATATATAAACAGTAGGTATACCTACTTACATCCATGTGTAAAAATTTTGAATTGAATTGTATTTGTCATAAGTAATCGACATCTTTGCATTAAAATGTTTAAAAAAACGTTAAATTGCATGATCTTTTACTCGCATTTAAGTCAAAATTGAAAAGTATCGAAAACAAACTGTGTTGGGGCTCATGGCGTAATTTAAAGAAACTTCACATACATATGTGCGGAAATAACTCAAAAAATAACGATTTTGACCAAGGGTAGGATTTGAATCTACGATCTTCAAACTAGCGCTTCACTGCTCTAATCAGCCGTGCAGGTTGATAGACAGATTAGCTAGGCAAAAGCTGTTGATGGGAAAAATCGACTCAGTCGGTAAATTTATAGAGTTTTCTCGTAATGGCCTAAGTCTGATTGCAGTTTAATATAAGGCTCTATTTTTGAATCTGTTCGAATCGAATTCAAAAGAGCTTACAAAAGCCCTTTTTTAACAAAAATACCTTAATAAAATTGCTTAAATTCTCAGAAATTAATTTTCGTTACCACTGACTTCCATTAACTTTTCCGCATATAGCGTCAAAATAATTCGATTGGATTTTTCTGTCGGATTATTTTAACCATTTTGAACGAAAAAATTAATTAAAGGCAAAGGTTACTGAAATGAATTAGTTAAAAAATTAGGAACCTAATTGTTTTAACACACACTAATCGATATTTTGAACTATTTCGTTCACTATTTGTGACAAAACCCCTCCTTAAAATCACACAACAAAATTTATTGTCATTGAATGAAGGCACATTAACAAAAATTGTTAAAATTTCTTTGAAGTATTTCATGTACCGATATAAAATGACCTTATATCAAAATCGATAGCTTTTGAACTGTTTAAGATTTTGCAACAAAATGTTGGCAAATATCTCATGGTATTAAATTACAAATTTTAGAGTGATTATTTTTATCATCGTGAAAAGTTTTATTTTTTGGCCAAATGTACGCAAATGTTTCATACTTTAACTTCGGTCAAGAACTTTCTGCTTCTTTATGAAAACATTATTTATTTTAAAGTACTGTCGATAATTTTTGTTTAATGTAGATCTCAAAGAAAATTATAAATTTTTTCGATTTGTCATTTCAGAAGAAAAATGCGTGCTTGTCACCTTTCACCACAATTTGCGATGAAATTTAGTGGGAGTATGACGTTAATTTTAATGTTGTAGATTTCCACGATATTATTTTATACTCTCAATTCGAAAAGCATTGGAGGCCGAAAAACCAGTGACGATTGTGTCTAAATTTGAATAGTCATGGCATGGTTCATGACTAGAAGTTCATCAGCCCTCGAGGGAAACAAATTTAATGACTTCGAAATCAGTTAAAGATCACGACCAATAATAAATAGATGAAGCTGACATGAATTCAAAGCAGAGTCAACGTCCACTGACGAACTTTAGCGAATTGAGAATATCCCGGACAAATTGAAATAAGTCCCGATTTCATTGCTACAAATATCGGCGGCCTCGGGCTGGCCACGTTTTGCTGCTTGCAATTCGCAGTACTTTTTCCAGCTAGCTGCAATATTTATGAGTATTAAATGCAACAATTGTACTATTGGCCATTGCTCGGTTGCACTGGCTCCCGGATCGTGACATCAATTAATTTATTGCGTCACCGGCGGGGACACGTCTGGAATGCCCGAAACAATTCCCAGAAAAAATATAGAACTATCGGGGGCCAGCCCTCAAGACCGAAGAGCGCAATTGATGAACAATATTTTTGTGGATATTGATTGGGAAGGGGGGGGTACCGGCCGACGTCCGCGCATAAACCTGAATAGGTGTGCTGAATGCGAGTTCCGCGGCCGGCTCCTCCGTCGTGCCAGCGTCTATCTATTTGCTAACTGAAATTTTGCAGAAGCCATGAAGTCACGCAAACAGCGAAGATTTAGACGCGCACGCCTTCATGCATCCAGTGACTTGTCGAACCAGTAAGAGGAGGAGTTTATTGCTGGCTGTTTGTTTACTCTGGCGAGGCTACGTGCCCACGTTCAGTTGATTCGTGCAGACACTTTTTGAGCCTCGGCTTTTCTAGCGAGGCTTGCTGATGACGAAAAGTGAAGGTAAAACCACGGTTTTGTTTCAGCCAATGAATTCGCCGGGGACTAACAACCACTGGCCTTTTAGTATTTTATTTTTGCACTCGAAAGAGTGGCTAAATTTTAATGATAAAATCAAGTTTTCTCGCACCTTTTTAACGGACTTTATAAGAACTAGATTATTAATTGAATCGTTCATTTCAAAAACCACATAAGTCGTGAAATCAACATTTTTAAGGAATCAGTAAAAACTATGCAACATACGAATAGGCGAATTTTCTACGGAGCTTTTGAGTTAATTATAGTATTTAAGCTTTAAAGCATACTTACAATCTATAATATTTTAATATTATTAACATTGAGTTTAAAAAAATCATTATATATTTATTAAAAATTAAGGAACATATGTACATACATTTAAAATATAGACATTTTTATGTATTTTTAACATTAAGGGACGTAATCACATTAACCATCATGTTTATCTTCATAACCTTCAAGTTGGTCAGTTAAATATGCAAATGCAGATAGAACGGCATATGCTCTTCTGGGATATTATCCTAAACTCGTTGATTTTCGTACTATTAGTTGAAACTTTTGATCCATTGTAGGCTTTGGTTAATGGTATAGTGACACACGGGAGTGGTAAGTCTCTTATTTAACATAAATGAGTCTATGTTATGGTTATGATTTTTCCCTGTCTTTTTAGTATCATAATGAAATAACTCATGTATGTCGAAGGAGCAGTACTGATAATTTTTTCCAAAATATTCTCGCTTGAACGGCTGAGATGTTGGAACTTGTGTCGTTTTTACGCAGATTGTGAGTCTACCTACAAGAGTACGTTTGCAACAAAAAAAAAAGTGTGTTTGGTAAAAACTTGTGTTACTATGTGATTTTCGAAATAACCGATTCAATTTTATACTCAAGTAATTTTTTATTTTCTTGTAGTACTACATATTTTCAACATTAATAGGTAAGAAATAGTGCAATAGATGCATAAATTCATGGACAAATTTTCTCTATCAAATATAAAAAAAAGTTCGTCAAAGCGGGAGATATACGGTTATTTTTAGAAAATTTTGAGCTATATCATTAAGAGCACTGGACCAAAAATTATAAAAAAAATATATTTTTAGAATCTGTAGAGGTAGCTCTTTCAAATGATACCTCACAGTATATATTAATTAAATTGTTTTTTTTTTCTTTGGACCAAACTGATCCTGCATTTTATTCTAACATAATTTGCATTTTATTCTAAAACATATGTGAAATTTCAAATTCCTAAGTTACATAGTTTTCGAAAAAAAACCTCTGTGACAGACGGACAAGAGAGTGATCTTATAAGGGTTCCGTTTTTCCTTTTAAGGTACGGAACCCTAAAAACAATAAGTTTTTCTTCTTAAGCGTACCTAGTTATAATTCAGTGTTGTCAAATTCTGGAGTGAAAGTTTCCACCAGTCACAATGGAATGACTCATATTAAAGTTTGAGGACTAAAACTCCAGCAGTTTTCGAGTTTTTCGTCTAAAATAGACACAATTTTATTGTATTACACTTTAACCCATTCGCTGCCGAGAGCATATTCAGCTAAATATTCAACTATTACCAACTACGAGTATACTCGTAGTGAATGGATTAATGTGGGTCAGCAAGTACCTGTGTGTTAACAACAAGTGCAAGACATGCCTGCATTTTTAAAAGTATTTATTTTGCTCCTGTTCCCAAGAGGCGACGGATCATATTCAGCATGTCTTTAAGACGCTTCCATTCGCATTTCGGGCAAAATATTCTCAAGAGCAGTTGCCCACTCTGTCCGCTGCGGGCGCTGGCTGTGGGCTGGTGAATCGCCGGGTCCAAACGAATAGGCGATTCTGACAGGGCTACCTCTTCCGTCCTGGGCTCACTCAGCATGCATGTATGTCGCAATTAACATGCAATCTGCATAAACATTGTTATCACGTTTTTCATCGTTTGCTGGTTGCGCTGTAGCTGCCCAGGCCCCCGTCTCGTAAACATTTCGTCCATCTCTCCCCCAAGTGAGCGGGACGTAGTTTAGGTTACTGTTCTACCTGTAGCCTTTTTATCGCGGCGCATATAGTCGATATAATCGGTTCATTCGTTTTTTCCACAATTGGTCACATACTTTGTCTCCTGGACTGGCAGTGTTTGTTGTCATGGTCATCATCATCGTCATCATCACGTCGAAGAGCATCCAGGCACGAATATATAATTTTATATATGTCCTCATACGGGAACCGAGCTACACATGAGATAATCTCCGGGCTCGGGGATGATGTTCTTTTGGTGAACGAATCGAATAGGCACCTCCACAATAATTCATGCCAACTGCTATTAGTTGCCGCTGTGGATATGAGCAGCGCCCCGAAATAAAGAAAAGCGCAGAGCCGAATCAAGACGGCGAAGTTGTAACAACTTGAGGTCTTCTTCAGGGGAACCCAGCCGATTCGCCCTTTTTTATTAGAATTTAATGCGACGCCAAGAAAAAGGGCACGAAGAAGCGCCAACGCGAACTTGCGCCGGACTAGGGCCCATGTTCGGCGGCCGTTGTCCATGAGATGATGCCATATCAATAATTCTGCTGATTTATGGCGCTTATAAAGCGTGAACGGCCACATTAATAATTCCTCATCGATTTTATTGTGCATAAATTTTATTAATTTATATTTTTGTTGATAATTTTACAAAAAAAAATTCATTCATAATGTATTGCAGACTCCAATGGCTGCCCCGATGTCCATGTTTATGCCTGTGTTAATCTCTTCACAGTAAGACGCGGCCTCCGCTGTGCACGCAGTTTTGTGTAAAAAAATTTTTTTTCCATTTCACAGACATGCAGTTAATTATGAGCCCCTGGAGATCTTAGTTTGATGCAGATTACAAGATTTATGGATTATACCGAACGCAACATATGTCACTGCGCGAAGAAGCGCGGACGTTCAGTAAAACCATGGTCAAATTGGCCGACACAGTCGCCAGGAACATGAGGCTAAAATTAGCGACTAAATTTTGGAAAGTTTTTAAAAATATATCATAAAAAACAACACCCTAATTCAAAACCCTAACCCTATTTTGTTCATTATTTTAATCCCTTTTAGTGTTTTTGACTATTAGTTTAATATCTTAGGAAGGTTACAATAATGTTAAATTAAATTAATCATGCTCTTTCCAAAAACAAAAGTAATTCTGAACGTGATGATCATTTTTACTATTGTACTATTATATTTTGATGCATATTTTATAAAGGATGTTCGGATTCTACGCAGTAAACGCTATACCAATTGATTCCTTAGGGTGTCCTGAGCAAACTTTTGTTCAACAATCCAGCAGATAACTAAAACTTGGTACAGAATAAAAAGTTTTGTTTTGAAATTATCATGATGTTTACTTTAAATATAGTGCAAATACCTGATACAATATTATATTATATTTAAAACAAAAACCATTATAAAACTGTTAAACGAAATTAAAAACAAATGCCTATTTCTAGGTTCTTCTAAGAACATCGCAGGGCATTGAGCAAAATATAAATAAATAATAAAATAGGAACAGTGTTGAATCCTTTTGACACGTAATAAGACTATCATTTTGACTTATACATATAAAAAGAATATTCCTTTACTTGTGTTATGAGACACTTCTTCGTGCGAAATTTCAAGATTCTAGGTTAACGTGAAGTATACTCTTTAGGTTTTGAAGCGTCAGTCATTGAGTCTGACAGTCTGTCAGTATGAAAATATCTACTTTAAAATCATGTATCTTTTTATTACATTGAGTTAGAAAGTTGAACCTTTTGACAGAACTATGAGGCCTCTTGGGTTTATATTTTCTAAATTGAGTTTGATGTCTCCATGATGTATTTTGTTAAACGAATGTTCATTTAGGCTGTTTTCGAAATTCGCATGCACTTTTCACTAACTCTTCGGATTGCACTTGCAATTGACATCTTTTTCCGCACTTATAGGCTATTCGAATTAAACTGCTCTACATTTTTTGCGGTCATAATATTAACGACATTTTTAGTGTACTTTAGAGAACACTTCAAGTTTGATAGATAAAAACAAAAGTGTTAGTGCAAGGCAATCTACGTAAATGTATTTTCAAGTTATATTTTTCGGAAAATAGATTTAAGTACAAGTTCATGTGAATTCGAAAATGGCCTTAAAATCAAAAGTGGCAATTATACTACAACAAAAAATTGCCTATCGCTTATTATTCCCGACATATTTAACTTTAAAGTTTTGAAATGTGACAGTAGCGTCCATATTCCTACAATATTTTGGCGAAAATTATGGAAAATCCTAACATTAAAGATGCTTCCATCTGGTTTCTGTAAACAATCCTACACGAATCCTAAAACTGAACAATTTAAAAGAAAATATTGCATTACTATGATTTGTCACTTCACAAAAATCCTTTCATTTTAAGGATGCTTTAAAGATGTTTCTAGACCCCAAATGAACGTTAATATGTACAAAGTTTCATCTAAATTTTCGTCGAGACCTCAAAGTCAATCTGTTCGTAAAACTTTTACCAAAACATTGTTGATTATGTTTGCGATTGCTTGTTACATTCCCGACGATTGCGAATAATTTGACCTGAATTAGGGCACGCATTACAGTGACGCGTTGAGGTGCTTGGCCGAATCCACTTCATGCGGACGAAGTTCCGTGGCGCGGTAGTGTAAATGCGGGAATATTTCAGTCATTTACGGGCCGTTCTCATGCAACGTTTGGTCGCGTATTAAATGCTTTTTGTAAACATCTGTAGTCATTAAACTTTCGTAACGGTTATCCTATGTCATCTCTTGCAAAAACTGTGTAAATTATTGCAATTATATTCCACTCTATTTACAGAAACTTATCAGGGAGCGACTATCTCTCAGAATCTCATTGAGGTGGCTCGTTGCGAGTTGCGACGGTTTTCTTGCAGCTTTCTACCTCCATTGTAACCTGAAAATGGTCGCGGCCGCGCTTCTGTGGTCTTCGTCGCGAGTATAAATATCATCAATATTTATTATGTGAATTTTTGCCATCATTTTAGTTCATCATATTTTAGATATGAATCTTATTTCTATAACGTGAATTCGCTGAGAATGTCAAAAAGAATTTCATATTTTTCGAGATTTTTATCTACATCAGACAGTGGGGTTTTCAGGTTTTGCTAATTGAAAATGCAGGGAATGACCGCTCTTCTCTTCAGAGACTCGCGTGGAGGTAGAACCTAAAAAACATATTTCACAGAGTCGCAATTATTTTTTAATGTTGGATTTATAAGCGACCCCGGCAAATATTGTATTCAATCAAAATTAAGGAAACTATTAAGGCTCATGCAATTGAATTAATTTGTTTGTTGTTTTATAATAAAGAGGCTTTCTAGCAGAACTTCACCGTATTTTGCATAATATGTAGTTAAAATCAAAAATTCTGAAATTCTCCTCTCGCATCCCACAATAATAACGTATATTACCGTACTTATGTGCCGATTTGAATTTAATAAATTGTCTATTTAGAACTCAAAATTCTTCAAGTTTATAGGAGAATTTCAAGCTATCATTTATCATAAACAAGAATATTCTCTTGTTTCATACTTTTCGGTTCGTTTTTTCCGTAATCATAATAATTAATTAATACATAGTATTAAGCAAGTGATCGTAAATATCAACAGATTTAAACTTTGTCGTTTAAATTTACATTTTCTTAAACGATTAATATTCAACATGAATTACATTCTTAATGTTTAATATAAAATAAGCGAAGATTTAAATTTAAAGCACAAAGGAAAAGTTAAACAGTTAACATTTTGTAAAAAAAACATTTTCTTCGATAATTTCATCGGCATTTTTATCTTTGTAATGTATGCATTTACAAGACGATAAGTTAGGATGAAAAACAATTTCGTATTAAATTTATTACATATTTATGTTGCATTAAAATTTATTTATGATTGAAATACCTTAATAAATAAATACATAACAATTTACCCGATGTACTTTACTACCAAATTCTGAATGAAATATACAACATTTAGGTATTTTCCAGAAGCATTATTTTTCTAGCTGCATGTGACGGAAAAGTCTCCTTATTGACAACAATTGAATAAGAATTCAGTTTTAATGCCGTACTCTTTCAATTTTCGATTATAATCAGCAGGCACACTATAGAATTGAATTTCAACAAATTTGATTTAAAAATTCAACCGAATTAATTGGAAATTTCATCTGAAGTGTACATTTAATCATTTTGGTGTTAAAAATTAAGCAATTTCTTGTTTAAATTTTAATAAATGGATTGAAGTAAATTTCAAATGCTGTGACTAACCGGAAAGTGATACCTACAACTCTTTTTGTTACTCTAAACAAAATCTAGAGTGCTTCAGAACTAGTAACTATCATTAAAAGGATCTCTAACTCAATCAGATATGGTGAGGGTTTTGAAGCTGTCAATTTGACTTGAAATAGGTACTCTATAATATACAATTCAATTCTGTATCCGCTTATAACCCAGGACCCATACAAATTGGGATTCTTTGACGACTATAATTTTTTTGCTAATTTTTGTTAGCGCCCCAATATGCATCGTTCATATGTCATATTGAATTCGAATCCCATTAAAAATATTTGAGATGTGTTATCAGAGGGGATCAGTAGCCTTTAGGATCCGTAAAATCACCATTTCAAGAAGAAATTGGATTGCTTTGACACAAAACCAAACTACCGGCATTTCTTAATGACCTTTTGCTCCCGGTCTTTGGGCGAAGGCGATCTTCTTCCCAAAAGAATGAAACTCATCCGGCCGGGGCCTTATGATAAAGCCGATGAGTTATGACGGAGATTACCGACCGTGATAAAGCAGCAGGCATTAATTTAAGCTCACTACCTGCGGCGAGCGACTGGAGGAATTTAAACGAAATGTAAACTCGCGTCCTTGGCTCTTTCATTAAGAGGAGACTGAAACCGAAACTGAACCTAATCCTAGAGACCGAGCGGTCGGAATCGCGTCAATTGCCAAGATGAATTCTAAAGGCGAAAAGGAATTTGAATCTTATTCAGCGACACGAATGTGTCGTGACGGAGCGCAGGCAATCTGCGCGTTTCGCTTAAAGAAGGAAGCAAAATGTTACCCAACTGCGGCAATGCAAGTGAGCAGTTTAATTGCTCCCATAGCAGGTAATTGTCGAGGGATTTATTTTGAAAATCAGCACCTGATGGAATCGAGCGCCATCCTTTGTCTAAGTTCCTGGAGTCAGAGGTCTCGGCTGCACCAAGTGTCTTCCCTCCAGTTCAATTGCTCGGTGGCGAGGCGAAATTATTCCTTGAAGGTATAAGCGAATGGCTCCCGTCGGATGGGATTGGCCGCCTTTCCCGAGCAGTGTTGGCCTGGAGTACGGAAATTTGTTGTTGCGACTTATTGGGTGGCGTCAGCGGCGCCAACAGGTAGCACGTTCATCGCCTTAATAGTCCATCGCAGTCCTGGAATTTCCGACAGTGATTATTCTTGACATCACTTTGCCAGCGGACAATCGTCTTTCCGTTGTCAAGATCCAGACCTTTGCGCTTAATCGCCTTAGCCGGGCCTGGAAACGGATTGATGACAGACTAAGGGCCTCGGAGTTTCTGACGGCTCCTTCAGTCGGCTGCAATCCGGGCGCGCATAGGTAGCCGGCCGAGAAGTGATTTATTCACATGTCCAATTGAATTGTTTGGCGCGCCCAAAAGGAATTCGAGATCAATAGCGGCATCTGCCGGCCGATTTGATTACTTGATTGATATCCCATGACCAAAATTGACAATCTCTAAAGGAATGTTAAAAAAAGTCAAATGCTTGCCCTTATTGTTCTCCTTCTCCTGGATAAAACTTTTTTATCTTCAGAGATAATTTTTTGCCTCATTTGTATTCACAGCTTCTAAATGTGCACTTGAAAAAGTGAAATAAATTAGCGACATCAACGAATCAAGAGCTGATTTAATCCCAATTTTGAGTCGATTTTGAGCTTCGTCTTAATGAAACGCCCTCGCTGAATTGATTACTTGCGAATGTTTTCGACAAATTAATGCAAATCGAAATGATATATTAGAACAAAATTTTATATTTATATATCACTAGCAAATGCCCGCGACTTCGTTCGCGTGATATTAATTTTATTGCTTTAATTGATTACCGTCAGTTCAAATTGTATACTCTCAATAGCATAGAAGCGCTTATGAAGCGCAATTCAAAATAACTGAAATTAAATTAGCGGGCAAACGATACATTTTTCCTTTTACTTTATCTTATATTTGAGTTGTCATTAAATACAGCTTAAAATAATCACCGAACTATTACAAAAAATTAAAAAAAGCCGCATCGCAATACTTTCTATAGTTTTTCCATGATGCTCGCACAGACACCAAGCGAGTTACGATTTTATTTATATAGATTACTATTATAAAAATTGAAAAAAGTTGATATATTTTATAACTTCGAAAAGCCAATTTCGAAAGTAGGTTTCAGGAAGTTTTTTCATTGAAATAACACAAAATAATATTATCTTATTTTGAAATACTAAGAAAAATTATTGCACCGCTCACTTTAATCGTTTTAACAACCGTCAAAATGTAAGCGTGGAAAATGGTCGGTATTCTATAAATTTCTAGCTAAATAGAAATGACTGCACATTTTTTTAAAATAATAAAGCCTATAAGTTTTTGCAAGTATTTTATAACATCATATCTATTTCTTAAATCGGGTTTTTATAAGCGTTCATTTGACATCCTACATGATCATAAAAAAAAACTTTACATTTTGATTGAACTGGGCCATAGCACACTAAAAATAGGTTTTTATTTCTGCACATAAAACTTGTTTTTATTACACTAATAATTTCTCAAAATTCTGATATTTATTTGTTTATTTCTTTTTGTTATTTGTTGAAAAACGTGACTCCGTTTCTTCAAAAAATTATAACTTAAGAAGCAATGAATGAAATTAGTTGTCAAATTAAAGTTAAAATTATTTATGAAAAATGCCTGTCTAATGTGTGAAATATATTTCGCAATGGTACTAAAAAATTTTCTTTCATTTAATTGTGAAGTTGAAAATTGTGATTTTCATGCACTCTCAGTAGTACCAATTGTATAGTTCTTGTTGATAAGAGTCCAAATAAATAGACGCTTGTAAGTACGTAATAAATCACAAGTTTTTTGTTAGACAGCAGTGGACATAGTAAATTATAGTTAAAATAATGTTTATCGGGCGCTGTGTTAGAGAAATACCCGTCATTGATCCGCTTTTAAAAACACTGAAGAATGCATGTGATGCAGTCACGGACACAGCAATGCTGACGGGTTGTGGTTTAAGTGCAGTGGGACGATGGTTGATCTTCTGGTAAAACATGGGCTAAAAATGCAACACACCCGAATATTCTACCATTACCTAATTTGTTTGTAGATTATAATTTCAGTTTTCATTTATTTATATTGATATCCATTTTAGATATATTCAGCACTTTTGTTTGGGCATGAAATTTTTCTATTACTAATTAAATTAAACTTAACTGCAGCATACATACAATTAAAATGTATCAAATTATTGTAATAATAAAAAATAATAAAAAAGATATCGTTGAAATCTTGCTTATTGTTATTATTATACAGGAATTATTATAGGAAATTATTCAGAAAGGAACGAAGACAAATGAAATTAAAAAAACAAATCGATGTTTTCCAACATTTCAATTTTCAATTATGAGAATTATACTTAAAATTAAATGCGGGTGCGATTCAATAAGCAAATAGTTATTGTAAGTCGTTTGTATATTTTACTACTGCTTAAATTCTTGAAATTATATTTGTTTTAACTTGTATTCTTCTTTTCTAAAGCTATATGAAATAAATGCTTAAGCAACCCTTTTTCCCTTTATTTATTAACCACGAGACATTAGAGTGGAAAAAAGTTTCCTTTTATTAATTTTAAGAATCTATCGCTGCAAACTTTAAGAAAATAACAAAATTTATTTAATATGAAATTTGTAAGTTTCGCAGAGAATGAAATGTATTTTAAAACTGAATGTACAATTTTTATTAGTTTTAACCCTATATCAAAAGAAATCTGGACTATCTGGTCAAACTAATGAGGTTTTCAGGTGCATTCCAAGAAACATTTAATTTTATGCTCAGTGGGTGCCCGGGTAGGCATTATCTTATCACAAAATTGCCTTAAAAGTTACACTATAATATGACTTTGAAGCTGAAAATTCTGATTTTCAGGTACGCTTTGATAATAATTTAAATAAATAGAGGCTTGGAAGAAATTATTTAGTCAGAAGTATTTTGTTGCGAAAGTGAAATCAGTGAATTTTAATTTAAATAATGCCGTCTGATCGTAATCCTGATGGAATCGAGTTGCCCATTATTCACCCGGTTTTGGATATGGCTTGGAATGGATTCAGAACAGTCACAGATATCATAGGGTTGCCATTATACGCATTGGGTGCCGCGAAGAAATTCTGCGGGTAAGTTTGCATTTTAGCGATATCTGAAGAAGTTATGGATTCATCAACAAATTCTTCCATTTGAAATACATAATAAATAACATGTATGAGGTGTAGTAATCATATTGATTACATTTCCTCCAGAGTTTTTATGATATAGGGCTTTATCAAACGAAACTCTAAAGATTTTTGTGATATTTTATATATGAGAAGCTGCAGTTCAAATTTCATGTCAGTTGGATAAAAATTGCCCGATTTAAAACAAATACGGTTTTGATAAAAAAAGGTTTTAAGATTTCTGTAGTGACTCCTAGTCTCCTATTGCACGGAATTCTTCAGAATCTCCTACACAATGCTAGATATTGTGTAGGAGAATTATCTGTAATTATTTTTTGCTAAACTAAAGGTGTTGGAGCATAATTAATGGTAAAGAAAAACCAATACGGTCAATTCCACTAGGCCATTTTTCATACTTTTCAAAGTAAAAAAATATCTCTAGAGATACTAAACTTTGTAATTTGCAATTTAATACATTTTCTGAAACATCTCCGGTAATTCCGAAGTCCGAAATATCAACGAATTTGTTACGAATTAGTAAGCTTTAATTTTTATTACATTCGATGACTCTTAGTTCACCTACTTTGAGTTTGCACTGTTTTAATAATCTAAATACGACTTACTTTTCGCTTTATTTTGCGCACTCTGAAGTAATTTTAATGCTTTATAATTATTGTATATAATGTAATAATATTGCGTTTTCTTTAGTTACAGCGACTAGTTCTAACGTCAACATAAGCAAATGCAACAAGTTAATCTCTGGAACGCAGAATTTAGAACTGGATGTTTACAAAGAAAAATTTATTTTATATTTTAATACTGTTAGATTTTTGTAACTTATCGCATACAATTTAATGTTAATAAAAAATCAACGAAAGAAATACTTATGGAATCACTTTAAATAATTTGCCTTGCATATCACCAAATTTTTACATTTCAGCTATTGTTGCGTTTAAGGTCTTTGAAATAGTCCAAAAAAATCCATAAATTTGTTTTTCCTTGGTTTTAAGTTGTGCAATTCAAAATTATTCTTTTCTAAAAAATAAATGTTTAAGGATTTCCCACAAAATGTTCGACCACTCCTAAACACCTTTTAAATTATTATTGCAGTATGAGTATCTTATTTATTTAAGAAATTCGTTACTGATGACCATATTATTATTTAAAAATATAACAAATTACACAAATTAGTTTGTTTTTGTTTGGGTGTTTTTTTAAATTATACTAAAGGAATTTTCAAACGATTAATTTCGACATACTATCAAAATTTAGAATTTCAAAATGGCAGACCTAATAGGCCACTGAGGTTTTGAAAATAATAAGAATTTTATTGAAAAGTAATGTAAATATAATTTGGTGACTCTAATTTCGAATCTATTACCGAAAAAAGAACAAGGAAAAGCATAAATGGATACGAACAATGTGGTTTCGAGAAAATCGGGTTTAAAGCTTGAGTATGCCCTTTTTTGACCAACGAAATCTTGTATACAAACCCGCATAACTTTTCCAATTTTCAAGACTTTTACAAATTTCTTTCATCTAACGATAAAATGGAAAAGAAAATCGATTCTTTAAATATCCTGATGAGAATATCCCTTTTAACATGTTCCCTGCCAGAATTTTCAAGAAAGCTTTCGTGAGAGACTTACATGTAAAAATTTATTTGACGGGAGAGAGCTTTTATTTGTGTGCCGTTTTCGGTACATGTGGCACGGAACGTGTTAAGGAATCACCGGAGGCAAAGAGGAAAAAGTTTTAAATCATATATTGTAGCGGATAACTTCCAATTTGCCTGGATAAGTTTTGAACTATGGTTCACAGATTTTAGTAACGTCCAAATCTACTCCTAAACTGAGTGAAACGACATGAGCTTTTGAAAAAAATACTGTTGACCGTTAAATCAAATTGTTATAAATACCATAACCAAATTCGCATTCCACGTTATTTTCGACGATTCCACCACCGCATTCCCATCTGGCGCTGACGTAGCGTTTGCCGCCCTAATTGACGGTATAATTTCGAGGCTGACAAGCCCAAACGCATTAAGTCCATAGGTCAATCACGTCTGGCGCTGGTGCGGATGCGTAAATGGTTCGCTTTAACTCGTGCGCGTCTAATGACGTCGTCTCAGCTGTCAAAACGTTCACTTTGAGATTTTCGTCTAATTAAAGGGAGATTCCCCCTAAGCGATCTGACGGCAGTAACTCTTTTGGATGACAAATGGCCCATGAAAGCGAGCCTGAAAGTGAGCTGAGATGAATTATTTTCAATTATTTATGACGTAAACGTATTAATAAGAGGCCTCAAAGAGGTAAGTCTGCGTGACTCCGACCTTCCATGTCGGAAATTGTAATATAAGTAATACAATATATCCGTTTTTGATAAATCTTTATAATATCGAATTTCGGAAATAAGGTTGTGTGCGAAATGCGGCTAATAAAGCTAGCTAACTGGCTAAATTTCCTTTTGGATGTCCATAATATATAATAGTTTTAGGAAATTTTCAAGCAACCTACATAAATTGCTAAATTTGACATTATCTTTCTTGATTTGTTCAAAAAGGCAGAAAGCTGCAAAAGGGCTCCTAATTGAGAAAAATGTGAGTGAATACAAATTTTAAATATGGTTTATATTGAAATTTTAATTTTAATTTTTGTTTAGGTGGTGTGGAAAAGACGCACTTGTATTGTTCATGCAGAGCTAACATAAATTAGCAATCTCTGGAACTTCATCTGAAGGAATTAAAAACTGAAAAACAAATGAGGAAAGCGACTAGCGCATGGTGATTTTTCGTTCTTGATTATAACAATTAAGCAATTTTGAACAATTCAATAAAGAGTTTATTTAAAACTGATGTATTTATGTTTAAACAAATTAACTTGGCTAATGAAACCCTAGCATTTAGTTAAACAGTCGGATAAGCTAGAGGTACAAAGTCTAAGATGTGTAGAAAAGTAAATGAGGCTAGTTATTCGGCAAATTTATTTATTTATTTACAAAGTATCACCTATAATTTTTGAAGTTGAAATGGTTGTTATTGAATTTGAAATAGTTGTAATAGGGATGGATATAGTTGTTTTTCATGTTGAAATAGTTGTTATTGAAATTTATATGGTTAAATTTGAATTTGAAAAAGTTATTAGTTATTTTGAAAAGTTGGTTTGATTTTGATTTGATTGAGCTTAATGACTGAATTTGATTTGCTATGCTATGCTATGATATTTCATGTGTTTTTCAGGGCAATTGTTAAAATGTTTTATTTACTGAACCCTCGGACTTTTTCTTTGACGCAGATTTTAGGAAGATGCAATGAAATGTTCGAATTTTGAATTATTGAAAATTTTTCAGTTTTATACATGTATGTATGCATAAACATTTGAGGTGGTGGTATTTTTCTTAGGAAACAACATACATAAATCATTAAATTCAGGTGGATTCATTATTCTATTATATATAGATATTTACAATGTAACGAAAAGCGATCTAAATTGTCCTTTTCACTTTCTCATTTAGAAGTTGCAGCGTTCTTTATAATTTAGTTTGCATCAGACGGGTCAACATTAACAGAAAGCTTCAACCCGTTTTTTCTACATAGATAATAAATGTCAAAATACAGCCTATGAACATAACCGGCCTTTTTATCTATCTAGAAATCTAAGACCCGTTTTAGCGTCTGTATATCTAAACGAAGGAATCATTAATAAATCTGAAGGTCATCCCTTAAAATCTTCTCTCCCACAGTCTAAGTGCCGATCGTGCTTTAAAACAGCGAGCAAAGGCTTATTTTTCACCTGGTAGATATATGACGACGTTCCAGGTACAAAAGAATAAAAGAACAGAGAAATCTCTTCACACCTCCGAACAACGTGATCGAGCTCTTATCACTCCTCAGAATTAATAGCTGCAAGTTATTTACATACCTTTTCTGATAAGAGCTGATGAAACAGCAATGTAAGTGGAATTTCAAATGGACAAGTGTAGCCACTCTCACCCGATCATGCAACATTTTCAGTTCGGCGCAGCATAGATCAAGGTGCGACGGTAGTGAGCAGATGGTTCGATCATTTGGTCATAGAAAACTTTGGAGGCAATTTAGAGTTAAAGATTAATGCATCTTATCTAACTGACATCATTAAGAATCTTCTGTTAAAGCACTTCGAAGAACGGCGTGGTGTATCAGAAAACTTCGTGTTACATTTGATTAATTTATCAATTAAGACGAGGGACTCCTATTTAACGTTATCATTCAGAACAACGGTAGTAGGTAACTGTATTTTACAACGACCGAAAATAACAGTTATTGACAGAAATTTGGTACAAATATGGTATAATATTATGGATGTGATCTAAAATTTTTATGTACTTTAAATTTTTGTTTTTCTTTAATATTTTGTTTTTCTTTATAAAATAATGCAATTCTTATGTTGATATGAATGTTTTATGGAGGTTTTAAAGAGAGAGAGAGTCTGTAAACAATTAAAATTTTAAAAATGTAGGCCAGCAATCATTTAAATTTCACATAATAACGTGTATTGCCCTAAAATTGAATGCACCTCTACAATTTTAAAATTTAATATACCACTTGCCAGCTTAAAACTATAATTTAGAAAATTAATCTTTTAAAACTGACTAGAGTGGTCGGTAATTACGCAACTTTTGATTTTCTTTAAGATCCCTCCTAAATTTTAAAAAAAATTATGCAATATTTAGTTTAAAACTGACAGTTTTAGAATCTCTTATTTAATTTTTTCTACTACTATCGAGGAAATTCCTTAATTATTTAATAAGTGTTGATTTAAAACACTTGACTACTGCGTTTGTTATCCTTTCATAAGATTATAATTGTTTGCAACTAGAAAATGCTATGCTGAAGGAATCTGAAGAAAGGGATAATAATATGGGCCAAGATCCAGTAAATATAAAGAGTGAGGAGAATTTCCTATTCTAGCTGTCTAAATATTTGTTGTGTAATCCTCGCAGTATGTGGTCTTGGTCTTTGAAGACTATCTCTATTTTTTTTTTAATTATAATAATCAATGACTTGCTCCCAGTAACTATTTAAGTTTTTGGTTTTTTTCATAAGGCGCATTTCGCTTTAACAGATCTTATTCTAGAATGTTTTGGCGGAATACTTATAAAATTATCTTTTTGTATTGAAAAGAAAATTGTTTCAACACATCACCGTTTTCAGATAAATGCGTTTAAAGTTTCAAGGTTTTCTTTTTTACTTGTCTCCTTGTTATCTGTAGAATGTAAAATGTTTAGAATTTTTGAAAATATTTTGAACTGAATATTTTAAAACGTATATAAAAAATTTCCAGAAAATTTCAAAATACAGTAGAATTACTTCGAATACCGGATTCAAAATTTTTCGTTGGCCATATGCGTCCTAATGAGGCGCAGACTCGGAGACATAAACGCACCCAAACTTATTCCATATAGCGAACAAATACGTCCGCAACAGGCATGAAAATACCCAAAGCAGGTACAAAAATTTAAAAATACACCCATTTTGCAGGCACTCGGGATATATGTACGCTTATGTGTGTTTACTGGCCGAAGGTTGCTATGAAATGCACACCGTGCCTCATTTGGGCTGTTTTGGGTGTGTTAGGACTTGTTCAGGCTTGTGGCAAGCTACATTTTAACAACTTAAACGTTTGCTCCGGTGCAATGTGCCTCATTTGGGTATAGAACGGACGTGTCGTGCCTCTTTCGGGCTACGTTTGGGCCTGTTAAATTTTTACTCGGGTAATGTGAATTGAATGCGAATATATCTAGTGCCTATATCTTACATAAGAAATTTTCTGGTTTCTGTGAGGAATAGAGTAATTAGGTACTCAGCGATTAAAAATGCGAAAAATTTAGTGTTCCCTGAAAGAAGACCCCTTGATTTGCTCTTCCCAGCGGAGCACAGCTGGTGCAGTTCGTTGTCGCATCAATGTCAAAAATTGGAGCGGGTGCTTGTGGCACAAAAAGCGGAGGAGCCAAGGCCTGGAGAATAAGAAACGTCGGGAATGATTCGGTCCGACATGCCGTAAATACTCGGCCAAGACCACACTGTCTCCTTATTTACATTTTATGAATCTATGAGTGTCAAACAGCACTAGATAAATGGGGTGTTCCGGTCCAAGATGAAAATTTTAAAGCGCCGTCATTTTAATTTATTGAATTAGTTTTCTGCCATCGGTTGAAT
Source organism: Eutolmus rufibarbis (assembly GCA_963920795.1). Taxonomy (NCBI): domain Eukaryota; kingdom Metazoa; phylum Arthropoda; class Insecta; order Diptera; family Asilidae; genus Eutolmus; species Eutolmus rufibarbis. Next base: position 1,024,036 of record OY987204.1, read on the forward strand.
TTTTATCCTTTGGCTCGTTTGGCTAGCGGAGGGAAAAAAAAATCTCGCAGCCGTGGTTGACGCTCGCATGATTGAGGTGGTGATAAACATGGGGCTACTTAAGATGCCAGCCCAGCGGCATTGTCAGGATTATAAAGATATTCCATTTGATTTGTTGCACATCAATGAAACCAATTATTTTTATTTATAGAGACTTAACATATTTGATTGTTTGAATATACAAAGAGATCAAACACCCTGCTAGAAGAATTTTTGACGAACGACAAGATTTGTACAATTTCTGTTTTGCACATCGCTAATAAAAAATAATTGGTTCAAAGCAATGCCAGTCGCGATGTTCTTTCTAATTGGAGGAAGGAACATCAGATTGACGTAATTTATTTATGAATTGCTTGCTGAAAACTTTTATTTCATTTTCTTTCATTAAACTATATTATCACAAACATAAATTTTTATGTCCTCCCAAAAACATTTTCTTTAAGTTTTATTTGTATATGTGATGCTGTTGTTTTAAAGTATTTAAAAACATAATGAATAATGTATAGAACTGTTTACATACTTTTCCTAGTAAAAATTAAAAAAATTTTAAATTTTCGAGATATGTTCTATAAAACTAGGAAAATAGGGGAACGACGTAAATAATTATTATTGGAACAGGTTTACTTCTCAATTTCGTATTTAGGGCCAACTACACACCACTGGTATAGAACATATGTTTCCTACTGCTAGTTTGGATATCTGTTGTTAATGTAATTTAAATAACATAAATTAACAAATTTAAATAGTTTAGAAAAATTCACAGTATCTGAAAATCAACGATAAAAATAATTTAAAACTATATATGACAACATTGATTTGAGAGATATATCCTTTTCATTTACGTACATACATATGTTAATATATCAAAATCGAAATCAGTATTTATCGCGTTATAAGATACACTAACTTAAAACAAAAATTGGGTTTCAGTTCTAAAAAGTGAAAAACTATAATGCCTTTTATGGTGTAACATTTCCCTAATTTTTTATTATAAAACTATGTACATACATATATATACATAAAAAAATTTCATTACAAACTTTATGTAAGTTCAATATCATATGAGAAGTAAAAAAATCATGATTTCAAGTAACTAACGAAAAAAAAAATAATATTATGCTAACAAAATTTAGTTTTAACTGGCCTATTTCAAAATCTAAACTTGATTCATCTCGACCAGTTCGACTGCACTTCCGGTCGTTTTAGATTTTAAAAAATCATTAGAGATAGTTTGCTCTTGTTTATAAAGATAACAATCTTTATAAATTTCTTGATAAGCAGATAAGGAATTTTCAAGAGTTCTTTTAAATATTTCCGCTCTCTCCAGGGGAGAATCATTTTTTAAAAAGTTAGATTCCATCTGTCTCGCAATGTCCAAACATTTTTCTAGTATACCTTTCAGAAATTTTTGGTTGGTTCATTGGAAAGATCTTCAGAATTTTATATTTGTGAATATAATGTACACTATGTGTAGAATTGTGACATTATAGGAAAATTTCCACATTTCCTAAACTGCGTTGTAAAAGTATCGCGTTGTAGAAAAAACGCGTTGTAAAAAAAACGCGTTGTAGGTTTACCCGTATATTAATTTTGAATAAAAATGTCGTTGGATTTAAGAACATTGATACTGACTTTAAAAAACAATCAATTTCATGGTTTTAATGTAATTTCTTCGTTTCTTTTAAAGATTCGATATCTTTGGCGCCAAATTATGATGAATTTTCATTCAAATTAACGTAGTTTTTCTTTAAAAGCAGTACTTTTTTTCTGGGTATGGCAATCCATCTAATGCTTAAAACTGCAACTGCGACACCACCCTGAGGAAAGTATTTTTCTTAGTGTTCAGAGCAACTGAAGCCGAAGAAACTAACTAAAGGTTGGGTGCACGTGCAAAATCGCATAATTTACGGTTAGCGTGAAGTAAACGATAAATCGTTTACCTCTCATAGCGAACAAATTAAATCAGCAGACGTAAGCCGAATCCTCAGGAGCGGCAGTGTTTCACGCTTAGTTATCCGTGGAACATGGTTCCTTCGGTGGTAACCGCGTCGCGAATATGTCGCCACTTGTCTCAAGTGGGGCACTCTCCGCGCTAAGGCCCCTCCCTCACTGGGGCAGGAATCGGCTGCGCCAACAGTTCATTTAACTTCAGTCAAAATATTGCTTAATTAGACAAGTAATTTCGTGATTTATATGGCGGCCGCATTCAAGCAGGCACTTTGGTCGTAAAACGCGCATTAAACGCGCTGAGACAGCGTCAAGGAGCAGGCTGCGGCCGCGTCTACCGCTTCATCGCCACATCTGCACGACGGTGAGTGCGGTGATTTCTGATTTGGTGGACTTAATCTCAATATCGTAAAAATTGAACAATGCAATTTAGGAGCAGAATTATCGCCGATTTTAACGCTCGGGTGCGCAAAAGTGTACATCCTGTTGATGGGCTCGTGCTGCGTGTGGCCAAACTCGCGTATGCTCCAAACTGCCGGAGCATAATTGCTATCGTGCGGGCTGAGGCTTGTAATCAACCACGGTTTAAAAATAAGTCGCTCGCTTCTTGTTCTGCGGACGGAGCGGACTCGCGTTCACGTCGTCCGAGGACGCGCGAGTCTTTATTACCTCCCGGAGGAGTTTATTTAAAATTCATACATAGCCAACTGCAGTGCAAAATAAAACCACCGACTCGGGGGAAGTTGGGAAACCTTGTCAAAGCGAAATCGTTTAGTTTGCGATTAAAATACCAGGACCGTAACAGTTCTCAACTTTTCAGTTAAAATTTGAAAATTTTGACAAATCATTTACTGCCTGATATTTTTGTAGACAAAAATAATTTACTGATTTTTATTTTTAACCCTCAGCTTTTACACTTTTCCAAAATCACTTAGTCGCATTTATTTATTTATTTATTCAGTCAGTCCACAGAACACAATTCTTACAGACTATTGAAATTAGTTCAAATTATTAGTAACTAAATGTACATACGATGGGTGTTTCAGTATGATAATGACTCGAAACACACATCGAAGCTGGTAAGGGGCCGTTCATGTATTACATAAGCGGAATTTTAGTAATTTTTAATCCCTCCATCCCCCTTGTCAGCGAAAGTAAGCAAAGCTAAAATATTACTTATAATTTTTACAAAAACCGCTGTAACTTTTTTAATTTTCAACCTATGTAAAAATAAAACAAAGGTTTTTTAGCCCTGAAATAACAAGCTTTTCGATGAATTTGGTTATTACTATGGCCTTTCCAAAAAGTATTATATATTTATTTTAACATACTTCAAACGGCTGCCAAAAGAGAACTAACGAGCCGATTTAAATAACCCTACTATCCTGAGACTATAGTTAAAGGTTCAATCTAGCTGTAAATGGCGGCACAAGTCCCATTTTCTTTAATTTAACGGGTGGTATTTTAGGTAAAAAAAAGAAGGGTGGATTTTACCCAGTGTGACTAAATAGGGTTAAATACTATTTAGAATTAGGCTAAGGCAATCCCAAAGAGTTCAAAAGTTATTTTACCTTAAATAATAATTGTGTTCACACAATCTGTAAGTTTATTTTCTATTCATTACCCTTTTGCGGTGTAATTAATTACAATGGTTTTTATAATCTTGTGATGACAAACAGTATCCTCGTCTCGAAATGGAGATATATGTGTACAATCACTTAAAACTCAATTTCGTTTGTTACTAAATCCTGTTGTAATTTATGTTCAACTGTTCCACCCCGGTCGTAAGCAGATTAATAAAGAACCTGGACGCGTTCGCTGGAAGCAGGGACGGGCGCAGATTCCCAGCCTCGTGCTAAATAACCATAAATCATATCACTTGTCGACAAGTCAATAAATTTGTTTGTTAGCCACACACAGAAACGGCAGCTGATCGATCCTACTTCGAAGATACCACCAGGATGATCGCAAATGAATGGCACACGGATCGGCGTGCAGAGGAGATCATCGCGGATCGCGGATCTCGTCCGGAGGTCGGCCAGGGCAAGAGGGCCGGAATCAATTTGAGTTTGTTGTAATTGTGTTTCAGTGGCCAATTCTGCCCGGAGACACTCACGTAATTTATTCAGAGGGCAGCCAGAAGACCAAGACCAAGACCAAGGTGATTAACATTAGGCTCCTAATCGAAAGGGCTTCGCGGCTCGAGGACTGTTTATTTTCAATGTGGGCAATTTATGGAATTAACCGGCCTCCACTGTAGGTGGAGGAGCCTACCGATCAGACAAGAAGATAATCAGGAATCAGTTGCAGGCCAATTTTTCATTCTCATTTTTAGTACCTGCTCGCTTAATTTGCCCAGCAGCATTTCCAGGATGAAGGGATTAATTTGATGCATGTTCCTGGGACGTTCAGAAATCAATTTCCTGGTAGTTAAACGCCACCGATCGCGGCTTCTGAAGCATTTTGTTGCAGAACCACTTAGCGAGTGACGAATGACATAAATTTTATATAAGCTTACTTTTTATCAACAAATTAAAATGTGATAAAGTGATCGCGATGATTGGATGTTATATCAATGTTCGTACTACAGTCACACCGTTTCCAATTGTATTTTACAAATGATCAGATTAATAAATTATATTATAGAAACTTTCAAATGCACTTCAGACAAATTTAAGAAATTCAAATTCAAGTCTATAGAACATAAAAAAAAAGGAGTATTTTGGCGGAAATTCCAAAGGTACATTGAAGTAGGATAATTTTCACTTTCATAATAGAAACTATAAAAACAAGGTAGAGAAAAGTAACAAAGATCACAATAGTTTAAAAGGGTTTTAAAGAAAATAAACATTTAAAGAATTTAATATTGAAGAACGATGGAAAGAAAAGCTAAATTTTAGTATGCCTAACTTTGAAAAAATAGTCAATCGTATAAGTTGCCCTCATTAAAAAAATAATAATATCATAAGAATGTATTAGGCTTGCGATCTGACAAGAAGGTATTAGGCCATTATTAGAACTGGCAGTCCTAATCATCTATCTTATCTACTTTCCTTCTTTTTAATTAAGATACTCCTATTTGTCAAATATTTCGTGCTAATTTTTAATCTAATAATCATATCGAAGCAGGGGTTGATTAATGTATAGTAGACAATTTATGTTTTCTTAAATATTGATATTTTCGGAAATAAATACAAGGCGGTGGCAACATTTTCGCGGCAACTTCAAAACTAAAATTTATTTTCTTTCACTTTATAATGCAATTTCTGAAAATTTGAGAATTTACCAAATTCTTATACTCATACTGGAGAATTGTTTTATTTGTTATAATTTTCATTTCACCAATTTGGCAATTGGTAAGAAAAGGTCCATTAGCCCAACAATTTAAAAAGTTACGAGCTTTAAAAGAATAGAGTTAAAACAGACCGAGCTTAAAATTTTCTAACATTTGAAATAAATATAACACTCGGGGTTTTTGCTATATATTTATTATGTATTATACTTGAATAACAAAACATATTTTTTTTTTTTTAGTAAAAGTAATATCTTTAAACCCTGTTCTTTCGGGAAATTATTCAAAAAGGTTCATATTGCTATATGAACCTTTTTGAATAATTTATAGCAATAATGAATATTGCTATATGAACCTATATGAACCTTTTTGAATAATTTCCCGAAAGAACAGGCTTTAAAGATATTACTAAAAATGATAAAAAAAAAGATTTTTTAAACATTTCAAATGAGAATACTCCCGTAAAGGTGGTATCATATGTTTCGTCTCTTTCAAGATTTTTCATTTCATACCACATAAGGGTCCTTAATATTCATCATAAACTCGGTCCTTAATTAAATTTTTTTTTTATAGCCAATGTTAATTGAGGCATGAAAGTGAATCTAACAATATCTTGTTTGTCCAAATCTGTTGAGTTTTGTGAATGCTACAGCGTCACAAACAAATACCTACAAATTTAGCGAAGTTAAAACATACATAGATGTTTTATTAGGCCAAAAAAACTTCAAAGTTAATTAATTTCTTTAAAAAGTAAAGGATTATTTAAATTGTTTTTCTTTTAACAAATATCCAAAAATAACAGACAGAAAAGCATGTTAGGGTATGTATGTAGACTTACATAAAGCTGAGAGTTCACGAGGAGCAGTTTGAAACCACTGCAAACGAACATACATATGTATATTTGTATATTTAGTGTACTTCTAACCACCGCCACCAGCCTTGTTCTATTGGTAAAAATCCCTTCGAGACAATATAATGCCGTGAACACACATAAAGCAGGTAGGGCAACGCTGACGACATAAGCAAATGGTCACACAGTACGATTCCACCGCTCTTTGCGTTGTACTGCCTATCGGTTTAGACTGGAAACCGCACCCCAGGGACTTGACCAGTGCCATGTTTTTGGAAACCCTTTTGGTTCTAAGGTTCTCAATGCTTTAATTAGTAAATATGGCATGTTTTGTGCTGCTGCTCGGTCTGTTTGCCTCTGTGTGTAAGGGGTATTAGGTTCAGCCGTGGAACACCGACATAGTTATATAGTACCACACCGCCAGCAATAAACTAGTGATGGCGATGATGATGACGGTGATGAAGCTCTTACCCCCCACACCTCTTCGTAAAATTACTTAGCAGCCAAAGGGATGCCTATTCGTTTATCCGCACTTCTCTGGTCAATCCTTAACCCTTCAGGTGCTCCCCGCTTAGCAATGATAATCTGATGGAAACATATTGGAGTTTTGGACACATACAAACAGTCCATTCTTTGTGCCAATGATATCTCCTTTTCAACATTCGGCTCTTGTGCCGTGCGTGTTTCATTAATTAAAATAAATTTTGGATGTAATGTATTTGCGGTCCAAGAATTAGATCCCCAGCATTAATTTGCATCATACAGTTCGTCTAGGCTATGATATTTATGCTTTAATCATAATCTTCTAAGTTTTATTATACCACAATGGTACAGGTGCGGTCTTATTTTGTGGTTTCCCTTTGGTACCTAATTGCGGGACATGAACATTTTCGGATATTAGGTAAGATAAATTGGTTGAACTTTTGAATGAATTAATTGACTGTGTTTTCGGTAGTACAAAAAGAAAATTTGACTTTTTAAATTGCATTCAGTTATATATGTAAACTACGGAGTTGTGACTATTGAAAAATTGCAGGCAAATTCACTAAAAGTTGAAAATAAAACTATGCATTTATTCTTGGTCATGGTAAAATTTTAAACCACCGAAACTAATCGAACCACTTTCTGAAGTAACTTTGTAAAAATTTCCCAAAACATTTTACAACTTCTTCATACCTTTGAATAAAAATCAATTTAAAATGGAAAACCTTTGTTAAAAAACACATATTGCTCAGAAAACTTTTTTTAAAAAGCATAACTGATAGTATAACATAGTATAGTAATATTATAACATCGAAAAAGTATAATACTAAATGAATTTTGAAGTATACTTCTGAAGTTATATCCTTTGACACTTTTTTTTTGTTTTTTTTTAAGAGGTACTAAGATATGATTTTCGAAATTGGCGCGAACTCTCATTCTTAAACTATTCAACCTATGCATCTTTATGAAATTAAAAATTTTATAATATATCGCATACATATTGTGATTGTGACTTTAAAGTAGCAACAGCTTACAACAACGTTTGGACTATTACACCATTATTATTAGATATATTATCGTCAGAACTATTATTCTTATTCCTAAATATTTTGGCACACCTTTATTACCTTGTAGTCCAGTCAAAATAAGTATTCAACATCGGAATAATTCGCATAGAGCTGAAAATTGGTACAGACCTTAAATACACTATTATATGTGAAAAGTCCCCATCGAGCTCATGTCGGTTAAAACTGTTATTCAAGGTCAAAGGTCAGAAAGCTCAGTTTTTCGCAAATATCTCTTAAACGGTAAATGTTATCATTAAAGTTTGTAGATTATGCGATTATCTACAAAAAAGGATTCTATAATTTTGTAAGACATATACATACATACACGCCATCTTGTGGAAAATAATTATATTATTTACAAAAGTAACAATTATATTCATATGTACTTGAAAGTTAGATGGGCCCATCCCATAGAGGGTTAATAAAAAAATGATGAAACATTTTAAAGCATGCACAGATAAATTGTTCAATAAAATAAAATCAAGTCAATTGAGTTTAATGAATAGAATTTCAGAAATTGAAAACGCTAATAATTTTTTAATAAAGTTAATGTTTTACCTATAATCAATGTGTTGTTTTTTAATAGTTTAATTGGGGTAAATTAAAATAGTAATCGCAAAAAATTAAAACTTTACTTAAGACGTAAAAATTTTGTAAAGATATGAGTTACATGATAGTAACGTATTTTAAAGTTTTACAGCAAAGGGCGGCCCCGAGTTTAGTTTATATTTATAATACAAATGGTAATTAGCGTACCTATTGCTATTTTTGGTTTCTCAAAAATTCACGTATAAAGCAATAAATGATTTTAACACAGCGGCTAATTAGAAAAATCCAAAAATGCAATAAATTAATCACTGCGGTTTCTTCGTCGCATCACAGATCACGTTGCCGCATTGTGAACTTATCCCCATAAATTCGGAAACACGCAGATCCCCACACGTTGCGAGCATACGAATAAAAAGAAGATTCCCCGGAATTTATACGAACGCCTTCTTTAACATTTTATTTCTCTTCCTGCTTGAGGAAAACCTTTTTAACAAGAACCATGCCAGATGAGCTCTACTAATTGGGTTACAAATCTTTCATTGCCGAAAATACCCTAAAAACGCCCCAAGAAAACGTTCTTCTGAATATTCCCACACATAATCAAATCATACAACGTTTCTCAAATGTTGACCTTCTATGCTACACAAAAATTCTATTAATGAAAGGTGAACATTTTCGGATGCTTTTGGCAAAACCATTTGATATTCATATCAGGGAAAATTATAGTGCTAGAATTCAGCTAGGAAATGATCCGGCAGATTCTGGCGAGATTATAAATAATCTCTGCAGGGCACTGCGAGGTCCATAAATCAATTGGACCGGACGGAAAAGCACCACCCCAGTCTACCGAATTTATAATAATTTGCAAAGGCCATTAAAATCAATTATCACAATACGAGCCATTTAATTTAAAAACATTAAAATTTATTTTCAGCCACAAATAATTGACACGCGCGCTCTGCAAATGGAAATTCATTAAAAAACTCTTTTCCGTTCGGAAATATCAAATTTATGGCGGCGAGTTTTAGTGCGCGCCGGGCCTGCCCCATTCCATGGGCCCTTATCAGATGATGCAGGGGAGCTCCTCCGATGATAATGGGGTGCAATCAACAAAACAAATACGCGGGGCGGTCAATCGACCAATTTATCGATTCGGTTAATAATTTTTTGAGCAGGCGTTATGGCAGCCGGAAAGGACGACTAAGAGGGCCGGGGCCCGCTTGCATTCAGCGCCAAATTCACTTGCTGTCCGCAGTTTGGGGCGTAATTAAAGTTAAACAAATGAGTCCCCATGAATTTCTGTTTAATTACCGCGCCGGGGTGAGAGCCTCGCAAGGTATTTATTGCAGTGCAGGCGAGCACTTTTTAAAGTTTAATTGAATTTCTTTTTTCGAACCTGTCAATTTTGATAAATTCGCTTAGGTTGGCAAATTGAATGAAGCTAAAGTGGAATGGGAATGGAGAAAGTATACAAATTCAAATAGCGCATTCGAACTACAAGTCTACCAATTAAACAACTATTAAATTTTAAACATTGCACTCACTGTGAACGGTGGCGGCGAGGATACGTCGTTTTTTGTAAAAAATTTAATTGTTATCGTGAAAACTAGTAAAAGCCAAGCAAAATATGAAACCCGCCAAATTGATAGTTCAAATTTAGTTTTGAAATACTTCAGTTTAATTAGGTGCGGTTCAAATCATTATTATCCGGGGATGTTCCTCGTATACATATGTATGCATTTCTCGAAACCGTTATGTATCCATATGCAAAAGATAATCTACCGTTTCCTTTTGCAGTTTCAACAGGATAATGATCCTAAACACACTGCCAAAGTAATGAAAAAATGCTGTCAAGACAATGGTATTAGACTTCTTGAATCTTCACAGTGCCCAGACTTGAACCGCATAGAAAACGTTTGCGGGAACATGTTAAAAGGGCATTCAGCAATACACACAAGGCACAAACCAAAATGGCAAAATATCTAAAAAATTCGGTATAAAATAACAATTTCACTGTGCCAAAAGTTGGTAGAATCAATACCACAGAGGTGCGATATTTTCAAGTTTTTATTTTATTCCTTAACTTTGTTATTTGAATTATATATTTATGTTTGGTTTTCTTAATTATATGTTATTAGTATTAAAAACAATCAATTTTGCATTGACAAAACCCCTCGTTTTTAGGGTTCCGTACCCAAAGGGTATTTGTTTTGTTCAATAGATCAATTCAATTCAAAGTTCTTAAGTATGCCTGTGCTTATTATTCATAGAAAAGAGTAATTATTGGTTTTGGAAGTCACTTTGGAAATTAAAGATTTGGGTAGTGAGGTGGTGACAGACATTTTTCAGATCACTAACTAAAAATCAATAAATCCTTTTCTTTATTTTGAACTTACTCAAAGCGCGGGAGTTTTATAAAAATCTCGATTTGACGAGATTATGACCAAGGTATAACATATTTACAAGGCAAATTATTTAACAGCTGGTACTCTATACTTTTCTTTGCCATTTTGTCCTGTCTATCGCAAGGAGATTCGGAAAATATTGCATTTTTGAAGAAGAAAAAAAGCAGTGTGGCAAAGCCTAATGCTGTCTAGTTACTATAAATTGATTTAAAGAGACTTTACTTCTTCTGTTTCAGATAGTTTCCAGGGACTAATATAAGCCTCCCAGCCTTTGTCAGCATCATGATATTTTAACACCGAGCTAAAATTTTTAATTAACCCCTTTGACAGAGCTCGCATATACAGGCCCAGGTGAGCTCCATTTGAGAAATCATCAACTACTCAGAGCCCGGAGAATTGAAATTCAATTACTTTACAGATCGGGACCTGCGGTAACTAAGACACAACTAGAAAATTAATTTCTATGCAAATAGGAGACGAGAATTGATAGAGGAGTTAGCTGTTGGTTAAAGCTCCTGGGCAGAGGGTCCGCTCTCGTTTGTTATTTCGAGGTAAGCGCACGTTCATACACCGAGGGCAGATAACATAAATCTACGGACAACGTTGCATAAACATAGAATGTCAATTTGATCTGCAGGTTTTCAGCGACGGCAATTTATGGTATCGTCTTGTCAGGGGCAGATCCAATGAATCCACTTGATGGTGACAAAACCGATTAAAAGTTTGACTTGGTTTTACAGGATCCTCAGATAGCATCCACAAGTCCTTTTTAATCAAAATTCGCATTATTCCTGAAGGTATGTTGTTGTTTTATGCGAAAAATATTTCGGGCTATACTCCTACCACTATATAATTACAATACAAAAGCTTTTACATAATTTCTTCAAAGCTCGAAATAAAAACGCTTAATTTTCTAAGGGGTAGCAAATTTATGTTTATATTTTTGCATATAAATTTGAAAAAATGGAAGAAGAAAATATAGTGAAGACGAATTTTTAATCGAAAAAAGAACCGAAAAGAATGGTGGAGCCTCAACATACAAATTTTTAAATAAATAAATTAAATAAAAAACGAAATTTTTCTTCAATATTTTGGTGATACAAACAAAAATGTATCTGTTCGCTCTTACATGAACAAAAAACATTGTAGTAATAAAGACTAAAGTAAATTTGGGAGTCATATTTGTGATATGAACATCTTTGTCCAGTGCAATTTATTTTAAAGTAGTTCTTCTAGTTGACAGTGTTGAACTCTAACTGAAAAATCTTCTAATATAATGGAGGATGGAAAAGTTGTTCAAAATCAAATAGTTTATTTTGAAAAAAAACATACGATCATCATTTAAGAGCTCACATAATCACGAAGATCATTCCTGAAGAATACATCTGTACTGAATTAAATCAAAACTTTAAGATTTAAGCTTTACGGAGTTATTTTATATGTAAAAGACTTCAAGTCCTAAAAGAAAACTTTAAATACATTATGTAAAGGACCCCGCTATAATTATATGGGATTTGGGTTTCAGCGGATTTGGCTGAATTTTTGATATTTTGTAGGTCTCATCATGCCAAACAAAAGTCTCCATGGGCACAAAGCTCGTTATTGAGTATTTTAAGAGATATCGGCCGTGAACGGTTTCGATTTTGAATAGAATTGCGAAAAAGTGAAAAATGCTGATTAATATTCAAAATATAGCATCAAATATGTTTTTGCCAAATTGCTAACTAAACTCCGTTCCGTGTAAATGCAGTCTATGTTGCTCAAACCAATAGATTATTAGATCTGACTAAGAAACCGAAAGGCGCGCTCAGGGCCCTCGCGCCCATAAGTGCGATGTGTGCCACGCACACGGGCGGCATATCCAAGGGGCGGCAAATGGTCCCGATGTTTTATGTTTATATATCTCTTAAAATACTCAATAACGAGCTTTGTGCCCATGGAGACTTTTGTTTGGCATGATGAGACCTACAAAATATCAAAAATTCAGCCAAATCCGCTGAAACCCAAATCCCATATAATTATAGCGGGGTCCTTTAATTGAAATATAAAAAATTTACACAGAAATTAATTGAACAATCTTTTATTAAATCTGAGAGAATAAGATTTGCTTGCTTAGAAAATAAGGGTAAAGTTCTAATTCCGTGAAAAATGCGTTATTTCAATTATTACTTTTAGAAAAAATTCAACTCAAAATTTTCTCTTGAAATTCAGGCAGATTAAGAAAATTTCAATTATGTCTAATGTCATTTCCTTATTTTAAGCAACCATCGTAAGATTAAATACTTATTTTGAACAAATTTTAAATATAAGTTTGTTTGAATCAAGAGCCAATTTAATTGGATGAAAATGATTACCTAAAATGCATTGGTTCAGGAGGGGTTGCTTTATTTTAGAAATGTTTTCTTTCAGTATAATGATTATTTATGCAGTATTTGCTCTAATTCAATTCAAAACAGCATTGAATTCGAATGCCAGCGAAAATGCATTGCAATCTATTCGAACGCCAACATTTTATGAATTATGGCTTATGACATTTTACAATTATGAAACAATTTTTAAAAGTTTGGATTCTTATTTTTAGATGAACGCCTACTAAATGAAAATAGCTTTATTAATTGCTCTTTCTTTTAGTGTTTTATATCTTTTTTTTTATATCTCTGCTATGAGGAACCAAAGCATAAAAAAGCAAAACAACGGCCGCCCACAGAAGCGTTTTAAAATAAACGTCTCATAGGAGACACTTGCCTAGTGGCACCAAGTTCAGCCATAAATCCATCCATGACTCATTAAAAGTGTTAAGAACAATTTTATGTTAACGATTGCAGAGTGCATATAAATTTTGACGCCGAGGGACTCTGAAGGGCCCGGGTTATCTTAAAAGCGTATAACTGCAATATGAGGGCATTCTGAGCGATGTAATAATTCCTATTTACATACAAAACCATCGCTTTACCAAAAGGTGATTCTCGAGCTCCCAGACAAATTCAAAAATTTCCATCCTCTCGGAGGCTGTGCGCGTGCAACAAAATTGACAACATCAATTTTGCCAAGAAGTCATAAGGCTTGTTTCTGCAGCAGTCATCTTGCGTCTTGCGTCTTGCGTCGAGTCTCCGAGGCCGAGGGCGCCATAAATCACGTGGAGAGGTGCAGTCCAACAAATCCTAATTAGACAATGCACCACACTAAAAAAACCGTCTGTATGGCGCCTCAACTTGACTCCGGTGCATGACTTCTCTTCTCGGCTTTCACCTCCCTGGCTGTATGAATGGAGTTTTTAAGTGTTTTTATGAAAGGAGCCCCGGAACTCCTCCCTCGGGGCCGGGGCTCTTACCTCCGGGGCTCATCGAAGATCAGCGGAGTCCATAAAAAGTGGCTCAACCCAGGGCCAAATGTCACAGAGATTCTTCTTACAAATTTACGAGGGTCACTGGGACCCTTAAGAAGTTGTGGGTGCCCGGCGGCTCATCCTCCACTTGGTCTTCATCTTCAATCCGCTTGCGGTTCAACAGTTCCAAGTAAGACACTAATTTTTTGCGGTCGCTCCCAAATTCGAAATTTTACACATGATATCCATATGAATGCGTATCCTGTTTAGCGCCTCCTTAATCACACCAGCAGCCCTCGAGGACCGTCTTCGTGAAGCATCGTTTTCTTATTTTGGTCATCAATTACACACTCAAGTATCCAAGATGACATTTAGAACACATTTTTTTTCTGGCCGCTTGTCGGCTTTACGGTCCCGGGGAAAATTTGATTAATTGGAGCATTTTCGTTATAAATTGGAGCAAACGAACTTGGAGCGACACAAATGATTTACGGGAAGCTGTGTGCGGGTTTTTGTTGGAAATTACACGTTTCACTGGAACCCAGTTAAGTCCTGAGATTTATTGTTACAAAAATAACAAATTAATAACAATTTAACAATTTTTCCTCAATTTGTACGTATTTTGCATTCTTTGCAGATATTACCTTAAGTAACTTCATCAATTTAATTGCAAAATATCGGCACATGGGAAGTGATTTAATTAACAGCGTGGCAATTTTCGGCATTAACATCATGTCAGATAAAAAATTGAATCATTCCAACTGTGACGAGGTACATAAAAAATGGAAGATCTCACAGACCTCGACTGAAAACCCACATGGATGTATTCCTCGTAAATTTGCATCTAAATGAAATGATTCTTTTTAAATATCAATAAAACAAAAATATTTTTCTATATAGAATACAAATAATTTTTTGATGACTAACTAACATTTTTTGCACTATTAAGAATCAGATTCTACTCAAACATTTTCAAATTTTTTAAAAGTAAACAAATTTTATAAATCTATGCATAAAACGTTTTAGTTTAAATGCATATATTTTTTTAAAATCATGTTCGTTCAAACAAGTTCCATTTTGATTCTTAAATTAGAATGTTTTTGTAAATAAGATTTTCTTGAAAATGGCTTAGATAGAATATTTAGTAGCTATACTTATTGCTTCGGATCTAATCCAATCAATCACAAACAGGCTATTTTAATTAATTCAAACAGAAAGTGTCTCTCAGGAGATCCACAAGGAAGCCATTTAGGTCCTCTTATTTTTATGTTTTTCTTTCTTCCTTAATTGCTCGTTGCTGATAATATTTGCTACAATTCGTGATTTGGTTGGATATTATGGGTAATAATAATAAGTAATGATAGTACAGACGTTCTTTCTATTTAAAACTATATAATTCATAATCTTAGCGCAGTCATTTTAGACTGAAAATACTTAGTTCCTAATGAGCTGGATTTTTGTATAGATCTTCGTTATAGCATTATAAATAATATGTCAAAAATTGACATTGATATCGCTGCGGCGTTGTGAGGTCATGTTGTAAACTATGAAAATTGTGGATCATAAAATTGTCTAAAAAAATTTTATATGTATACATTTTTTTTAAACCAACCGTTTTCGGTGTAGATCGCAGAGAATTGTTTGCGTCAGCTTTTTATTTGTTCACATTATTCTGATTTATTCACAATGTTTATAGATATTTGAATTACAATTTCCCAAATTTAGGTTAAAATATATTTAGTTTTATGTAACTTATGGCTTCCGATGTCAACCTCTGGAGTAATTCCCGCGCTCTACGTTTTACGTGACAATGTAAAATCACAAAAAATAGTACAGATATTTAATCAGTAAAAGAATACTGTTTAGTAAGCTAGAATTATTAAAATCGATGCGAAAACAAAAAACTTTGTTGAAATTTTCAATGAATTTTATTAGTTCTAGTTCACTCGATATAGCAAATTTAATTCTAAACGAAATATTAAGCTATAAATTATTAAAATCAGCCGAACGGTTTATTAGTTATCGTGTAAACTGTTCCGAAAAATACTGTTTTGAAAAAAAAAATCATTTAAAATTTTCTCGGTACGGTATGAGCAGTCGTTGAAATTTTCAAATCATATTTTATAGAGTTATTAAAATATGTATAAAAACAACAAAAATCGATTTTTTTAAACATTTGGAAATATTAAGAAATTCTGTTACGTTTAAGCTGTTGAATTTAAATTTGTAGGCGAATTCAATAAATAAATAGCTGTTTCAAAAATCATCCCCATACGCAGCCCATGACTTCAAACGATAAAAATAAAATTTAATGACTAATTCCCATGAATTAGAAAGTAGTCTGTCTGAGTGACGATCAGTTTTGGCATGTTGCATTGTTGTTAATTTTTCTGTATTGACCAAATCGCCATGTCGTCTCTAAGAAAATGTTGCACATGTCAGCTCCCCTGAGAATGATCACGTCAACTGGCAAATGGGTGATCTGTCAGCGAACAGCCGAGTTCTTCAAATGTGGCCACCGAAACGCGCTGCAGTTGCTCAGAATTTTTCAAAGTCCGTCAGGCTGCCAGGGCAGCCCCCAAAGGATAGGCGTGATTTGTCAGCGGCTCGAAATCTCCCTAAGCCCCGGACCGTGTATCTGTCAGACCAAATTATGTCACCTTAGTCTGTTCCATTTTCAGTCCGATGTGGGCTGCAGTGCGGCCTGCATTGAGAACGAGCCGCGCGTCGCAAAGCGTCTAGATGCAGCCAATCTCAAATGAGACCGCCTTTTGCGCCGATCGAATAGAACGAGTCGAGCTGCGCGCCACGATCTTGAGAAAAGTTATAGACGCTTCTACTGGCCACTCCGATGGCTGGGGCTCGCCCAGAAAGTCGACTGACCATGCGCACTTATTCCGGGACACCACCGAACCGCGGTCGGGGCGCGTTCGGTTGGTCGGGTCGAGGGCTTTGGCGGGGTGCTTGTCCCGTGCCGTGTTCAACATTATGTTTATTATTTTGTTAGCAAATTTCTTTAAAATCAAAGGAAATTCGTCCGGTAGCGCATTTCCCATGTCGTCTGAGCGCAACGGACACCGGTTGATAAATTTTTTATGGATTTCTTGCCAAAGTCTTGTCACCGCGCTCCGCTCCGCGAATAATTTCATATGCAAAACACGGGAAAAAGTTGATTTTGCACTAGAGCGTGGGAGATTCACCGCCATGCCACTGAGAAAAATTTGTCTTATGTGACAATTATTCCCGCATCTTTGGCCGGTTTGAACGATAGTCGGCAAATTGTAATTAACTTAATAATTCAGCTTCGACGTGAGAAAAATTTCGCTGCCAATTAAAGCGGCATAAAGTTAATACAACTCATAAGTTGCTAGTTTTACAAAGTGGAACATGCTGAGCTTGATTTCAATCCGACGTAAACGAGACATTATGCAACTTGAATTTAATTTTAGTGTTTTGGCGACGGCGGCAATTTGTGACTGAAATACCACAGGTGAGTATGTGTATTTTAGAGGTGATTAAATAATATTTTAATGCATTTGCAACTATTTGTCAGGAAAGATTCTAACATATTTCAAACATCTTGTTTGCTTTTAAAACATTAAAAAGAAAAAGGAGTTGAACATACATAAAAAGCAAATACATTTTCTGCTTAACGTAACAAAAATTCAAATACATTCATACAAATTTATTTTCAAACATAAGGAAGCGATAAATAATTTTGCAAATAAACTAAACGGTGTGTTCGTAGAAATTTAAATTAAACCTTTATTTAAAACACATTATATATAATAGAGCCCGGATATCGCATATCGTGTCCATTAGTAATATTCAGGTGTCTAAATAATAAGAGCACAAAATTTAATGTTTGTGCCTTTTTAAATTGGGAAATTAATTATTCAAATAAGCGCAACTTAAAAATATTTCTGATTTGATTTATCCAGTAATATTTTAAAGGTACTACGGAAAATTATATTTAGGAAAAGTTTAAACAAAATAACAATTTTAAACCTCTTATCTATTTTCTTTCATTTCAAAGCTTCAAAGCCTTCGATGCTGAAAAATTGCATTTCGTTGTTTAATTATTTTTTAATATAACGCTGGCGCTTAGTTTTACTTCTACTTACTTTTCCTTTTTATTAAAAAATAAAATCGGAAAACAGCACAAAACAAAGTGAACGTGCACACAAAAATTATGGCTTTTTGCTAAAAATATGTAGAGCGTGTGGTTTTAACCCAAGGTGAGTAAGGTCGAGTCTCTCATACCACCATACATGGTTATTTCTAAATGTTGTCTGCAAATATCTTAATTGCTTCAAAAGATATGTACGAGTACCTAATAATTGTTTTTCTGAAGATTAAAAACATTTTTTATTGGTCATAACTTAAATAAGCCCCCTGTCTGTCAGACCCTGTTAGAAACATAATGAGAAAAATAATATTATTCTAAGTCTTGAGAGCAATAAAAGGGACATAAAAAACCAAGTTAAACTAAAAAAAAAAATATTAATGCGAGTTCTTAATGCACTTATATGAAATTTTATTTGCACAGACTTGGACCCTTTTCAGCTATTAAAAAGAGAAATATCATATATGCAGGTACGAGTACCATAGAAACGACTAATTTATTAAGTTTTCTACTGTGTAGTTAACTAGTCTGAAAAAGGGCGGATTATATACATATATTAAAAAAGTCGTAATTTATACATATAACCTTCATCGTAGTAAATTTTATGAGCTACAAATTTGAGAAATAGAGAACAATGTTTCAAAATATCATGTGCGAAATAGTTCTTAATTCGTTCTATATAGGAACATTACTTCTTTAGAATATTTCGGTTATTATTAATTTAATATTTTTATTGTTGCTTAAATTTGCCTATCAAAAACAATAATAATCGCATAAAGTTTAGAAAAAAAATAAAAATAAAAACCTCTTTACAGATTCATGTCAATCAATAAGAGATACTACACTTTATTGTCCAATTCGATTGTACCAAATTCCCGACAATCTCTGTCCCCATTGAGAGATCCAAGAAAGAAAGAAATTAACACTTTCATCTTCTCACCGGCAAGCCTTTAAATAACCCAAACGATCGCTAGTGACACTAATTTAAGACATTTGTCGGTATTTCCCCCTTCACGGACCCTTCGTTTGGAGTCCTATCATCACTTATCGCTGCCCGAAAACACTAAACGCCACGAAAAAATACTGTTCCAGCAAAAATGCCACAATAAAACCAGAAGAGATATGTGACATGATTTAAGTTATGATATGGATACCAAATGATAAGATAGGAAATAGACGCAAGGGTCGTACCGAAGGCAAATAATGCGGCACCATTTTGAAGAGAGCAACATCGCAATAAAACGAATTTAGGATCATTTATGCATCCAAAGCCTACTCCGAGTTCAATATTTTAAGTTAGTTGTCACTTAATTAAAATAGTCATTGCTTTACGATAGTGTAAAAAGAATAATATTTGTAGTTAGCTCGGAACTAAAGGGGAATTGACACAAACACCTATGTTTAAAAATTTGATTTTTCACAAACTTTGTTTTTCCAAGTGTATTTTAGTACTCAGTAAATAAGTAGCTATAATTTTCTGAAGAAACAGATCAATGGCAGATCATGTGTCATGTGACACTACTCAAGGAGCCCTAAAGCTCAATATCCAAATATACAAATCGTGTCCTTTTTCTACAAAATGCAACCCTGCCATTAAGTGGCAGTGAAACCTAAAAGGATGTAATATGAATCCCCACTTGAAACCTGGCTGTTTACTTCGTCAATTTTATCGCTAGTCAACAACATTGATCAACATTAATGTAAAATTAAATGGGATCACTTCGGTTCTCAAAAGATTGCATTATGGCTTCATATTCGAAAATATTTCTAAAGGTACTTAACAAAAACCGAAAATATTTGCGGGTTTTCACTTTTAAAGTGGTTCGAGGAATTTTCGTTACGAGACATCTGCAAGAGAAGACTGGTCAGGAAGTATCTCTTTTCCCTCTAGGGACATGCAGGTAGCCCTAGAAAAAATTCCATTTAGGGAAAAGATCATCACAACTGATGTTTTTGACGACGCTTTCAAGAAAGTGTTGTGTTGCAACGACACACGCTGCTCTTACAAAAATGTTATTCTATTCCACTTAGAAAGAACATCTGTTTCTTGATGTAAAGTAGACATTTTTAAACTATACAGGAATCATTCACTCACCTGAAGTTTCACAAGCTCTGGATGCTTCGATGCCAGTTTAGCTAATTCGTAATAATCCGCTTTAGCTGCTGCAACAATCCACTTCCTTGCTTCGGGATGAGCCATCTAATGAAACCAAAAGAATTAATTAAATTCATAGATACTTAGATTTATTACCTACCGTCACTTCAGACTTTTCTTCGACTTCACTTGGAGTCAAAATTTCTTCTGTGAGTGTCTGAAAAAAAGGAAATATTTTAATCAATAACAATTCCATTATATTACTTGTGTAATTAAAGTTATAGGTATATATGTTTTAATCATAAAATTCCAATTAATAGAAGTTTCCAAAAAGGAAAGGTCCTTTAGAGATTAAAGTAAGTATAGCAGTTAACAAAAATTTGTTCGACTCGTTATGTCCTTGCTGCATGATACTGGGAATGTCATTTTTGGAGAATTTAAAGATAAATATTTTTGGGAAGTCCGACGATTTTCTTTACATATTTATTTTGAACCTAAATCTTTATTATATAATGCAAATTTATAAAGGCTTTCTTTTTCTAAGTTCAGAGCGCTAAAAAATTAATTATACCAGTTGTACTTACTTTGTTTTAAGATGAGGCACTGTCGGAAGGATCCTAAGGGATAATAATATTGATCTTATAAAACTTTCATTTATATAAATGAACCTAATAAATATCTCTTTAGGGAGTACACTGATTTGCCTAAAAACTTCAAAGAACAAGGCAAAACCAAAGCAGCTTTCAAATTAGAACTTTTTTAATGAAGTTAAGGGACTTAATGAAGCATGTTCCACCTAGAGGTTTACTGCAACTGATTCCCATGGCAAAAGGCATAACAACTCCACGTGTTATAATTATCTGAGAACATAAATAATAACCACATGTGTGTTTTGTTCGTTCATTTGCAGGTTTCCGACCCTTCCGCCGGGTAAAGCATCCAAATACACCCGAAGCATTACGGCAGGCTAAAATGTACACCCCTAATAAAGGTACAAACGAGGGCTGGAATTTATGGCCTATTTACGAGAGCCCTCTTACCTTTTCAAGTCTCCACTGAATCTGTGTCGGATGTTTTATGCTCCGCTGGTATAAATGAATTTTTGAAAAATCTTCAACAATACCCGGGTGCTTGCCGTGCTCCACCCGCGTGTGCCTCATACTCACCGGTGGGAATAAACACGAACTTAGGGCTGTCGAGGTCCTTTTCCCTCGCGGGACAGACGACGGCCGACTGCGAATGCGACTGCTTCCGCAAATCACACGCACTCGAATCTGCGGTTTAGCGTTTAATGATGAGTGGCGCCCTCTCTCGGTTTTTAGTCGCGTGATTAGTCGAGGACTACTCACGATGTCGTGTTACATTTTTAAGTACTGTTGTGACCGACGGCCATAATTAGGCCATTCTTCTTTCATATCCTACTCCAAGTATCGAGCTAATTTAATACTTCCGCGGGGCTTTGATTTGTTCAAAGAAGTCCCTCAGGCGATCGAATATGATGAAATCCACCTGGATTTCAGACACAAGCACTGAGGGAGGTTTTCGTTACAATTGATTTTAGGGTGTACGAAGTCTATGAAATGACATCATTTTACTCGTTTTTAAAAACAAGCCAGCAGCGATGTTGAAGGAATCAGAGCAAGCATCAAAAAAAAAAAGCTTTGACCAAACAACACCACAAGAAATGAATTTATTAGTTGTAAAATAAGCAAAAATCTTACTGTACAAAATGTGATTAATTTTACTTCACTTCACTTATGAGTTAACAAATTTTTAGAATATTTTGATTCTAGGATGTAATTGTTTTGTTAGTTTCGAGCAATAGATAGATGATTAAAATTAAAATTCATAACCCTCTTTCATTGGCTCCTCAATTTAAACAGTTATTTTGTCATTGAAAAATTGGTAGTTTTTGTAAATTAAATTGTTTTTCATTTAAGGACAATAGCTACTGATTTGATTTATAAAACATAAAACCCAATGAATTTAATCAGTGTGGTTGCCACTATAGCCCATAATAAATTCGTCCATTTAAAATAAAAATTTATATTACTTTATAAGACACGCCTTTTTCTGTTTTATTATTATTAGTAAAAATATATGAAATTTTTAATAAAAAGATAAAATAAAAGGAATGAATATCCAATCCCTTATAACTTTAGAAGGACTTGAAACTATTCTCAATAATATTTTTCAAAATTTCTACAATTCTCATTGAATCACATTTTTACATTCTTTGATTTTCTTCAATTATTGAATTGTGTTCTCGACGTCTTAGTATGTGAAGAATATGCTTAATTTAACAAAACTTATGTTGAATTTATCTTCAAACAAAGGTGTCGTACAAATTTTAATTATTTTTAATTTCATCACATTGATCGTTATTTAACCCTATTCAGTCACACTGGGTAAAATTCACCCAAATTTTTTTTTTACCAGGAATACAACCTATTAAATTAGATAAAATGGGACTTATACCGCCATCTACAGGTAGATTGAACCTTTAATTATAGTCTCAGTAATGTAGGATTATTTGAATCGGCTCTTTAAATTCCGTTAAAATAAATATAATTTTTGGAAAGACCATAATAATAATAAAATTTGTCGAAAGCATATAATTTGAGGTTTAAAAAACCATTTTTATTTTTTCCATAGGTTGAACATCAAACATTTCTTTGTTTTTTTCCAAAATTAAATTTATAATTTTATATTATTATTTACTTAAAGAAAGGTTGGAAAAGTAACACAGTTTTTTTTATTTATTTATTTGCATTCTACAATTGTTTATTGCAAAGGTGCTTGGGTGGATTTTACCCAGAATGACTATTACGTCATTTTCAGGAAATGTGACTGAAAAGGGTTAACATCGTTTAGCGTAATTTCACTGGAAGTTGGAAATATTTGTGCCTACCTACCTACATACCTACTTTAATGCAGTTATTTGAACAACTTGAAGAATTCGTTTTAGAAAAATGTAGTGACAACTTCTTTTAGAAGAACATTGCATTTACATCCAAAACTCATATTATGTGTAAAGAAAAAAATACCGACAAAGGTTACATCTTGCTACTAGGCATGGCGCTCCTTTTTCAATTCCCTTGCAAAGCGAGCGGTAGAAATATTTGTAAGAAGCATGCTAATCATCAAGTTCCATTATTTAATCGTGTACACAAAATACCGGTTAATTTTCAATTTGATTACAAAAATGCTGACAGGCTTTTTTGTTATATTGTTTTTTTCTCTTTTGAATAAGACGAGCTGACGTGCAATAGCCGACCCAAAATCGAAGAATCATTGAAAATCAATTGGAGGATCGCGTGATTGCTTTCCCGCATTCACAGCATTACGCAGCCTCCTAATATGATCGATGATAATGGGGGCCTGATCGAAAACTAATTCAGCAGTGAAAGACCAAAAACGTATTTAATAAGACAATTTAAACGATCGCACTGGGGAATAATTTCAAGAATCGATCGATTTGTAAGACGTGTTTTGGCTGTTACACTGCGCTGCGACGACAGCGTGTAAGCAAAAGCAGTGTGTTAGAAAATGTGTTAAGTCACCGCTAACATGACGCTGTCAAAACGCCAGTTTTCACGGCAGGGAAGTTCTCTTCATCTTCTTCGAAGATAATCGAAAGGGGTTTGGCAGCCAGTCCTATTTTAATCTGACTCCTATCTATCCTGCTAGGGGCCAAGAAACTTTCCTTTTTTTATGATATCTGATCATGAATTAAAATTCGACCAAAATACCGCGGAGAGATGTTTTGCTTCGCCTGGACCGAAAATCCGGCCGTGGGTGCTTCTTCGACCCCCGACCCGTCCCTCACCAGATCAGACACTTGCTTGTGCGAGAAAAGACATAGAAAATTTACAAACTTCAAATTGATTGATTGATTGTTTGCTTCAGAATAAAAATTTTTTGATATCTACGATCGATTATTATTAATTTGTTTTTATAATTGGATTCTTTGTTGTTTCTTCAAGTGTTGGGTTGAGGTGGTTTTCTGTTGGCACAGAAATTAGTTGAAATTCATCATACGAAAATTTCAAATCACCCTGACCGCGGATAACTTTCAAGAATTTTTTGATGTGCATTCTTCTAATATTTAAGTGGTTTATAGATAAAATTTCGTTACTTAATTATTTCCGGTAAAAAAAGTACGATTTTTCTTTTAGTCATTATTCGCAATTTTATGCAATTCAAAAATTGCTTTAATCTTAAATTAATTCTAAGTTATCCGAAAATTCTGCAAAATTAGAACCACTGTATCTGTATATATGAAATTCAATGAAGGATACGATCGACAAATTTCGAATAAAAGCTTGAAAAAAATTTTTCAAATCACATAATTTTTAGAAAAAATACTTAAATTAAAATGTAATACAATGGGATTTTTTTCATTCTGTTAATGCAAGCTATAAGAGAACATGAAAAGATAGTTGAAATAGTGTAGCAAAAATTTTATAATTAAATTAAGAGAAAGAATTAATTTTTTAGGGGCGCTTGAAATTTAATATCCAGAAAGACGCTAATTACACTGAGAAAATAATAAAATCTGGAGAAAGTTGTAGGAACCATAAATTGTTCATCGAAAACAAAAACTAGTTAAAGCAATCAAAATTTGTTAATAACCATCTAAATTTAGATGGTTATTAACAAATTTTGATTGCTTTAACTAATTTTTGTTTTCGATGAACAATTTATGGTTCCTACAACTTTCTCCATTTTATTATTTTCTCAGTGTACGTTTGTCATGTTGGATTTCTTCAATTAAAAATGACAGACGATATAATATATAAAACTGTACCGAAGCCCTGTAGGTCTGTCGTGAAATATTTTGTTAAAATTATAATCTGGTTGGATATTATTATCGATATGGAAGGCAAAACAACAATTTTTAATATTTATTTCTGTCTGTCTGTTTGTCTTTGTACGCATCACGCGAAAACTACTAGACGAATTTGAATGATATTTTGAAGCTTATATGATGGATCAACATATAGGATACATTTCAGAAGTCTTTAATTAAATAGTTCTTATGATACACTGGTTGAAACCGGGTTACTCAACTAGTTCTAAACTAAAAGCCAATTAAACAAGAAAAATTTGAATGGTTCCATCATTCCCTTTCATCGAAGGATTAACAAGTCCTCTCCACTACAGTCCTTTTTGATACCCTTCCATTGTCTGGAGCACTATCGCAGCAGCACAAAGCCTTTGCCAGCCATGTTGCCCGAAATAAAAGACGGATGCATCATAATGTCCGGCGCTAAACTGCCTCCAGGTGGTTCATTACCAGATACAAGCCCAGTTCCTTTGCTATAAGTAGGTAAATGCTGTCATTTTAACCCGGGTATAGTAGCATAGACCCATATACCAACAGGCGAGGGTATCCGCAGTACAGTGTTTGCCTTCTGCACCATTGATATTCTAAAATACCTGGACACAGATAGAAAGGGTTTCGGCCGGCCACCCAACTAACTCCCGCCCAACTAACTTGCAACTTGTAAATTGACTTTAGTTTCGTTGTTCAAGAGAAAGAGCTTTGTTTTTGAGCTTAGGCAAAAGCGGACTATTTGTGTCTCCCTTCTTGATTTAAAATTACTTCTTGTACATTGGCAGTGTTTATATTGTGCCCATAAATTAGGTTTCTTTGCGTGAATACTTAGGTGGATTGGTCGGAGTGTATGGTGTAGTGCATATGCACAGTGTACACTAGGCTGCATAGGTACAAAATGTCTGCCTTTGGGAATAATCCAATTATTATGTGGAGTTGCCGACTGTCCCGTGCTTTAAAGCAACAGAGATTTACAATATTAAACTTTATCCTTTATTCACCTTGAGGACAAATTTTACCCAAAATGGGATGTTTCCACTCTGACAAAAGTTTAAACGCCTGTGGGCTTCTCTCAAAAAAGTACAATCCCATTTTAACAGGTAGAATGAAACAAAGGGAGAAATGGTTACCACAATGCCGTAAAAATTCTGGCGAATTTTATTCCTTTATATTTATCATTTTATGTCAATTTTAGATACGACTCAAAAAACTTTATTAATTCATTCTATTAAAAGGAGAAAAACGCTATGAAAACCGAACATTTTAAAAGTTTTAAAGCTTCCCTTGCCACAAAAATCATCGTTTGCGAATAATTAAGATGGTACAATTTTTACAATGCGCACGTGAAACATTTTATTTCTTCAAAAACTAAACCATAAACCTACCAGAAAATGTATAAGAATGTCCAAAAATCTAAAATTGATTAAATCCTTAATCCTACTACAGAAACAAAAAAAGAATAATGATAAAATATTAAATATTATTATGTAATTATAAAAGAAGGATGCTACTACTTTCTTGGCTATATCTTAGTACATTTAGAGAACTAAATTCTCTATAACTTTTATTAATAACGTTTTCACGTAGCATTAATAATAAAAAAGTTATAAGCCCATTATCTTGTTAAAAATCTCCTCGCGGTCATATAACTTTCAAAAGCACTGTATATTGGAATGCAATAATATGATATAATTAAAAAAATTCCTAAAATATTTATCAGATCGAATACTTTTCTCAAAAATGTACATCATTTACCTCATATTTATAAAATTAATAAAATTATATATAAAGTTATATTTAATATATATAGATAGAAAAAAATTCATTCAATTTTAACAGTTGTACATTTTTAAAATCATAAAAGTGATGTTAAAAACAAAACCCTTAATGGCTCAACGGCTTAAATGAAGCGATGCGTTGTTGCCGCTTTACCTAACCCAGAAATTGCCTAGTATATTTTGTTATTTTCAAAATATGTATGTTAATCGATTCTGTTATCATCTACAATATTTTAATCGAAATTTTATAAATCGGCGATCGTGTAAAGTGCATGATTAGGTATTTAAATTGAAGGAAAATAAAGAAAAAAGTATATTTATTGCGCAACCTTGCTCATTTTCCAAAATTTTCGTTGTTCAGATTAAAATTGTAGTAGTGGAGTTAAGAAAGAAATCGAGACGATATTTATTTTGTAAGTTTGAGTATCTACATATGTCGGTTTCAGGGAGGAATAAATGTAATGTAAATAAGTTTCAGGGTTCACCAAATTTCTGATTAATTAATTTAGTTCTACGACCATCTTTAACTAGGTACTTAAAAAATCGATTTTTTTATTGCATTTTTCGAAAGTCGAAAGTATGTTACTTCAAAAATATTTAGTTCATTTAGTTTCATTTTTGAAAACGCGTTTAAGAAAACGCGTTTTGCTCAAAACAAACTTTTTGCGTACCATGTTAATGCTATTTCCGAAAGCTTTTGACCAATCCTTACCAAATTTGACCTGGAGGTTCTACACATGTGTCGCTTCTACCTAAACTAAAATCAAGTTAAAATATTAAAATTTATTATATTCTTTTAAAGAAATATTGCCCAAAAAAAATCCAATTTTTTCCATTTTTTTGTTTAAACATCCGCCATTTTGTTAATTTCCCATAAAAAATATTAATTGTAGTTCAGGTAGAAACCGACCACTTGCTGATTATAAAACTTTTCGAATTTTATGACTTTATTAATAAAGCCCAAAAAGATTCAGTCTTTCCCCTACATATTTATATGCACAATCAAGAGGAGTTTTTGTAACCAGAACGCGGGTTATTAATAAAATTTATCTGAAATATGGAGAGACTAAGTCATACTATCCACAATAGTCTTTTTAATCGAAAACTGGAATTGCGTTTCAAATTTACTTAATTAAATTAATTTAGGTACTTACTGGTAGAAAGCACTTGTTTTAAAAGGAAAAACTGAAAGCAACGAACATTTCCAAAATTAAAATACCGAAATTTACTTACAATCCTAGGGCCGACGAGAACAAATCGAGAACTAATACAACACCTGGCATAAAGAAATATTCCACCTGACATTGCACAAAATCAATCGAACGAGTGCGTGACATATGAAACCCACTCGCGATTTAAGTAAATCAGTGCAGCAGTCATCAAATTGCGAACCAAAGACGAGCGCGGATCATAACCAGCGCGACAACCACAAATCATCGCCCTTACCTTATCTTGGAGCGGCGCCGAAGCATTATCTCTTTTCTTGGGTGACATACAAAAACGACCGAGGCAAAAATCATGTCAGATCTGCACGAATCTAGTGAAATAATGCACCATGTAATCAATTTGTTCAACATTTGTAAAAAATAATTAAAAACCGAAGAGCCGCGCGCGCTCCATTCGCATCTAGCGATTACGTTAAAAGCGATCGGAAGGGCAACTTTGCTTCGGTGGCGTTTGCTGCCATGAATAATTATGACAACATCGAAATGACGCAAAATTGATCTTGAAACACGATATCCGACTGGGTCTCGAAGGGACTATCTGATAGCTCCTGGATAAGACATTTCTTCGATGCCAAGAGACCGGACAAATTAAATTCAGTGTAACCTGTCCGAGCCATCAGCGCTGATGAGTTGCCGCTGAAACAGCTGTAAAACTGCCGAAATTTTGATAGAATCAAAACGCCTGAGAATCCTGCAGCTCTCAGAATGCATGAGGCAAAAAGTAAGAAAAGCACCTGAATATTATTAAAACGTATCAAAAGAAAACCAAAACGAACCTCGTACACGGTCGTTATGCATCACTTTTGCATTGTAAATTTAATGATGATCATTATGTTCGACAAGTCCTTTTTTCAAATTGAACGTGTAAATTTTAATTTTTCTGCTCGCTAAACGACTACATTTGCTCGCCTTAAGGTACATTCAAAATAAATTCATAAAAAAAATATGATTAAATCTAAATACAAATTTTTTCGTGTTATGTAAATACTGATTTTTTACATATTTAGGTACAAATCTAAACACAAACTATTGGCAACATTATAAAGAGTGCTTTTGATTAGATAACATGACTTTAATGTAAAACATTAATAGAACAGGTGCCAAGTCGAAGTAGAAGTAAAAAGAATTTTGAAGCACGTTAACTTTAAAAATTTGTTGTTTTGGCACAACATAATATTGAGTATTAAAAACAATTGAAAAAACATTAAAAAAAAATTAGAAACATTAAACAATGAGTCTGACTCGTGATATTCATGTTTGGTGTGATCGAATGGACACAAAAGTTTTAAAAATTTATTTTAATTTTTCAATTTTAAAAATATTCAATAGAAAATGACACTTCACAAAATATTTTTTAAAAAACATTGAACCGACTCCAAGAAATCTCAAGCCCTAAAAAGTTTTAAATAATTTCACTTCAAAATCCTCTGCTACTACTTTCAACATTGAATCCTAAGATTTAAAATGAAGTCGGCATTCCGTACTTAGTAATGAAGACAGTCAGTCTGGATTATTTAATATATTGGATTAAAATCAGTTACCGACTTCAAAAATCTAGTAAAATCTTAGGATTCAATGTTGAAAGTAGTAGCAGAGGATTTTTAAGTGAAATTATTTAAAACATTATAGGCCTTTAGATTTTTTGAAATCGGTTCTTTTTTTAAAAAAATTTTTTTATATCAGTCTTTTTCAGTGCCAGTTCTCTACTTTTGTATGATATTTTTTAAAACGGTTAAGAACCTTCCTTTTATTTTGCAGTCGATTCAAATTTCGTATACCATACTGAATCCGCCATTTTGAATTTCCAAGTTTTGATAACAAATTCGAAATGATCATCCCCAACAACTTCCCAATTTTGATTTTTATGGCAATCCCATGAATTTTAAAAATTTCAGTCGCCATATTGGATTCGCTATTTTAAATTTCCAAATTTTTCTATAGTAAATTCGCAATCACGAATTCAAAAATCCCAATGTATTCAATTTCAGTGCAATCATTTGACATTAAAAAATGTCGGCCGCCATATTGGATCCGCAATTTTGAATATACAGCGTGAGTCAAAAGTACCGGAACGGCTAAATATCTCGGCAAACTCATGTCGGAGGAAAAAACAAAAAGACACGTGTCAAATATTTTTTGAAAAGCTATCGATTGACCGGAAGTTTTTGCCCCCACCCCCCCTCCTCGTGGGTGGGGCGGGGGGTAACTTCAAAAACTCAGATGGGAACCCCCATTTTTTATCCCGGAAATGGATTCCTTGGACAAAACTACGTTTAGAAACCATAAGATCGACCCCCCAACCCCAACCCCCGGGGGTGGGGCGGGGGAAAAATCAAAATTCAATAGCAAAAAATCCATTTCAAGTATTTCTGTAAAATCTGTCGAGTGACACGAAGTTTGAATTGTTACCCTTACCTCCACCCCTATTGGCCACCCCTAGGGATGAAGGGGAGGGGGCAAAATTAAAAGTTGCGAGCAGATTTAGGCCTGCCAGATTTCGGTCGATCTGCCGGTCTGTGCGAATCGATTAACAGTACGGTATACCGTAGATTTCGAAATTGGTAGGCGTTCAACATTTGTATCATTGAACAAATCCGCTAGTTCTTGATGGGACCTTTCTCTATCTCCATATCCACGCATCATTAGTATGGTGATTCTTTCTCTTTCCGAAAGTGACATTGCGGTTGCTTAAATTAAAGTATTCTCGAAAATATCATTGAAATAATCAATTTGTGTTAACACTTTGCCGACCGATCGGGGAGATCTCCCCACTTTAAAGTAAGTCGGTGCACGACTGATTGGGAAGATCCACTATGACTTTAGCGACGGGTTTCTCTCTCAATATGAGAAATCATTAAACGAAATTGTTACCGTAAATACAATTGACCACTTCAATAATATTTAACACGTGTTTTTGGTTATTAAAGTTTTAATTTTGCCCCCTCCCCTTCATCCCTAGGGGTGGCCAATAGGGGTGGAGGTAAGGGTAACAATTCAAATTTCGTGTCACTCGACAGATTTTACAGAAATACTTGAAATGGATTTTTTGCTATTGAATTTTGATTTTGCCCCCGCTCCACCCCCGGGGGTTGGGGTTGGGGGGTTGATCTTATGGTTTCTAAACGTAGTTTTGTCCAAGGAATCCATTTCCGGGATAAAAAATGAGGGTTCCCATCTGAGTTTTTGAAGTTACCCCCCGCCCCACCCACGGGGAGGGGGGGTGGGGGCAAAAACTTCCGGTCAATCGATAGCTTTTCAAAAAATATTTGACACGTGTCTTTTTGTTTTTTCCTCCGACATGAGTTTGCCGAGATATTTAGCCGTTCCGGTACTTTTGACTCACTGTTATATACGAAAACCTCCCCAAAAATATATAGATTATATCAGCGAAAGAATCATCTAATTCGGTCCAGTCGTTTTTGAGAAAATCGCGTACAAACAAACATACATTCAAACCTACATGCGGGAAACATAGAACCTTTTTTTAAAGATAAATTAATATGAGTAATATTTTTTAGCTATCTCTGATGCGTCGCCACATTTGACCTGTACTTGTAACCACGAGTCAGACTCGTTATTGCAGGCGAAGGGGTTAAGAAGGAATTATTTGAAAATATAGGAAAACCATACGTAAATAAGGTAAACTTGCAATAAAAAATCAAAAACTTGGAAATTAGAAGGGGAGCATATTAAAGTGTGATTCGGTAAAATCGCTTTAAAATGAAGTCGACATTCCGCACTGGTCCCATGTATCCACTCCTCAGAATAGGGAATCAGGGAAAGTTTCGGAACATCCAAGTTGGCGGCAACAGCTGGAGATTCTTGCGAGGCACCATCAAATTGTTCACAGATACTTACCCTTGGCGTCAGAATAGTCATCAACGCCGGGACGGCGCACGACGCCTGGTGACGCTGTCACACCGAGAGTCTCGTGAATGAACGAGGCGGGGCACAGCTGAGAGTTCGTTTGTACGATCCAAAACTGTTCCAAATGTTTTGCATTAAATTCTTATAATTAAACCGGAATTCATCGAATATTTAATGCGTCTTCTCTTCGCTGTAAATTAGGAGAATTTATGCTGCGGAGACGCCTTTGGAATTTAATTCCCAAGGGAAATTCCATGGCCGTTTTTTCGCAAAACGTATAAAGTTCTGTGGGTCCCAGGTGCAGATGAACCTCAAAAAGCAGTTACTTGAGACATTTTAACCGGGACAAAAAGTGTGTCTTTCATTACTGGATTGTGTCTGCGAATTTCACAAATAAATCCAGTGCACCGTGAACACTTATCATCCAAACGACTCATTGTCTAGCTCCTGGATGTTTTCATTCACTCCAGTAATTGTTGCCTGCATCCGAAACTGCACCAGCGAGAGCTGTAGGCAGCCACCGAACAAGGCAAAAACTGGGAAACATCCCAGTGAAAGACTTGCTCAATTCTCGACTATTATGCACGAAGGAATCTCGGTTGAAGACATCCATCATCCGAACCAGAAAGTTATGCATAGTAAAGCGATGTGCGGTCGCCGTGTCAGCAAAAACAAACCCTGATAATTATCTCGCGGAGTATGAAGAGCTGCTAATTCAATCGGGCCTAGGAGTGGTCTGGTCTCATCCAACAGAAAATTGAATCATCTTCGGGAATGAACTTTATTCGCTGAACACGGCGAATCTATGGACTGTTTGCAGTGGCACTGGGCTCAGGTCTCCACGAAACACCACTTGGAAGTTGTTAAGAAGATAAAACGTTTCCTTTCTGTTATTATCGACTTTTTATTAGTAAAATGACCAGATTTTCAAAATAAAAAATCGTCACAAAAAAAATCAGCATAACTTTTAATATATTTAATGAATTAGTAACAAACAAAAATTGACTTCCATAATTATTTATTAGCCAGAATTAAATTATTCTTCAAAAAGGATCTCAGTAAACATAATTCATCGTAAAATGTCTCACAATTAAAATCGGATGGCAAAAAGTTAGCAATATTTTGCACACTAATTTCAACATTACTCCATTCGATATGTGAATTTTTAAAATGGTTCAAGAAAATTTATCAATTTGAGTAAAATTAATCTTCCATCTGTTTAAATAAGATACACAAAACTCGCAAAATGTGGGGCTTATGGTTCTAAAAGTGCTTATCTGGTCAATATTTTGGCAATTTCTTAATCTCTCTAAAATCCATCTTTCAATCGACTTTCTAATATTAATAATAAATATTAAGTTCAAATATCCATGAGCTGTTTCTATTGCAGTTATATCGTTGCATTCGATACGTAAAATTACTTCTAATTGTGTGTCATCAAAATCACTTCGAAAGAAATTTTTTAAAATAATCGGACACTGAGGAATTGAAAGGAAATAAGTTTTTAGAGGGTTTTAAATTTCTAAAAATCTATTTAAAGTAGGTAAAAGCCTAAAATATCGGATATTTGAATATGAAAGTATGTACTTTTTTATATTCCACATCAACAGACTTGGAAATTATTTTAGATAGAAATGAATTCTGATTTAGTTGACTTTCATAACTGGTCCTCCGCCAATTGTCTACCCCTAAACATTGAAAAGTGCAAATCTATCTTTTAGGCGTAGCTAGAACCCCTGCATTACGACTATGTCCTAAAAGGTTGTTCGTTGTCTAGAGTGGAAAAGATCAAGGATCTGGGCGATTTGATAAAGATTACTTTTTCCGTTGATGACATTATATTTAAAGCTTACATGCTCTTTATCATTATTAAGTGAAACACCAAAGAATTTCCGGCTCCGAAAACCCTCATGTAATTGTTTTTTATGAAAATCGTGCAATGTTGCCACAACTAATAGATCTGAAGTTCTCTTTAAGTTGAGCTTTTAAGAACAAATAATATAAAATAGTATTGTTCCAAGGGTTATTGTAAACAAAAAAAATCCCAAAATTATCTCGGACGTGACTTTTTAACTCAACTACAATACTTTATTTCCTTTTCATGGGAATAAACTGGAACCAATACCCTTGATAAAATTCTGAAAATAATACTTTTGAAATCCTTTATAATGCGCATCAATCTTTAACTGATAATTCGAATATTATAAAAATTTTGTACACATAATCTTATTTTATATTGAAATATTTGAAATACAAATTCTCATGTAATTTGTAATTTAATGTTTCCGCATAAAGATCCGTTGTGAGTTACTACTGCTACATGCTACTCGTATTTTTCCCTGGCCACTAAAATAATCTCGGAAAACATTTCTAATTAGGCGGAGCACGAAACCTATTGAAATGCCAAGGGAGTGGAAACACTTTGTTGGTGGCATGTCTGGTGCTATTTATGAGCAAATATTCGACAATTCCATTAATTTTACAGCTTGCCAGCAAATCTTTCTGCTTTTATATCTTATATATTTCGACTGACTTGTGTACTCTTCCTGTTTTACAAGTTGTACGTGTTCCCGGTGCCCTGACTCTTCGGGATGAAACTTTTCGGGAATAATGTGTGTTCCTTGTAAAACAGCATACAGTAGGTAATAGCTGAAGGCTGCCTGCTCAAGAACAACGACAAACCCATCACGCTGGACACGAAAGTGTCAAGAAACGTATTTAATCTTTAAATATTTATAGAGGCGAGGAAGCGACTATTCATGACCGTGTCGCTACTCGTGTCATCCAATAAAAGTGGTGGCAAAACGGGAGCTACACGAATATTCGTGTTTCTCGTGATTTCTGAAAATCATCGGATTATCGCTGTCCGTGTCAGCAACCCGGCGTCGAACGCAGTGCTATCAATAGCAGTCAAGGAGATATGCTAGGACCTATTTGACTGCTTCGAGGAGCGACAACCAGTCGGCGTTACAAAGCCACCAAAGTGCCTTTGAAGCCAGCACCCCAACGTGTCAATCAAATTTCAGTCCTAAAAATGGGATGAATATCTCATGCTGGCTTTTCAGGGAGCTCGTCGGTTGCATGAATCTGTCAGGGTAATCACCCGACAAAGGGACAATAACTCAAAAATTCTCACGTTCTACACGGGTGCGCGCAAACTGCTCCTATTTCTGTCAAAACATCGAGAACGTGGCTCTTCTTGCACATTCTCGCCGCTGTTTTAATGACACCCTCTGACCAGGTTGCCTTGCTTTCATTTCATTTCACGGTTTTTCAAATTGTAATCCCTTGATGTGAGTGACGCGCCTTTGTGACATGGGTGAAGACAATTTTGTCAACCGTGAACTATAAAATTGCAGTTTTTCAGCTCCTCCGTGCGCGGCGACTAAAATTGACTTCATTAAGTTTACTATGGGGTGCTAGCCAAAGGCATAATATGGATATGCGATTTGTTAGACAACTCGAATTATCTGACTGCGAAGAAGAGACTTTTCTAGATTAGATACGAGTATAGAATAATTTAAATAGAAATTAAAGATAGCATATCACTTAATAGGAAATACTTATGATAACAACAATAAGCAACTTTTTTAATTTAATTTAAATTTCCGTTTGGAACTACATTTCTTTTTAATCAAAGCAATATTATAAAAAAAAAAAAAAGTATGGAATAAAATGCTTTTTTGAATTAATAATTTCTATTGACTTGAAAAATAAAATTTGAAATTATGAAATACTTCAAAAATGATTTTTGTGTCTAGTTTTAATTTGAGTACATTTACATTTTAATCTTTACTAATAATAAAACTGTAGCTTAAGGGATTACTGAAAAGGATAGACTATTTATTATTCGCATTATCAAGGCTTCAGCCAGGGTTGAGCCGACCTAAGTCTTTTCAGCTTTTGCTAAGCTAAAAATAAATAGTATTATCTATTGCAGTAATTGAATTCTTAAAATTTGCTGATTTCAAATATAAAAATTAATCTAAAAATTTGTTTAGCTATCTTAAGATACAATTTTAGGTATTTTTCTCAGAAATTAAAGAGTAAGTAATGAAAGACGCCATGATATCATCATCAGCATAAATAAGAATTTTGTTTATGAAAAACAATTGGCGATATTATTATTGATAAACAGGACAAATAAAATAAGCAATTTGGTTTTTGACGAAGAAATAACATGTCAGAGATGTTTCGAAACTACTTTTTCTGGACTGGCGGAGGATCTCAACACACATCTAATTATTCGAAAAGGGAGGTATGTTGAGAAAAATCGACTGCATAGTACAGACTAGAATAACTAATTGTTTTATTTGAGTAGTCATAACTCAGTCAAAAACAATTATTAAAATGTCATGAGTTGTCAAGAGTTATTACTTCCACCATCAATAGCGACGCATTCAGTGCGCTCTCTTTATCCATTTATCTTTGGTAGTTCCCTACCTATGATTTTATGAAAGTAGTCTATTTTGCAGGCTTGCATACTTTTTTCCTTCCCGAAATATAGACTCAAATGAACGATAACCCTTTGAGGATAACAACACCACACCACCTTACTTAATAGTTATTTTTGGAAAAAATATTATTCCTAAAAACAAATCTTAATTTTAAAGGCATTTAAAATTGTAAAGAGAAAGACTCTATTAAGCAATCAAAATTGTTTGATATTGAATACTTGAACTGCGTTTATTGGATGAGTAGTTAGAAAGTTATAGGCTGATTTATAAAATCATACCCACAAATTTTAAAATATACGGTTATAACGAACAGGGTGCTTCAGATTTAAAAATGCTTAGTGGATTTTTTGAAGTATATTATTATATGAGGAATCTTGGTTTATAGAGCAAATCCGCTTTCTAAGTCAAGTTTAACAAATTTTTTAAAGTTTTAAAGTTAACTAGAAACTAGAGAATGCCGTCAGAAATTTGTGAATTTTGATTATTTTGAGCTCTACATCTAAATACAAGGTTTTATTAAAAGAGGTGATAAAAACAACAGGACTTACCGCGTCAGGCTTCTTCTTTGAAGAGGGCGAAATGACTTTAGCTTCTTCCTCCGATGCCATGCGGTTGAACTTTCTGGTGACCTCCTTGACGTTCACTTGATTTTCACCCTCACTCACATTATTATTGGAGATTTCGAGCTTATCTTTATCGGAAGACACCCGAATGTTCTCCTTGTTCTCTTCAACGGAATCTTCCCGCGACATCGACCGATCGCCACTTGGACGTTTTCGCGGCGGAACCGTAGGCTGCGGAGCACTTCCTTCCTGCACGATTTCACCAACCGGACGATCCGGCTGAACTTTTGTTTGATTATTGCGATTTGAGTCTAATTTGCTCATGGCCACTTCGAACTCATTGATACATTCGCGGTAATTTTCTTTCGTCTCCTGCTGTAGGACGGGAACTTTTGCGGTGGTCGGAGACACTTCCGGTGGGGGCTTGTAGGGTGGTGGTCGCCTCAGGGGCGAATCAGACCCCTCGGAAATTATAGATGAAGCCCCTGGACTCATTGGTGTTTGGGAACGATTCAAGGCTTCTTCGGAGGGACACTCGTTCAGATACTTCTCTCTCAGGATCAAGAATTTCTCGTTGTTTTCGTTTCTTATTGTCGCCAAGATATTCACATATGTCTTAAAATGCTTTCTTGCTTCACCTGAAACGAAATTTAAGTCGTATGCATGAAATCAAAGCAAGGAAACAAGGCATGAATCACAGCAACAAGTGGTTTTGTTTTGACAAACAACTTTCGGTGCCGAGCCGAGGATGGCGGGCGGAACCCGGCAAAGAAACTTACTTTGAGTCTCCGGATTGGTTAGAAATTTCTTAAAATGTTTCACTAAAGAGTGATTCGTCACTCTACAATTATTTAGTAACATAAATTCGCGGATTTCCGCTAAAGAAAGCTCAGAAGGCCCGTCCATGGTAATTATTTACACTTTTGACAACTAACTGACAGCTGACTTCATTTCACTGACGTAACTCCTTCGTTCTGCGCAGGCTGTGTTCTGCGTGAAATTGCCTGTGGAAATGGTTCTAAACTCAAAGGCGGGCGTTTTTGAATTTCTTTTCTGACACAGCGCAAGTAAATAAACTAGGAATTTATAATTTTCGTTTGTAGTTCCTAGTTTTCTATTCTTTATTTATGTTCTATTTTTGGCATAAGTATAATAGTAAGAGATATATATAAAAGTATTATTATTATAAATAAATAACTTTGGGAGAGAGAAAATGAGTAAATTTAAAAATATTGTTACAATTTTGTCCGCCCAGTGGACCGATCCCTTGTTGTAATTGGATGTGCGACGGATTTACATTTTTTTAAATTTGTTTTTGAGACTAAATGCCCTTCCGCCGAGGCAGACGAGCCCAAAAAGTGATCGGCGTTTCGATCCGGGGCACGCCACGATCGCGCGGATCGAACGCCGGTTCACATGTGAATTATAACGAAGTGAAATTTTGTAATAATATAATAAAAAGTAACCAAAATATTTATTCTTCACATACCTATAAACCATTCTTTTTACTTCTTTCCCTCTAAAATAAGTTATAAACTCTCTTCACTTTTAATCTGTCGGGATGGCCTCGCCTCACGGGCTCTCACAAAAAAAAAAAAACACACAGTGAGCATTTTAACTTGAAAAACCATAATTTGCGTTGAAATCGTTGTAAAATGGTACTCAAAATTGTTAAATCGAATGAAATAAATACGAGGTACACTGCGTGATGAGAAAAATGAGGTGAAACATCAACCTCCCCCAGAAAATTAAGAAAAATTTTGGGTTACACCACCCGCATGTTTTTCGATCTGGCTTGGTGAAACCAACCTTTCGAATTTCACGCTCCCAACCTCGGGAATAAAACAATTCAAATTTAAATCTTAACGATTTCATCGCCATAACTTTGGAAAGTTAAAAAAAACTTAGTCAATATTCGAAAAAAAATCAGCAAGCTAAAAAGGCTAAACAATAGTTTATTTTTCAGAACTAAATTTACGCTACCAAGCACATTACTACATCTGCGTATCCAGCAAAACACTCAGTGATTTTACTCACTGGCAAAATACAAATACACAAGGAGAATGCTCTATGAATTTGCTCACTTTGTCAAATTATTATTATTATCCTTCTATGTGATTTTCCTTTTCCTTCCTGAATAAGCGTACATACATACACTTAAACTACAAAATAATGCACAAGTTTCTTCACTTAGCAATCATTCAAAAGCCCACACAAATTGATAACATAATTGAATTAAATTAAAATAACACACAAATCGAAAACAGTTTAATTTAAAACAATTTATTTCAGCTCTCTTCAGCTGTACAACCCGAAATGATCTGTTTTTTAAAAAAATTAGAAAATCTACCTGCGTTATTTTTACGGCATGCCATGTGCAGAAACAATTCTAGTTTCTAATTATTCATTTTTATGTTTTTATGACATATTTTATTATCCTAAAGGACTAAACTCCGTACCTTCATTTAGCAAGGCGCCTTATAATTTCAATCTCCGTTTCTCGCGGAGTCAAAAAAAAATAATACAATACACAAAGGACGGTGGATCGATAAAATAAAAGAATGTTTAGGAAGCTCTAATTCCCTTTTATTCGCACGAGTTTTAATCTTTTACAAAAGAAAGATCTTTAGAGAAGAGAACCGACCGAATACTAAGAGTTCCGAAAATGGACTGACTGCCAAGAATGCAATTACTGACTTTACTATTTCCAATAAATCAATTTTGCCAAACTAAGCGGCGGGCGCATCCGCCGCGTGACCTAAAAGACGCTGACGTTGTGTCGCGACGTTCTCACCTGAATTATATTGCAACGGGTCAATGAATTGGTCACGTTGCAATATTTGATGATTTTAGCTGAATTTAACATTGGGAAATTGGTTTGAAAATTAACATGAAATTATGAAATTATATTATTGTGCCTTTGAGGATTTTGTTACTCGTAACTCCCCCCCCGTTAGCTTGAGGCTCCGCCGAAATTATGCTTATGTCGGTTCTATTCTCCTTTACATTTTTCTTCGTCTTATATTTTAGAATAATAATTGAGATAACTATGATACATATTATGAACACAAATATATTTAAACTTAAGTTTATAGTTCGAAATTTTCCATTTTCATAGGAGACAGTATCTATCATTTCTCTATTTTTTATGTGTTTCAAGTACAGCTCTTCTAATTTTATACTTTCTATTTCTTCTTCTTCCTGAATTTTCGTAATAAAGTTAGGCAAAACAATTTTATCATAAATTTTTGTTTCAAAATTTGTGTAAGTTACATTTGATATCTCTATTTTACAATTTTTGAATTTTATTAAATAGTTTCCATTCAAGGTTACATTTAATTTATTACAATTATGTAGTAAAGTTGTGTTGTTAAGGTTTTTCGTTACTAGTATACCGTCAGTTACTTCTTTGATTTCCTGCTCTTTACTTAATTTCTTCTTACAATAGGCTTCTTTTGAATTGATTATGTCTCTTATACAGTTGCTTTTTAATGGGATTAAATTTTTCTTAAGGTTCCCTTCGACTGGGTATTCGAAAATTGCGTTATATTGATCTACAAGTATTTCATTCTGATCTAGGAGTAGGGATTTTTTTGAATTATCGGGAATTGGTTCTATGATTACTTTTGAATAGGTTTGATCGGAAAATTGGGGTATAAGAAGGATTATTATAATTTGTTCTTCGTACAATGCGACTGTAATTTTAATATTATTATAGTTTTCAATATCTGGAATTAACTGTAATTCCTTCGGTGTAAGTATGTTTTTGGAAAGCAACCCGAGCCTACTGGAGAACAGAATTTGTTCGATGTCATCGACATGGTTCCTCAGAAGAAGGATATTGTTATGAGTATGGTACACATACTGCATGAGCTTGACTTCATCCTTTAGACTTGTGACTTGTTCGCTAATATTGAAGTGGACTTTATTTAGGTATTGTTCTATGGTTTTTTGTTGATTTCTTATGTGGGAAGTGATATTTTGGAGTTGGTCCGAGATTTCTTTGTTTATCGAAATTTGTCTATTGTTTTCCTCAATTAACCTACCATTTGTTGCGAAAAGTTTATCTAGCTTTCCCTTTATTTCTTTTTCGTCTGAATGGTCCATTGTTCCGGCTATATATTTAATTCCCGTTCCTAAAATATTTATGAGTCCTCGTTTCTGTTTAAAATGGGGTATCAAATTTTTTATTTTTGCTTCTAGGAGAATGAGGCTATGATTGACGGTGCTGTACATTGGGCCTATTAAATCTGATCTGGGTTTTAGTCCTAAAATATTCTCCTTTATGTGTTCTTTAGTTATCTCGATTTCGGTTACGTTTATTATGTGCAATACCTTATTGTAATTCTTAATTATGTTTATCTTATCCATATGAAGGGTTACATATCCATTGTTATTGTTTAAGTCCTGTAGAATGAGTTCCTGAGTTTGTGCAGTTGGTAATGGTGAGATCGCTACTGCGATTAGTGCTATTAGTAATGAATTGGCGTCCATATGTGATTCTAAAAGTGGAGCTTTAATTATTATTGTTTTACTTATTGTCTCTTATTTATTATTATTACTTATTGTTATTGTTTATTGTATTATTATATGTATTTATTATTATTAGTACTATTATTATTAGTATTATTTTTATATTTTATTTTTATTATTTTAGTATTATGATTTATTTGTTTATTTACTTAAGCTTATTTGTATTATTATGGTAATTTAACGTTTAGATTTAGCTTTTATTTTAGGGTTATCTCTATCCTGGTATTTCTTCGATTTTCGGATATGGGTTTTATAATACTTGAGGTTATTCTTTGTGTCCGTTATGTGCTCGTGGTCTAATTTTTCGGCTTGAATTTTGGAATATTTAGAATGATTTTTACCGCCTCTGACTTCCTTGATAAATTGGGGGCCTGATTCTACGTCTACATCACTTCTATTTGTATTTAACTTGTTTATGACTTTCTCCTTTCTTTGAATAATTCGTTCCCGTATACTATCGTATTCGTTTTCGTTTACTTTTCCATTTATAAAATCTACCGGTTTTTTGTTTGTCACACTATGTATGGTATTGTTATAAAATCCAATAATTTTTAGTATTTTTTCCTCGACTGTTTCTAGATCCTCGTTTTCAGCATGTTTAAGGAGGCGAAGGTGTTCGTTTATGGTATTGTGCAGACGTTCGATATCAGAATTTGATGTATGGCTTCTATTGGATGTATAATGTATTTCGATATTTCGATCGTTGAGAAATTCATGGATAGGCAAGGCTTTGAAGCCTAACTCGTTATCTACAACTATCTTGTTAACATTCCCGTGGGTACTGAAATATTGTAGAAGAGCACGACGAAATTCTGTCCAACTACGGCTACTAATTTTGATGGCTTGTCCGAATTTACTAAATTTGTCGATTATTGTTAAAAATAGTTGGCCTTTTAAACTATAGAATACGTCAACATGGATGATTTCGCATGGTTTGGATGGTGTTTCTGTGATTTTATACTTTACTTTAGTAGGATTTCTTTCGTACTTTTCTAATGAACACACATCACAATTATTTATGAGTTGTGTTACCCTAAGTTTTAATTTGGGATTGTAAATGGTAAGTTTAAGTTCTTTAAATACTTCTTCTATGCCTCTGTGGTTATTGCGTAAATGTTCTTTCTCTATGAGTTCGAATAATTTCGTTTCGTCTGTTACATCTTCTAAACAAACCTTACAACGGATTATCCTAAAGTTCTTATTGTTTGAAAAGTTATCAATGTATGCTTTTTCTAAAGTTTTAAAGAAGGTTTCGTTTTCGACAAGGATGGCATTTAAATTTTTTGGATTAAAATGATTCTTTAAGAGTGTTATTGCTGTAGTTTCATCAAGTGATTTAGTATGTATAATAGTTCGATTTTTGTCAAAGACTATTT
Organism: Eutolmus rufibarbis; assembly: GCA_963920795.1. Classification (NCBI taxonomy): domain Eukaryota; kingdom Metazoa; phylum Arthropoda; class Insecta; order Diptera; family Asilidae; genus Eutolmus; species Eutolmus rufibarbis. The sequence goes on from OY987204.1 coordinate 1,066,854, forward strand.
GCTTTTTCATCCTCATTGATCCTGTTTTTGATTCATGAATTAAAATTTGGGTTTTGAATACATTTATGGGTGAAGTGGTGCTAGGTATGCTAGAGTCTGTAGATTCTATTAAAACATTTAATTCTGGTATTGGTATTCTAGAAAGCGTGTCGGCGTTACTGTTTTTAGTTCCCTTTTTATATTTAATTTGGTAATCAAATTCAGATAACTTTAATCGCCATCGTATTAATTTTGAATTCGGTTCCTTTATTGAAAATAGCCAAGTTAACGGTTTATGGTCGGTTTCAATTATGAATCTTCTCCCAAATAAGTAAGGACGAAAGTATTTGGTAGCCCAAACTATTGCTAGACATTCTTTTTCTATTGTACTATAGTTGATTTCGTGCTCATTTAGAGTACGACTAGCATAACACACTGGGTGGTCTTCCTGCGAAAGAACCGCACCAAGGGCATATTGGCTAGCATCAGTAGTGAGTGTAAAAACTTTATTGAAATCAGGGTAGCGGAGTATGGGATCATTTATAAGGAGTCTTTTGAGTGTCTCAAAGCTTTGTTGATATTCCGGATCTTGAAGATTAATTTTTGCGCCTTTCTTTAAAAATTTTGTCATAGGTTTGGCTATACGCGAATAATCTCTTATGAACTTTCGATAGTAACCGGTGAGACCTAAAAATTGCTTTATTTCTTTACTTGACTTGGGGACTGGAAAGTTTTTTACACATTGAATTTTTTTCGGATTTGGTTTTATTCCATCTTGAGTGACGATATGGCCTAAAAACTCGGTTTCTCTTTTCATGAATTCTGATTTATCTAGTTGGACCTTGAGGTTGACATCTCGTAATCTCTTAAAAATTTTATTTATTGAAACTATGTGTTCTTGCAAAGATGTAGAAAATATAATTATGTCGTCTAAGTAAACAAGGCATACATTATTTATATAGTCGTCCAAGACGTTATTCATCAAACGTTGGAAGGTTGCTGGGGCTGTTTTCAGCCCAAATGGCATACGAAGGAATTCGTAGTGGCCATTTTCGACGCTAAACGCGGTTTTATGTATATCCCTTTCCTGAATTTCAATCTGGTGAAATCCTTTCGCTAAGTCCAATGTTGTGAAGTATTGGCATTTGCCTAGCTTATCGAGTATTTCATCGATATTCGGTATGGGGTATTTGTCATCGACCGTAACTTCGTTTAGTTTCCGGTAATCGATAACCAATCTCCACTTTACTTTCCCACTGGCGTCGGCCTTCTTAGGCACGATCCATATAGGGGCTGAATAAGGTGAGTTGCTTGGTCGGATTATGCCATTTTCTAACATCTCTTTAATTTGTTTCTGTACTTCTTCTTTATGGATATATGGGTAACGGTAAGTTTTACAATGTATCGGAATGTCATTAACTGTTCTAATTTCATGTTTTACTGCGTTTGTAAATGTAAGATTAGGATTTTCTTGGTAAAATATTTCCGAATATTTCTTCACTAGTGAGAGTAGAGCGTTCTTTTCCTCTGAATTTAAATGGTCTGTTCTTAGCTGATCAACAAGTGGATTCACCTCTTTAGTTTCCAATACACAAAAGTTTTTTTCATCGACTACTCCTACGTCAAGTGGTTGGGAAGAATTAATTTGTATATTTTTGTCTGATAAATAGACTTCAGCCTCTATCTGAAAATTCTCAACGTTGTAGATACCTTCTTTAATAATGTACGAGCCATCTTTGGCCCGCAGTTCGCTAAGGTATCCGAGCCCTTCTTTTTGTTTTACGGGAAAGTTCACTTTCACGGTACTTTCGTCTTTAGTTTCTTTTTTCAAACCGAAATGTATTTTTACTTTAATTTCACCAGTACTGAGAAGACTATTCTTATAGTCTATTATAGCACCTAAATCGTTAAGGATGTCGTTACCTATCAGGCCATGATAGTCGGTATGGAATTTACAAATAAGGAACTCGATTCTTTTTGAAGGGTCACCCAACTCTTCAAACAAAGGTATTATTGCTTTCTTATGAATTTCTGTGGAGTTTGTAAGGGTTTTTACTTTCATGGGGGTTTCTAAATTTTTGATCCATTTTGGGTGACAAATGCCTGGATTAATAATCGAATGGGTAGCACCAGTATCAATTATGAATTTAAGAGGGTATGTTTTAGATTTAAAAATCAGATAGGGAAGGTGGCGGTTGAGGCCTCTGAGTGAAAATTTTGTGCTGTCTCGTTTTGTGTTTCCTCATTTTTTCCGGGATTATTTGAATTACCTATTGCAAGGTCAATTTCCATTGGTTCCGGTCTATTGTTATTGCTATTGTTGTTATTATTGTTACTATTATTGTTGTTACTATGGTTATTGTTATTAAATCTGTAGTTATTGTTATAATTGTAAGGGTTTTGGTTATATTGATTGTTATTAGTTTGGTTTGGCCTATAAGGGTTTGCGTTAGATCTGTGATAATTGTTTTGATTGTTCGGATTATTGTTATTGTTAGAATAGTTATTGTAGTTATTGTTTTGTGGAAGAGATCTTGGAGTGAAACTGTTATCTGTTGTACTCCAGGATCGATTTCCTCTATTCTCATTTGGGTTGGTGTTAAATTGACTTCTAGAATTTCGATTGCGATCAGGATTATTGGGGTTTTGTCTTTCATTATAATTTCTGTTGGGTTTGTGCCTTTGATCGTTTCTATTATCTGAGTTTCTGTTAAAATTACCGTTCGAATTTCTTGAAAATGGGTTGAAAAAAGCATGACCGGACTCATATAATATGTTCATCGCGCTTTCTAAATCTGTCGGTGCCCTACAATAGAGAATAGACTTCATGGGCTCAGGGATTTTATTTTTAAATATACTCAATGCTGAATCTATATTTGCTTTGAGAGTAAGGGCAAGATCTTGCGGGTTACGTGTATTTTCCTGTGTTGTTTTAATATTAAGTCTCCTGAGAACTGATCTTATTTCGTTATAAAAGTCCTGACTATTGGTTTTAAAGGTAACACTTCTGAGTTCGTCGAAAAGTTGGGTCGCGGATTTTCTGTCACCAAAATTATTACATAGTAAAGATTTAATTTGAGACCACGATTTTATATGGTAATTAATTTCGACTATTTCCCTTGCCTTTCCTTTTAATTTTGACTTGATCGTGTCTGAGAACACCAATTGTGACAGCTCGTCGTATCTTTGAAGTACTGGGTGTACCCTGTCGACGAGATCGACAAAATTCTGTAAGTAGTTCGGGTTTCCATCAAACTCTGGTAATTTTGTCAAATATTTCATTGGGTCTATTGTAATCGTAGGGGTTGGGGTTATAGGTATGGGGTTTGGACTAGGTTCCACGTTTATTGCATTTATTCTGCTTCGCATATTTTCAAGAGATCTCCTCAATTCGTCCCCTAGTAAGTGAATTTCACCGTTTTCTTCGGCCATTTTACACTACTGTTTTAAAAAGAAATTATCGCGGGAAGTGGAAAGACAGAAAGAAAAATTTATCCCCTTACAGAAAGTTATAATACAATTTCACTTTGTATCACTAGACTATTATTAAATATAGACTACACTATACAACACAATCTGTGTATATCTGATAACCGTTATAATAAAGATTTAGATAAAATAAAGAAAAGACTAAAATTTACTTGGGAAAAGAAATCTTGTTTCCTTGATGCTCCGTAGTCGTATATGCAGCACGATGATGATCCCTTCTGCGGATGTTGCAGGGCAGCACTCTCCAAGGGCAGCTTCTGGTGCAGGATCTCGGCTCTAACGGGTTTCACAGCACTAGAACAGTAGCACAACGCTCGATTCCCGTGTTGTCACAGCACTGCAACTTTGGCTTGCACAACGATGTTTGCGGATGGCAAAAAGTGGTGTAGTAAGCCCACGAATATTCGGCTCGGTAACTCAATAAGTCTCTGTGGACACTGTGAAATTTCCTTTTTTTTCCGATCACAGTCCTTGCGTTCGATTGCGCGTTAAGTATTAATATACACGTACGTCCCGGCTTCTTCCCGAATCGACTATGCGTCTTCGCAATTGATCGATAACGTACGCACGCAATCCTACCGACTGCGCCAATTTCAATCTCCGTTTCTCGCGGAGTCAAAAAAAAATAATACAATACACAAAGGACGGTGGATCGATAAAATAAAAGAATGTTTAGGAAGCTCTAATTCCCTTTTATTCGCACGAGTTTTAATCTTTTACAAAAGAAAGATCTTTAGAGAAGAGAACCGACCGAATACTAAGAGTTCCGAAAATGGACTGACTGCCAAGAATGCAATTACTGACTTTACTATTTCCAATAAATCAATTTTGCCAAACTAAGCGGCGGGCGCATCCGCCGCGTGACCTAAAAGACGCTGACGTTGTGTCGCGACGTTCTCACCTGAATTATATTGCAACGGGTCAATGAATTGGTCACGTTGCAATATTTGATGATTTTAGCTGAATTTAACATTGGGAAATTGGTTTGAAAATTAACATGAAATTATGAAATTATATTATTGTGCCTTTGAGGATTTTGTTACTCGTAACTCCTTATCTCAGCTCTTGGGTTTCGTTACAAAGGACAGAGTGCGTGCCAAAACAAAAAAACTCCAAGATATTTACTTAGGTGTCCCAAGTCCCGACGCAATATTTTAAAACTGTGCAATTTCATCATGCAAACTTGGGATCCTAATTTTATTTCTAGAAAAATTTTAGATGTATTCAGGCGGCACACACATTTTTCTTACATAAGTTATTTTTATGTTAATTGAAATTCTGTTAACAAGTAAAATTTCTATCGGTGAAAGTGTACCAATTTTTTAGCAATTTCAAAATTGTAAAAATATTTAAAAATTATATGATCTCCGCGGCCAATTGAAAAAAATTAAAAATTCATTAATTTAATATTTAGTTTCTTAATATTTCAGTTTTATTAAATATTTTAGAAACTCGATGAACCAAGTTTTACGAAAATTGATTTCATCGTGTAAAACCTTTATCGCTCCCGATTATAAGAGTTAAAAGATTATAGCTAGGAGGTAAAGGAGAAGCTTATTTATAATAAGTTTTAACTTTTTTCATATTCTACATATTTTCAATTATTAATTTGAAAATTTTTATGAGAAATGGCAGTGCTACAGCTGTCTCTCCAGGATCATTTTTTCGAAGTAGCTTTGCGATGAACAACATTGCTGGACACTTGATAATTGGAAATCAATATTTCCAAAAACCATATTTAATAAATATTGGTTTCGTTAAAAACACGTTTCAAGTTACAGAAAATATTCTTAAGACATCATATAATAATAAAAAAAATGTGAAAATATTAAAATATTAAAATAAATAATTTTTTTTTATCCAACTGAATAGGTCCCCTTAAGAGCTATATTTGTTTGAAATAATAATTGAATCTTCGTATTTCACATTTAGTGTAGAGTAACATTTTTAAAAAAATGTTAAGCCCAGCAAAAACTAAAGTTTGATTATATTGCACCTTTTGCTGTTCTCAAAGCAAATGTTGGCGCTGAAATTATAATAAATTTTATAATATGAGCTTTAATACTATATATGTATGTATGTATATGCTTAGCTATTTTGCATTAAAAGCACAACTAAAATGCACAGTTTGAGACGACTTAATTCTTCAAAATAGTATCAAATCTGATTAAAGTAATGAAATTGCTTGCGCTTAAACTTATTACAATAGTGTGGTTAAAAAGCGTACCCAATCTTCAAGCTTCAGAATATTAATTCTTCACTCGCTTGCATTTCTAATTAGTAGTAACGCCTTTCAGTTTTCTCCTTAATACACAAGCGTCTTCTGACATACCTTCATAATTTTCATAATTGTGCAGTTGCAATTAAACAAATTATAAAGCTGCTTACCCTATTTTGTTAATTTAAAAGGAAATTCGCGTGTTAAAATCAAATAAGCACCTCATTTGTTTGAACTCGTTCGTTAGAAGAGTCTCCAAACCATTAAATAGAAGATTTTACAAGAGTGTCGTTAATTTAGTTTACTTGTTAAATCTAACATTCTAAGAAAAAAATTCAGAGTAACACACTTTACTCGGAATGTTTTTTTTTAGAATGATAGATTTTATTGAGCAAACCTAATAGCAAACCTTTTTAGGGTTCCGTACCAGAAAGGAATCCTATTGTTGTGCTAACGATGTTTGTCTGTCTGTCAGCCCTCTAGCATCTCGAAATGAGATACGGACTTGAAATTCACACATAATATATATTATCGCGGCCTAAAGGCGGAGAAAGTAACAAAACATTAAAAAAACATTTTGGGGTGGCAGGCATCCGTACATGCAAAATTGTTGTACCTCTTGTGGTATCGTTGAAAAGGGCCTTTTGAGTAGATTATGAATGTATTTTTATTTTTAATATTTAACTTAAAATAAACTTTTGACGCCCTATCAAAGTTGCTGTTTTTAGTCACATTTTGCTACCAGGCCTACAACGAAAATGGCTTTACGTAATGAGCTGTAACTTATATACAATATTACTCATACCCTATAGATATAATAGAAAAAAGTTGTAAGTAATTTTCGAACACATATTTATATAGAATTTCCCTCAAAATAAAGAATTGAAATTTTACATTATCGATCACTAAGTTGAGATAAATTCTGATCATTATTACAACTTCTTACTATATATTTTTTAGTGTTTTCCGTAGTACGGAAATCTCAGTGCGCAAGTCCGACTCCCACTTGACCAGTTTTATATAAAGCTAAGGCAATTCTATATGTCTAGATAATGAAATCAAAAAAATATTTTATACAAGTAAAATCGTCAAAAAGTTATTACAGTATGATTAATTTATAGTTCATATTGAGTTGAGGACTATTTGGAGCATCCTTTGTAATTGGTAGAGGTTCCTTTACCCTCTTCTTATAAATTAGAAATAAAATTAATACTATTATTACATTAGATAGGTATTTAATAACAAAAGTTAAAGAGGGTCATAGCTTTAAGTGGCATATGACAATTATACATGCACCACAATAAAAGAGAAGCCCCACAGCCGTCTTTAAGGTTTGTGTTTCTTATCTAGATTGAGAAAGCTTCTTCCTTAGAATGCCTGATAAAGTAACTTTCTTGGACCCCTGGGTGACATGTCAGGCAAACAAAGTTCGACTGACATCCTACAAATAACTCCGTACCCATTGCCTATTGTGATGTCATCCCGTGTCACAAGGGGGGAATTTCAGGGAGCAAAAGTGTGCTATCAAGACAACAGGTATTGTGGTGAGCCGCCGATGGATTGTAGGCATCTTGTGCCTTTTCCTTTTCCTGTCTGCTGGCTTGCGGAATATTCTGGCCGGCACCAATCCTAATCTTGAGTACATCAAAAACTCTGACGAATTAATGTAATTCAGCGACATGCGAAGATTGAGAGAGAACTTCACAGGTGAGCCCGATCGCCTGGCTTGACCCAGAGGTCTTTCAGCCGGCGAGACACCGGTGCAGATTGATTGATTCGATCTACCTGCTGCTAATTGATAATTTGTTTTGCTTGTCACACTCCGCAGGGAATGTTGCTGGCCTGTTAGCATTTTAACAGACAGTGTTTGCCTAATAGAAGAAAGGCACACGGAAAGTGGTAATAAGACTCCGCACGGTTAAAGGATGCGGGGAAAAGGGTAGAAGTGAAATTTGCTTCGATAGTGGGCATTTTTTATTAGGTACGTTTAAAATAAACGTACTAAAAAATGTTTCTAGCGAAATTTGACTAGCCCACCTAGTAAATTATTTTAACTCTAAACATACCGACATTTGCCAGATTTTTGAATGAAAGCTATATTTATTTCCTTTGAAGGCAAGAAATAGTACATATGTATGTAGTCAAATAAACGGAACATAAAGAAGAAGAAGAATGAGTGATGAAAACGAAATAAATGAGAAACTAGTAATTAAATTGAATGTAAAAAGTTTTATCTTATCTTATCTGTCAGCCGATGGTACGTTTAATGTTAATTATTTTTCAGTAATTTTGTCTGAAAATATCAGAAATATTTTAGTAGTTTCTAACTTTAAGTCTAGTGAAATTTATTGGATAATCTCAAAGTTCCGCTGTGGATCAGAATATTTATTGAAATTTCCTTTAACTTAACTGGAATTCTAGTAACAGCCCTACACAATCGTATGTTCTAGTTGTGTAGGTATACCGCTGGAAGTTGTTTTTGTATAATAATAATAATAAACAAAACAAAAAAATTAACTTCAATATTTGCTATTTTACTTAACATTATCATAAAAATTTTCTACTTATAAATTATATTTACAAATATTTTCTATAATTCATTGAAATATACTCAAAGTGATTTTTTCTAAGAATTCCCTGATTTGGCGGAATTTAAAAATTGTCTGACGCCAGTATTTTCTTTATTGTTTTCTAATGGCCTCATGATCTATTTCCTAGAAAAAATTGTGTTACTTATTAAAGGGAAGAAAAGATATGCAACAAAACGACATTTTCAAATGTTTTCAAACTGAAGTTCAGCTTTCTAACTTTCATTCCGAGGTTGGGTCCCTATTTGACTGGAATACACGGATTTTTTTAAGGTTTCAGTTTTATTCTTTTAACTAAAATCTGATGAAATTTGAAAAAATATGATATTTTTAAAATCCGGCCAAATATATTCCTATACATACATACACATATATGATACTGCAATATCCTACTTCATATTTTCAGTTGATTGTCAACGAAGCAAGACTTGGTACAGTTTTTGTATTTTTTTTTAAACATTTTCAACAAAGTGGGAAAAGAAAAGTCTCTCAAAATTTATATATTCAACTGCGAAAAACCTCAATCCAATACCTATTCTACATAATATGTTACCTATCTAGGTGGACAATTTTGAAAATATCAATGTAGGACTTTAAATATTTCCAAATTTTTCCGGCAGGTCTATCGAAAAGAGGTGAGCGATTTGAAAATAATTTTGATTAAAAATGTCTTGAGAGATTGGTTGCGCAGACAGTAAAAAACAAGAGAAACGCTTGTATTAGTTTATATAACCGACCAACCAATAGGCTTTTAAAAATTATTGGTTGTGCTCAAAATGATATGAAAATAAAGCTGTTTGACAACAACCTTGTCCTTTCCACAACTATACGGGGTTTATCCTGATGTGCTTAACAAGAAAAACTAATTGCTAAAACCACGTGTAAGAAGAAAACTCTCTAAGCGTCTCGAAGGGAAATTACCTTGTTCGGTGTTTCATTTAGGAAAGTTGAAAACAAAAAGTTTAAGCCTGGCTCAGTTAAAAGTTTGTATATCATCTCGGTGGAAAGTTTTCGGCTTTTACGGAACTGCACATCTGCGGAAGCTTTCCGAAAACCTGGAACAAAACTTTTCCATACAAACCTGACAATATATATACCAACATACATACATATATCAGGAAACCTAATTAAACCCGCAATAAATAACTACTTTTACCTAACATTGCCCGGAGAACAGTGGCTATAGGTTCAGCCCACCTGAGGAGGAAAAACCTTGCAACAAAATGTTCCTTAAATGATTTCGCATGTTCTGAAAGCGGAAGTCTCAGCCATTCTACAAGAAATCCTATGGACATGCCTTTGCGACGGCGGAGAAGTGTAATTAATCCATCAGACGAGCACGAGTCACCGGGATGAGGGTTTGGGAACCGGCGACCCTTGCGGCGGATGTCGCCGGAGATACGTCTATTGTTGTCTTTCTTAAAGGAGGCCGGTTGGACTACGCCTCCTCCTAGAGACGGGTCTTTCAAATAACCAAATAACCAAATAACCCATTGTCCATGTGCATCGGGGACAAGTAAACAGGGTATAACTCATGATGGCACTTCCACTAAACCTACATATTTTAAAGGTTCAGAAATACGCGTGAAGTGCAGGTGCGACGATGATCAGTTTCAAAGAAAATTAATTGAGGGCAACAAGCCATTCTTTTTAGGTATACTGCAATTATTGGACACAATAGGAAATGCTGGCGGAATAACAATTAAATTATAGTACCTTTCTGCACCCTGAAGATAGCTGAAAAATGACTAAAATATTCAAAAGTTTTCGAAATTTTAATTAAAAGGCATCTTTGAGCACAATTGTTAAAAATTGTCCTTAAAAAAAAACAAATTATTTTAGAATTTCAGATGTTTTTATGAACTTATTTTCATTCATATGAGTAATTGAATTTAGAAAAATTGTAACTTTCAAGTGCAATGGATTTTTTTAGATCCAGTCGAAATATATCAATAATTAATTTTTACGGAAATGTTCAAACGAATGCGAATTTAGTTCTAAAGGCCTTTCTGGTAGGAAATTTAATTTTTAGCAAAATGCTGCCATGAAAATTTGTTTAAAATGTATGGGAACCTAATCTACATATGTTTTGCCGTTCACAGATTTGATCTTAAATTTCGGGGGGTGAATATTGAAAAAGTTAAATCCGGAATATTTTATACAACACATGTATTAAGGACAATAATTTAGGACAGTAATTGAAATATACTTGCAAGTGTTGGGGATGCAACATTAGCTCCTTATTGAAGCTCTTCACTGCAAGAGTGTGCAACAAATTGAAAATCCCGTCACCGCTATCATGGCGCTATAGTTCACCTATATCCAATAAAATGAATTCGGCTTTGAACCGGGCCGCATGGTTCCCTCCTGTCCGCTTCATCTGTTTACATAAATTGCAATGCAGCCTGCACCATGCGCCTAAAGTATCCGTATAAATGCACTGAGCTTGCATTTCGAGTTAAATGGGGTCCAAGACGAGAGGACTACCAGTGCACCCTAATCAGAATGGCCACCGCCCTTGACCATTTAGGAATTTTCATGCATAAATTATGGACAATTGTAACCCCAAAAACAAATAAATATTGCTCGAATGTCGTGTTTAAGTGCACACAATACCGCACGAGTCTGGCATGGAGTCCTGTCCTTCTAACTAGAACCCTTTTGCCGGGAATGGCGCTCCGGTAGCCCGGCATTCGACCCTATACCTAAAGTGGGGGAGACGGGGGGGAGGCCAAGTTGTCGGGCCCTACTAAACGGATAGTACGTAAAACTAAAATCCACAAAGTGAAAAATTATAACACTAATTTGGTGTTTTGTTTCCAAAACCAATTTTAAATTGACCGAGCATGTTTAGTGCTGGAGAGCTTTCCAGGCCCTCGAGAGCGGCCAAATACCGGCCGAAGTGAAGTGCTAGTGTCATTTAAAAGCCCTAGGCCTTTACTAGTTACATACATAGATATAATCTGCAGAGGCTAGCAGCCCCGTCCATTTGACTCATTTAGAGAAGTTGGACATTACAAAACCACGAAAGGTAATAAAACCGGAAATGATTGCAATAATTCATCAGCCGAAAATTGGCCAATTGTTTAAATCGCCCCGGAGAGAGGGGATGAGCCCAGGACTTCTGTGCAGAATTTGCGGGTCGATTTTGCTGATACGCCCTAACAAATCCACATGTCATTTTGTGCTAAACCCAAACCCACTGTGGGGAAGAGGACCTATACCCATCCAAATGGGTTAGGAACACCCGGCACAATGGCATTTTAGGCGGCCAGAAGCCCTTTCGTAATTATTCCTAGTGTGGAGGGGGTGTGTCCGAAAATTTTCAATTAAAACTCCGGCCTCAATTCAATTCTATTCAAATGAATTTTTTCAGTACACATTTAAGCTTTTATACCTTTTTTAACTGGCCCTAAACAGATGTCAGGGACGCCGATATAGCTTTGAATGAGTAATGGAACAGTGTGGGCCACTGTTATTGGTGGTATCATATATTTATTTCTTTTTATTTTATCGAATTATGTGGTTATCCCTTGTGGAACAAGCCAAAAAATTGCAGACGAAAAAAAAATCGCTTCTATGAGACCAATCGCCAACAGATGGCTTCACACCACAGTGGTCGCTCTTGTGGTATTCGCTTAACAACGTGCCGGAAATAAATTCAGAACATTTTGAAACACTTTTTAAATGATGCCACCGTTTGCTTGTTCTATGAAAACTTATCTGTGTTTACTAGCAACGGGCGAATTAAATTAATTACTATTTCAATAAATTTTCAATTTAGGGACCTGCTGTTGAAGCGCCACAAAAGAGAACAATATTTCATGATTTAAAATTTCTAATGACGTACTGGTGAAACGATATCATTTCACTCATTTAATAGTAAAATTAAGTCACTCTGATTTGAAAATTATATAAAATATATCACCGCAAAAATAACACATCTTTGTTGGCTATATTTATTCAAAATGCGATAGATTAATAAATTTAAAATCTATAAAAATGCGCACCAAAATCGTAGTATCTTTGCTACCGAATAAATGCATCAAAAGGTAGTATGTGATTTTGTCAACTCAAGCACTTCAAACCTAAACGAGTTAAAACTTGTGTTCTTCGAACGAAATTTCCTTCGATAATTGCAATAATTCTTAGCCGTAGTTTTTGAATCGATATTTAGATCATTCTGATGTTTTGTTAGAATACCAAATTTTAGTGTAAGTAGTTTATAATTATTAATTTGTATAGTGTTACGAATTATTCAATGTTAAGTTCATTCTTTTAATTATAATGTTTGTATTAATATGTAGTCATTTTAATGTTAATCGATAAAACACAGAAACATGTTCAGGGCAAAATGTCTGCTTAAATTCCTATGAGATATAATAATTGAGTTAAGTCTAATATATATTTATTAATTTGAAGGCAATTTAAACATTTATCAATAACTGCTTTTAATTTCATGTTTTAAAGTTTTACTGTGACGTTCAAAAAGTCTATGTTAGGGGGCACCTAGAGTAACAGCTCAAAAAACACGCTTATTTCAAACATTTTATTTTTAGACTAACTATATTTTTATGATATTTTAATGAATTAGGCCTTATAGAACATCTTTTAAAGTTATTAAAAAAATTGTATATTAATATTTTCGGTACAAAATGGCGGCGTGGTAAGCATTTCTATCAGACGCGTTGCAGTTGCGATGTCCACTTTTTGGGAGTAATTACAACCCTTAGAGTGAACCTGGAACATCCATTCAAAAAATGTCTTGTTAATAACATTCATAATTCGTAGTTAAACCTATAAAATATATAAAAAATTGAACAAAAAGTATTTAATTTGAAGTTTGAAAAAATTCTTCGATTTTTCGCGTCAAATGTTGACTTATAAACATTTATAAAAAAAATGTATAACAATAATTTACCAAAAATGTAGGTTCAACTACGAATAAAAGTTGTTTTTTAAATCTGGTAAGCATTTCAGCCCAAAATCTTTAATAGTTTTTGAGATATTACTCCCACAAACTTCGAAAATGAGGCCTGATAGAAATGCTTACCATGCCGCCATTTTGTACCGAAAAAATTAATAAAAAAATTTTTTTAAGAACTTTAAAAGATGTTCTATAAGGCCTAATTCATTAAAATATCATAAAAATATAGTTAGTCTAAAACTAAAATGTTTGAAATAAGCGGTTTTTTTTAGCTGTTACACTAGGTGCCCCCCTTAAAGTAAGATGCAAAGAGAAAAAAAATCATTAATCAAAATGCACATAATTGAATCTTAAATTTTAGCTAAGGGATTATTTGAGTAGTTTTTACGAACCGTACCTTAATTTCTTCGAAGTTATAAGAGTGATGATAAGGTTCGTAATTTATGGCGAATAAAATTATGATAAAAGTAGTCATTGAATGAGATGCTTCTTCAATTAAATTTGGGAAGAAAAATAAATAGAATCTTTAATTTACAAAATATGACTGCATTTTATTAACTCCAATTTGGATTACTTTTATTTTGATTTCTTGAATATTATCTATGTTGCACAAGGTCAATCTTGTTGCAATTACGCTACTTTCAACAAAACTCTGTGGAAATAAGCTAAAATTATAGAAGCATTAATTCTACAGGACTCAAGAATGTACTTGAATACTTCCAAACTTTAATACTTTTCAAATAATCCCTTACTTCCTTAAACAGGATTTGCACTTTCTGGATAGTCGGAGGAACTCGAAATTGGCAGCGAACATCAGGAATTCCAGGATAAGTTAGGAAGATTCCATTAAATTTTTCTAACTGATTGAAATAAATGAGGGAAAATAATTATTCTTAGTCTTACATTGTAACCCAGTCTATCCATTATTTAATTGAAATTTCATATATCAAATTCCCTACGAGTTATTGGACCAAGTGAATAAAAAGTAGCTAATGATTTTTATTACTTGATACTTGTAGGAAATACTAGCTATTTATGTGAAGAAAAGTTTAAGTTTTTACTTAAAAATCTAAAAGCGTATCAAATTAGGTGCGACGCGGATTTGGCGCATTATTTTAGCCTCTATAGGTTCCGCCAAAAAAGTGTAGAATATCCATTCTACAAGTTTCTAATTTTCTTCTGCTGCTAACTAGCTAACCAGCTATTTCTGTTAACTATTAATCTGACGTAGGCAAGTGTCCTCACGTAACTTATGGATTCATAATTTTCGAGTTATAATTATTTTTTGCACAGTACATTATGTTCTATTTCTGCAAAAAATCGCTAAATATTCATCTGACATGGTCAAGTGTCCTCACCTAATTTGTAGAGAATTAAATTTTGCACCAAATTGATTATAATAATTTTTTTCCGGTAACTTCGATATTTTTTGAATTATTATATTTGCGGGAATAGAAGAAGTGAAATTTGACAGTTTTAAATAACTCAAAAATGGTTAATCGAACGTCAAAATATATATGAGCATTTCTATAAACAATTTTACCCTCTACAATATTACGTAACAATTTTTATGATATCTGTTGCATTAATGAGAAATTTCCAAAAACCTTAAGTACTATCACTGGTTCAGTTTTGCTCGTCACTGTATGTTTCAACATGCATAGAATATATATTTTATATATTTTGAATACATATAATATATTTTATGTATACACGAAAATATATAAAAATATATTTCAGACGTATATTTTTTTTTTATATTTTTGCGTACAGGGAGTTAGACTTCCAATTTAATGGTTTAATAAGGAAATCGTTCAATTATAGAAGTCAAAAAATGTACACTCGCTCCAAGAAGCAGTGACTCGCTTAATGATATTCCTCTTTTCCACGGGATTTGGTCCTATTAGAAGAGACCTAATTTATGGATGTCGAATATAATACCATAGATTTGTCGTTTGCAGTTCGCCACGCCACTCGACCGGAAGCATTCACCCCCTCGGCGTGGTGAGCAGTCATAGGCAAATATCTCCAATATGTCACCCGCCGCACGAGATTTACCTCTTGGACCGACTCGGACGGCATTACAAAGCTCCAGGTCTTATGCGATTCCAGGACGTACCTTGGTGTCATGTCGGGCAATTCATCCCGGGGGTGGCTCCTGTTCTGCATGATTTTGAGCCCCCGGTATGACATCGCCAAAGTCTGCAGATATCTCGGCAGATTTAGGACTGCTCCGGCCAGGCCCAAGAAGGCCACAGTCAAGAATGCGTCTGACAAACAAGCAAGTGGCAACTGCAATTCGATTGCGTCACTTTGTGTCCTCTGCTAATAAGTGTTAATCCCAGGGACTGTTGGCCGGGGCATTCATCAAAACGAGGGCCCTGTAGGGAATCCGTGTCAATTGTCATTTTCGGAATGCATCCACCAGGCATTGGGCCTGCTGTAAAACATTTCATTTGTGTCATCGGTCATCTGGCTCCGAATTAGTCAAAATCGAAAAACAATTTCCTACAGGAGGCGAGGCGGCTGGCTGCACGTGACGACCGGGGCCCCGATTCCGTGCGACTTCGCTCGCCCGTGCCTCCAGCGGGAGGTGACTCGCATTGGGGCCCTTTGAGTGATTATCCAAGGACTTCGGCTTGACATTTGACACTTACCAAATGGTCAATAGGTGTGGCAGATATCACAATTGATAAATGTTCCCCGGGAATGACTAATGAGGCTAGGCAGAGACTTTCTTTTTATAACTGCATAACCTGTCTCCGGGGTAACCTCAATGGGGCCTACGCACGATTCCCGCCGGAGCGTTACGCTTTATTACCTGTTTGAACGTCGCCCCTGACGACTGCTGACCTCCGAAGGTCGTTGTGAATGAGATGTTCGGAGAGATTTGATCGTGAATTGCCGCGAGGAATTAGAAAGTATAAAGATTGTCACGATATCAAGATGAGGACTTTTTATCTAATTTATTGCTCGGGAAGTTGTTTTGATTTCACGTCAACCAAATACAATTATAAAAATGGTTAGAAAAGTACGGCGTGATCAACGATCTATTGGGAAAAAAAAAACTAATGACGTCAACATCTAAATATTTCTTAAAATTATCGTTCCCAAGAAATAAAAGATTTCCGCGAAGTTATAAGGCTTATAACTTCATGACGTCTGTCCGTATATCACAAAACAAAGACTTATATGAAGAGCTGGCGAACAAAACGATCTAATTACACTTTTGTAAATAATTTTTTTTTGTTTTTTCAATCTGGCTGTACATACAAACATACATGTATCTAGTTTTGTATTCGTTTTCAATTGAAACATCCTAAAAGTGCGTCAAAATGGTGTCAGAAGTTCCTGATTTCGATCAAAACAGAAGTTTTAATAAGTGAGCTCCGTTTTCGTTCAATTGAATAATTTTCATACAAATCATTTATAAGAAGTCGTCTCATTTTTGAAGTTTTGTACAATACAGTCGACGCTCTTTTCTTTTTATGAAAATTTGTATTGTATTTTTAATTTAAATACCTTCCATTTTATTAGAAATAGTAATCTTAAATTTAACATACATATGTCAAATAGGGTCACTAACACTATATGGAGAAAAAGAAAACACAAGATCATTTAGTTCGCCGACTCCACATATAATAAAGTTCTAAGAATGACTCGGATAATTGGGTATTTGAGTATTTCAATTTGGAGTATACTCGAGTACTTGATAGGTGTTCACAAATTATTTTTGAATTTTTCAACAAAACACTTTGTTCTGAGCTAAAACCAATTATTTAATTATAAATTGGATAATAACGATTATGAAGTAATTTTTACTTTTCGATCGCTCGATAACGATTATCAAGTAATTTTTATTTTTCGATCTCTCGATAACGATTATGATATAAAGTTTACTTTTCGATAGTTCGATAATAATCAGGAATTAATTTTTATTGTTTGATTGTTCGAAATAAAATGCATTTCTTTATTTATCTCCCTTAAAGGAACCGAATAGTAACCAAAAAAATATTTGTGAAGTAATCGAAATATGTACAGACATAATGTATATATAATATTTGTAAGCTAAATGATCATTTTTGGCCCTCCCGATATAGTATATTTTTTGCTCTATTAATTTTATGCATATCATTGCCATTCTTTATTAAAAACTAGGCAAACAAGATATTTTAGTATTTTTTTCAGTTATTTTCATTCAAATGAAAATTGAACTCTGCAATTCTGTGTATTCAATAATTTCTTATCTATAAAATTTCACAAAGAAGCAGATGCGTTGTTAATTATTGATCTTTTCATGTTCTGTAATCAATATTTCAACAATTTCAGGATAATACCGATTTTATTTTAGATGTATAGTTGGGAAATTATAATTTTGAAAGTTATATGATTGTGGTTTTGTGGTCTCGAGCGGGTTCATTTCATTTCTTTTTTTTTATAATAGTTTTCAGTTGTTCAATTGTAATTGAACCTTAATATTAAAAACCAACCTTTAATTAGTATTGATAGCAAGATACTTCAGTAATATTTCGAAAAAAATATAACAAAATACATACACTTGTACATATTATATATGAAATATTTACCTAAGGTAGATATTTTCACGAATTTCAAAACAGTGATAAAGTCACGAAAACTATAGCATTTTTAGTGAGATCGGCCTTGAGACTTGTTCATATACATATATAATACATATATGCACATTAAATACTTATGAAAATAAACGATAATTTCTTATTGCGTAAATGAAAAGTTTAACGGACATAAAACTAACTCAATAAAGTAGTGCTTTAACATGAAATTTTTTTCGGTGTTATAAACCACTTTTATCTTTATCTACTTTTTATTGTCATTTGCATAACATATAATTATTGCGACTATAATTAAAAAAGTGTAATACATATATTTAATTTTGTTTAATAAAAATTGTATGATTAGGTCCAAAATCCTTTTTTACCATATTACGGCGCCACTGATTCCATCTTATAACTACTGATAGTCAGTTTTAGTTTATGGTTTCTGTTACTTTTCACGTAATAATGGCGCTGTGGCATAATCTGCTAAAATGAGTAAGTAATTCATATAAAACGTGTTATCTTGGTGCTATTTAGGAACCTAAAATATTTTAATGTTTAGACAAGCACTGTTCTTGTCAGTGAAAATGCAGATAAGTCGTTAATGCTTACCATTTCAATGGCTATCGGAAAAGGTCAATAACTTGTTTTTGGAGAAATAAGGCTATAAAAGCTGTAATTGTCAGAAAGAACAAAATCCAAAAACAAATAGCGGCATCATCATTAACGGTAGGATGTCTATCACGTAAAACTTTAATCCCCAAATCGTTAAAAACTCCTGACACAGAGTTATGAAGATCCAGCGCCGACAGTTAGCAATATCGGATCCTAAATCTAAACGAAGATTTGAAGTTCTTTACCAGGCCTAATAGCTTAATTACAGATACCAACCACACAAACTTGGAAGTGTTTGAGGGCCGTAAAAAGTCCACAAATAGCAAGAAAAGCACCTAGGGTAAGTTCCCGAAGAACGGCGGGTTTCCAGTTTCCGCGCGGGACTGCGCCGTTGCTTCATAAAAAGAATTATGACGGGTGGTTTATTGGACATTTATCAGTGCTGGAGACTGATTTTATGAGTCCTGTCATCAATGAGTCAAAGTTTCCTTTCCTGCTCTCATGCTGGCCGCATACTTTTTATGTCCGACTCCGTCGACGCAGTCCCAGCCAATAAATTGAATCATTAGTCGTTAATGAATTTACAAGTCATTTACTTCTCTATCCACTGAGGCGCCCTCCTTTTGACCGCTGTTCATCAATCTGTTGGTCAAGATTTATCGCTATTTTTTATCCAAATTATTTTCTTGATGTTATCTTTAGCTTCTTAACGGCAGGGTCCATTCGTAACGTATTTGACCAGTTTTCGACGAATTATATATTTTATATGCATTTGTGCCATACAGTTAAGTCCGTCTTGTTTTAATTAACCTAATTCTCAGCCACATAATTTAATTCATTAAGTAGAGCTCGGTTTTCGCAGTCTCATAATCCAAAGGTTATGAAATATCCTAGAGAAATTTTCTATGAAATTTTGTTTAATTAAAAAAATATACCAGCAGGAAAAAGGAATTGCAAAAGCTGCTGAAATCTTTGTGTAAAAACCACAACAAAAATGTTGTTCAAAACACCGACAAATTACCTAAAAATTCATTGAAATTACAAGAGAGAGAGAAAAGAAAATGTTTTTCGTATTTTCTCAACTACAAACATTTTCAAATTGCCCGTCCTAGTGCTGTAAACTTGAAAAGGGACTAAAAAGAGAGCTATAAGTTGAAAGAGCAAAGTTATTAAAAAATTTGTCTTTATAAATTAAATATAATGCTAAAGAAAGCGGAACAAATCTATTTAAAATAAACTCAAACATAACTATGGGATATTTAAGAATTTATTTATTTTTCCTGATACGAAAAGTTTGTGTAATTTCTTTAAAATGCATATAAAAGAAAAAGTTATGGTCTACATCTCTTGATAGAAATGGATCACGGCCCAATGTTTTTTAACGCCTTTATTGATATTTTAAAACATCTGATAGCGAGATTTCTGTCCTCCTGTAGGATCTAGGACCTAGGTAATATGAATTTTATCAGTAAACTAGTGGAGGTAACAAGATCTAAGGTCTTTTAGCTCTATGTCTGGATATGAGACGAGATGAATCCAATCATGGAAGGATGGCATTAATTTTTTGGATGTTCTACGAAATATAAGTGAAAGCTCCGCTAAACTAGGATATATTTATGTCTTTAGTAATTCTGGGAACTTCGGGGATTTAATGTGAATATATCTTAGGATCAGAAACCATAATTCCATGTCTCCTCCAAGATTAATGCGGGGCACTGAGTAGGCTCAGGCTCGGAGACAAACACCCGGATATGCTCCCCTAATTTCACTCCAGGTATACGAGTGCGCGTGCTGTGGGTATAGCTAGCCAGAATTTCAAATCACAAAGCTCCATGTAAGCACAAAACGCTACAATCCCACACAATTTAGCAGCACATTTTAACCGAACGCACCCTTCGCCCCGGTGGGCAAGTGGGCCTACATCTCATACCTACAGCATTAACACGGTCCATGAATCTAACCATTTTGTTGCGATTTGGAATGATATTTATAGCCGAATGATAAATGATCTGACACGGCTAATTGCAACGGAATTAGTGTTTAATTTAACATGCTCTTCGAGGCCGAGATACGAGCAGTTGTGCGAAAACTCATAATTATTAATAGTAGCATTTCAGCTGCGGCTACTCCCAGCGAGACCCACAAGTTGGCTCGTGGATGGCAACATATAAAATGCTGCCCAGCCCCTTCCTGCCAATCTGTCAAGATATCCTTTCAGATGCGGATTTCTGAGAATTAGTGCGACGACTAACTGTCTGCTAGACTTGACTTCATATTATATATTTGCATATTCGAATTTTTTGGATTGTTCTGGCATACCTCCACGTCGGGTTTCGGTGGCTTCAGCAGCTTCGAACCGATGTCTAGCACCAATTAGTTGCTGGGTGGCAAGTATCAGCCGACAACAGCAACGGCTAAAGGAAATATTAATTATAGCGACACATGTTTAAGATGTGATTTGTCAGGTGATGAATAACCAATGAGAAGTGCGAGCAAGCGACTTAAGAATATTTTGGCAGCAACTCTACTGTCGATAATTTACGTAATTAAATCTTCTCATTTTTGGTGGCGTGAATTACCTGAACGAGTTCGCATCGATACAACATCCAAAAATTTGTGCGCGTGATTTGTTGATTCATTTCGACTATTAACAGTAGCTGACATGCATATTAAGCATAGATTCCGCGGAAATATTCCAATGGCAGATATCTTTATACGGCGATTTTGAGAAACCAACATTCATGGTAACTCCAAAAATTCCAACAGTTTAAACATTTATGGAGCTGTTTAAATCGACTGTGTCCTTATTTAAAAGCAGCCATTCTCGACTAATCACTATTAATATGCATATTTTAGAGTTAAATACATGCTACAGGACAGAAGTAATTTGGGACGAAAATTTCTTACCAATTTAAGAATTTTGGAAATGTGAATCCAAATTGCCTGTAATATTTACACATAAGCGCTGCCGTGCAAGCAGAATGGTATACAAAAATATTTGTTAATTTTTGAATAAATTTGTACTCCACTTAAGTAAACTAATAAATAATTATTAACATTCAAGGCCTTATCGATTCATCTCAGTGGTCTTTTTAGTTGTCATTGAATAATGTGTCGACATTTTTGAATAGCATTGAAAATATTTCATAAAAATATAAAACTAAAACACTTCTATATCTAACTAAATCAATGAGGATACTTTAGTCGTTATGCCCAATTTATGACCTGTTAAAGGAGGACTTGTAAAAATGTTCAGATTTTAACACTTTGAGTCCCATTAAGTGATTTTGTTTTTAGAAAAATATATTCATGTATTCAAGTCAGAATATGAAAAAGATTGATACATATGTATATGCAGGACTGAAAACCTTAATATGAGGGAAATTTCTCGAAAGATTGTTTGATCTTTAGCTGTTGCGCAAAATTATGTTAATTATGCCGATTAATATGGTAAAAAGAAACCCACCGGGTGGTCTCAATAACTCATAAGTAGAAAAATTCGGGACATTTCAAAGCCAGCATCAAAATTCTAAGAAAAGTTGTACTGAAACTAAATAAGAATTATTCCTAAATGTGTCCAAATAGACTGTCTGGAGGGCAATAAAGTTCCAGCTACATAACGTCTAACCAAAATTAAAATCCGTAAGATGTTTGAAGGCTTTAGTACTACTTTAAAGTTTCAGATTATTTTGTCTGATAAGAAAAAATTCAATCTTAACAGCCCAGATGACTTTAATAGTTATTGGAGGGATTTGAGAAAAGAAGAACACTATTTTTTCCAATATTTCTCCAAGAGAGGCAATTATTTAATGGTATGGGGAAGTTTTAGTGCACAGGAAACTACAACTTTAGTCTTGGAAGAAAATTTAATACCATATTTAAAAGCTCTACCTAACAATAGCCTACATTTTTTAACAAGAAAATGCTTTAATGTTATTAATACAACTTTGATCAAGTTAATCGGTCGAAAATTGCGTGAGAAAATCCACGGCCGATTTGAATAAAGCAGTTCTGGGAAAAACGCCTTTAAAGTTTTAGATGGCAACGCCACCGTCAGGACGGGACTTGACTAATATGTCTTAAATAAATATTTAAAATGTCCTCCGACTTATATACTATTGTACCTTATTTTTAAGATTCTAAGGAATAATTTTAACCACACAATTTTTCGAATATTTCAAAATTCTAGTGGTATTACCCCTTAAATAACATCCATCGATTGCTTCAAATCAATTATTTAACCAAATTTAATCAATGAACAATTCTCTAAACTGTGCCGATACTATAAAATATTAAAAAATGCAATGCAGGCTAAGTTTACTCACCGGTTATAGTTTAAGATGTTTTCCTGATAGTAGAAAATCACTTCTTAATTTTTACTAATCTTATTTGATTTCACAAAAAAGGAAAAGTCCGCCAAAAAAGATGACTAAAATATAAATTACTACCTGCGTACGCGGGAAAAGTTTTTGCCATAAATCATCTAGAGTTAAAATACAGCGAAATATCGGAAATATCAGATTAATTATCCGATTTGAAGGTATTTCCTCAATAATCCACAAGTTTTATAATTTGTTTCACTAGTTTTATAAAGTAGAAGACGACACTAGCCAAAAACCCACAGCCTTCCGGTTTCAAGATAAAAGCACGACTTCCCGCGAAAGAAAAAAGAAGTGCCAACTTCGAAAATATCTAAAAATCCTGTAGGATAGTTTTTATCCTATGCGCGAACCATAATCGATAAATTTTCATCCTGATTTACCTCCAATAAAAAGAGGTTGCGTAACTCAGCTATTGATTTAGTTAAACTGAATTGAATTAATAAAAGTAGATCATAGTGATATAGTTATGAGCTCGTTTGGAATTTAAAAATTACCGTCTGATTCGATTTTTAGATATATTTGAGTAAAATTATTGAAAATATAATTTTTACCTAAATCTGAATTTTAGCACAAAATGTTTAGATTGTTAGATTTTCATAGTTGGCACTCATGTGAAGTTGTGGTGTTATCTTCAGAGTCGAATCAGAATTCGAGGGAAAGTGCTTTAAATGGCGGTCAACTAAAGAAGTGTTAGTAAAGTTAAAATTGCTCCACTGTGGTCTGCGGATTTTGCTTAACGCCAGAGGATTTAGGCCGATGAAACAAATGCCCTACTATTATTATTATTGTTAAGAAAACTCCAGCTGTTCAGCTTTATTATTATTATTATTATTGTTAAGAAAACACCTTCAGCTGTTCAGCTTTATATTTTACTACAACAACTTTATGCATTTTCTTTACCGGGTACGTAAAACGATAAAATCTTTGAACTTTTAAGTTGCTTTGTCTTTTTTAAGTTTTTAGGTACATTGCTCAAATTTAGGAATCCCACATTAAAATTATTAATGCAACACTAGCAACACTAACAAATTGGAGAATCGGTAGGACGACTGGAAATTAAAATGGATCCCGCCCACAATTTGAAGATGAACAGGTGAGTGATCAAACTGCATTTTATAAGTTTTCATTTATGCAATTTAGCTGCAGCAATGCTTTTGTAGAATATCACAGCTGATTTAAAAAAGGCTCTATTTTTTTTTAAATACGATTTACAGGATTTTAAATAAATGCATGTAAAATTTATCAAATTTAAAATACTTAAACTTCGATAAAACGATATAAACAATCTTGGGAACACGGCAGAGCCCTTATTTCTTGACCGATTCTGATCAAACTTTGCCTTTACATTTATTGGACCAATATCTCGGCTAAGGCTAGGCTTTTATTTGTTACAGTTCCAATTATTTATTATTTTTTTATCTTTAAAAATGGCAGTATAGAGCTGTATGTAGGGCACCTCGATTTTCCCCATAGTGTTAGAAGCCAAAGGGTAGTTTTTTGGCCTAAATATATACGTACTAAATTGTTTATAAAAAAAATAAATAAACAAGTAATCAAAAAAACCCCTACTTACTCCTCTAGAGAATGTTATTATACATCTTTGATTAATTTTCCAAGTAAATCGATGGAAAATTGCGCGAGAAAAGTCCACGGCCGATTTGAAAAAAAGTAGTTCTGAGAAGAACGCGTTTAAAGTTTTAGATGGCAACGCCACCGTCAGGACGGGACTTGACTAATATGTCTTAAATAAATATTTAAAATGACCTTCGACTTATATAGTATTGTACCTTAGTTTTAAGGCCCTAAGGAATAATTTTAATCAAAAACAAAAATAAATAAAAAATTCTAGAGTGGTATTATAATACCTCTTAATTATACCTGATCGGAGGCTATAGGTGCGATTCCTTTCTGCCGAATCCAGGGAGTTCATAGCTAGGTTTGGCGTACTTTAGGGCAGCCATTTGGGTCCATTCCTTTTCATTATATTTATTATGGCGTAGTGTATTAACAATTTTCTGTTCTTGAACTTTAATAAATACTAGATGTCACTTTTCTTACGTAAATAGATTCCTTCAACTTTTGATTATAGTATGAGTATCTAATTTCACACTTCCAAATATTTACAATATCAGTGATAATGTGAGATTGATTCACCGACGCTTTTTGAACCAATTAAGAGCGCTGCGAGTCAATTAATAGAATGTGCCTAAACTTTAATGATATTTTTTGATTGAAATCTGATCATTGATTGATTTGGTTGATTGAGAATAACTCAGTTGTTTAAAATTATTTTACCATAATAAAATTATTGAAACTTGAAGTATGAATTATTCCAATAAAAAAATATTGGTTGCAAAATGTGTAAACCTGTCTTAAAAAACAAAAAAAAAAACCTAAAACAAGCCTTTATTTTTCTTGTCAAACATATAAATCACCTTAAGAAAATACTTCGTAGTTTTAAGTGTTCTAAATAGTAGAAGCCTAAAGAAAAAAGTGTATTATGGGGAAATGCCTACAATTTTACAAATGACTTTATAATTTTGAAACGGGCTCCATCCATAATGTTTAAAAAGTTTGTTTTACTGAACCTTCTCTGCGTGAGTCCGATTCACATTTAGTCGATTTTAATTTATTTTAAATTTACTTGTTTTACCCTCAATGCCGTGAATAAAAGTGCGCTTGCAACAAAATTATAATTGAATTCTTGGATTGTTTTTTTTTTTTTTTTCTTATCGACACCTAATACGAGGCACAATAACTGCCTTTTGAACTACTTTCACTAAAAATCAGACTCCTGACCTCTTCAAGGGAAAAACAAGCAACAGCACTCGGGCTCCCATGCGGTGGTCGGAGGAACATTAAACCCCATGTCCATCTCGAAGTCCACCCGCCCACGCAACAGCATGGAGCCGGCCTTTAATTGTTCATAATGGCTATCACTGATAGGCTGAACTTTCCGTTATAGGAGTCTGCCAAGAAACGGTCATGGAAAGGAAATAGCAACATTTTTCGTTTACTTTCGATGAATCGTATATTTTACAAGTATCTGAGTATGGGAATCCAGCCAATATCCATCAGCTCGACGCACACCCGAGTCCGAGCCGCTCGACGTACACCTCGAGCAGCGCTGGCCTCGTGGCGCGGCGGTGCTCAAATCCTCTTACTGTCTTTATCAAGAGCCCCACTAGAGGGGCTCCGCTGGCATCGCGGAGGCCGGGGCGGACGAATTGGGGAGTAGCGCTGCTCCGGCCGCCCGCCGCCGGGGCTCCACCACCACCAGCTGGCGACGTGTGTTGCTGGCGCATGGCCCGGCTCGTGGTGGTGGTGTGCTGGGGCCCCATTTCTGCGACCTGAGACTGCTTTTCTGTCGCCTCGTTTCGATAAACCGAAGGACGCACACAGACCCAGCGGGGTCCTATCGTGTGCAGCCCCAGCGGCGGCGGCGGCGGCAGGGGCGGGCAGCATCAAAATTTGAAGTGCACAGTCGCGCACGTTCGCAAAGCGAATTTCGATTGCTGATGCGTGTGTGTGGGTGGGCATGATATGGGACTTATGCGGACGACTTGTGATATCCTCCAACGGCCCCAAAAGTATCGTATCTCATCAGGAGAAGGCCCGATAGCACTGCGATGGCAATTTCAACCCCCAAAATAATTTTTACAAAACAAAAAGCGCCCATAATTGGACCAAAAGGTTCACGTTAAACGTGTGTTCAAATCGTGTGAAAATTGCTGCTGCTTCTTCGTCATCATCATCGTCCTAACCGACATCGCCGTATTTTGAACTTGTTGACGGTTAGACGATTGTAACGCCATCGTGCGGCCGAGACTATGCTCTAAAAATATGGTCTAATCTAAACGGAGTCTTCGCAGTTTATTTTTACGAAAAGGAAGGAGTGTTGGCATTTGTTTGGTATATCGGAAAGTGGTGCAATCAGCCAATGACTCCAGTTTTAATAACATGTGATTTACCGAGTGCAATCAGCTGATTTAACAAGAAAGGTTAAGCGACAGTTACAAGTGGGCCCCGTGCAGTGTCGCCACCGTCACAGACCCTTGTCCGCCTTCGATTCAATTAATAAAAATGCACCAGCGGACGACCGCGCGAAGAAGTCGCGGATGCATGCCAAAAATTGCATAGGATACCTCTCGATGTCTCTATTTTTAGTGCGGTGCGCTGGTTGAGTTTGGCGGTTTTCACATCGGAGTTCTAAGCTACGCCGACCACCACAAGCTCCGCGGTGGAGGCTGCAAGAAGGGGGCTGTTCAGAAACTCCCTTTTAAATGCGTGTCACCGCTTGTTGCCGCTGTCCGCGCTCTCGCAAAACAAAAGGAAAAGTGCCCTTTGTCCGCTTCTGAACCCTTCTGAGTGACAAGTGTCGCTGTGGATGCTGTTTGCAGCTAGCACCGCTGTTAGGTGCCAAGTGAGAAGTTTCGCGCGTGTTGTGGCAAAATGGACTTACCTGGTGTAAACGACGACTGGGATCATCAAGTGTCCGCCTTTCTGCCAGACATGAACAGTTGCGAGGAGGAGTTTTTCAACCCCCAGGAGGTGAGTTACTTTTCGTCATTACTTCCCAAACGCATACAAACAGCCCACCCCACACATAGGGCAGAAACAGTTTTCAAATATTCCAAAATCATAAGAAAATTGTGTTACTTACTACCCGTAATTCTCTATTTGAATTACTATCTACACTTAGAGAGAAAACTTCAAATAAACTATTTTCTAACAATTTTCTTGGCTAATTTTCAATGTACTGCAAAATAGTCAAAAATTATATTAAAAATTGGTTAATTTGGGTTCCGTACCTTAAAAGGAAAAACGGAACCCTTATAAGATCACTCTCGTGTCCGTCTGCCACAAAGGTTTCTCTCGAAAACTATGTAACGTAGGAATTTAAAATTCGGCATATTGTTAGGTCTTCATGACGTGAACATATATTTTGCCAATCCAACGATTAGAAAACAAATTATTCTAGATTAAAATGGGGGGTCAGTTTGGTCCAAAGAAAAAAAAAATGTTAATTAATATATCATGTGAGGTATCGTTTGAAAGAGCTACCTCTAAGGATTCTAAAAATAATTTTTTTATATTTTTTGATCCAGTAGTCTTAATCATATAGCTCAAAATTTGCTAGAGATGACCTTTTTGCCCCTGATCTCCTAGGTTTCTAAAGCTAAAACTTAAATTGTAATAGGGTTAGTAGATAAAGTTGCTAAATTACCGGAAAAATACAGGTTTTTTCCACAATGTAATATAATAGCTGAAGAAAAATATATTACTGCTCACTGCACCTACTATTGGTATGGAACCCTGGTTGTGCGAGCCCGACTCGCTCTTGGCCGGTTTTTATTATCAAAACGTATTATACTATGTATAACTAATTTATTGTTGCTAAATATTTTTACTACTTTTTAAATAAAAAGTAAGAAAATGTCATTGTTAATTAGTCAAAGCAACTTACGTTTCTTGTTGTTAAATAATTTGACTACCTACTTTTTAGGTTAAAAGCAAGAAAATATCGCCATAAATTAGACAAGTCGATTAATTTCTTTATCAATTACACTGATCAACATTTTTACGAATTATGAATTCGGAAACTGAAATTTTCCATCACGTTTTTGAGAAAAATATTTTGATGAATAAAAGAACAAAACGAAAATCAGAAAGGTGCAAAGAGCTCGTAACGTAGTTCAAATGAAAGCCTAAATCCTTATGTATGAAATACCATCATTCCATAACTCTTACTAAATATTTTTAGGAACCAATTTTTCATGAGCGTACGTTAGTTTTGATTTTCATTCACTATCAATTGCATGAAGTAATCGGTTAAAAAAAAAAGTGAAATTCATAGAATGTTGCGTAAAATCTCAAAGCCTTTAGTATTTTAATATAATAGCTAAAGCTTCAAACTTTTATTTCACCCATATTTGAATCTCCTACAAGAATCCGTTGTTTTGTAATGAATTCTTAAAAATGTCCAAAATACAATATTTTATACTCTTCAAACGAGTTTTCCTCGAAATCGTGACCTGTTGGGAAATGTTTGTTTGTGAAATCCTAATCTACGGAAAAAATTCTTTAGAGTGATGTATCACTTGTTCATTAGCAAAATTGGTGTTGACTAGTGTTATAAATTAGCAAATTTAACATATGTAATTTCTTGTTTTTGGAGTTATTTTAAGACCATTTTTGCTGCTAATAAATAAATGTAATTATTGATTACTAATAGTAATTACTTAAATTAAAAATTGGTGTTATAAGAATAAAGACAATTTTAAAGAAAATATATATATTACTAGATTCTTATCCATCTTTAATTTTTCCAAGTCTATTTTTAAAAAGACTTACTTTCGAACCACATTTTTGGCATTATTCGTTTTAAAGAAATGCAAAGGTGAACCAATAAACTTTTCATAATTAATGATAGTTTGCTTCCAACTACATATAATTCTATATGCTCATCTAAACATTCGTTTTCATACTAATGGCAAACAAAGTACATTTCACTATTACTTAAAACGAGGATATAATCAATCAATCAAATATTCTTAGATCATTTTCATTGAGAAGTATATAAAAAAAAAATTCCTTTTGTAAAACGGTCCTATAATATATGTACGTGTATATAACATTTGTTTTAAACGCAACTTTCTTCTGAGGTCCGATATTAAATGAATTATAATTTGACATTTCTGTTCTGTCTGCTAGCCCTTTTTTCTTCAAAGCTCGAAAAGCATTAGAGTATTGAGATTTTACAAAATACCAAACACCAACAAATATTTACACATCTAGTGATGTTGGCTGCATAAGTTTTTTATAATTTATGTTTTGCTTCAAGGCGAAAACAACTTTTGTATTTTAAAGTGCCATCCTCTTCAACACGTTGACGCAAATTACGTCTATAGCGTTCAATGAGACCCTACGGTACGGAACCCGAAATTTAAATAAAAAGTTTGAAAACTAAAAAGAATAATGTTTTTTTTTCGGAAAGAAAAAAGAACAAAAGAGAGAAAGAAAAAAGAGAAACATCAAATGGACTTTTTGATGGATTTACGCGTTAAACTTTAATTGCTCAGTGGTACGGGTTATTATTGTCTGCTCGCCTTTATATTTTGGTTTTTCCGTAGTATGAAATTTGCAAAGTGTATCATCTCGGTGTATTTCGCACATACTACATATTCAGATTAACTAAAATATTTTTCAATTGGAGCTAAAAGTCTCCAAAATCATTCAAATTTCCATACAATGGAGGTTTTTTTTTCATATTTTCTGCCCTGATGGGGATTTCAATTAATTTTGACTAATATTCTAAGTTCGTTCTAAATTTCTGCAAGAATCAAAACTTGGGTTACAAAGATTGCAAAATAAAGCTATGTGGATAAAACTTGAGAGTTGATCCAAGACGTAGATCGCAGAACAAACTGATAATTCATTACCATTAAGATCAGCAAAGTATGACTTAATGTAAAATAGCAAGAACCTACGTAACTATCCAGAAGAATATCTGATGGGATCGTATATCTTTTGAATTACATGACCACTATATAATTTAGTGATACTGAGTTACGCATAACTCTGGCATACAAACCGAATATAATACGTGAGCTTCTTTTATCATCTGACAAAATTAAATGCATAGTATATTTTCATTCGACCTATATTTTTAAAATTTGGAAAAAGTCCGTCAAATTGGCATGATTTTTACCCATCTAAACTTGCACTGAAACCTTAGTGAATTAATATTTGCCACAAAATAGTGTAAGCCCATACAATTGGATGTTCTGATGCCAAAATCTAACCCGGATCAAATTGTAAAAACGCAATTAATTTAATACAATTTTATCATACTCCGTAGTTTTAATAAAATATTCTGGTTGTGGACTTGGTCTTGTAAGAATATACAAATATGTAAATCCTGTAAAGTGAATCACTATAACTTTCTAGTTTTTAAATATGTACACGCTTGGCAATCCAGTCCTTTTCCAATAAAACTACTCTAACATGAATCTTATGCCAACAATTTTCTGATTTACTTCCATCCAACTTACCATGTAAATCTAATGGCTTACTATAGTTCTCCATATTCTCCATGTACATATATATTCTCTCAAGGTACAAGCGAATTTTTGTAATAAAGTGATTTTGAATTATTATTAATTAATCACAGGTTTTTCTTTATTAATGTACATACATAAGTACATACATCAATACTCAAAAGGTATATTTCTAGCAAAGATCCTTGACTTTAAAACTTATGCAGCCGTTTTGAAATTTGATCTGAGGTCATCAAAATGCCATCAGCATATGCAAAAATATTATAATTATTACAGATCATTCCTTTAATGTGCATGATAAAAACAAACGAGAATCACAACGAAATTAAAACTGATTTCCTTGACCTTGGGATCTGATATCTAATTCCACTTCCTCCCAACTTGTTTCAGTTCAGCCCATAAATAGCATGCTGCAATTTACATATCATATCATATCACCCTCCTTTCACATGTCTAACTGTTATTTAGCTAATTTTCTCACATCGCAGCATATTTTGCATGTGATCTCTTCCTTCAGAAAATCTGGTTTTCCATAATCACCTCTTTTTTTAGCTTTCCATTTGAATATGCAGTCAGTAGTCACTATATCAAATTGTCGAAACTTCATTCTGCGCTGGAATAACGATTAATATTGTTTACAAATTTCAAACATTTTCAAATACCATTAATCAAAGATTTAATTTTTTTTATTTATTAGCCTTTCTTCAATTTCAAACATGCTAAAATAACCTTTTTTTTAACTATCCTCTCCGAACATTTTAGTGGAGAGGACATGGAGGTAACACACAGTTGTTACATAAATTACGATTTAAAACCTTTATAAATGTGTTATTGATGCTGCCCTGCCCTGTCTTCAATGTAATGGCTTCTATCTTCTCAATTAAATTAAACGGCAGTTAGATAAAGTTATACATATTTCAGTATAAATAATGTGCAAAGCAAACGCTTTTACAAGATATGAAGATCAGGTGATGTCTGTCTATCTTCAGTTTTTTAAAAATAAAAGTTATTTTAGTTATAATTGAATTACCCTGTATCTCTTTTGATATTTTAGACCTTTGGTGTCCTGTAATTTTTAACTTTTCTATAGACATAGAAATACATAACTCTCACTTCAATAATTTCTTTTATGGTGAACATTTTTGTACTTATCAAACAATGTATCGAACAAGTTTTTTCTAAGTTTTCAGTAGTTTCTAAGTTAGATGTAGACTTATGCAAAATGCCTGGGATCATTCTGTTTTTTATCATATAATCTAAATCTTGGAAGTACTTGTAACCGAATATAGTTCTACCTTGTAAAATTTTAGCAACTCTTACTAAAAGAAATGGGCTCTTTTAGTACCTCAAGTATCACTATTTGTCAAACTTTAAAAAAAGAAGGATCTTGACGAAGACATCAATTATATGACCATTTATTGGAATTCCTTGCAAGACAAAGTAATATTTAAATATGTGCAAACGACTGAATATTTCATAATGAAATTGATATCAAATAAATAAAAAAAATGTAAGTGAGAGCTGCATGCGATTTTAGACAAAAAGAAGATACCGATCAGAATAAACCATTTTGTTTGAACCAATATTTATTTTATCTTTTATTGTGCCGAGTGAAGTATCAGTCGAAAGATAATGTAATGAACTTATCAAAAATGTATAATGCATGAAAGCTCATCTGAACCTACATATGTGTATATTAGTATCTAAGCCATAATAAGCATGGTTATTAGATTATTTTAATTCTTCATTCAATCCTTGTAAAGGAATCATGATAATCTTATAATAACCTGATTATCTTAATTGTATGGTCATCAGAATCAAACTTATTGTCATCGGCAAAATAAATTTCTTACGATAAAGAATTAAAAGGGCCTTTGTAGAAAATACGAATAAAAAACTTCTCTCTTTCTACAACTAAAATAACACTCCTTTATTTTTATAAATTCAATATTTATTCATGCACAACAACAATAAATTTCAAAAAAATTTATTTTACACACAAATGAATTTCTTGCACCTAAAAAAAATTCAGTCAATACAAAATTAAGAGGTTAAGTTCAATCACTCTAACACGAATAACTCCAGAACGCACCGTCGGATTCGAGGCCACAAGAAAAGGAAGCTTTCTCTTAGAAAACATTTCGATCTTTCGGTGCAAAAATTCGGCAAAACGAATGGCCAAAGTCAAATTTTGGGCATTGAAATTGCCATTTTTGAAGTTTGACGCGGCCTCACGCTTGTTTGTTGATGGATTTGGTCATCAGAAGTATCTTTAGAAAGCTTGAAGTCTCAGCTTCCTAACATTATTAACCAATATCCTACAATATTTCTGAAAGAACTTATAAATCACTTTCTGGGTTCACTTCCTCCAAATTTTCAATTGCGATTTTCGGGGTGAATGACCGATTTTAGTGGGGAGGTCTCCAACAAACTTTGATCAGGAGATCATGTAGAATCGATTGGCATACTCCTGTTCAAACTTTAACGAAACATCCTGTAGTTTATTAGTAAAATTAATAATTTTTTTTAGCTTTATTTAACAATTTTTTAGTAAAATAAAACTTGATTTTATGAAAAAAAATTCGTCGCTTTTGTACAAGTGCGTTGAATTCTTAAATAACCAAACACATTTAGCTATTTTGATTAATAAAAATAAAATCATAAGTAAAATGATAGCCCCAAGTGTCCTTTTTAAAATGACTCCAAAACCAAATTTTTATCTTCAATCGTTTTCGAGATATGTATGTTTAAAAAATAAACTAGAAAAACGTTAAACATCGACAACACTTAACTTTTTAATAAATGTTAACAAATTGTTTTTTTTCCAAAATCCTTTGGTGGCATTTAATTTAGTGATTAACAATCAAATTCACAATATTTCACCCAAATTAATGGTCGAGTCCAACAAAATGTCAATTTGAAATGGAATCACCCATATATAATAACTTTTTAAGGGGTACCACTAAAAAAAAATTGTTGAGTTTTTTGGGCCACCATAATATGTATAGATGTAGGAATCTGCTTAAAAATCACACCTCTGTTAGCAAAGTTTGAAAGATGATGCAGAACTTTTCAATTATAATCATTTTATCTCGTGACGGAGAAGTGATGACGGATGACTTAGTCTGTTTTAGCTGGTTACAACGTTTTAATTGAAAACTAACCACACTATGGTCGGGTAGGGTATTAATACCTTTTTCACAGACTGGCGCCGATCGTCGGGTCGGGTATTAATACCTTTTATGCAGAACGTACGCTAAGTGTTAGTAAAGCACTTACAAATGCTTGTTTTTTTGTCATTTAATGAATATTTTGTTTTGCACAACTCTTTGTAAGCAACCTTAAGGTTGTTTTGGGATACCACAGATTCCTGTTTTGCTCTTCATCCTAAACAAACAATCCAGATACGCGTATGCATTTTCTGGTGCAATAAATGAATTTTAAAAGAGAAAAGAACCCAGATATTTTATTTCTTTATTAGAAAATTGTTCGAGGTCCTTATCTTTAAGGTGTTTTCTTTACGTTTTAGAACGGGCAGAATTTTTAACGGAAATTCTTTTCAATTCGCCCGCCACACTTGTGAGTCAAACTTATGGTGTTACCCGACCATAGTGTGTTAATACACTGAGATAAAAACACTGGTAAAAAGAACCAAAAATTAAGTTTACATTTACCAAATACTTGGCAGGTTTTCAGCCTACCGTGTTTTTGGTTATAATAAACAAATTAATTTTGTTAATCTAAACTCAACCAAGCTTATTGGACAAATCAACAAGATAAAGGCCACAGAATCCCCAAACTTAAGCCCGATTAATAAAATTTTAATTTGAATAGAAAGGAAACCCTTCAGAGATTTAAGGAAATATATGAATAAACTACCACCAAAGCAAACATTATAAAGGACGGTAAAATGGCAAACTCTTTGTTGAATTGCTGAAAATTACAAGGGAATAACCAGTAAAATTGTTATAATAAATTTAATTAAAATTAAAATTAAAGGAGCGGTTTAGATTTAAGATCTTTTTAAAAATATCCTCATTATATCTAAACTTAGCAATAAATGCAAAAATCTAAGCTAGCTAACTAATTTCTATCAATTCTGATAGTATGCACCTGAAATTCGGCATTCTTCTACCGCAGCGGATTGTGCGGTTATAGCGAACAATCCGTTTATAGGGTTTTGTTGAAGTAAATTGTCGTTTTGGTTTCTCCAATCTAATTTTGATTGTACTAAACTACCTTTTTGGTAAAAAAGTGAAACAATTCAGTTTTGTTTAATTTATAATACCAGCATTTTTCTTTTCAGTGTACGTATCTAATAATATTAGATTTGATTAAATTACTTTGTAACAACAAAACTTATAAAAAGAGTGTCCGGATGAACCGATACAATGTTCACTTTGAAATTGTTTTATGTGAGAAATGAGCTGACCGTTTTCAATGTACAAATTTGCTTTAACACAGTCCTATAAAGATTCTAATTAGTTTTAGTGCAGAGAACTAAGTGAAAAATTTTTCAATTGAGACTGTACTCGCATTTTGCGATCCCGATCGTTAAATTAAGCCCATAAAAAATGTCAACGACGATTACATATTATTTTTCCAAGTAGCGAGATGAAGAGTTTCTCACTGGCATGAATCCAAGATTAATTAAGCCTTGATTTAAAGATGGGTCCGTCGAGTGATCCGAGTGAAGCAAGAACGCTCGGATCGCACTCCGACCCTCAAGTCTCCTCAAAGGCATTGAGGCATCTCGCGTTTTAATTGTGTAATTACCAATTCATTTGTACTTGACACATGACAGAAAGTATCCGCAGAATGTGCTTTACTAGCGCGCTGTACTTAGGATGCGTTAAAACAGAAAGAAGCAAAAAGATATCTTCGCAGCAGAAGAGTCTCAGAGTAAATTCGCTTCGTTCGCGAAGAAGATACTATTTTCACCCAAGACGTGAGAATACATGGAAAAGACGCTGCAATTATAATTACTTAAGGCGACGACGATTAATTGAGTGATTTATACGAGTGTCATACGGTGCAAGTGATGCTGGGTGCTTCCAAGAATCTTCTTGAGGTCGGGCAAGATGTGTAGACATGATGTAGGGACATAACTCAGGAACACACGCCGTTTTAGGGGCAGTTTCGCTCCCAGGGGTGGTAATTAAAGATCATCCTAACTGGCAGTTAATTTAAATTAATAGAAAAGTCATCCTGAGCTGAGGCCCGGGATTTTCGTCCTTTTGCCATCATATTTTCGCTCATTAGAAGCCTCACCACTGTTCGGAAGGGTTGTTCGCTCTGGGCTTGGCTCCCTGGTAACCGAAATGCAAAGTATATTTACACTCACAAGACTGCTGGGATAACCCTTTTTATTACGAGCATATCCCTTTTTATAAAACACATTTAAATATATTAAAACGCGGTAGGCCTTCCGCTGCTATTTCACACCACCCCCAACTACCGGGAACCTTAAAATTGGGCTTTTTGGGGTCGGACCCATTTTATACTTTCTCTAGTTGACGAAACACCCACGGTCATGTGCGTTTGTACATATGTGCATATGTGCTCGTCATTAATATTTCCTTGTTCCGAGGGTATGCAGCATACACCTCAGCGGTACCAAAGGGGAGCTCTCATGTGAGTGACGTAGTCACTCCGTACATATGTAGCACTCCCCAGGAAAGGAAGGGAGGAAATATCAAAAACGGGCAACCCTTTTGCCAATTATGTTCCAGCAAAATGGAGCAATGTTATACGACTCCCAGAGAGTTCCTTTCATCCCCAAGGACTCTGTTCAGTGCTATTGTCGGGTTTGAGGTAACGTTGCCCTCGAAGAGGAGGAATTTGTGGCAACCATCCACCATTCATTTATGTTGAGTAAGTACAGAATGAAGGTAGATGCCGAGGGATGCCTGGAGGGATACGGTAGTGCTTGTTATAGTTGCAAAGATGTTACGCATTTATTTTTGAATATTATGTCTTCGTTAATCCTCAAGGATTTCATGTTACTCAAGCTGAATTGTTAAATTGGGTGATGGCGCACAGAAGGAGGAATTTCGCCGATAGCGAATTATGTTTCAAATTTTAAAGACTTTAAGCCAGCAATGGATGGGTTGTTGGTTCACTTAAAGTTTGATAATTTTGCTGAAAGGCTGTCTCTATGAATTCGCCGCTGTTAAAATTTTTACAGAAATCAGGTTCTTTTCATAATATTCAGATTACAGAAAAACATTTGTTACTATGTTACTATCTATAATTTATAACTTTTTCTTTCATTATTATAAAATAGCCATTTAATTTTTCTCCACTAATAAACTAATAAATAAAGCCCGACTATATGTTAAAAGAAGAAAATATGACATGGTAAGGGGTTAGGTTACCATCAGCTTTCGTGTTTCTACAGTCCTTCGTGTTTTAGTTGCATTTAAATCAATCTATTATTGCAAAAACCCCTTTATTGTTCTAAATTTGGAATGATAAAATTAAGGCTTTCGACATTTTGGAGACGTGGGAATCGTGGGAATAAGGGAAATAAGTGAAAATTGAGTTACAAAATATTTGTACATAAGTGCATACAAAAAAAAATTACTATAGGAAAAAATTGAATGAAAACGCAAGTATACCATATTTAAAATACTTTATTATTTTTATTACTGATTCTTTGAAAGATATTAACTCAAACTTTAAATGTATTTTTGTTTTTCAAAATTGTGTTTTTAAACTAGCCGGAAATGTCTAGTATATACTAGACATAGATCGATTCTTTTGAAATTTTAAATCTATGTATTTTATTAATCATATTTTCTATCGAACTACATACGCAATTTATGATTAGTTAGTTTTGTTATAAGCAATTATTCATGTGATACTATGTCTAAAAATTAAATAATTCATTTAATGTTTTGGAACTTTTAGCTATTATTTAAAAAAATTGAGCTTTTTGTTCTTGGTTAAAAATTACAGGAGAAATCTTTGCGGCTGCGGAGGGATTTGTGCAAGAGATATTCTTATTTGAAAAATTATGAAA
This sequence comes from Eutolmus rufibarbis, assembly GCA_963920795.1. Taxonomy (NCBI): domain Eukaryota; kingdom Metazoa; phylum Arthropoda; class Insecta; order Diptera; family Asilidae; genus Eutolmus; species Eutolmus rufibarbis. The sequence goes on from OY987204.1 coordinate 1,104,710, forward strand.
ACTTGTTTTTTTTTTGTATACTTCAATCTATAGGTATTATTTAAAAATGTTCGACTTCCGTTTTTCACTACTTTAATGGTATTTTTTAAAGAAATTAAAGAAGTTAACATCGAGGTTAATGTCGCATAAATGTAGCTTAGAAGCGGCCCTTATGAGTATATTAAGTTATGGGGTGCACTCTGCGCCTTTATCAAATATTGATAAATTTTTTACGATATGTATGATAAATATGTAAACATTCTTCAATACTAACATTTGTGTTTATGTATGTATTTAAGTTGAATTCGTTTGTATATATCCTACCCAAGATTTACTTAATTTATTGAATGTTAAGAAAAGTATTTTTTTTCTAAAACCCAGTGAAGTCTATCCATTCTTAGCCTAAATCTTATAATCTAAGTATCGACTATAGAGTCGGATCAATGGATTTTCCACTATAAGTGGTTAATAAATATATGTAGATTGGCCTAGGTATGCAACTCTGAGGTGGTGAAAAGCCAGGGCAAATTAATAATCAGTTTTAAAACTTTACTTTGAGCAATTTGTAATTTATTAACATGAGTTCACACACATTGAAACTATACACCCAGAAAAATGTCCTGATTTTCTATTTAACAACAATGTTGTCAAAACAATCGCAAGATATATTTAGGTACATATGTCTGCGATTGGGCCTAATACAGAGCCTTGAGGTATTCTTGAAGTGATTTGTCTAGGGTTTGAACATATTGAGATGTAATTAATTTTGTGAATTAAAAGTGTAAAAAAAAGGGTAAACTGTGGTTAAAAGTAGTGCGCAGAATATTTATTTTTATTTATTGTGTAGATAATGCAAGATAATGACATTAAACATTAAACATGTTATTACATATATTTAAATGTCGATGTATCCTGACACAGAGAAGTCGTTAAATATTTTTAAATAGTGATATAAAGGGGCACTAAAATGTTCATTAAGTTAAGTACTTACGTCAAAAGTCCGCTTTGATTTCTTCTCACCTTTTGCAACTGCACTTAACTATTTTGTGCTATTAAATTCTTGACCTGGGTAGCCCTGGTTGAAAATCCTACTGTGGTCAAACATCATTACTAAAACGGTTAAGAATGAACAAAAAGTGATCAATCACGACGATCCCTTCGGCTTCGGGGTGGTAAAAGAATTGTTTTGACGCTGTCTTTTGCTCGCATTTTTGAAAATAGAATTGTCAAAGGCAAAACATTTGTGCGGGTAACCGAATCACCGCAGCAGATGTTGCAATTATTTTTAAATGACGCACGGCCCGAAGGAGGGTTTCTGGGTGACATGACAGCCTCTTACGAGAATTCCCATTTGATCCCGCCGTGTGACGACCGAACCCAAGAGAGCTCACAAGTGCAAACGCGTTGTTCCTATTACCCTATCATTATCAGGGTTTAGGGTTCAGGAGGAGGAAGTGCTCTGGATCGGTGGCGGGGCGAGCAAGAACAAGCATAGTTACACTTCCGAGTGGTTCCACGGCGAGGGCGGCAAAAAAAAAAAGTTGAAGACAAGTCCGCTGGGGGCTGAGTGCCCCATAAAATGTCGCGCTCCATTTTAACTGCACAACAGCAGCAGCGCCACTCTCCGGCAATTCCGGGTCCTGAGCTCCAGCTTCAAGGCGAGTCCTTTTAAGTGATTGTGCGGTTAAAGTGCGTCCTGGGGATTTCTCGAAATAAGGACTAAAGAGCTGCAAAAAGTGAAACTACCCAGGAGTCAGGATCAGGACACGGCGGCGGGAGGAAGTGTGCGGTTGATACGGTTAAGGGACTCCGGGAGGGCCGCTCGAGTATCCCCTGCGAGTCTGATTTATCTAAACTGGGATATATTGAAAAACTATTTAGCCAAACACTTAAGATCCCAGCAGGAACTCGGTGATTTGTTGCTTGGAGTCCCTAGAAGAAGGTGGCAATTTACACTTTTTTTTCCAGGGCCACTACCTCTCCCTGCTTTTGTACAATATTCGGGGAAAGTGCTGGCAGTGCTTCGGTCGACCCACCCTCGTTTCGGATCCTTTATTTTTTTCCTTTTTATATCTCTTTAATGTCAAAATGTCATTTTCGCGCGACCCTCGACGTCTCCTCGCATATAGCGCACAGTTTTGCTACTTTGTGCCCCTGAGTGCAGGACCCCGAGCACTTTGTCCCGGGGATATAAATGGGATTTGCCGGGAACACACATGGTCCCGGGTTCGTTCTTTTGTTATGAACCCCGGGATGTTTGTTGCTTTCCTCGGTGCAAGTGTTTTCGAGCATTGAGGCTCTTAATTAAGCAGCACCAATGTAAACAAATCTTTCTGGGGATTTCCCAGCTTTCGAGATACACCCGAGCTAAATGTCATTTCGCTGCCTTAATCTCGCCGAGCGCGCGATAATCTGATATGAATTTAATGCCCCAATAATGGGAGGTGTGATCCCTTAAGCAAATAAGGATAAAACTCCAGGAAGGCACATTAGGCCTAACATGTCATTTTATCCTTAATGAGCAGCGTATGGGCCCAGTTCTCATGATTTGAACTCGTGGAACTGGTGCCCTTTTATATAATTAATTCAGGGCGAAACGGATATTCCTTGAAATTTGTCGTCCTCGGTAATTGTTCACAACCAGCGCTCTGGCTGGCATTAGGAATAAGTGAGAAACAGGTTTAATCGTATCTCGTTATGACTTAATGCTACTACTGAGATTTTAGAAATATTGCAAGTTGATTTATATAGAATAATTCTAAGTAAAACGATACTCATGCACGATCCAGCAAAAATTTAAGCAAAATCGCAAGCTACGTTATAATATAAGAATTAGCTTTCTGCCTGCGACTTTGTTTGCGTAGATTTCGAAATATAGAAATAGAATAGAGGTAAAATAGGGGATAAACGTTTGTATGGAAGTCCGTTATTTTAAGAGTTTGAGGCTTATAATTTGGTATTTAGACTATTGGTTTCAACATGTTTCAGGGTTTTAGTAATATTAACCCTTAACCAATACCAATTTTCATGGTTTTAACCTTAGAAATGACGGAACTCTCATACAAACTTTCATCCCCTGTTTTACCGCCTAAGGGGATGATTTTACAAAAACGTTGAAACACGTCATTCTTAATTTCCAACCAAAACACTAAATACTAATTTTCATGGTTTTAACTACAAAAATAACGGAACTCCCATATAAACTTTCATCCCTTATTTTACCCACTTAAGGAATCAAGTCTTTCTTAATTTCTAACTTAATGGCTAAGTTAAATTTAACTTAAAAAAATGAGGTATTTTCAAATTTCAAACTGTTATATGTATATACATATGCATGTACGTCGATTTTGAAAGCTCAAGTTTTCGTTGCATTGAAGTTACTATCGCACTTTAATAAAAACTTTTAAAAAAATATCGCAAATCAGGATATTATCCTTTTTGATGGACTGTATTAAGGATTCGCGTGTCAATTCACACGAACTCAGTTCTGAAATATTTTGCTTTGATAGTTTTGACCGAAAAATCTTCGTTTAATATATTCACTGTATTGTAAAAAAAAATGGTATCACACTGAATATACTTGCGTGTATAGATATGATTTATTGCTAATAATTTTAGATTCAATTAAATATTTGGGACAGATTGAGTTTGAGGTCTCCTCACGGATTTTAATAAAACTTTGTGGGAGTCAAAAATGACAAATATGCAAACTAAATTTGTTGGTACTTCCCGAGATATTTACCATTGAAGTTTCGCAAATTGACTTGCCGCTACGATTTTTTTGCATAGTCCCAGAAAATTTCGCTGAGAATTGTATAAATACCTCAAATTAAGAACATTTCGACCTTTTCGTTCTAAAACATTTTTCACAAATATTTGAAATCAACGAATTAAAGGTAAACATATGTTTCAACTGATTGACGGTGACGAGCACGCATTTGTCTTATAAAATGACAAATCGAAGTAAAGGAAAATGTTTCTAATTTTCAGCACTCTTGTAGAATTTTTCGCAGAAATCCAGTGGAAACTTTTATATTTTTAAGTTTTTCCATAATTTTCACCAACAAATTGTGGAAATGCGGCGGAAAACTCTCTTTTCAGTATTTTAAAGTTAAATATCTCAGGAACTATCCGTCACTTGACTCTAAAGGAACATTCCTACAAAGTTTCATCAAAATCCGTGAGGAGACCTCAAACTCAAGTTATGCCAAATATTTAATTTAAAAAAGTTCAAAAATATTTATTGCTTATTAATGGATTGGGTTAAGTCAATATCAAAAAAATGTGATGTGATTTTGAAATAAGACACTGTTTTTATGTTTCATACTTAAATCAACATTTGTAAAAAAATGTGAAAAAAATACAATCCTTAGGGACCCATGCAAACTAAATTTGCTTAATCACTACATAGAAAAAACAGTATCCAAAAATTATTATGGGTATAAAACAAATTTAATTTCAAATAATTCTTATAATGTTAGATCTTAATTAAGAAAATTTACTGTTTTATTATAGCTTAATCTTACCTAAGCACTCTTGCACGAATAACTTTAGAACGTTACATCGGATTCGAATACGGTTTTTTTTCTTAGAAAACTAAAATTCCAGGACAAAGAACTTGTAAATCATTTTCTGGGTTCATCTCCAAATTTTCGATTGCGATTTTAAGGGTGAACGACTTAAGGAAAATTGCCTAAGTACTGAGGTAAACTCAAAGTCAAAATCACTAGCAAAAGTGTAAGGCAAATTAAAAAAGTAATTTTAGATATTTTACCCAATCTAAGGTAGCCCAACCTTAAAATAACAAAATACAAGGGAAATTTGTACCTAAATATAAACGTCCATACAAAATATTTGAAGGATTTGAAAACACGCTCATAAATATCACTAAACATTAGATCAAACGATAGATGTATATTCTTCCTTTAAGGGTTTATATTTGAATATATAAATTTATTCGCCAAATAGAATCGTCCCAATAATAAATTTGGCTGTGATTTACAATAAATTTATCTGTTAATATTTGAGCGCAAAATGTTGACAAAGTTTTCTTTACAGTCAAGTTAATTTTTTTATTTGAAGAATAAAGTGACTCATATGTATGTCTATTGGAAAATCGGTCCTAAATGTTACAAAGCAAGGCTTTCTTTTTATAGTAAATTGTCATAAATTTTGTATTTATTGTAAATACATATGCAGATCTTAAATGTTTCTCAATCAAAAAATTTTAATTCATTTTTAATTGAAAATTTGTTTAATATCTAAAAATATCAAGTGTTTTTACTATATATAAGTTAATCTTAAATAATAAATAAACATAAACTATAAATCAATTGAAAATATTAGTTATAAAAAAAACAACATTTTGAAAATGCTTGCTTGAAATTTCTACATCTGAATTTACATGACTTTTATCACTTTCGGCTTGTGTACGTCACTTCCGTGAGCAATTGTCACGAACGATTAAGATTTCGTATCTCAAGGCAATCTAAAAGACCTTTCATTTCAAAAATGAATTATCAATTATGCGTCTTGCCTCAGGTAATTATCGTGAAAGGTTAAACATACCTTTGAGGTAAAAAAGGATCCATACTATTGATTGCAACAAAGTTACATATATCTATAATAATATTGCAATATTGCAGGTAATTGATTGTATGCACTAAAAATGTTTGCTATTTAGTCGCTATTCATATTTAGCTTTTGAAAGAAAGTAACTTAAAAAAGCGTTTGTCTTACTCATCGATTCCATTCATTAATATCTGTATAGAAATATACAAAACCTCCATAATTGGGCCACCGAAAGGACCGGCCTTTTACTGTCCCGATTTTGAGGTGTCCCTATTACAGAGGTTTTAATAAGGTATGTAACAAAACTAAGTAAAACCACATATAAATATAATAAGTTATGCACATATAATTAAAAATTGACAACTACCACTTTCATACGTAAAAGCATAACAAAATAAAGTAAATTTTAATTTTAAATTTTTTATATGTACATAATATATATTACTATTATATGTATGTATTTATACACAATTGAAAATATGACCTTTTCCAAGAGCTACGTTTTTGGTTTATTTAAAATTAGGGAATGTTCTCACTTTTCTTTAATCTTTCACGAAGTAGTGAAGAGCGATAAACAAATTTTTGATACAAGGCTCACTAACTAGAAAGTATCACCTTCCAAATAGAGCAAAATTCGTTGATTTCTCGCAAAGATAGAACTGCTTCAAGAAAAAATCGAGAAGAAGCATGCTTATTGCTCGGTGGCATGGGCTAATATTGTCTGATAGCTTTTAAGTTTTGTACACATTTCTTTTTCGTACCTTGAGGAAATTAGGGGAATCAGATTAAAAAATTTGTAATTCGTCTAATTAAAGCTCATCCTAGTATGCATATTTGTTATATGTATATAATAATATGTATGTACTGTACATGCATATTACATTTCAGTTATTTTTAAAAAACTTTGTTTTTTGGTTTGGCGTCTCGTTTTGTTCTAGAATTTTCTTCTGAAAAGCGGAGTAAGAATTTGAACTAAAAAAGGATGATATAATGCCAATATGCCTGGTCCTAAAATTTAAGTGTCCCAATTAGCGAAGTCATAATTTTTGATATTTTGTGTTTAGTGTCCCATTCGAGAGGTACGTCCCAATTTAAGAGGTCCTAGGTAGCTATAAAAATGATGCAATTTACTGTGCCAATTAAGGTGTCCCATTTAAGATGTTCCGATTATGAAGGGTATTTTATATGAAAAATCCAAAATTCCAACGGTGGGACATTGTAGTGTATCTATTGGGAGGTTGTCCCGATTACAGAGTATCCCAATTAGGAAGTTTTACTGTATGTTCTTATTCGAAAACCGGTCAACAAACCTTTTTCTTACTACTTGCACCTTTTGTTTATTTTCTCAACAATTCTACTACTTGACTGTGTTTTCACGGCTATGATCTTGAGTCGCAACTAATCAATTCTCATTGGGGCGCCGCGGCCAATCTGCATGACTTACCTGGGCTTTCGCTGTGTGAAATGTCTTGTCCTTTCCCTAAATCCTTAAATGCCGTATAGGTTAAATCCGGCAATGAAGGGGATTATAAATCTGTTTTTGTTTTGGTTTTGTTTATTCTCTGTTTTTTTCTTTACTTAATCTTGCTGGTCATGGTCTCTCCGGCTCACAGGTATATCGAGGCGAAACTATTCGTTAAAGTCAGAAAAGGTCTCATCTTCTTTTCCCTCTTGTGGTGCTTGCATTTTTTTCATTTTGTGTAACCTCTTCACTCCGACATCAACTGCTATTGTAGTGGACCAATAAATTGAAGATAATTTGTTGCACGGCAGGAGTTTCGAAGAGTATCTGTTATCTCTCTATTGTTCGAATATTTGTTTTTTATCTAAAGCCCTTCAGCCCCATGGTCTCAAATTGATACTTCTAGTTAATTTAATTTATTGTGGCGTTTAGCTGGTTGCCCTTTTTTCCGCTGTGATCGAAATTAGTGTGGTTTGGGTATTGCCTAGTCAGCCGGTGCCTTGCTGTGGACGAAATTGAATAATTTTATGGTCTATTAGTCCTGAAAGCAAAGGCGATGACATGCTAGAAATTCGATATTGGCTATTTATCCGTTCAGAACTCAGTACCTTTGTATACACGTTGTCTTCGTAGAAATAATTGCAGCGCTAGCACTTGCCAGTTTACTTTGATTATAAAGTTAAGAAATGTTTGTCGCTTAAGTCTTTTGTTTTTTTTCACTGGTTATTAAGAAGTACATAAAACAAAATACAATTAAAACATGTATTGTATGTGGGTTTCTTGTAAATGACATTTGATAAAATCTAAGGAATGCGCTTAATTACTAGTCAGTCTGAATGTCACAATTTTGAAACAGGTCAAAATACCCTAAGAATAATTAAAAGATAAACATAAAGCAAAAGGTGAGTCATATGATTCCTTCCAAAACGTCTTTTGTCGTATGCATGAGAACTTAAGAAAGCAGTTGAGAACATTTTGACCAAATAAGATACAAAAATACAAAAATATAAGAACAATATGGGAATTTCTAGAATATAATTGAAAATAGCTAGATGTGATTAAACAGGCCCTATGGTTTCATGTGAACCATTAGTTAAAACTCTATAAAGGGAGCTTTAGGTTCTTGTGCATTCTAAAAGTGAATTTTCTGCTGGTACTTTCAAAAATTTTTAGTTATTTGATGATGAACAAAATTTTTATTACAAAGGTGTCTTTTATGAAATGATTAAGTTTATTTGATGAAGATTAACTTATAAATTTTATTTAATACAAATAAGATTTATTTACTGTTAATTAATCTTATTTAATATTAAGACATTTTAGTTTACATACTATATAATTTTTATTTTAATTTTATTCCGCGATAGACATAATTTCATTATGAATAATAAAAAATACTCATCAAATTCAGATATGTTTCAAATATCGTCTTCTTTATCCAGAAACATGAACGTTAATTTTTTTTTTAAATTTCATATTAAATTATCCGAATGGTGAATAAGCAAAACATTTTCGCTTAAAGTTTAAAATATGTAGTTATTGATTCTTCAACGTCGAATATTATGTTAAAGTTACATAAAAAGTACTATTACGTAATTTCAGCCAGTGTATATATAATACATAACCGGATATTCCAAATGTCACATATATCAGACAATGCTCCGTATAAAAATTTAATATTTTTCTGAATGCATAAAATTCAGACAATTGCATCCTCATTGAAGACAAAAATTTCAGATGCTGTCACTTTGGTTGCGTCTTATGGTTGCAAATTTTGTAAATATTTTTGGTGACCGATGCATTATATTTTTAAAAATTAAAATGAATAACTTATAAGCAATTTTGCTGTATCATTCAAAGATTACTTGATTGAAATATTATTATAAATTGATCTTTCATGCACTTCGAAAATATCTTACTTGTATTTTAAAACCAGTTTCTTAACCCGTTTGCTGAAAAACAAAAAATTGTTTTGTTTAAATAGAAAAGACATGCAATTTAAATCAAATGTTCTTAATTCAAACAAAATGATTTAATTTAAATTAAGCCCAATATTCTTATTTTAAGAGAAATTGTTCAAAAGTAAAAAAGGAAATATTTGTGGTAGAGCAAGGATTCAACTTGAAATCCAAAAGATTCAGGTTCAATTTCCTTATGTAGTAGTGCAATCGAATATTCTTAATCTGAGTACAGTTGAGAGAGTAAAAAGTAAAAACATGAGAAGGTAAAGGACAAATTGTCTTCAATATTTGGATAATAAAACAAGTTTTTCGAACAACTCATTTCGTAATACAATTAACCTTCTAGAGTTTTTGATTCATAATTTGTTTGTCTTATTTTAATGTATTCCTTGTTTATTTAATTTGACTACGTAATATGATTGCATATATTACGAAATATTTTCATGCATTTTAAAAAGTTTTAACTTTGAAATAAAAGTAAAATATTTAAATATTCATTTTGGTTATAATTAAATATTTACACATAAGGAAAAATAACTATTTAGTAGTATTAATTTCGATTTGAAATGAAATTTATGATTAGGTACCCACAACAAAAATTTTAATTTTGCGAAAAGAACATCGATTTTCTTGGTTTTCCTAAAATTGATTACACAATTTGTGCCTGCAAAATATTTAATTTGTTTTTATTTTTTCAAGTTTAAGTAAAATATAATACAAGTACCTACTTACTAAAAAAAATTGCACAAATATTTGTACCTTTACTTTTATGGCAAATAAGTTGAGTATTTCATTGATAAGCAGATTAAATTCATAGGTTTAACTTTTTTATCATTTCAGAAATTGTCTTCTATAAGAATATTTATTGAGTCACACATGAGTGTGTCTTCCGCCCGAAATCAATATTTAGAATCATGTCTCAAATGTCGTTTTCATTCAAGAAGCTAAATTAAGAATTAAATTCATTTTCAACATTTTTAGGCACCTGCATTTTTGAAATTACAATACCGTGTTTTTCTCAGTGTAGTAGTAATACAAATTACCTGACTATAAGTATCCTGAATTTACTATAAAGTGATAATTGACTAAAATAGACCCCTTTTTATATTCATAATATTTTTAATTCTCAGCTGCGAAATAAAATGAAGTCTCTTCGTACCTATGATATCCGATTTTAAAAAAAATATGAAATATTATGTAGAAAAAAATTAATAAACCGTCAGTAGATTGAATTGATTGATTGTGTAGAAATGCTGTTCAATTTCTGAGTAGGTAAAAAAGAAAAATAAATTGTCATTAGGACCAAGCTTAAGACGAGGCTTATTGTGTATGTTCACACCAGAGGCAGACAATTCATATCAGAAAAACTCCCAACGTGAAAGAGCTTGGGAAAAATTTGTCATTAAACCCCGGGGCACAACACATCGAAGGACAACTGTCACGAGAGCTGCTTTCAACTAATAAATAATCGAGCCCCCGGCAATAAATCACAGTTGTAGCCCACAAAAACTAAAAAGTCAAAATAAAATAAAAGCCCGTCCAGATCTCAGTAACAAACCTACCAACTTTGTGGTCCGAAGACACAAAGGATGGACAAAGAAGCCACGAGAAATCGCGGTTCAGGTGAGGCCCGCATGGGCTCGACTGGGGCTCCTCAAAAATATGAGAAATTGCACCCAGTCTTTAATGGATTCATCACGACTTGGGTTTCAGAAAAACGCAAAAGACCCATCGTGACGGACTGACCATTAGATGACAACGGTAGCCAATTCCAGAAATTCCACTAGCCTCAGGTCCATTTATCACACGCTGCCTTAATGAAATGCAGTGATAAGGCCCGTGACGGACATAAAAGACCAAAAATTTGAGCAATTAATAAAAAATGCTTTCCATGAAAGAAAAATGCTTCCCCAAGAGACCAAAAGGTGATGCTCGCCACTTTTTATGTTTTTAACTTTATGGGCGCGAAATGCTCGCTGCTGCGGTGTTATTGCAATCATTTTTCTAGTTGACAGCCATTCAACTGGGATGGCGCTTTTACCCAAATATTTCATCTAACCCTTTGCGAAAAGATTTTAAGTGCTTGATACCACGGTATCCATTATTTACATAATTTGACTAATTGTACATCTGAAATGAGTTTCACTGAAACTAATTTTTCATCTATGTAATTTTTGGAATCACAACAACTAAGAGACAAAGGGGACCACCTTTTTCCGTATAAAATTAGATCTGAGATTTTTTTGTTACCTTCATTAATGAAATCAGGTAGAATAGTTAAGTAGCTAAAAAAAAAGCATGCATACAAAGTAAAAAATGTCCAAGGTATAATAATACACTGCAACGCGAATATATTGCTATATTTTTAATTCATTTAATTAATTAAATGTAAGAGGCAAACCTAAGTTAAAACCTTCAAAATATCGATTTTAGTGGCTTAAAAAATTGTATGGTCCTTTTATGTATGTAGTATCAATATAATAAAAAAATAGCGCACACTATTCAGCTAGTCCTGAAAAAAACGAACAACTTCAAGTTTAACAGAATTGATTGAAATTATTATATTATTCTAATGTATCATTTCTTGGTTATTGCTAGTTTTTTCTCTGGACTGGCTATATTACTGGCGCTCTACTATTTTAATATATTGTGTACTACTACTACTATTTTAATATTGGCACTATAAAGCTATACTACCATTATACAAAAGCTGACACCAAATTAAAATTTTCAATTCGGACTTTTTCCCGGCATTTATAAACCTATTTTTTAAACCGACGGAATTCATGTTCATTCAGCGTTCGTCACTTGCTGAATTTACTTAACTTGCCAGCCAGATTTTAAATTTCCTTCGTTTCGGACGGATTTGAATTTCGACGGACTCAAGAATTAGACTGTTTATATTTACTTACTTTTCTAAATTTGATTAGAAACCATTCTTTGTTTGATAAAAGTTGATTTATTTTGCAAAATAACAAGCAATAAACAATCTAGATACTTAAAAAAGGTTAACTAAGCAAAGAAAGGTTGAATACATATTTTATTAATGAAGATTGCGAGTATTATTTATATACACGAATGAGTGAAAAAGTTTAGCATGCGCTTAAACTGTGGGCTAAGATGTGTCAGGCACAGTGACTTGGGGCGAACAATGTGTTCTGGGCCTAAATAAGAATGTAGGAATTTTATTTCATTGAATAAACCAAAAGCAAAATGTTCCTCCTTACGAAATGTACACTTTGTTTGTATTTTTTTAAAGTTTACTTAAATTTTACTTTTTATAATTAGGAAACTTCAAAATTATTAGATACGTTCTAATCGAATTGGCTGAAAGGTTCAAGTTAATCAAAGTCAAAACTTTTAGCAAATTATCCATTTGTCAGATTAACCTAAATTAGGATGAAAAGTACGTCAAAATTATGGCTGTAATGATCTAATATAATTTAATTCTCGTTTAAATAGCAATAAGGTTTTCGAATACGTAGTTTTAAATAAAAAAATATACTTATGTCCCCTTATTTCGCGTCATTGATATTTGTCTCCTGAATATTCTCCGAAATGCACTTGGACTATTATAATAAATAAGCTTACTGCAGTATAAGAATCTTAACTTCCTTTCATTTTTACTTCCACTGTTAATATTTGTATTTATTGTTTCAATATCTTTCCTATTTGTCAATAGGGTCATTCCCAGCAAACCAAACGATTCGTAAAAAAATTATTTGAAGCGAATAATATCGCAAAAGAATTGAAAATTATTCGGACTATTTGGACTTTCGCTGGTGAATCGTTTTAAACGATTCTTTACTAAATCGTAAAGCTCGCAGGAATAAAGCGAAATAAATTCTTTTTATTTACTTGCAAAAACTAAATCGTAAATGAATTACTTACGAACGAAATTTTCATTACCTATTTAAGATTTATTTTTCGTGAGTAGTTACATGAAAAGAATTTGATTCGTTTTTCTCGAAAAATTCCCGAATTAATAAAGAAATATTTAAAATGATTCATTCACGAAAGTTGATAATATATAATATATGATAATATATAAATAATATATATAAAATGTTAAATATGTACATCCCTAAAATGCAGAGAAAACCTGTTGACTATATACATATATGTATGTAAGTACACTTACAATATTTAGTTCAAAATTGTAGACCCATGTTTATTTATTTATTTCGCTTAATACAAGCTACAGGAATTGACTAAAACTACAACTTAAAATAACTAGGTTAACCTAAATTATGATTAAAATTGAGGGGGGGAGGGGACGGTAGGCAGGTATAGGTTACGCTTAAGGGAGGTTTTATCAAGGTGGAAATCGAAGACGGCAGAGTTATTAGCCTTCCGTTCGTAGGTATTTCAAGATCTTTTCGTCGCAATGAAGTGCAGAGTCAGCATTATTAGGAGTCTTAGAGATTAACATCATAATGTGTAGAATTTGTTATCTACATTACTAGATTCAGGTAGTACAAAAAGCATATATTTTTTGCCGGTTTTTTACACGAATTTTTGGCATTAATTGTTTCAAAGAAGAATTTGGTGTATGTATTGTATGCCTATACACTATCGCTCATAATTATTCGAACGATTCATATCAAGCTCTAAGTCCTACAAGTAAAGAAGGCCTCTGGGCAAAACTTCTTCAATGTTGGAACGAGATGTATTGAATAAAATGTTGAAAATATTGAAGAAAATGTGTAATGACCTTAATTTATGTATTAGTTGGCTTATTATTCTTATTTCAATTGAGTACATCTTAAGGAATACAAATATGTGCCACAACTCGATTACACTGTTTTATTTAGAAAAATATCCATTCATAATTGCAAACATATGAATCATTCGAATAATTGTGAGCGGTAGTGTATGTATGCAAATACAGAATTTAGCTATATGCGGACTTTATTTTAAACTGAACGTTTTTGAAATAATGCAATTAAAAGCAAATTGTCAATTGTTTTATTTTACTGGTTAAAATAGCTCCCTTTTCGCCACATTAGAAAATAATTTAAAACAGAGCAGTAGACACGAAATCCAAGTGTCTCAATGAAAAATTAATCGGGAATTCTTAGGGTTCTTTCGACACTCGAAGCCGATGCGCATTTTCCCATTTAAGGTGGTATCCCGACTTTTAAAATTTATTATCGGTATTTAAACAAGACAACACTTGTCCAAAGTTAATTTCTTTCGATAATTTTTTTTATCTTCTGAGATATTTTCTCCACCCGTCACCGCTGTCTCACTCCGCATTTGAGTCTTGTTGTCGGCCACTCCGAGCGCCGAGTCCCCGCCCGTGTTCATGTGAATGGGCCGCCGACAGCGAAAATCGACAGCTTTGAACGTATGAGGTGAGGTGAGTGTTCCTTTTGGAAGCCGACTTTCGACTTATTTTCTAAGTGATTCCCGGCATTTTTAATCGGTTCTGTATGCTCTGCGGCTTTCCGCTTTATTTTTCTTTACTTTTTCACATCCTTTTCCTTTTGAGAATAAGAAAATATAGCCGATGGCCATCTAAGTGAAAGAAATTTTATTTAATTGAATGTTTTATGTTGGCCGGTGATAGTTTATCACGCCAAGTGAGGGGACCCTTGTTTCGGACCGATTGTCAAACGATTAAGGTCTTTTTGGGTGTCATCGTATTCTACCTGATTATCTTTTAGTTGCTTAATTCTTGTAGCGTTTATAAAAGTGGAGATAAAACTGATATCAATTTATAGTGGAGCTTTTATGTTACATGGGACTATTTCCCAGAGTCGATCAAACACTTGTAATCACGGAATAATATAAATTTTCACCTATTACTTCAATTTCTAGTGCGTTGCTTACTCAAAGAAAATATATTTTAACATCTACAACATACATACTTACATACATATATTAATATTATAGAAAATTCATAAGAAAGATGCCAAATACATAGGTAAAAAAACCTCTAGTAGCCTGAAAGCTAAAGGTATTTTTAATAATATGCTTTTTTTTTTAGTAAATACGAACCGATTGTTTTGAACTAGCACCTAATGATTTCGAAAAATGTGGACCCGTAAAATGTTCTACAAAAAAAAAAAAAAATCGAATTGTGGATAAAGCTTTAATCTAAATTCTAAAAATATGTAAATTGTTCAAAAATTCAGTTACAACATTGTTGTTAACCAGTTTCAAAAAAATTCGATGTTTTATATGTAAAATAAGTTAAAGACAAGATGAATCTTGGTCTACTTAAATTAAATTTTAAAACATTTAAACAACGACTCGTTGATAAAAACGCCGCCGGCTTAAAGGTTAGTTGAGTGGAAAGTTAAACGAAATCTTCAATAATGATTATGAAGCTAAAGTTTATTGATGAGTAAGAATCGTTAGTGAGGTTTCGATGAAGTCTAGAAGAGGTATAGCGACCTGTATCTAAGGACTTTTAATATTCTTCAAAACTTTCAGGAGTTGGTTGTTTTATTCTGAGTAATAAGAAAATAAATTGCTGACTGAAATAAAAAATTGTGGGAAGAGAAATGTTGAACCCCTTGAGCTCTAATTTATTTTCAGGCAGAAAATTTAATTTTCTTAGTTATTATATGTACGTAAGAGGAGGGATTGATATAAAAGCATACGGTTTTATAGTAAAAATAATATTTGATTCATACATTTACAGGACTGTTTGTTGCATACATAATAGAACATAATTAGTGCCAAAATATTCGTCAATAATGTTTAATAAAAATATAACATTTCTTGTATGTAACAAATTCAAACAAAGAGGTGTCGGGCTTTCACCAAAGAATTTTCGCATTTCCATAATTTTACTTAAACAGGGTAATATTCCTGCACGTTATAAATTTATGATTTTTCCCTTCGAAAAAATTCTATTAACCGCTCTGCAACTTTATGCGATACTTGGTGCATAGATTTATACAAATTACATTCAAACTGCTACTAGAAGCATGTACACAAATGTACCAAAGCAAAGCAGTAGACTCGTTATGACTCTCATATACTTCTCTCAAATAAGTTTCAACTATCAAAAATGTCTGGCGAGTTCAGATCGTCATTGCTAGTTTGCTCAAGAAAATTCATGGCGAGCTGAACTCGTCATTTCAATTCAAAGGATTAACTTGATCTATCTAAGTTACTAAACAATTCGTGAGATTGTTGGGTTATAACTTGTTGATTTAATAATGTGTATTCCAAAATTAAAACCAATAAATTCGGCCTTTTGAAACCTTTTTAAATTATTTTTACTTTATGTGTATGTAGAAACATACATATATTTTTTTACATGACCTTCATCAAATGTATTATAATTGTTAGTTATTCCAAAAAGTAGTTTTAGAAAAGAGGAAAATTTAAGTAGTAAATTAATTTTAACATTGCAGGAATATTTATTAAAAAAGTTTCTATGCCAAGAGAATTATTATTTTGACTAGAGGTCGCCCCGCGGTCGAAATTCGACCATATACAAAAGCTTCACTTTCAACTGTCTTCATAATCGGAGCTGGAATATTTAATACAATTATTAACTTTATTTTCTCCTCTTCAAATCTAACCTGTTTTTTTTCCAATTCATCGAGTTTTTTCTTTAAATGATCTCTTTCTTCTTTCTTGTTTCTTTGTGTTTTGGGTTGTTGATTTGGTATGCTTTTGTCTGTTCAATTCATTAAGTCAATGTGTTACTTATTTGATTCTAATACAATTTATAAACTACTCTAAATCCTTTTTAGTTAATCTCAAAAATATTGCTGCAATATGAGGTTAATTTGGCCTTGAAATATCCTTTTTTTTACATTTTTCCTTCTTTTCATTTTGATTTTTTTACTAATTTTGAAATGAATCAATGAATATCCAAAATTTCTCTATAAACAATGTTTTTAGTGAATAATCGTTCATCTTTAAAAAGATTTCCCTGGCCATTATTTTCATTAACGTAGAATTTTAACCCATTAAACGATCTTACTCGACTGCATGCTACGTATAACTGACCGTGTGCAAACACCGGTCGTCTCAACATAATTCCAATTTTATTGAATGTTTGCCCTTGCGATTTGTTAATCGTCATTGCAAATGCTGGTATTATTGGAAACTGTGTTCTTTGGAATTGAAAAGGTAACATAGTTCCAGAAAAAGTCAAATTAATTCTTGGGATCAAAATTCTTTTTTTAACTGCAGTTCCCGTTAATACCTCACAGTCCAAAGTATTTCGATGCATCCGCTTAACCCGCAATCTTGTGCCATTTACTAAACATTCAGCTGTGTTCAAATTACGTATGAGCATTACAATGCAATTTTCCTTTAGTGTTAATTTATGCGGTGGCATTCCGCTAACAGTTAAGGAATTTAAAAATTCAATTGGGAAATCATTTACATTTATTCCTTCATTTTCAATTATTTTATCAAAACTATTGTAAGTTGTTTTCTGGCCATCCATTCGATTCAATATGTCACTATTCAAAAGGGAACAATCTTCATTTGTTGGTGCTAATATAGCACGCTTAAGTACTTCATCAGATAAAATTGTCTGTCTTATATCACCATATATATCTTCAATTATATTATTCTTATCTCCAATTGTATTCTGGGGTAACTCAATTACATCTTCTCCAAATAATTGATAAGTTGGCAAGATACCATCTCCGAGTTTTTTCAAAAAGTTTATGAACTCTACCTCTTCTGGGAGGGCCCTCATATTTTGATTCAATGTTACTTTATGGAAATTATGGTATTCCTCCCAACTTATAACACAATTTTCAATCAAGCCTGATCTTGATGCATGAGACACGACTGGTAAAATTTGGCGTAAATCGCCACACAATAAGATAGTTTTTCCTCCAAATAATTTATTTTTGTTTTCACCTGATGCTAAATCCCTCAATAATTTATGTATTATTTTAAGTGCAAGTTTTGGACACATTGAATATTCATCTATCATGATCAATGATGCTGCATTAATAAAACGCCCTTGCGAAACAAAAATGGAAATGCAAAAAATAATCTTGTTTTTCTGTTTTTATGGCCATTTTAACGAAAAACTAATAAGAACAAAAAGTATTTTTTTTTTCGTTTTTCAATTGAAATCCGTGGTAAAAAATGGGTGTTTCCATTCAAAAAATTGACTTCCGGTCTAAAAACGCTACTTCCGGTCTAGACCGGAAGTCGTAATATGGACGTTTCAATGGCCCCCTCGGTGACCTACAATGTTTGTCTGAAACTTTTTTCGAAATAATCGAGTCCAACCGAGATATAATTTTGTCTCAAGATAAATGCCCCACCCTGTATTTATAATTTTTATATTGTGCACTTCGGCTTGACTTCCCCTTTCCGAATATGTATATGGTTTGCGTATGTTTTGACGTTTTGACATAGTTTATGGGTGGAAACTGCTTTTTGCCCCACCCTGTATTTATAATTTTTATATTGTGCACTTCGGTTTGATTTCCCCTTTCCGAATATGTATATGGTTTGCGTATGTTTTGACGTTTTGACATAGGTTATGGGTGGAAACAGCTTTTTGGGAACTCCGTATTAATATATAAGATATGTTCTTGTCGTTAATGTTGAAATCTTAATAAATTAATTAAAAGTAAAATTTAAAACATTGTAAACTTGAAATTGTAGAAATTTACTGCTAAATATATTTAACACATCTCTTGTGTGTGGAGGAATTTCGGAATTTGTTAGAGGACTGTGAGGTGTTTTTAGTGCCTTTTCTTTGCACTTTTATAAATTTGAGACGAAATATTTTTGAACAACGTACAAAAGTGAAAAAATAAATATTTTTATTTAAATTTTGTGCTTTGTCAATAAAAGTGTTCTAAAAGTTTTATAAACAAGTTTTTAATATTTATTTATACTTAGTTTACATACACTAGCTGAATTTTTAAAGCTTTTAGTATACTATAAAAAAAATCTTCTAGTATACCTAAAGCAAAAAAGCATTTCGTTACGAATACGAAAATCAGAACAAAGTATTTAATATACCTAGGCCTACACTGAAAATGTTTAGAACATTGTTTTCGTTTTGATAGTCGTTTTTACTTATAAGTTTTATGTGAAAATACATCAGTTATAAAAGTTATTAGCTATGATATTGTATGAAACTATTGATTTTTGAAAAAAATTTAACTTTACGAAATATTTAGGATAGTGTTAAATTCTCTCGTATTTTGATATAGGTACATAATGAGTAATGGTAAAAACTTTTATTTGAGCCAAGTCGTAACCTCTTATAAAAATGTGTTGCAACTTTGGACTTTTCAAACTAATTTTTTTCAAAAACATGACATTATAAATGAAGTAATGGACCCTTAGTAACTCAAAACTTAACATGTGTAGTTTTTATGTTTTTAATTTGAGAAAAAAAGCTAGGGTCAGTGGTGTTGAAGTACCTCCATGTTTTAAATCGTTTTAATGCAGG
This sequence comes from Eutolmus rufibarbis, assembly GCA_963920795.1. NCBI lineage: Eukaryota > Metazoa > Arthropoda > Insecta > Diptera > Asilidae > Eutolmus > Eutolmus rufibarbis. The sequence goes on from OY987204.1 coordinate 1,124,091, forward strand.
CCTATAAAATATTTCAATACTGATCCTGAAAGGCAACAATTTGTTATAAATAAATCGTAACAAAGCTCCAGGGAAGAGATTTCTTGTCCATATGTTTTCCAGGTGACATGAAACAACACTTAGGAGTGCCTCTTTGTCTCCATTGAATATTGCATTGGGACTGTATCCTCTGAACGTATATGTGTCACTGTATAAAGTGCCTCCGTTCCCGGGTTGCGTACGTCTCCTGCCTCCATCCAGTTTTATGTGAGTAGATATTCAGATGTGCACAATAGCGAAATCTGCGAGACAATTTTACTCTACCGAAAGGTCTATGCTCGTATATAGAAGTCTGCTGTTCTGTTTTGTTCATCCCGTGAGTCTTTAAGACCTGTCTCACCTTCCTATAAGTGGATCCTGGATAGCTTACGAGGAATACTTAAGTGAAGGACAAGTGTAGCATTTCTCACGCTTTGTGATTCACATCTGATAAATGCTGAGGACTAAGGGTCTTTCCTATACCTATACCCTAATACCTTATACTCGTGCACATACCCCGAACAATGAAACGTGTTAACAGGGACAAAATTGATTTTGGGCAAAGGCGAATTTGATTTTGTCGAAGTGATTGAAAGGACGACTGTTGTTCAAATTTGACAGAATTAAGACACACTTCAGAGGATTTAAGATGTAAAACTGCTTCAAGAAATAGTTTTCTTAAGTAACCTGAAACGCAGTACTGCTTCCTGTTTTTGAAATTTTATCATTTCAGATAAATGCGATTAAACAATGATAAACTAAAATATTGTAGGTATAAAATATATATTTTGATACATACGCTAGAAAGTAGTAGTGTTATTTGTATTTAAAAAAAAAACTAAGTTTAGATATAGGAATTTTAATTTATATTTAGCAATATATTTAAAAAAAATCCAAAAAATAAATTAAATACACACCTTTTTAATGTAAAGGGATGAAATGGAAAGTGGTTCTTTCAACATTTTCATATAGATCTTGTCATTATTAAGCTTCAAAATTGTCTTCATAATATGACCCTCAATATAATCTCTTGATCAAGATTTAGTCTCTACAAAATCGCTAAATCCAAATTTCAGTGCAGCAATAGAACATAATATTTTTGTTTTGTCATGTAATTTTATAAAAAATCCATCCTGGTACAACAAACACTCTTCGGTGTATTTTTATTCAAATAGCAAATTTATATTACATATTTGCTTACAGTGAAGAGTGAGCACCCTGGTAGCAGAATATGAATAAAACCCATGTAAAATTTCTTGAACAAACAAATACGTCTATGAGTAAATTGCAATTATAAATTGAAAATTTATTGCAACCTTTCTTTAAATTTATTTGGAGAATGGTCTGATCAGAACAATTTCTTATGTAATATGTAGTAATTTATGAATAATTACCCATACCAAATATCTTTTATTTGACGAAAAAAAAATAAAATTGCCTGGATTTATACCCACTTTGAAATAAACACAGTTTAAAAAAATCTGGGGAAGAGCAAGTAAGTTTTGTCGGATTTTAACACGACCAGGACTATATTTTTATCCCTGCAAGCGACTATCAAACATGTTAATAATCGATTTCAGTTGAACTTATGTCCTCAGTACATGGCTACATACGCATAGGACGTTGACAAAATTAAAAAGATTTAATTTTTTTAAAAACGTGCAACTTTGTCAACGTTTTTTACACCCCCTCTTAAGGCTCCACTTTTTTCCTGCTAATATATTACAATATATTTGTATTTAAAACAAAAATAAAAAATATATGTGCATGTGTTCAGGCTTTAAAAATATTGAACTTGATATTATTAATAAAAGAAAAGACCGACAAGTGCGAGTATAGGTACGACTAAAGGGTTCGGTATCGTTATATTACCTTAAAACTTAGTAAGTAGTTACTTTATAATTATTTATTAAATTTGTGTCATATAAAAAACTTAAGTTTGCTTCGTAATAAGTCTCTTATTTTTATATAATACATATATAAGAAGAATTCCATATAGAATTAATAGGAATAATCACTTTAGAAATTTTTATTTTACTTGTGATATGAGAATTTCCTTCGTGCCAAATTTCAAGATTTTAAGTCAACGGGAAGTACTTACCCTTTAAGTTATGATGTGTCGGTCAGTATGAAAATAAACCTTGAAAAGCTGTATCTTTTTATTGCATTGCATTGCATCGATAACTCTTGATGTTTCTGAGAAAAGGGGTCTTGACGGACAGACCGACAAACCCTAAAAAATAATATAAATCGCATGTTTTTGATCTTCTACACCAGATTTAAGTTTAATCAATGCGATTAAAATTTAAGTACACCCAACATTTAACTTGAACGAGCCTCCAAATCATTGAATAAATTTCATTGTGTTAATAAAAGAACTCAATATGAACGCGTTTTAACAGTGATATATCGAACTAGTTATTCATGCTGCCATGACTAAGGAAAAAGTCAATTTAGGATAAATCCATTTCTCGTGCTCGGTTCAAATAAAGCAACCGGCTAAATAAACACCGCGCCATTACAAAATTATGCATGCCAGGTGAGGGGTGGTTTATCGGGTGCCTCTGCCATTGATACCAAAAATGCTCTTCGGGCAAATTGCTGATGCCATCCCGACGTGCATATCTTATCAAGCCACTGGTTGCTATCACGCCCAATTATGTCTACATACACCGGGCGGAGATTGACAAATCGCGACTGTGCCGTAATCGATGACAATAAAATTCACATTTATCACTATCTATCAGGCAAAAGCGGAACTCTTTGATTTCTGTTTAATGGATAAAAATACCTTTACCAAAAATTATCGACTTATCGCCGGATAATAAATCGCTCTCTAGAAACGGATTTACGCAGCAAAATCAGAGAAATTGAACAGGTGAATAAGCAGTTTTTGCGCTGGGCGTGAAGTAATCTGCCTTTACAAATAGATCTTGGGGATTTTCAGTAATGAAAGAAATTGCTGACAACCATTCGCGCCCAACTCACTTTGATTTTATTTCCCTCAGGTTGTTTCGAATCGAGCTTATTTTATTGCTGTGGGCGTTCCCAACTGCCCCGAAGAAGGGCTCCGCTGGAGGCGACTATTAACCGGAACCTCTTCTCAGGCTGACTTACGTCTTATCATTCAGAAAGCATCTAACTGCTTCACTTAAGCAAGTAAAACGTTCTAAGACTGTTTTAATTTCTTGTTTGAAAATGTTACATTCAAAGAGAAGAATGAAGTCTAAAAAAAACAAAAAATTAATTTGTAATAGTTGGTGTCAAACTATATTCCATGTGGTCTAACCAGAAATTATTTAAGATGCTACACTTTTATGCTTTCAAAGGTCTCTGTCGTTTGATGTAATCATAGGATCTTTTCATTAAACTGTTAGCAGGTGTAACTCTATTTTAAAAATGTTTCTGTTTCGGGTTTTATTCTACTATTCTAAAAATGAGTGTGTTTCAGTATTCGCTATGATTTTAATGGTAACTAATAATTTTTTATGCATGAGAAATATAGAGTAGACCGGGGTTGGTTGCCTATACTATAAATTATAGTATACCTATAGTATACTGTCTAAAATACTCAATAAGAATATAAAGAATTTTATTTTTTGCTAAGAGAAGGTAAATGTTACCATATTATTTCACAAAGAAAATTAGACTAATTGTTACATTAAATTGTAACAAAAAGTTAAAACTTCAAAGATCAGCAAAAATCAGATTGATGACTTTTTCAAATATGAGGTTCAATAATAACTAATATGTTTTCTTTATCATAATGTATAAGCACTGCTACTGCCCATTATTACATGTGGCTGGTGCCGTGTATGCCAAGCTAGGTGGTCATTGTAGAGTCAAAATAAATGTTGCACATAATTCCTGTGCTAGACACTAGCCTCAGTATACGCAAGCATATTTCCCATTTTGCTAAAAGTATTCTTAGCTGTTCATTGGACAATTACATAAAGTATAGAGTATGTTGCCTGATGTTTAGAATAATTAGTTCCCAAACTATAATACCTTTCAGAAAGTATAACGTTTTCCTCACCTTCATGCACCAGACAACTTCTTGTTCCTCGCCATCAATATAAATTTAGTACCTTCTCATTTTTTGTCCATAGTGTCTCCATTTGGAATAGTTTTAACTTACTCTATGATATCAGATCAATTCGGTCCACTGATGCTTTCAAACGAACGTGCTTCGAGTTTTTTTCCTTTATAGTAGTCCAGCAGATTAGTGTATTATAGCTTTCCTATTTCTTTTACCTTAGATACCTATACATTTTCATATACATACTGTTGTTAATTATTTGTTTAAAAATATCGCATTTTTAGTTTTTAGCGTTCCATTCTTTAAATCTATTTTTCGTTTTATAAAATATTCTGGCTTCTTTTTGTAAGATGGATTATGTACAAATCAATGAGCTTTATTCTCAATTGTAGTTAAAAATAAGGAAATTATTATTATTATTATTATTATTATTATTATAAATACCCCATGATTTGGTTACCTTATCTGTACCATATCAACCAACACCGAACATGGGGTGGATGGACAAGTGTGAGCATTCTAGAAAATTAAGTTATACCTAAATAAACACTACTATGGGTTTATTTAGACATTTCTTTTACTTTTTTTTTAATAGCTTAATATAGTTCTTCTATCAATACTAGTGGTTTTCTTATGCATAGTAGGTATTAAAACACCAAAAATATAATATGTTTATGCAAAAACTTAATAATCATTTCCGGTCTACACTACACGCAATAAATAAGCTAAAAGTTGGAAGAATTGTAGTTTTACAAAGTTAATTCTACTTATTTTGATTTCTTTTATACTTATTTTATTGTGATATTAAAACCCATTTTTCTTAAACTTTAATTTGGTCTTAATATGTTTTGCTAAATCCTATCCCTTTCTGTAAAAATTTACTAGATGTACAAAACTTTTATATATAGAAAAATCTAAATAATTAATAACGAATATATTTAGCGCTTAAACTAAAGAAATTTTACAAAATAAAATACCGCTTGTTTTTAAATTTTTCAATAAAAAATAATAACATTAAAGCGAAATAGTAATCAGGGCATACTAAGCGGAAATCAAATAAAGAAGCATAAAATATTTATATAAAATTGCATATAAATTTAAATATAGGCGTAATACCTTGTCAGATGGGACCAAATGAGTTTTTGAGTTTTTCGCACAATTCCTTTTTAAAAAATCGCGTGGCAGTACCTATGACATCTCTGAACCCATTTTCATTAAATTTGGTACATATTTTCTCCCCATAAAAAGCAAGTCACTCGTAATAACCACACTAACTTATTTAAAAATACGTCAATATAAGCGATATAAAGCTAATATTTTAAAAGGTAAAAAAAGTGTGGTAAACAAATAAAGAAAAATCTTGAAAAATTAGCGTTTACTTTACTTAGAAGAAGCAAAGATGTTCCAAACTATTACACTTTTCGAATTTTGTCGTATTTAGGTCTACTAATTTCCATATTTAATTATATTGGATTTAAATCCTAATTGTTTATTTTAATCATATTTTATAAAGGAAATTGATTTTAGTTTTACTTGAGCTATGCTACAACGAAGATATACCTTAAAATATTGTTCTTGAATTCGAATAATTGAAAGCAATATGTAATTATATCTCGTTAATATGTAAATATCAAAATTTTATAAATGTAAATACGAGTTTTGAGAAATATTTCAATTTAAAGCACAGGTCGCACCTCAGATACATTTCACAATGTTAAACGAATATAACAATAAAATCAATAAATTTATTTTCCTTTCTAAAATAAAATGGAGCTCTTCTGAAACGGATCTGCTTGTAGATACACAGGAGAAATAATTTTCCAGTCCGATTCGAATGCAATTATTTCGGAAACATGGTCGTAATTGTTTGTGACTTTTTAAAACACTGTTAAGTACTCCATTTGCATTAATTAATTAAAAGAATACGACAACGTCTGTAATTTCAAAAGAATAAGCACCTGTTCCGTTCACGAAATTATTTTTAGATTATTGGGCATATGCAAATATTGTAACGATCGTGCCTCCCGTGCACACCATCCTTTCCCCCTGGTTTTCTTTACCCACTTTTACTTAATGCGGTGTTCCAACAAAGATAAGCAGCAAATTACCTTGAGGCACTAATTATCTCGTGAATTAATTTGCACTTCATTTATAAAATAATTTCTGTAACAAAATCTTAAGAATACTGCAATTTGCATAACTCGCGAGGGTATGCCAGTTTTCTATAATGCATGTAAGGCAAGTGCATTGCACGTTACCTGCATTTCGACAGCACACAATTAAAAGGAAATTCATAAAGGCTTAAAATTAAGACTAGCCTTTGAGGTAGCGAGGTCTCTTAATTTAGCGTGAATAATAGCGAAAAGTGCTTTCTCACAGATTCGCGGTGTCCGTCTGTAGTGGGTTAGGTAATGTAACTAATTGTTTACAATAAACTCACTCATAAATGCTATTTACAGTCGCTGTGTATTCAAAAGTAAGGAAAGTTCGCTAATACCCATGTTCTCAGAACTTATCCATTGTGATATTGTTTTAATCTTAGAAACTCTTTAGATGCAAATTAAAGGATTTAATTAAACTTTCATGTCTTTCATTTTATCGGTTTTTTCATATGTACATAATTCTGTTTGTTGTATTTTATAATTTTCATCAAATCAAATTTCAAATAATGTTGCGTACTTTATTAATTGCGTAAAAGGGGCAGTAATAAGATAATAAATATATTCAATTTAAAAATTGAAAATTTAATTGTATCTATAATATAAACTTGTTATATCTTTATTGTATTTTCTGAAAAACGAAATTACATATGTATGGATTATTTAGGGTTATTTGATTTATCAAGGCTATCTAGATCTAGACGGCTAATAAATTAAAATAAATTGTCCTATTTAGTGCTATGTGTTTTTAACTATAGTATAACATATTAAAACTTTTTGGATGACCGATTTCAAATTTACTTTTGAAAAGAAACTGGAGGACCAATTAGAAAAACCAAAAATTTTAAGTTTTTAACTTTTTTAACCTTTTTAACTCTAGAATATCAATTTGTGAATTTTAGCATATATACTCTTTCTGTTAGAATTACCTTCTGGGATCTCCGCTAAAAATAATAGTTATTAAAAATTGTTATTGTCGACAAACTAAGATTGTATTGAGTTTTTATCAAATTTTCTAAAATTGTAAGCTATATGCGGGTAATTTTTCAAATTGATCAGTAATTTGGTATTACAGTGACACCAATCGTGATTTCAATATCAGAAAAATAAATAGATATCATTTATAGCTAGATATATTAAAATTGCATTTATGAAATATTTTATTCTAAAAAACAAGTGTCTTATACTCGTATTATATAAAAAAAAAAAAAGAGCAGAATCAATTATGCCTCTCAAATAATTCCAAAAGTTTGCAATCAATTCAATAATGCGAAAAGAAGAAACTAGAAATGGAAAGCATTACAGAAAATAAATTTCCCTTTTTAAAGATAATAAGTTGAAATATTTATTATTAACTATTATTTCTTTTAAGGTTTTTTAGATTATTTTTAAATGATTTACATCAATATTGATTCTATTGGCCCTTATGTCGAAGATATCAGCCATATAGCGATAATTTCGTACTCAGCTTAAATTAGTAATATCGTCTCATCTTACATCTTTCAATTCCTAGAATATTCTTATTTGATATGGATATGGGCCTTTATTGGAATAGTTCAAAGAAAACTATTTATACTTAGTTTTCCGACGGGTTTGACCATTCTCTTCCGGCCCTAATGCAATTCTAATTGGGAAACCCTAAACTTCTAAAGATTTTTAGGCATCTATAGAAATCCTACTTTAATTCGCACTCAGTCCCAGTTATGAAAATCCATTAGTACTTTGTTGCGCATATCGTCAGATTCAGACTCTGATTTGGTCTTAATCTGAAGAGGGCTTGTTAGTAAAAATCGTCGAAGCGGCTATGGCAAGAAATAATAATAATAAAATAATCTAATAACAAGGTGCTCACTGAGTGATATGTGTGTAGGTATGTATATCATATCTATGCTTATTATGTACAGATATATAAGACTTACATTTAACACATGTAATACATATATGTAACTAACTGCGAATATTTCAATAATTTTCAAAATAATTTATTTTATTCGAAATTTTGTGGTCGCGAACTACATTTCTTTTGACAGTTGAAAATGAAAACCCCCGAAGCATAAGAAGTGTTAGTGCAATTGTGCATTTTAAAAAAAAAAAAATCGCAATGACAAATATTTTGATAATAATTATTAAAATGCCAAGTCTCGACATATGACTACGATTGAAATTAGAAGATTTTTATATTTTAACAACTGTATCAATGCGAATTTCACCGGATTTTGATGCGCTAACTACAAAATATTTTAAAGCTTATACTTTACTTTTTATTTATACTCTTCTTGTGGGAACACACACATTTAGAACGTTAGAAAACTTGTAAGATTTTAAAAAATTATATTATATATTTTTAATCAAGTCTTTGTGCATTGTGGTTTTATATTTGAATTGAACTCAATTGTTTATACTTTACCGGAAAACTAACTCTTGTTAAAACTACTATTTTTCAGGTAACTTTAACAATTCACCAAAGTTATATGTGGGATAATGTCAATTTAATTATGAATTCTCATAAAGTTACTAATTTGCTTTATATATACGAATGCATACATATCTCTTATTTTATGGGAAAGATAAATCAATAAATTAATTGAATGACCCAAATGAGGCAGATCTTCCTAAAAAAGGTTAAATATTGAATTTTGATAACTATGTAGTTATTTCAATTCTAAAGATTTGTAATTTGTTGCTACATTTCAAATCTTTGTAACCAGACATGAATCTTATCATTCTACTTGTAGAAATGGTTTTGTTTCTTTATTACATAAACATATGAGTAGCTAAAGTAGCTTATTTAAGTTCGTCGGATATTCATTGCACAAGACATAGATTAGCTGCATTCTAATCTTAAAGCTAAGTATATGTAGTGTAGTTTGCTTTAGAATACAATTTAGAATTAATTATTTTTAATGTTTAAAATTTTATAGAGTTTTAGCAATATGTATGGTCTTTCAACAATTTATTTTGTTTAAATTGAGAAATTTTATTTTTCTCTTCTGGTAGAGAGAACATTTTTCTATGGTTACCTACATCTTTGGGTTTAAAATTTTTCAAAAAGGCCTCTAGCGCTAAAAATGGTCTCGTTATATTTTAGAAAGCTAATTTGTGCTTATTAACCAATAGTTGAATTTTGCAACGAGCAAAAATCGAACGGCTTACTCCGTATACCTATAGAGACCACAATATAAAAAAAAAACACATCCTGTTTGTCGTAAGAAGCACCCACCTTTATAATTCGCCGTCATTTGCCAACGAGGAGCAAATCCGCAACGAACCTAAGCCCATTAAAATGTTGGAAAAAGCAAACAAATGAAAAATAAACCCAAACGGGCAATTCCACAAAAAGAGGACCACAGAACAACATCCCAATATTACGATTCCGACATCCTGCAGGAGGACGGGCAAACGAAAAAAAAAAATGAAAACACGGGCAACAACAACAACAACACAATCCAGAACAGGAACAGAAACATCAATGGGTTCAAACATAATGAAAACAACTTGTCGTAAAGCTTTGCAAAGGGACACCCCGGCCTGTTGTCGGCGAGGCGACCAGTGGCGCCGCCACCCCCGTCTTCTCAACACGTTCGCATCTTACGGCAGGCAGGCACTCCCCATCCCCGATCCGGGAAAGCTCCTGTGGGTTCCCGCCCCCCTCTCCTAGCTCCCACCCTCTCTCCCTCCCTGATCCTGTGCGGCGGATTCATTCCCGTTCGCCTGTCATTTTATTAGAGAAGTCCTGGGGCTGCTGCCGCAACTACAAACTTACCTTGCAGCCCCCGTGTGTTCCCGGTTTATCCCTTTTCCCAGCACAAAATTCCCGTCGCTGTTATACACACACACATACATAGGTATGCGGCGTACGTCCACATTGGACAGAACATGAAAGGATATACAACGAGAAACATTATCAGCACTCGAGGATTTGTCCTTTTCGCTTGTAACAAATGTCAACCATTGAGGCCGAGGCCAAAAAAGGGAAAAACAAAAAAAGAAAATCGGGAAAAGCGGCGAGTCTCTGGGTAGAAAAATAAATGAAAACAAGGCACCGAAAAACAGAATTATTGCTTCCCTTCCCGGCTGCTGGAGCGGAGCATCTGTCGGGAGAGGACCGCCGTCGTCGGAACTGGTGCCCCCGAAAATGCGCGGGACGCACAAAGTCCTGGCAAAAGGTGATGACGCGACCACATTTTCTTAACGAACTGAGAATATGACTTTGGAAGCTCCGAAAAAGGGGCAACAGGAGCAGCATCCCTGCAGGTCCAGCGTCCTCTGTGGGAAATTTCTTAACTCCGGGACGGGCGAAAATTGTTCGGTTTTTCATCTACTCCAAAAAAACGGGGCGAATTTTGTGGCGCTTCCTTAATTTTCATCCCCTGCAGGCTCCATGAAGGAGAGCCCTAGCTTCAGGTGCGCGGCCACCAGCTCTTAGCATCCACATTTTGGAGGGAGCTCCACAAAAATTTCCTACCCCGTTTTTAATGTGGCGGCAGTAGGCGTGGCCTCTCAGTGCCTGCGAGTCAGGCCCCGCCCCTTGGCAGCAGTAAACAATTTAAACGCGCCCCCAAGCCGCACGTTTATCTGGCGGAACGGTACTTTAGACGAAAGTCATTTTAATCGAGCGAAACGTCACACGGCGGCCCGTGATTGGGCGGTCCCGGGTGCGCGCAGGCATAGTCCCCTCCCGGGTCCGCCGCATCGTCGCATCGAATTCGGGGAGTAGAAAAGCGGCTGCCGCTCCCGGAGTCCCGACTCCCGAAACGACAGCCAGGGAGAGTTCGTTGCCTCCTTGGGGCGCTGAGTTCTTCCCGCGACAGGCAGGCGTCCCACTCGGGAGCAGCTGCGACACGTTCGCGCCGGTGGCCGAGCGGCGACAGGTTTCGGAGTGGAAAAACCGGTTCTCGAGGCGGCGGTGACAGGCCGGTGGGCCGGCTCTGGTGGTGGCAACCCGTCCCTCTCCGGACGCCTACTTGGCGCGGACTGCTCTCCTCTGGCGCACGGGCTGCCAGCAGCATGGGGGAGAAAAATTCTCGGGGGCTCGAGCAGGCCAGAACCAAACCAGTTAACTCTCGAACGTGAAGAAGTGCGCATCGCTGGTGTACGCAGAATCTGTGGCCCCTTTGCTTGCTCAGAGGAAGAAAATCCGACACGACAAATTTGTCACCCCCGTGTGCGGTTTTTCGTTGTTGTTGGTGTTGTTGTTGTTATTATTGTTGTTTTTGTCCTTCTTGCTCGTCTCTCGGACCGGGAAGCTTTTTGGGGTGGCAGCGACAACAAAACTCCGCAGCAGTACCGTCAAATTCGCGAATTAGAAAAGTCTTTTATCTGAGATACGAACCGAAAAAAAAAAAATTTTTTTTTTATTATTATTATTATTATCCTTTGGATTATATCGAATGCTGGATCCAAGGCCAGATCGACGGCGGTGTGTAGAAATTTTGTGAGAGGCTCTGCTTCCTTTCGGGAGTGCGCACCACTGACTTCTCTTCTGTAGCCCCTCCCCCCCGTCAACCCCGCCGCTGTTCCGTTCGCAGCTCCACATTCCTGCCACCACCGAACTATTGGGGGGATAATACGTGCCCAATTTCGCAAAATAAAAAAAAAAAGAAAGAAGAACAAACGCGGCCCTATGCAGCGCTGCTCCGCTCCGGCTTTACCATGTTTGTTTACTTTCGTATTTTTTCCTCTGTTGTGTTGTGATAGCGCGAACATATGTAGTCGAGTGCTCCTCGTGGCGACCAAAAATTGTTTATAAGTGCTTGTCCTACATTCTTGCCAATTTTTGCATAAATCCACCACTAAAACTGGGCTTACACCACCGGGGAGCCAGTTCGCGGCGGGCTTAACTCCGAACTCCAATCGCATTGAGTTTTGGGCGCGTGATTTCGCCCCTCAAGGGATTTATATGAGTTGTGGCATGCAGTGACTGCCGGACTTTGTAAAACTGTCAAAGAGTTTGTTTTTCGTGGCCCCCGAAGAAGGAGTGATCAAATGGTGACCGGAGGCCCCAGCACCTGTTACTGCGCCGCGTACTCCTAATCGCGGGTCATGTGTCCTCCGCTCCCAAGGATTCGCCAAGGAAGTGGTGTGTGGTGACAATAAATTCCCAAAAATTAATTGGCAATGAATGCCGTTTATCCCCAAATGTAAATAAGTCCTCAAAAGTGCAATAATTATGTTGTTCACGTACAAAAGTGTCTGTGGTTTAGATTAGTCCTCGTATCGTTTTGAGTGCCCGCAAACATCCGTCTTACAACCTGCGAAATTCGGTCGACGAAGGAATTGACTTGTGGGAATCATGGCAGCATATGCGCAATTCGGCTACACCTATCCGACGGCAAGTCAGGTGAGTTACGGCGCTTTTATTGTAATTTATGACGAAACCTTAATTAATTACCTCCGAGACTACCTCATGCCGTCTCATAAAACGGTTGGTTTTTCAATATTTTTTTTCCTCTTTTGGAATGCAAGAGCAATTCAACCCTTCTTTTTTTGTTATAAAAAACGTGCAAAACATGTGATGAATTTATTAAATTCAAATGCAAATCCACACCATTGCTGTCTGCTTTAATTGAATTTTTTGAACATTAATCATAATTAATTTCATTAACGTTTTCCCACAAATACTGAAATATACATACATACTGTACATACATAAGTAACCGTTATTGTTTTTATGTAAAAAAGGCAAAAAGAAGCTTGCTATGATCTAACATTCAAAATGTCAGCTTCGAATCGAATATCAGGCAACAAATGACGTCTATTTGAATATTTGAATTCCGAAATGATAAACGTTACAAATATAAGAAAGCTATATTCATCTCCTAAATCTACATAAAATAAATACACGAAATAATTCATGAATGTCAGATTTTTTTTTAGTTGTGGGTACATTACTTTGAAAATACATATGTATAGATCCAAAAAGGGGTACATGTGGGTACAAAATAAAAACACACCTGGAATCTGTTGCCTGTGTGCTGTTTTCAGGAAAATAAACTTATAGTTTTTAAAAGAACTAAGATCGTTATAGTTATGTAAATCTCCAGATTTCTTCGATGTTATTTCGATAGGTAGTTCAAAATTGTTCTGATTACAGACTGATTACTTACATAATTACTTTATAAAAATTAATTGCAAACAAACAATACTATTAGTGTGTTCTGTGAAAATTATTACTAATCCAAGCATATGACATCCAAAAACCTTAAAGTACATCAATAAATTATTGCGGGCACACTCGATTTGTAATATTGTTTACATATTTTAAATGAAATTTTTGAAATAATTAATCAGATTTTGATAGATCGTAATTAGGTTTCTTTTCATAAGCAATTTGTGACAAACGTATGTTTATATTTTTAACCATGTTTTAATTTTTAAAAGCGTACGTATAAAAATATATTCATAGAAATGCCAAAGTGGTCGTTATCAGGTCACTTTACGTTACTCTCTATGTGGAGACAATTCTAAATAATTTAAAATAAAGACTTTTAGCATTTAAATCCAAACAAAACATTGAGCCGCATTTCATGAATAGCACGAAGTCGGATTTGAGTCAAATTTTTACCGAATAAGGCCCCAGCTGTATTAACTCACTTGAATTTCCGAAACGAAAGTTAAATTGTTTATATTACAAACAAGAATTTACAAAATCACTAAATTACTTTGCATTGCAAAATATTAAATGTTTAAAATAAAGACTCTTATACAACATTTCGAATTGATAATGTTGAACCTTTCTACAGTCTCAAAATTGTATTTGAGTGATCACAAAAATCCCATAAATATTTGTTTACATTCAAAATAAATTATACTTTTAGTTAGTATTTTTTATAGACGTTATAAAAATGTTAGTGGTATCTGAAAGAATATCAGCGAAGCCGTTTTTTTTTATAGAATGCACGAATTTTTGATATTTTTCTGCAGGAGTTAAGCTCGATTAAATCTGAACTGCAGTCCAAGGAACTCTATTTTTGCTCAAATTGCAAAAGTTTTAACTATTGTCTTCTTTACATGTGCCCTCAGATGTACTTACTATTTAGTTAGTTAGTTAGGATCGTTGTTTTGAAAGTCAATGACATTTCTTCAAACCTTTGTGGTTTATGATTTTTGTCTTATTATATAGAGTTGTCTCTTTTCGTGAATCCAAAGGATATGTCTTTATCTGCAATGTGCCCATTTTAGTGCGCCTAAACAAAAAAAAAAAAAATACTGAACCTTCCTTGGACTAGAGGAATTCATAGTATGCTTCTTCAATCGTCAGCCAACAGGTTCAACACTTGCAGCAATTTGTTCTTCGTCTTCGAGCCGCGTTGCTGGCTTGAAAGGTTTCTTTTTGCATTTGCGAATAAGGTGATGCACCAACAACGGCGACATTGCTCGCTTTTTCCACATGTTTCACCTTTTTGTGTTAAATATAATGGCGTTTCCTATCTTTAATTGCAGAGTACCATTTGCCCTCTGAAATTATTTTTCTAATAATAATTCGTTTTTTTTAGTAACTAGTGTTTCCCACGGCCCATATGTATAGTTATCAGATAGGAGCTAAAATGAAGATAACATTTTTTTTGTTTTGTTATAAATATACTAAAATTTAAGTCATATTTATTGATAAACGCCCAGCTCTAATGAATGAATAATAAAAATAAGACACTCCTCCGCAGCTTTGCATTATTCCGATTAATCCAGTTAATACGCTTCAAAATTCGAAAGTTACCTTCAAATTCTTGAACATAATTAACGAATTTCAATGATTTTTTGTTTGTTTTGAAAATACGTAGAATATGACGACCTAAATCAATATGCAAATTTTCAATTGATCCAACTAATATTTATTTAAAAAAGTTTCTTATTAAATTTATTAAAAATGATCTCATATTATTTTCAAATACATTATGTTTATTCCCCGAAAAAGGGTCCCCCTAAGAAATTTTGATTCGCGCCGACGCTAGTTACACCACTGTAACGAAGCTTTCATAATATAGGCAAGCATAATATTAAGAAAATCCACAACATTATAAAAAGTAATATAATAAATAATTAATTAATAAAAGGGAGATTTTATTAGCTTTTCGACACAAAAAAAAAAAAAAAATCAAAATTGGTTTGTTTCAGACATTTCGAAAATTTTAAGTGATATAGTTAATTAAATTCTTTAAATTATTTCAATATTCTGATTGCAGACCTACTGTAGGTAAAATTTAGTTTTTGAAAAATAATTAACCCTTTTCACCAACGTTAATTTATACATTGGTGTGGTGACTGAGAAGCACCTTTCGAGTGCAAAGGGTTAAATGATAACATGAAATTGCATTAAAGTTCCTAAATGAAAATAAATTATAATGCTGATTGAATTTTCTTAATTTAAAGAAACTGGGAAATTTAGATGCGTTATTTTATCAAAGATATCTTGGAGGCAAGAATAAAATATTTGCTACAAGCGATAGCTTCAACGATTATGAAAATTTTTGCAAATAATTTTTTTATTAAAGGTTTCATACCCGTCAATTAAAAAAAAAAATGTTTTAAAGAAAAACAAGGCAAAGTTTTTAAATGTGTTGGTATATCTAAATGCAAAAATATACAGCCTTTTATTGATTCATAGTCCAATTAATTGTGTTTGCATACGATTTGATTTCTTAAAAACAAATTGCATAAATATGCAAGACAACTAATTTTTTAAATCAGTTTGAATCAACGGACGAATTGAATACAAGTAAGACCAGAAGCTTCCTCGTTTAAAAAATGCTTTATGTGTTTGTTTTATTGAAATAGTTTCATTTCTATTGATGTCCGCAAAATTTTGTCACATTTGGCCATATTTTACAATCTGCATCTTTTCCGAGAGATTATAATCGCTTTTTTATCGCAAAAACTTTATATTACAAAGAAAACAATGCAAAAGAAAATTTCGTTGCAAATTTTTCATGTGAATCAATTTCAAAACGACATAGAGTATTAATTAATGTGATAGTTTTATTTATATTTTCTGGTCAACTGCTATTTTGGTTGATTAAATTAAATTTGAGATATTCTTGTAGATTGTTGTGAAACATTACAAGATCATTTACTTCAAAAATGAACAAAATGTTTTCGTTATTTTATACTTTCTCAAATATTTAACTTTAAAATTTCGAAATGTGCAGTATTTCCGTTGCCTCTTTCTGAATAGTCCCTCAACATCAATGAATGTCTTAAAATTATGATATTTACATAATCTGCGATGAAAATTTGTGAAAACGCTGACAAAAACGACGAAAAACTATAATAGCATTTTTAAAAATGCATATATTTAAATATTTCATGGGTAGAAGTACCTAATCGATAAAACTTTTTTGTATGTTCAACACTTTCCACCTCAAATCAATGTTCTTACATTTAGATTTCAACGATCAGGCATCACATGACTCACTTGATTAACTGAAAACACATCTCTCAAAAGCCGAAAAACAAATCTCGGATAATTTTTTATAAAATAAGATATTTTAAAATATTCGTGAAATCAGTTAATAAAACAAGAACAAATTGATGTTTGCAGGAATTCTTAATTTGTAATTAATTAATTGGTCAAATTGTTATCCAACTTTCTTAATATCTTCAACTTTATTTCAATTTTCGGCTAATCTGTAAAAATTCTTGTAGTCACAACTAAGTAGTTGAATTTAAAGTTTGACTTCTCAAAGTTACAATTCTTAAAAGTTTAAGTTTATTCCATGAAAATTGATTTAGTAGTTTTCAAATACAATAAGAAACATTTAAATTTCTTCAGTTACATACTTTCAATTTCAATAGCAGCTGCATAGATTTCACTAATTTACATACAGAAAATAATCTCTTGCCTTGAAGATAAAAAATTACTATTTGCTTCAGAGACAGGTAATATTATAATGATGTAGACGATAAAAAATTATCTGCATAACTTTGAACTAATTGAACTTGAATTAGAATTAGTAGTTTTGAAGAGTAAATTCTCTATGTAAATTAGTATAACAGATAATATAATAGTTAATTAATAGAATGATAATAAAAATAAGTAAGAATTAATAAATTCAAAGTAAAATAAAGTCTAAAATCAGAAGAAAAGTAAAAGTCTATAAATCATAACAGCAATTGCCTATACTACTAAAGTTGTAGAAAATTTTACATATTAAAGGAGGCTAGTTATTGTGAATTATGATATTTGTCTATAATCATAAGCCAGTCAATTACAATTTTAGAGGTTATGAGCTTATCCTCAAGCGTTACTAACCAAGTAAGTTAAATTAAAACTTTCTTTTTTTTAAATTTCACCGATGTGTAACCGCTGGGTAAGTACTTCCCTTACATTATGATTTATTTCGACTTTTTTTTCAATTCAAAACATGTACCTACATTGTAAATATGAAATACAAAATCCAAGAAATTTAATCATTTCAAAAACACAAATTTAAAATTATCAATTCATGTTGAGTGGGTTTGATTTCAATCTTTAACAGTAGTTACAAATGTGTCACTTTCCAGTGGACATGTGTAATAATCGAGTCATCGTTATTTACAATGTTTGGCTAACAATTTTATATAACAAATTCTCAATGTAACTATAGAAAAAGTAATTTTATATAGAAAAGAGTGCTTCAGTTCTTATCAGGGAAGGAATCTTTACATCAAGCTTGCTTTGATCTTTATCGAATCGATTGATTGTGACAGCTATTTAAGTGCGTAGTGTTTACCTATTCGATGACTATCTTCAATTTTGCACAGAGTTCGGCATAGTTTCTCAGTACTAACTTATCTCGATTGATATCTTTAAAGATAAATATAAAGTTTAGAAGAAGTCTACTGAAATAACTGATCGGCGTCCGTTTCTCCCGTCCTCTGCTTTTCCGTAAAACGAATGAAAAATAATAATAATAGTTTTTATTTCAAGAATGAAAAGAAATGAATTTAAAATGAATTTAATTTTTAAAATGTTATTTTAAATAAAAATACAAAAGTCATGTGAACATCACATTGTATGAAGTACTTAATTGGCTTTATTATTATTTACTTTTTTATTTATGTATAAATTAGATTACTATTTCTTTAAAACATAGTCATGAATGATATTTTATTAACTGTAATTTATAACATACATTAAATAAACATTTTTAAGTACCAAAACATACAAAATATATAATAGTCTAATCTAATCCGAACGACATATGGAAATAATTTCGAAAATGAAATTGTTCTTCTCTTAAAATTTCTGAAAATAACTATATAGGTAATAATGAGTTCTTAAAAATCAGTACTTGAACCTTTGTTTTTTTATACAAAGAACAAATTAAAGTCACCATAACGTAGGCTCTTACGAGTACATAAAATTAATTACTTAACTTATTAAACAGAGTTAAATCATAACTAAGGAAGCTAATGCAGCGTCTTAAAGAGATGGGAACAGTGTGAATTCTAATTTAAAAATAAATTTAGGATCGAGATTAGGAGTTAACGTATTGAACTTTAAAAAAGGATATACTTATTTTTGCAGAAATGATATTTGAAAACATATTGTATATTTTTAATTTTAATGAAAAGATGGTTTTGAAATCTTGACGTAAATAAAAAACAAAAACATGACACAGTCATTCTCATACATAACAATTTTTGGCCGAGCAGACAGATTAAAGTCGAACTTCTGGTAACCCTGTTCACGACGATTCGATAATAAGTTTTGAAAACTATAGAATTGAATTAACTATGCAGGCTGCAGTGACGACGATTAAATATAATAATATATAATAATAAGGCAGTGTCTTTTTTGTAATTTAGTCAGGCTAATATTATTTTTCATGATTTTTAGGATATAAAATATTATAACAAATTTTTAAATATTTTTTAAAATTTAAATTTTGCTTAACATTTTAAACAAAATTAATATGTAGAGGAAAATTAACCTGTAACTGGTGACCCCGACGTTGAAACGTAAATAGGAGCGGCATTCAATTTATATAGTGATGATTTCAATCAACAGATCAATAGATATTTTTTTGTAGTCTGGTTAGTTTGTTTCATCAGGCGTTATTTGTTCTGGAAATTTAATTTCTTATCTCAAATTAACGTTAAGAAATCAACTTCTATTATTGTATAATATTATCTTTTTTCTTGTAAATCGAAATCTAGGACTTCTGTAATTTAGTCAGTCTAATATTGTTTTTTCACAATTTTTAGACAATTCAATTTTGTAATTAATTTTAAATATTTTTAAAATTTCAATTTTGTTTGACATTTTTAAATAATAGTCGTTTCTATTCCAGTAAAACTGAAAATCGATTTCGATTTAATTTCGATCGAGATGCAGAACGTATGTAGGCGAAATGCAAGCAGTAAGATCAAAGTGTCTTATATCAATTTGATAAAATCTCTTGAGAAATCGTTTTAAAATCATTTCCCCTCGCATCCTCCCGCATGTCTTCCGATTGCTCCTACTAAGTGCAGCGTAAGCATCCGCGAATCAACAACAAATATTTGATCTCAATCTTTTCGCAAGCATAAAATTCCTCTTTCGCGAAATGGTCTAGAAAAACAGGTCTGGTGCGACTCGCACAGGTTATCAAACAATACTATGGCCAATGACCGGCGAAGTCGTAAATCATAAAAATCATAACCGTAACCCGACAGTAAGGCCAAACCGAGTTTCCAGTGCGGCACACAAAAACCAACAGCCGGCGCTTCACAATCATCGGCTGGCATCGATATCACCATCGAGATCACCTCGGCCGTGCCTGGTGATCACCTCAGCATCAGCAGCCCTCTTCTTCATTTATCTTGCATTCAATCCAAATCGAAAGAAATATTAATGCGCGCGCATTCATTTCTCCTCGAGTTTTTCTCTCCTGCCGCCAGGACTTTCCAATCGGAGTCGATCAAGCAATTTTTTGATCAGCAAAAACCCATTCACAATGATGAAATAACTTAACGAGATCCTGACTTAGGCATGAATTATTAATTGGACAAATACAGTTGGGTCGCTAACTATCGAGCAATTGTTTGCTCGCCCGTCGACTTTTTCGCGACGTGCCCCGTCTTTGACGCATTTTGTTCACACAGGCTGGCGGTCCCCGCGATTCGCGATTCGCTCGGTCCACTACTGCTTATCAGTTGGTGCATGCGCAATACAAATTTCCGCGGGAAAAAAGCGTAATCGGCAGAGCCGTAGACGGCAGGAACTGTATCAGGTTGTCATCATTTTGCCGGAGTTTTGACAAGTTAGGTAGCGCTTGCGCAGTCGCGGCTTATGGGCACAGGAGGATTACGTCCGCGCATGACGGGAATTCGCGATGACAGTTCCCTTTGTGGCCCCAGCCTCCGGGCATAATGGACGCTGGTCGCGCTCAAGGTTGCCATCTAGCCCACTGCTTAGCATGGGAGACAGCCAGTTGTCACTCGATGGCGGTTGTTGGGGAGCCCTTCGAGAAATGATTGCCATCCCATAAATGCTGACATTGCTGGTGGTGGAATTGCTCCAACCGAAGGGCCCTAAAAACATTCGAACAGTACCAGAATTAGTCACCTCAGGTTGCGTGATGGACGAGACAATGGTGTCCATTGACAAGTTCCAATGGCTGAAGATGCCATTCTGGCTGCTTGGACGCATGAATATTTATAGAACTGCCAAGAATTTCTGTCCTCGTTCTTTTGTTTTTTTTTCGTATTTTTCGTGATAAATTAATTAACAGCTGTTTACAGTTTTTATTAGTTCTAATTAAGAATATTATGCTTGATTAGGACTAAAATAAAATAAATCCTTAGATCCTCCTCTAAACTCTTACCGGGTTAATTGGGTTAGTAAAATCATTTCTGTGTTCTTCGGAAGTCAGTCGTAAAACAGTGCGATAAAAGGCGAATTTTATTGGGTTCAATTAACAAACTGATGAGAATTTGATTGGCAACTAACTCTTTGTAGGAAGATGTAAACGAATAAAACATATTTTGATGGTAAAATATCTAAAAGCTAAAGTCAGACTTAAAATCCTCTGACAAAGTAATTTAAAAGTGGTTAGCTTTTTTTTATGTTGACCATATGAGACCATGAGATATCGGACATTAAACGAAGTTTCGTACGACTAAACAAAAAATTATAATAATATCTCACTTTTAACTTGAGCTATAAAAACGTGCTCAGCATCCATTAAGCTTCTGAGTCTAGAATTTTGGGTCAAAGTTCATAGTTGCGGTGTAATTCTATGGCGCATTCAGTTTTTCAACGGGAATTTATGGGGAAGGGGGTGTTAAAAAAATTTAACTTTGAGTTTATATAGCCGCAGACCTTAAGCTTTCGCTGTCATTTTGAAAAAAAAAAAATAAATATATATATATATGTACATATATATAATAGAAATCGATTTTCGTAAATATCTCACTATCTACTAATACTGGATAAATAATTTAAAAGCATTTAATTGAAATTTTCTATAAATTTAGTAAGAGAAACTCTTTCCGTATAGTTAATACTTTTCGAGATTCAATTTCTATCACAACAAATAGAAGTAGACGAGTATAGTTCAACACTAAATGAATATCTTGAATGGTCTACTATTAAAATATGTTTAAAAATTGCTTATAAGATAAATACGACGATAATTACAGGGTGTTATCGAAAATAAAGTAAAAAGGAAAAGCATGATGAGGAAAGGCTAACTTATATAAAATTTACACATATTAAATTCCATTTAAATTCCAATTTAAAATTAGTTCTGTCGGCACCTAAATAATTTTTCTGAATAATATGTGTAGATATTTATTGATGGGAAAAAGGAAAGTTGATGGATGGCATGAGGACTATCCTACCGTCATAAATTTTGGTTTTGCTTAATTCTCAATTACTTTAAAACGACAGGAATAGTTAAGATAATTTCCAAAATAATAACTATCAAGGGTTTTTGTTGTATTTTTCTAATGAACTAAAAATATTGTCGAAAGAACCATCTGACGTCACACACCTAATTCATATATAAGTAAATTTTGCAATTGGAATAAAGTGCATATTTTTACTATGTATTTACATACTTCATATCCGTAACGTGTAAATGAAAAATTAAATGTTTACATACTAAAATTGTTTTAAGAAGAAACTCTTCTCAGGCGTTTCTATTAATAATTACGAAAAAAAGAAGATAGAGTTTAGCATTCCCACATTAGCATAGCGGACAACATATTTGAGCAATTTTCGAGGTACGAATGTGAAAGCCGGAGATTAATCGGCTGCCAAACTGCACGATCATTTTATAGGAGTGACTTATAGCGCTGACGTTAATGTATCAATTAAGTCTCATATACGGCGTCTGTGCCTTTCGAGGAAAATTAGAAAGGTATATTTCCCTTATCAGATTTGAAAGAATTTTGTGAAACTTTAGCATGTAGGTCATCGATATTATCAAATTACATCAACTCTGTCCTTGGTGGAATGAAAGGAGGTGAATCAATTTGGGCTGATTGGTATAGACAATCAAAATTTACTTGGCCAGATATAATATAAAATAATAATATAATAGGTGGTTTCTTGTTTTGTTTTTTTAATACTCCTACTACTACTTTAAATACTCCTTACACTACAGATCCTCAACCTTTCTAAGTTTCATACTTTGGACAAAACTTTGTATGCAATCATTAATAAAAAGATAATCATATCACGCTCATTCTCCATACAAATGATTGTGTACCTCATGGAGTTCATTTTCCTACCACTTTTTGGAACAGACAATAACATTATTAACTAATTTATAACTTTTCCTCTCCGAAAACAATTTTTTTTATTAATTCACGTTTTTCTTGCTTGCAGTGCTTTCCTTGCCTCCATTTCGACTAGCAAAATTAAGGCAATTCTAAACATCATTTTGTAAACTGAATTTAGACCAACTAAAAATAAAATATCTTGAAAATTCTTTCTCTTCCTGCCCGTTTTCTTAACGAAGTTTAACAGCGCTGTCGTCATTTTGCACAACAAAAAATTCGGACTTTTTAGACAAATTATCGGACGGACATTTCGCACAAATTTTTTTAATCGCACATGATCATGTTGTCAACATATGTAAATATGATATTGTGCAAAACTTGACCAAAAATACGTGTACAATGTTGCCAGATTTTGATTTTGATTTTTCCGCTTTGCATTGCTATTATTTTGAACGCAATTTTATATCTTGAACAAGCGGGCATTTGAAAAGTTTCAGAGTATCTTAACCAGTACTGGAGCGAATTTAAAAGCTTATCATTTTGTATAGTCATCAAGGTATGCTATTGCTTCTATGATTTCCTTGCATTCGTATTAAGCTCTAAAAATTCTAATTCAATTATAGTGAAATAAAATTACCATATCGATTCCAGTTCATTTTTACATGAATGTTGTACAGATAATGATAACACTTCAAATAATGAAAAAATACTACAAATCAATAACCATTTCTTTTTATGGTACGTTTTGTTATAATACTTGTATAATAAGTTTTTAACAATCTAAAATAATGATTTCTAGATGTAATATAAATAGATATAGGTATAATTTCTAGAAGATGTGTATTAGATTTCTAAATTTTAAGTTAGAAGTTAAAGATTCTTTTATTTATAGGATGTTTACGATTAAATGAAGATTTTAAGAACTCATAGTATTAAAGAAAGATAGTAAATATTTTACAGACTCAAACAAGATTTGATTCACTCTCGTAGAAATTTTAGAAATTAATAAGCGCATAAAGTAGGAAAAGTACATTTTTAGATGCATATGAGACTATAGAAGAGTAAAATAGGTCTATTCAAGCAAACTATTAGGATTTAGAAAGAATTTATATTTCGACTCGGGTATCCGCAGTTAATTTGAATAGCGGGCAATATGCCTGACAGGTGAAAAAGATGCTGAGTGTTGTAAGATATAACTTTATTAAATTTCACTAATTGGGTAAAAACCGTAAAGGTGCTGTTTCGTGCTACAAAATCTACATAAATAATTAATAATCATCGTCCGCACTATCTGGAGGGTCGCCTCTGAATTTTTAAAGCGTCAACAGTCGAATTTGTAAAACTAATCAATTCCTTCATTAACTCCAGGAGCAAAAAGGGTCCAACTTGACGACTGCTAGTGAATCGTGCTGCTGGCGATCGATAAGGCGGCCACAACTCTTCTAAATCCAAAGTCAAATAAATTCCGCCGTAAAAAGGCAAATAACCGGCCGGCCGGACTGCAGCCGGGACCTGGGAGATGGGCCGGGAGATCCGACCGCAAACAGGAAAAAACGCGGCTCAAGCCGAAAGTAACCCTTGCAGCAAACAAACAGACCGTGTCTGGCCGTTCGTCGTAGCCGTGGCGGTGGAGTCGCATCCGGGGCCCGGTGGTGGTGCTGCATTAATTCCTCACCCGGCACCGACTTGGAATGTCCCCCGCTCCAGGAGCCTCCCGCTTCCACCCATCGTTTTTCCCTTTTTCTCTTAATTATATGTAAATTATTTTGCGTGATGACGCAATTAGTCGATTTAAATGAAATTAATTAAGGAGCCGAAGATCCCCGACTATCGGGCCATCATTATCGTTGGTGCTCGCTCGGTAACGACGTCGCAGTATCAATGGCCTGGCAATTTTGATTCATTCCCTTTGTGAGTGGATCGGCCCCAGAAATCACCATAAAGCAGAAGCTCCCATTGGACGGAGCGGTCCCGGAGCCTTACGGACGGGGCTTTAATTGTCTCCGCAATTAACTGGGGGAGCAAATGAGCCTGATCCTGGGAACGGGATGGGGAGTCCTTCCACATGACTGGAATAGGGACCGAGACTAATTACTTCTAATTATCATATCGGTTTTTCGGGAATTTATCCGCATTTGAATAAACGCAGGCTCGAGACCGGCATGGGTACGAGATTAAACGTCTAGCTGAGGCGGAATTACCTGCTGCCAACAACCACTTCAAAATTCACAGCCTCCTCGGCGAGACGGAGTCCGCCTTGAGAGAGCCTTTGCTACGTTCTGCAGGAGGAAGGAAGGTAATTATCGATGATAATCTTCGGTAATTATGTTAATTACATCCACCATCGAGAGAAGGGCCAAACGAATTTTAGCCCTGAAACACAGCTTCATACGCTGCCGCAGCGGAGCGCCCGCGGAGGGTCGGCATACTTTCGCAAAGATTGCCTCGTGGATCCTCTCGTCTATGCGGCTCGAGGTTCGAGATTCGAGAGTTCCATCACGTCGCATCTCATAATCGCATCGGGACAAATTTCACCGGTCTTATAAAAATTATCCCCCCAAAATTATGCTAATTATCGGATGTTTCGTCTGTAGTCCATAATATGCTCTAAATTATAATCGCCACGCTTGCATCTCTCTGCGAAATTATCTCCCCGAGCGTTTTGGTCAGCTTCTGACTGCAAGCTGTGGTCAAACGCCATATTGAGGCAAAATCTATAAAAAAAGGAAAAATTCCACCCTGAAATTTATATTTGCCGACCGGTCGCAGCACCTAACCAAAGTTTAAGGAGCTCCAGTTGGAACCGGGATAATTCAAAGTGCTTCTTATGATTGCTACTGGTAAAAATCATGCGCCAGGGTGCACTTCCCCTTCGGCTCCATTATCTTGCATTACCTGGGCCATTTTGACTTGCGTGCGGATAATGACTGAAATTTTTCGCGGCTACTATCAACAGGGAGGAAGTGTTTAGGGATGTTCAGGCACATCAGCTAGAATCCATAATTCATGTCTTTAGGACGGTTTAGTGAGGTGTTAAGACCGATTTGTACGGTTGTTAGCGGTGGGCGTATCCGTTTTCCGCAATTTGCATTCGGTTCTTGCAAAATCAGCTTATGGAAGACCAAACAAATGGCGCTGAACTCAATGACATGATTTGTTCATGTTCAACTTTACTTCGTTTGATATCCATACATAAACTCAACATTGAAAAGCATTTTAAGAGAATGGAACATTTTTTATATGTATGATATGTATATGCTCAGTACTATATATAATATACATACATGATATATATTTGAAATAGGGATAGTAGTCATTTATAAGGTGAAAACCCATAAACTTAGAACCAATGCGTTATCGTTAATTTGATTATATTTTATAGGAATTATTCCAGACATAATGTTTGGTACTAAAACGTATGTATGAATAGCTCCAGAAGTTATGATAATATAGCAATTTTCACTGAAATGGATTATTAAAAAGACTGTACTACAAAGTACATATTCTTGGCGATTTCAGTAATGTAATACTAATTTTAGTGCATTATAGTAGATTTTGTTATAAATATGCAATTACCTACTTATCGTGGATATTATTGACCTTTATATGGGAATATTCTCAATTATAAATAATGTATATTCCTATATTAGGTATGTAATGTATTTTCCCATATTATATATTGCCAATATTCCTCTATAACAGTTGCGTTTCTTTTGTCAATTAAAAGCAGCTCTTTTATAGCTATAATTTTAGATTTCTTAAAAACTTATCTAATTTCCATTAATCGCCCAATTCATATCATAAAGCAAAGCAATTTCAGGTTCAAATTATATTACTTTTTAATGTATGCGAATCATAGTTTTTTGTAAGAAATCTAAAATCGTAACCATAAACTTAGCTGCTTTTAAATTTAAGTTCAATCAAAATTTGATCTAGATCTGAATGAACAAACAAAAGATACCCAGTTGATCATAGTTCAGGAAAATAAGACATTCGACATGGAAAAAAATTAGATACAGGTTAAAAATTGAGAGGCAACTTGCTAACTATTAGTATTATAAATGTTGTGTGAAAGTTCCCCATCGATCCGAGTGCTTTTGCGCGATTTTTCAAATTCTCAGTGAAATATACCTACTTATAAACTTAGAATTTAGGGCCGTAGTAAATTTCACCGCCATTTTTTTTTTTAAATAAACTTACATATGTACATATGTCATATTATTTATACTGTCTCTCACTCATTACTTCACGAAAATAAATACCTACAATTCTTAGACGAAAATGTGTTGGATTTTAGCGTTCAAACTATAATTAGTCTTAGAAAACAATACGAAATAAAATAATTTTATGCAGATAGGATCATTCATTTAGCCTAGATCAAACCCCGTTCGTTGAACTACGTTTGAATCTTTTGAAGTTTTTTTAAAGATCGTATTTGATAAGTAAATGTACGTTATATTTTTGTAATGTCCAACAACAACAACAATATCCAACAAGAGCAAACAAAAATTTTGTTTTTAAAATAGATTATCATTTGAATTTCATATTTGTTATTTGTCTAAAGTAAATAAAAAGAAAAACATAAATGGCGGAAACCTAAAAAAGAAGAATTGCAATTGGTAAATGAATTTGATAATGCAACTAAATGATTTAATGTCCTGGAAAAGTGCATCACAATTGTCGCAATCCACTTAAGCTTAAATTTACGACTTCCGGTTGACATTGTTCAAAAATTTGTCAACTTGCTTTGATGAATTTATGAACCTTTTTTACCCTGAACCTCTTCAGCCTGCGAGTGGACAATGGCTGCACAAACGCTTCCTCTTACGCTTCGTCATGGCTCGAATGTTTCTTCGAGGTGTACGCCCGTAAAAGGTTCCTCTGTTCGGTCGTATGCGGAAAATTTTAATTTCAAATTTATTGGCATGTGTACGATGAGAGTTGATGGGAGCAGTCAAGTTGTGCGAAATTATTATTTTCATTTTGTCGCTTATGGTGCAACAGCAAATGCAACTACTACTCTGAAAATACCCTTTTTATTTTTTATAAAGCTTACATGCTATTTGTACACTGTAAATTTGTGTCTTCATTCAAAACGATTAAACATTTTATTCTAAAACGTTTTTGAGCGTTTTAAATATTAAAACATTTGATTTGATTAATTTCGAACGTCTTGTGTTTTATTTTGAAAACGTTTACTTTAAGACTTTCTTAAGTAGTTAAAAATTTATAATTTGGACATGTAGTAGTTAAAAATTTATAATTTGGACATGTTTTTTCGATTAAAACATTTTAAAAGTTTTATAATAAAACATTTTAATGTTTAAATCTAGTGAAAAGACGCTTATACTGTTTTAATTCGAAACGGCTAGTCAAATAAAATATTTTAACTTTTTAAATTAAACCACTTTTTTGAATTATAATAAACCACTCAGATTTACAGCGTGTAGATTAAAAGTTTTGGTAACCAATAGAGATATGCACTTTCAGTATAGAAAGGGCTGGTTTCAGTTATCCTGACAGGCCATTAAGGAACCGCGAAACAGCAATACGAAAGACAGCAAACATTTGCTGTGCGCCGTCAAATGGTCAAGTAATATTTAATTAAGCGACCGCTCCGCAGAAGCTTGGAAAAAGTATCGCCAACGTTATTGTGCGACCTGCTCCATGCAAAAGTTCGTATATCTCGACTAAAAGGCAGATTGGTAAATTCTGGAGCCGGAGCGGCGCGAATCACTACAATAGGGTATGAAAAGGCAGGCAGCCGTTTAGCTGACAGATAGACAATAATGTCAATAATTGTCATTTATAATCGTGTTTGTGTACGCCTGTTTTGGGTAAACACATTTATTTTATCATAATCGCTCGTTCATTTAGCGCAATTATTTATACTACAGAGAGTGTGTCCGCCACCTACGCTAGCAGGGGCTGCTGGGGCCATGCTTTTCAGAAGTATGCTCATGATGCAAGCTGAAAAGTCGAGCGCAGCGCTGCATTCTAGTTGCGAATTTTATGCATCTCACATTCGCATAAGCTAGCAATTTTATGCTGATTATCGTTCGTCTGGCGGCCGATTATTGTTGTCGGTGGTGTTAGAACTTCAAACGGCTGCTCTTCTGTTGTTGCCAGTAGCAGATCGCAATTGAAAATTTTTGGCTTTTGATAGGATCTGAAAATTAGTCGTAACTTTTGTAGCCTATTGTTAGCAATTTTGCAGAGCTATTGAAGCTTCAAGAGCATGTCTAAATATTCTTTTAGACCAGATATGTAATATGACAAGTGGATGAAATTCGTAAATGACAGTATTTTTCTTTTTTAATACACCACTCTCGACTGAGAATTGATTCTACAATAACTTGCCATTTGTGTCTTTCGGATCATTGTTGTGTTGCAACACAAATCGAAGCGATGTTATTTATAAGTTTTAAAATTTCTTTACCACTGATAATGTGGAAACGAAAAGGGTTTGATAAAGAAACAAGTTATTTCGGTTCCATATAATTACTGCTTAATTTAGGATATAAATATTTACTTACTCGAAATTCTAGATCTGAAATGTTATTCAAATTAACAAAATAATCAAATATCAGAAGTTTTCGTTATCATTTCTCATAACGTTATATTTTAAATAAAATTATTTCAATATTAGCAATAATGAAATAATAATACCAATTCATGTAGAGTTGCAACGTCTCTGATCCCTGGTTCAAGATCGAACCACCCCCGTAATTTGCTAAGAATTTGCAATTTTGTGGTACGAGTCGTTCACCTTTTCGCCTACGTGCAGTGCTCATTCCATCAGAATTAATCAAATTCAATTTGGACTCGTCACAGAACAATTCCATTTCCAATTTATTTATGAATCAGTTTAAATGTTTTGATTTCTAACCTAAATTTTGTTAAAATGTAAAGTTATATGTGAATTCTTGTAAGAATCGAGATTTTTAATTTTTCATCTACTAGTTTTCTTAGCTTTTTAAAAGGTCTGCAATCCAAATACACATAAATCGCGAAATTATAGAAAATTGGGAAGGTCTACTACAATGCTCTTAAACTATTCTTGATTGTAAAATATGTATTGCGAAACTTATTACGTGCCATAATAAAATAATCGTTTACTAATATAGGTTTTTGGCAACCATCTTTAATAAATCTTGTTGTTAACAGAAAAATCTCATTTACTAAATATCTTTTACAAATTTTTATTCTTTCATATTCATATTCAATTTCAAAAACTGCTGGTTTTCAAGATCATGAAAAGTTATTAAAGATTGCAGCCTTGTGTGTTCTATAAAATTGATCCTATCTCCGACGGTTTTTGAGGAAAATCATTCTTTAACAGAAAAATTAAGGGTTAAGTTCTTCTATTTAAAAAAAAAAATCTCTTATCTCTCTTATTCTATTATAATATAAAAGCTTTAGTTTAGACAAAGTAGAAAAACTTTCAATTTAAACAATCATACTATAAGATTCTTGATTATAGAAGAAAGAATTGCTTTAATTAAAGAAGTTATCCCCAAACACTTTTCTAAATTAGTATGGCTTTGTGGAGAGAAATGATTTATTTATTTATTATATATTTTTCTGACTATCTGATTATATTCTTTTACGAATAGTTCATCTAAAATTAATAATTTTTTTTTCTTTCAAGAAAGAAACTAATATTTTTAATGAAAAAATTGTTTTCTTAGTTGTGTAGTATTATCTTCAAATACATTTCGTTTTAAATTAATGTGAAAATACGTTTTTTAAAAACACCTATTCGGTAGATAGTATTGACTTGGGTATATCATAGGCCTTATTTAAAATGTTTACATCCAAACAATTGTTTTCTATATACACCTGCGGTCATAAAAACCGCACCACTTGAAATTCATATGAAAAAATTGAATAAAAGGATATCTACTTTTCCGAATGGAATGATTCTTTGCTATAATAATCAATAGTAACTCATAAACAGTTTGGTAGAATTTCATTTGCCTACTGCCTTTTTTTGGAAGAAATAAATAAAAAAAGTTAGATTGTTGATTTTCATGCTTTATTATTATTTACTTGTTTATTACATTAATTATGAAATTTGGTGATAATTTGGTATATTTTTATTTAAACATAGCTTACACATAATTTACATTGTATGTACAGTGCTCAGTACCGCGTTGCCCCTCCTTTTGCTGCAATTACCGCTTCGATCCTAGAAGGCATTGAGTCCACCTATATTCCAATGATGTCATCTGTTATTTCGTTCTTCCACACAAGATCCAGTACTTCATTCAGCTTTCTTTTGCTCTCCGGTTTATGATCTGCTACTTTTCGTTTCATCACGTGCCACAGATGCTCAATTGGATTCAAAGCGGACGAATTCGCTGGCCAGTCTAGTCTCTGAATTCTAAGATCAGAAAATGTTTTCTGGAGCTGAAAAAAACATAAGAGGATAAATTAGTTTTTTATTAATTGTTTATGAAATAGACATTTGGCAGTTCATGTGCCATACTATGCTTACCGATTTGGCGCAATGGCAAGGCGCCGAATTATCTTGGAAAATTACTTCGTCAGTAAACGAAAAGTGCTCTTCAATGGCTGGTACCAAAAATTCGTTTATGACTTGCCCATACTTCTGAGCATTCATTGTTCCATCAACGAAGTGCAAAGGACCTAGGGGGTAGAAAGAAAAGCATCCCCAGACCATTTGACTTTGAGGAAACTTCATTGTTTTAATTGTGCACTCTTCCTTAAATCTTTCTCCTGCTGAACGTCGCACGTATGGTAAATTGTCTGCGCACAACAAGTTGAATCTGCTTTCATCGGACCAAATCACACGTCGCCAATCTTCCTTCGTCCAATTTTCGTACTTCTTCGCCCATGCTAGACGAGCCGCCTTCATTTTCTTTGTCAACATGGGTTTTTTCGCTGGTCGTCTTCCATAAAGCCCTACCTCTCGTAACCTTCTACGGATTGTTTCGGCGCTAAGGTCGACTTGATGATAGTCCCTCAGCTCTGCCCTCATACGGATAGCGGTTTTAAAGCGATCCTTCAAAGACATCCGTCGTAAGGCCTGGTTCGTCCTTGAATTTGTCTTCCGTTTTCTTCCAGATCCTTTCGTCCTCTCCAGAGGGTCCAAATTCTCCTTTTTCTTCATTAGGCGAACGATAGTTGAATGGTTGCACCCTATTGTAGCCGCTATCTGACGATACGACAGACCTTGGTCTCCCAATGTAAAAATTTTCACTTTTTCCTCTCGGGACAACTGCCTGTATTTTCCGGCCATTTCACTTTTATCACTTTATCTTATCACCACTTAGCTTAAACTGAATATCCTTTCACCGAAAGGGTAGCTTTTATACCCCCTTAGAGCAGGTCAAATAATTGCATCCCTCCCCCTACCCTACCTCCTTCAATTATGTGCATTATTGAAACTACCTGGGTGGTGCGGTTTTTATGACCGCAGGTGTATGTACATACATAGTATTGTATATGTGGATCTAATTCTAATTTTGTTTAAAGCATAAACATAAAAATAACATATAAAACCAGTCGTTCCAAAGATAAGTGGACAGGTACTAATCGATTTAGATTAAATTTTGACATATTTAAATCATTTTATAGTGATAGCTTAAGTAGTTCTAGGGAAAAACGATATTCGAATGAAATTGTCATATGACAAAGATATTAAAGAATCCCCAAAATTTGTTAGCAGGTACCATCAAAAGTAGACCTGCGGATACCCTGCATATGCTTAATGACCCTCATTAGGTAATCTGATACGCGTCTATTCCTCTCTGGATTTTTACAAGTGACCGATCATTGGTCGGCATTTTTGGGACTGGCAGGGCAAACAGAAACATAAACAAGAAGGAAACCCTCAGCAGACGAGGTGTATCCAAGGAGTGAAAAAATATTAATCGATCCAGGTCCAGTTTGAAAATCGGTTTTCGGGGTATCGAGATTACCTGCGTCGTATTTATTAGAACTCGTGCTCAAGCGAGCAAGAGCTTTATTTGGCCCACTAATTAAATACGACAGTAATGGCTGAAATTCTGATAAAAATATGACATGGGATCTTTGTTGTGACAGCGGTGTCTGAGTCCACGCTGAGGAGCTAATCAGCCAGAAATATAGTTATAAGAATTATCCCAGTTAGCTTTTAAAGTTAGCAATGACCTAAACTCTGACCGTTTAATTTTATTTTCAGCTACTTGTTGGCGGACAGACGACTACCGCTGCAGCCAGTGCGCAATCGCCTATATCAGGTGCAAACGCACCTTCGCTTAGTCCGTCAGGAGGCTCAGCGACTGGAGCACCAACAGGTGCATTAAGTCCCGGAGCCATTTCACAAACCTCGAACGCGCCTGGATCTGGGACGTGTTGCGAAAATGGCCGGCCAATTATGACCGATCCTGTGTCAGGGCAAACCGTTTGCTCATGTCAGTACGATTCCGCTAGGCTAGCACTATCGAGTTACTCAAGGATACCAACAGCGGGCGTTGGTGTCTACGGGACACCCTACCCATCCACCGATCAGAACCCCTACCCCAGCATTGGTGTGGACAGTTCAGCGTTTTATTCACCTCTAGTAAGTACCAAAATAATTTTGATTTAAGGTTTTAGGGTTCCTTTGCTCCTATATACACTCTTAATAATTTTTACTATTATAGAATGACATTGCCAGGAATTCTATTAAAAAATCTAGTAAAATTAATTTGACTTCAATTTACCTGAAATATAAGCGGCAAATTACTTTAATAATGGCACAACACTACAACTCATAACATGCTTTTAGGTTCGATTCCGACTGCAAAGTTACGCTTTTTATGGATACATTTTACAAGCGCACAGCTAATGTCAAATGTCCATCAGCTCACTTTGTCTAGAGAATTTATATAGATTCTAGCGAACTTTTGTTAGATTCTATAAATATTTTGTTGATATTTAGAATTCTACCAAGTTTTTGACACTTTAATAGAAATTCTATTAAATTAAGTAAGTACTAGAATGTTCAGTAAAAGACGTTTTAACTAAACTTTCATCTAAATTTTCATCTCTTGGTAGTTTTTCAGTAAAATTTAAAAAAAAACCTTTAAAAAATTTTACTAGGTATGCATTTTACTAGAAAAATTGTTTACTATATTTACTATTTAAACGAAAGCCACATCTTTTTAAAATTTGGATCAAAGCAATACTATTCTATAGTACTTACTGCAAACTTAGAAATTTAGGGTTATTTGGTTCGTCATACAAAAAATTGGCGGTTTATTAAAAGAATTATATGGATTTTTGTAAGATATCGGGACTAAAAAGTTTTAAACATTTTTGGGAAGTGTTAATTAGTTACTCCCCAACAAACTCTATTAACATTCTATGAACTAAGTTCAAGCTTATTTTCCAAGTCTTAAAATTATCAAATAATAAGCCTTGGCAATTTTATAATTTTTTTCAAAACAAGGATTTTATACATTATTATTAAAAACGATCCACATAGAAAAGTAATATCTTGTTACAAAATGAGCAGCTCTTATATTAATATTACAAAAATCAAATGAAATTAAAGATACTTTTCTTTAATATTTAAATAATAAATACAATTCTAAACTAACAGTTGAATATGTAGAAATGTCTACTATGCCATGACGATTTAATTGTGGGCATAAATCTTAAAATGTAATTGAGGTTCCTTAACCTCAAGATCGGTGTAGAATTTGCACGCTGATATTTTTTTATCTTTCCAGGAGGACAAAATTTACGTCTTACTTAAATTGGCTTTAAAGATGATATATGAATACATGCGTCAATTAAAGTTTAGTTTAAGACTCATTAAGATATGATTGCTACTAAAGAGCTCTTATTGCATTTGAGAATATGGTGAAATAATTTCTAACTGACTGAGAAACCAAATAACTTCGTCTAAATATTATTCTTAAAATGACAACACTTTAATATCTAATTTCAATTATTATGACTTGTCGTAGGGTGTTGCTAGTATTTATTTGTAAAATATTAATTACGGAAATAAAATGTGTCATGCAGTTGTATCACCTATGCATTCAAAATCGAAATATTTGCCTAAGCTGACATATTTGTTATCTAAATTATAGAACTTTAGGATCAAATGCGGAATTTGGTTTTGGAAAGTACTAAGCCTTGCTGATTCCAAATTTACGACTAAACTGATTTTACTTTTGGAATTCATGTTAGTTAAAGCTATAAAGATGCTTATCTATACAACAATTTAAAAACATAACTTGTTTTATTCTTGATTTCCTCAATTTCCTCAATGTACATACTGCATATATTTGAATTTGGAATTTTCGAAAATACCATTTATAATAATATCATAAAGTTTAGTAATTTTGAATCAATCATATAGATTTTCTAAGCTATAACAGGCTATAACAGGGTTAGGAAACTGAGCTATGAAAAACAATAAACCACGTTATAATCTGTGAAAGTATAGTCGGACAACGTGATGAATAGACAGAAACTTGCTTTAATTTTATTCAGATTATGGTAATTTTAATAGTTGTTTTATGTGTTGAAGTAGATAAGAAAATACATTTTATTTTAGATGGTATTTTAGCTTAAAAATTGGATATTTTGCATAAATCTAGAATCATTTTATTTCTAGCCGTTGAAAAAAATATAAAAATTAGACGTTAATGAACAGTTTTATGTCCATCGCAGATGTATAAAATTAATATAATAGTTCTCATTCGAAAATATGCTCCTTAATTTCTTTCCATATTTTCTGCGTAATGCTGACGAGCGATGATGATTATCTTATTTGTGTTAACATAAATGTTGTTAGGGTAGTGTCACAACTTTTTAAATATTAGGGAAAGAAAACTTGTAGTCGTGCCTCTATGGTGTGGGAGTTTTTGGGACTGGTTTGGTGTGCGTCCAAAATACTACCCTCAGGCCTCAGTGTCCATTTCTGGTGAAACAGCACCAGCAAGAGGTAACAAAAACAGAAAAAGTATCTCAAGTGACCATCTAATCATGTATTCATTTAACGTCTGGACAGGATTGGTGTCATCTTTCAATTTCTGGTTCAGTCACTTCCTTCCTTCCTTCCAAGTGCCTCTTGCCGGAGCTTTTTTTATGCGGGTCATTTGTCTTCAAGTTTTAGCACTTCATCCAGAGCTTATGAGAGGCATTACCTTTTCCCTGCCCACCGCCGCCGTATTTTTCGCCTTTTTTTCAGATATTTTCTTGCGACCGCAGCTCTCCCTGCCGGCGGCGGCGCTCGCACTTAGCGACCATTATTCATTGCAACAATTTCCCGTTCTCGTCCTGTGACGTAGGCTCTAAGGCCGGACCGTCATCATTTATTCACCGCACATTTCGCCTTCCTTGCGAACGAAAAAACGTACGCGCCTTTTTCAAAGCCACCCTGTACACTCCATTTTTCTCCTGTGCTGTATTTTGTCCACTAGAAAACTTAGGCAGCAGCTTGGCCTATTTTTGTGGGACTTTTTCCTCTGAAAGTCACGGCTTTGTGGGTGCCCTTTGGGAATTGAAGCCATGGATAAAGTCTTGTTTAGGATATGCATGCATCCACGATGGAAGCGATACATCCATTCAACTGCAAAAAGTAACCCACCATTTTTCATTTCGGTTAAAAACCATATTTTATTGCGTAAATATTGCGAGAAAGAGAAATAAGCAGAAACGAGTAATAAATTTATATGTATATATACTGTCATAAAAACTAAATTATTGTAAAATTATCTCTAACTGAGATAAAATTCGGTTCACCCGGTGTTTAGAAAGTACTTCCAGTCTGAATATATAATTGAACTTGTTTAACCTTTTTGAAATCTGAGTTTAGTTCTTCAGTGATCTTCTATATTTTTTGTCGAAGCGAAACCCTCAAAATTTGGGGCTATGTGCATTCTTTGCAACAAAGTACAATACGTAACTTTATTCTTTGAAAGTCGTATTGTCAGTAGGACCATGAAATTTAAGACATAAAACCTCTTAAAAGCTCTTAAAACGTTTATCCACCAAAAAACAAAAAACACTACGTATCTCTTAAATTCAAATTCATCAAGTCAGTGACCCCACACACCATTAGCCATCCATCAGTTTAGAGCAGCTATCTCGCCATTCTAAATTGAAAAATTTCCGTTTTTCGTTATCACTTACCCCAAAAACTCCTTAGCACAAAACCTTCTATTTAATCTAGAAATATCACAAATTGCTAATTCTCAAGGTCATCCAATACCACTAAAAATTGATCTACTACATTATTTTATAATGGGACTTGTTATACTTAATTTTACATTCAAATGTTAATTTCAAAAGTACCACATTTAAATATTTTTCTGAGTGCTAAATGCGCCTTTGTTGCAAGCTTCAATACCTTAGCTTTAAATTATGTCTCTTCTTATTTTTTATAGTTCTTCTTCTTTATTTTATTATCATTATTTTTGCTCATAATAGTTTTGAATATGTAGATTAGTTGTAAAGTTGTGAATAAACTCGAAATAATTTGTAACATGGCTAGTTTTTGTGTATACCCATTGGTAACACATTGGTATAGGAGTTTTAATAATATCTATATGAGAGTTTTCTGATAATATAACACAAAATGACTGAACTTTTATGTTTTAATAGTTAGTTAATTTCCATTCTGTGCATGTAATAGAGCGGTTATTGTACTCAAATGTTCCAATTCGCAAATTCTGAAGTACATATTTTGGTATTGTAAAATAAAGGAAAATTATATGATATCTAAAAAATCATCAATTTCGGTTTGTTCTCGAGACAAAAAAAATATTTAGTAGATACTTGAGACTGTAAAATTCCTTTCTAGTTACAAATGATTTTATTGACTGAAGTTTTCTCTTGTACACAAATGCTTTTATTGATTGAATATTGTTTTTTGATATTATTATAAATAATAATATGTAAAATTGAATTGCCTACTTCAGAGTGAATAATTGGAGTTTTCAGCCGGTGTCGCTTTCACAGATTTATCGTAAGTTAATATGTATAACTGAAGCAATTTTGAATTTATTGATTATTTATTTATTGCAGCTTATTCTAATGTAACAATAAACGTCAAGGAAAATAATGCTAAGGTAATCCTCACATAAGTAGAATTTGTGCGTGAGGATTACAACAGACTGTCTGACAATTGTTAGGAAAAAATAGAGTTCATTTGTTATTTTAATAAATAAATAAAGAAATTATTTACATGACTTCAATTTCAATTTTATTAGTGTCAGACCAGTCTGCAAAGAGAACAGCAGTGTGCACTGCATCCCAAACAATTATTCCGTATTACGATATTGACAATATTTAAACAAAGTAAACCGGAAATACATACTTAAATATGTTTCATTTAATTTTGCTATCAATAATGATTCCAAGTAATTTTATTTATGATATATGTACATATATTGTATAATAGGATATAGCTGTTACAGTGCGATTGATTTCTACCCAAATTAATCTTAGTCCCCGATGTACCAACCTGATTTAAATGTGCATTAACCCTATGACAGGTTTTGGAACCTTTAAATTCTTTGTTTGGAACCTTTAAATTCTTCGTTTCTAGCAAAATTCTCAAGAACTCTTCATCGAACCTACTATTGGCAGATTCTTTCGAAGAAGTGCTGTAGAATAAATTTGTTAGGTCAAATAATTCAAAGCTAAAGCAAGAACTATTTCCTGATTAATGTATTTATTAAATTTTTATTTTTTACTTTAATTTTAATTTTTAATTTATTTTTCAAACTGCATATCTTTTCATTACGAATTCACACAGCAATTTTGCTGAAACAAGTTTTCTAAGATTTCATAAATTTTATTTAAATGTGGTTGGTGTATAAACTTGAAACAAGTTGGTATATTTGGCTCTTAATTTTACCCCTTATAACTTACCCTTGGGCCCAAACGTTATAATAGTTGCTCTTATTTAAGTTAAGCGATAAAAGGTTTTCGCATAGTCAATCAGACGCCATCCCCAAGTTAAATCAAAAAGGTCAACACGTCATAATGATGTCATATAAAGAGGTGGTTGTGGGCCTATATAAAATATTGTATTTTAAACACAAAAGATTGCAAGTTTTATTTAGAAAGAGACATTTTAAAGGTATGGATAATTAAGTACAATAAAACCGAAACATGAGTTGCTCCAACACCCGCACGCCCAATTTATTTACAATAAATTTTCAATTCTATTGCATCGCACTAAATTGAAGATAAAATACGTTTGCACAAATAAAATTTGCAAATTTATATTAAAATAAAGATCGAAAAGAAAAGAAGCAAACACGTTTTTCCGCCAGCAAATACAAAGGATAGCCAGAACTGATAAAAATACTCCCGAAGGCAGCAGGCCTGTACAATTTTCATTCATAAATAACCCCGCCAAAGGCGAGGATTTAATACGTCGCAGAGAAAACAGATAAAATCCCAGACAAAGGCATCACCGGTGAAGAATTTTTAACCGCAAAAAGGGTAAAATGTATTTTTAAAGTAAATAAAAATAAACGTTGAAAATTTTTTGTTTTTTCGCGATGACACTTTTTGCTTAAACGTCTGCTTGCGTCTATAATTTCGAGATAAAGAAGAAAAGATGCAAATAATGTAAACGATAATATTTCATTAGCGCTGTTCTATATGCAAATTTACATTTTTTGTGCCCGGGGAATCAAAATGGGAGCGATAAATAAGTATTGTGTGCATTAGGGTTATTTTCTTTTTAAATGCGCACATTAATTTCCCCCAAAAATATTTACTTCACAGTTACTTTTTTATCTCAAAATAAATAACATTGGTAAAATTTTATACAGTCAGTAGTGTTAATATTTTACCTATTTTGAAGATTATGTATAATAAAATAAAGCAGACCGAACAATTTTCATGAGTAAATTTTATCTTGAGAACTTGAAAGCTTGGTATTTACGTTTCCGAGCACCAAAAAAGGTTAGGGTACCTTTCCACAGCTATTTTGGCTGCCTAGAATTTCGGGGATGTTAAATATTTTAATTGAATCTTTTCTAATTAATAAAAAAAATTGCGATTATTAAAAAGACGATGGCCAAAAAGCTTTTATATTATTTTTAAGGTAACAAATTTCGCATTGAAACTTTAAAAAACTAATTATTTGAACTCATGGTAATTAGATTAATATATGTAGTTAGAAAATATAAGGTTTTTTCTGCGGATGAATAGTTTTTATGTCATTTCTCTAAAAAATTTGCAAAGATTACGACTTTACTAATGAAATAATTAATCAGCTCACTTCCCGTGTACAAAATGTTAAAAAAAAAACTGCTGTATCTTGGCCATTTTTGAGATATCAGTAAAAACCAAGGGATTTTTATAGGAACTCATACCTTAATATGACTCAAATAGAAGATTGAATTCTAATTTTGGCAACTACATTATATGAACTTATCAAAATGGGTAATTTTTAATTACTTTTACTTATGTATGTGGGCATTTTTGTTGTTATAGATATAAAAATATTAACGAATTATTTCGTCATGCCCAGCACTGGGATTCCGTAACAATTTAGAGTTTAGAATTTCGAGCTTCTCTAACTCACAAATTTTCTAACTTAGAACAAGTTGGAATTCTCTAAACCACTTAGAGAGTTGTACTAGATTATCGGACAATGAAAAATGACTGTAAAAGTTCCGAGTGACATTTTCGAA
Organism: Eutolmus rufibarbis; assembly: GCA_963920795.1. Lineage (NCBI taxonomy): Eukaryota > Metazoa > Arthropoda > Insecta > Diptera > Asilidae > Eutolmus > Eutolmus rufibarbis. The sequence goes on from OY987204.1 coordinate 1,164,656, forward strand.
CAAACGTGAACAAGTTTTTGTGTTGTTTCAAATGAGAATAAAATTACTGGAAACGCGAAATTTTACAATTTTAAGGAAGCATTTGAGAGATCCTCTTAGTATGTGTGAAAATAGGTTACATACATATTATTTTTTTGACACGGTACGTTTTAACTTTTACTTGTTAAATTCAAAGAACTCTTCAGAATTACAAAGGATTTGGGATTTATTTAATTATTTAAACACTAACTTGAAACCATATTTACGACTGCAAACAACTTTAATAAACTTTTCGCTAAATCTGGATGGCTTTTCATGATATTCACCAAATATGATGAATTGCTTCCGATTGATTTTAGTGTCCCTTTAAAGTAAAAAAATCAAATTCAATCAAAAAATACCAGGAAATATTGCAATTCATATTTATGGTAAGAAAATTTATTTAATTCTACACTTACATTATTATTTTTCAACCTCAGGTTCAACGAATCTAACTGCTCACTATACAATTGATATGTGAGTGAAATCGGTGTAACCTAGAGCTCTAAGTTAGAGCAAAAATGTTTAGAAAATCTCAATATTGCTCTAAATTTAGAGTGATGTAGTACATTTATTTAATTTACCTATTTACCGAAAGTTAGAACCACTGTCGTATTTTGCTCTAACTTAGACCGTTTTTTGTTAGAGAATCTCGAAGTAACTCTAATTTTAGAATTAAACTCTAAATTCTAAATATAAATCGGTTAGACACTTATGAGGATTTTTTAGAAAATAAAATTTCAAATTCTATAAGCTTTAAACCAGAGCTCAAAGTGGCGTTTTATGTTGTTTAATTATTTGAATGCCGTGTACATAAATTGAATTAATGATGAGAAAAATGTGTAATGAAATGCATCATATCCTGCTAGGTGGGGCCAGTTGCCAAGAAATAAATTTTTAAAATCATAATTCTCCTACTTATATGCAACGCAAATAGCAATTATCTCAGCGGGAAACTGCCGTTGAGTGTTCATAGCATAGCTATACTTGTAATTTCTGTTAATTTCAACTTTATTCTCTGTTTATTTGCATAAATCCCTTAACTCCTTTCCGAGCAGGCGTTTTACATGTGTTTGCATTAAAGTTTACTGCGCTCGAAGTGCACGTAATGCGCAATTGTGCGATTGTTACAGCGCTTTTAATCGTTATGACACGAGTTTAAGGAAGGCGTCTTGATACATGACGCTGCTGCCATCTGCTGTTTATTTTTATTTTTTTTTTTATATGTTAACTGGGGGGTTGAATTTCTTTCGTAATCGTTATCAACTGCTTAGCTGCTGTTTCTTATGAAACTCAGTGGAATTTTCGGATTGCAGCTCAGTAGGCGCCGGGATCACTCAACCGATCCATGTGGCAATGCTCAGAAGCAGATGGATTTTTAGCGAGCGTTTACCCTCGACGGAGCAGCACCTGTGACGATGTTGTGATACACTTTCATGTAAACACGGGTCAAACATAAGCATGTTTATTGCTTTGCAGTTTACATGAAATTTTATACTTTTAAGGGGGTGCACGAGAGTTTGTCGCGCTCAGACGTCGTCGTCTGGTAAGTACACATAAATACTAAGTACATTAAATCTTATTTAAGGGGAAAATGAATAAGATAAAATAAAATGGGAGAACTCTAAGCGGAGTAAGCCGATTTCTACAACAGGCACTCGAGCATAATGTGATAATATATGTAACACTAGTTACGTCACATTAATTTCATAAAATTTTGCAACGTTTAAGTGCGTTAGCTTTGATTCATATAAGACAGGAAGATTGTCCACAAGCTTAGAAGTATTTTGAAATATATTTTGTAAGCCTGTCAGCTATTATCCAGTCGATTAATGGAGAGACATTCAAAAAGTCGACTTGCGAAAAAGTATAGTCAAGGCTTTCGGGACTGGAATAATCGCCTTATGCCCTCCCTACTTTTTGCATAAGTGTTTGGTTACCAATTATTATATGGCTGAGTTGGGCGCATTGTAATTGACAAGAACGGGTTGCATGCTCGCGGCTTATATCGAGTTGGTTTCAACATTATTCTATTATGCCAAGTGTCGGTCGGTGCCTCTATGTATCATACATATGTAGGAAGTAAAAAGAAAACGTGACCTTTAGTAACTCCTGGCTAAAAATAAATAGGTAAAAATGGAAAATAAGAGTTGTGGGAAAAGTGCAAAGTTAACCCAGTTCATATCTACAAGTTGATCTAATTATGCATTTGCTAGAATTAATTCTACATATAGTTAGACAACTACACTTCAGAGTAACGAGATGAATGAACAAAGGACCCCGCTATAATTATATGGGATTTGGGTTTCAGCGGATTTGGCTGAATTTTTGATATTTTGTAGGTCTCATCATGCCAAATAAAAGTCTCCATGGGCACAAAGCTCGTTATTGAGTATTTTAAGAGATATATAAACATAAAACATCGGGACCATTTGCCGCCCCTTGGATATGCCGCCCGTGTGCGTGGCACACATCGCACTTATGGGCGCGAGGGCCCTGAGCGCGCCTTTCGGTTTCTTAGTCAGATCTAATAATCTATTGGTTTGAGCAACATAGACTGCATTTACACGCAACGGAGTTTAGTTAGCAATTTGGCAAAAACATATTTGATGATATATTTTGAATATTAATCAGCATTTTTCACTTTTTCGCAATTCTATTCAAAATCGAAACCGTTCACGGCCGATATCTCTTAAAATACTCAATAACGAGCTTTGTGCCCATGGAGACTTTTGTTTGGCATGATGAGACCTACAAAATATCAAAAATTCAGCCAAATCCGCTGAAACCCAAATCCCATATAATTATAGCGGGGTCCTTTGTACAATTGCAAGGAAAATTGCATTGCCAAATTATTTTATTAAAAACGTTTTCAAATGTGTTTTAGATGTTATTTAGCCCGCTTAATTATCAGATTAGCCATTAGACATTGTCGGACAAATATTTATAATGCCCTTGATACACGACCCCTGTAAATAAACATTCAGAACGAATAATTATTAATTTTGTTGTGTATAATTGAGGCTATCAGCGCAGAAGTGGTATAACCCACAATTTTTGTTGGGTAAGGTTTTTGTGTAAAATAAATTCGTTAAATTATGATCTTTCAATACAATAGTGGCGTAAGCCACCTTTTAGAATTATCAATAGATGGCAAAACAATTGAAATAATGTTCACAAAATAAATGCAATTCAAAAACAATTTAACCACATTTTAATTCCTCATTATCTCCTAAGAAGTAGTCTGGGGTTACACCACTTCTGCGCTGATAGCCTCAATTATGGATTAAATTTGAATGATCATTCATATCTTCCTTCCAAATGCTACTCAACGAAGTTCTGAAAACTTTAGTCTCATCGAATGAAATTAGAAATCTTTGAAACCCAACTAATTTTTAGTACTATGCCGCAAGTCAATGAAATCTTACACAATCAGGTTGTTTTTCGTGACGATTTCAAATATCAATAAAAATTAAGGATTTGTTATAATAGATACAAAACGAGTTTTTAAAGTTGTTATTATTTCTTCTTTTTAGGGTTTCTAAATTTTACAATTCCGTGGTGAGATGTATATTTGTATATTTTTCATTTTTAAAATCGGAAATTTTCTTTAAAACATTCCTGAAGATAGTATCCTTTAACCAATACCAATTTTTATGGTTTTAACCACAGAAATGACGGAACTCGCATACAAACTTTCATCCTTTATTTCTATATATACATATTTATTTCGAGATCCTCGCAGACAAAGCTAGTATAGTAATAAACAGTAATAGTAGAAATAGCAATATCCTCCATTGCTTTGACGACATGTACCGTGATATTGAAGCGCATTTTATTCGCGCTTTCAATAATTATTATTGGTACCACGCCCACTCTAGATTTAAAAAATTACGGACTCGATTCAATAGCGAAATATATTTGAGTATTTTTAACAATAGATACAATAATGTAACTGTCTTAAGTCGATCAATTAATAGTAATAATAAGACCAGATATTTTTGCGCATTATTTTGTCGTTGTCTGGGTTCTAGAATTTAAATGACTCAATGAATTAAGTGTTGTAGTATTTGCCTTAATCATGCAAGAGCTAATATGCAGTGTACATGTAAAACTTACGAAGGTCTGTTAACATAACTAATAATAAAATACCAAAATACCTTCATTACATTGTAAATCAATTTGCCAATCATTCTTTCAAAGAATAAAATGAATTACAACTGAATTGCGAGCAAAATAGATGATGTTGATGCCGGCAGTAAACTGTAAGGAACAATTTAATGATCATTTAAATGGCAATTTGAAATTAATACGGATATAAAATTATAAATTGCTTCAATTACAAAGCGACTTATCTCATTTGCCGTCAGCGAGAACATATGTCAGTGCTATAAGAGCTGGTAGTGTACCTGCTGACTGTCTACAGTCATAAAAATAATTTCATTCAGGTGAACAGGTTTTGTGAGTGTTCCATGTCGACGCAGTCATATTTGCTGGCAACAGAGTTATACATGTTTTTAATAATGTGCGATTAAAAGAGTTGCAATTATTTTTATTGAATTTGAAGCAAAGTAATCATTAAAAATAATTTTCCATTTAAGAATAATTAATGGTCGCCTTATATAATTAAAGGGCGTGGAATTGGGCGTTTCTTTACAAATGTTTTTAATTATTTATATAAATTATTGTTTAAAATTTCTTGAAAGAAAAATATATATCTTAAAAAATTAAAAAAAAAAAGATATATTTAAAAAAATTAATGCACCATATGTACACAGTCTTTTTAATCAAATTTAAAAAAAAAAATACACGATTACACCTATCTAACTGCATAGACATTCGGGTACCTTTATTTCTTGAAATTATCTTCAATTAAGGCGTAATTAAGGTGGTTTTAATGAGAGTAATTTTCTTTAAAGCTATACGAATAAAAACGAACGAAGCAAAACTCTAGTTTCCGCGAAGTAACATCTTCTGCTTCCCGGCGATATGATGTTACATCAAGAAGTGCAATTCAACTAAAAGCCGTGTTTTATGTGTTTATAAAATGTCCACGCAAGGTGTATGTCAGCCACAAGAGTGCGAAAAGACGTAATTAAGCAATAACTACAACTACCATGTCTGCATTTCCTGCACGAGCAGCAGCTGCACAAAAAAAAAAAAAATAATAATAATTTAAGTTTAGCACCATTTAATACAAAATTGTTGCTCGTAAAATTTTATGTTTTATCTCAGAGGCTTCTCGTCATGGGCCTATAATTTTTATCGCTCATTTTGGTCCTCGATATCGCTCTAGACCTTCTCATTTTAACAACAGAAAGCAAGTAATTTAGTCTTAGATATACAAAGATAAAAATGCGGTACGATACTTTGCTTTGAGGTCGTTTCTTTATAATTTTTCTTTCAAATCATTGTTTTAGTGCAATAGTAAGATTTAGGGTCATCTTTTAGTATGAATTAAAAATTCATAATATTTCCATAAAAATTGTAAATAAAAATGTAGGTATATGAAAATGACCTGTTTGCGTGCAGCTTAAATCAGTTTGTGCACTCCAGGGAACAAATTTATAACAACTACTTTTATTACATTTTCATACGAGTAACTTGCTATCGACACCAGTTTGGAGTTAAGCCGATAAAAGTTATTACATCTGGGCTAATTTTATAAGAAATAAACTTTTAATGCAATGTGAGAAAGAGGCATTCTTATTTTAAAAATAGACAGAATTTTAAAATTTGTGTTAAAATCTAAATTTGCCTATGAAAATCAGCAATCGTATTGGTCAGTTGGTCTGTACGTACACTAAGAGAAAAATCAGTGTAAATTTTGCAAAAAAACATATAATAATTTACTATTTTGCAATACAGAATGTAGACATCGAAATTTTTCATAATTTTATGAATTATATTAACAAATGGATATCTGCACAACATAAAAAAAATAATGGTAACTATATACATACAGTGACCTCTTTACAAATCGACTATACCAAAATACTATAAAATAACGAAAGAAAACGTAGAGATTTTACATTTAAATGATTTTATGATCGTAGCTAACATTTTAATATGTTCATGTAATAGATTCAAGGAGGAATCATAAAAATATCGATTCTACTTGAAAATTAAAATTCTCACGCAGCTGAGCAGCAGTTAAAAAATTATATGTATAAAAAAAAAAACCTTTTTGTTCGGGGACCCCTAATCCGATATTATGGATCACAAAATTATAATATTAATCTATGTTGCATCACAATTTATATTAAATATACAATGAAATTAGTAAAATTAATTTTGCACTGTAAAAAGTCGTACGTTTTAATTTACATTGATTTGATATAATTTTGCCATGCCACTTTTCTGCGGTTGACATGTCACTTTCTGTCGGTTAAGAAACTATCAGAATAAAAGCCTATTGATTTCTCACTTTTTAGTCACGTAATTAAATTATTATAAACAATTATTAGGTCTCAGGCCATATTCGCATTGCTCTTCATAAATTAAAATACCTGAATTTAATTTAGTAACAATGGAAATTCTTTAATGGTAAAAATTCCTAAATTCATAATATTTAATTACCAATCGAGCACTTTTGCTTATACCAACGCTTTACTATATCAATATTGGAATATAGTACTTTAGGAATCTATTTCTAATCACATACAAACAGCATCAGCTATCATTTCCACTTATTATGATTTAAAATTCTTTCCCGACTACCGATTTTTTATATTTCATTATACCTACCTAAGTTTTCCCACAGCTATACCTACGGCATGTGTTGAGAGGTGCTATCGGACTAAATGAAAACGGCCTTCTTTTTCTGTTGGAACTTCGATTAAATTTAAATTGAAAAGGACTCTCAAATTAAAAAAATTATCAACAAAAAACATCTAAAATCGCAACCCCATAGGCAACAAGCTTTTTCATCGTATTTCAACTTTTTATACATTTTACCTTAACTATTGCCACCACTCAGCCTGCAAGCGTCACGTTAAATGAAAGATCGATAAATTTCTGCCCGGCAACCCTTTCAGCCAGATTGTGTTACTCCTTTTTGCGTTTCTCCTGTAATGCAACTTCTCTTCACATTCGGCTCAGCAGCTGACAGAGAATTGAACTGCATAGCAAAAATTTCCAGATATTTTTATATTAATTTTAAAACAAAATTTGAATCTAAATTATTTTAGACTAGTTTAGATACATTTAGTTGCTGTAAAATCAAAATAAGTTTGATATTCTTTCATTTTATGATATTGCATGGATGAATAGGAAATTTCTTTACTTGTCCGCTTTAATATTATCCGATATTTGAAATTTTTTCGACTTTGATATAGGCTTGGAAAAGTTTAAACTACTATTTTACGTTATGTTAGAAAGTAAGAAAAAATCCTTCATGCGATGCTTCATCAATCATATTTTTAGTCCCACCATCCTCAATGGTGGTTACATTTATTATTATTTTAAAATTATTTGAGGTTTTTTTATTATCATTAAAGTTTCCCCAGTAATAATTTAACAGATCCAAATGTAGCACAGTCCGAATGAAGCAAGACAGGTACCGTGCTTGGACTGGTTAAAAAACAGTCTGCGTAGATTTTGGTTCGTTTTGTAGCACCCTCGTGCAATAAAGACATTAGCGTAAATCCCGGGTGCCTTGAAAAGGGCGTATTTTTAAATTTTCGCGCCTGATTTGGGCGCGTATATGCCTGCAGAAGAACGTATTTTTAAATTTGCGTGCCTGCTTTAGGTATTTTCATGCCGGCGTATTTGTTCGCTATATGGGCAAGACTTGGGCGCGTTTGTACCTCCGAGTCTGTGCCTCATTTGGACGCATATGTGCCAACGAAAATGTTTTACTCGGGTCACCATATATTTTGTAAACATTGGCATAAAAAATACAGTATACTGATTTGAAATGAGTGATGCTTTACCAATGCTGATAGAGAACATTTTTGATTTGATATAAAGTATTCCGTAATTCCTTTGAAACTTTTTCTTATCCCTGGTATTTCGGTTTTTCTGCATTTTAAAGTTGGATCACTATAAAAATAATTTGCTTTAGCAAGTGTAAACCTACACAGCAACGATTTGAGAAAATTTACTAAAATTTGGATTTTAATCTTCCATAAATTTTAAAATACCGCAATAGGTTGACTCCATGCTGAGAATTCAATCAGTGATACTTTCTAAAGAATGCTATATTTTACAATAATAACCGTCCTCCGCAGACAGGTGAAAAGCAGCCTAATCACAAAGTTTACACACAACAGATCGTTAAATCGAAATACTTCTTAATTTGTTGGGCACTGTTAGTTATTAGGGTTGGTGTATAAACTTGAAACAAGTTGGTATATTTGGCTCTTAATTTTACCCCTTATAACTTACCCTTGGGCCCAAACGTTATAATAGTTGCTCTTATTTAAGTTAAGCGATAAAAGGTTTTCGCATAGTCAATCAGACGCCATCCCCAAGTTAAATCAAAAAGGTCAACACGTCATAATGATGTCATATAAAGAGGTGGTTGTGGGCCTATATAAAATATTGTATTTTAAACACAAAAGATTGCAAGTTTTATTTAGAAAGAGACATTTTAAAGGTATGGATAATTAAGTACAATAAAACCGAAACATGAGTTGCTCCAACACCCGCACGCCCAATTTATTTACAATAAATTTTCAATTCTATTGCATCGCACTAAATTGAAGATAAAATACGTTTGCACAAATAAAATTTGCAAATTTATATTAAAATAAAGATCGAAAAGAAAAGAAGCAAACACGTTTTTCCGCCAGCAAATACAAAGGATAGCCAGAACTGATAAAAATACTCCCGAAGGCAGCAGGCCTGTACAATTTTCATTCATAAATAACCCCGCCAAAGGCGAGGATTTAATACGTCGCAGAGAAAACAGATAAAATCCCAGACAAAGGCATCACCGGTGAAGAATTTTTAACCGCAAAAAGGGTAAAATGTATTTTTAAAGTAAATAAAAATAAACGTTGAAAATTTTTTGTTTTTTCGCGATGACACTTTTTGCTTAAACGTCTGCTTGCGTCTATAATTTCGAGATAAAGAAGAAAAGATGCAAATAATGTAAACGATAATATTTCATTAGCGCTGTTCTATATGCAAATTTACATTTTTTGTGCCCGGGGAATCAAAATGGGAGCGATAAATAAGTATTGTGTGCATTAGGGTTATTTTCTTTTTAAATGCGCACATTAATTTCCCCCAAAAATATTTACTTCACAGTTACTTTTTTATCTCAAAATAAATAACATTGGTAAAATTTTATACAGTCAGTAGTGTTAATATTTTACCTATTTTGAAGATTATGTATAATAAAATAAAGCAGACCGAACAATTTTCATGAGTAAATTTTATCTTGAGAACTTGAAAGCTTGGTATTTACGTTTCCGAGCACCAAAAAAGGTTAGGGTACCTTTCCACAGCTATTTTGGCTGCCTAGAATTTCGGGGATGTTAAATATTTTAATTGAATCTTTTCTAATTAATAAAAAAAATTGCGATTATTAAAAAGACGATGGCCAAAAAGCTTTTATATTATTTTTAAGGTAACAAATTTCGCATTGAAACTTTAAAAAACTAATTATTTGAACTCATGGTAATTAGATTAATATATGTAGTTAGAAAATATAAGGTTTTTTCTGCGGATGAATAGTTTTTATGTCATTTCTCTAAAAAATTTGCAAAGATTACGACTTTACTAATGAAATAATTAATCAGCTCACTTCCCGTGTACAAAATGTTAAAAAAAAAACTGCTGTATCTTGGCCATTTTTGAGATATCAGTAAAAACCAAGGGATTTTTATAGGAACTCATACCTTAATATGACTCAAATAGAAGATTGAATTCTAATTTTGGCAACTACATTATATGAACTTATCAAAATGGGTAATTTTTAATTACTTTTACTTATGTATGTGGGCATTTTTGTTGTTATAGATATAAAAATATTAACGAATTATTTCGTCATGCCCAGCACTGGGATTCCGTAACAATTTAGAGTTTAGAATTTCGAGCTTCTCTAACTCACAAATTTTCTAACTTAGAACAAGTTGGAATTCTCTAAACCACTTAGAGAGTTGTACTAGATTATCGGACAATGAAAAATGACTGTAAAAGTTCCGAGTGACATTTTCGAACAAACGTGAACAAGTTTTTGTGTTGTTTCAAATGAGAATAAAATTACTGGAAACGCGAAATTTTACAATTTTAAGGAAGCATTTGAGAGATCCTCTTAGTATGTGTGAAAATAGGTTACATACATATTATTTTTTTGACACGGTACGTTTTAACTTTTACTTGTTAAATTCAAAGAACTCTTCAGAATTACAAAGGATTTGGGATTTATTTAATTATTTAAACACTAACTTGAAACCATATTTACGACTGCAAACAACTTTAATAAACTTTTCGCTAAATCTGGATGGCTTTTCATGATATTCACCAAATATGATGAATTGCTTCCGATTGATTTTAGTGTCCCTTTAAAGTAAAAAAATCAAATTCAATCAAAAAATACCAGGAAATATTGCAATTCATATTTATGGTAAGAAAATTTATTTAATTCTACACTTACATTATTATTTTTCAACCTCAGGTTCAACGAATCTAACTGCTCACTATACAATTGATATGTGAGTGAAATCGGTGTAACCTAGAGCTCTAAGTTAGAGCAAAAATGTTTAGAAAATCTCAATATTGCTCTAAATTTAGAGTGATGTAGTACATTTATTTAATTTACCTATTTACCGAAAGTTAGAACCACTGTCGTATTTTGCTCTAACTTAGACCGTTTTTTGTTAGAGAATCTCGAAGTAACTCTAATTTTAGAATTAAACTCTAAATTCTAAATATAAATCGGTTAGACACTTATGAGGATTTTTTAGAAAATAAAATTTCAAATTCTATAAGCTTTAAACCAGAGCTCAAAGTGGCGTTTTATGTTGTTTAATTATTTGAATGCCGTGTACATAAATTGAATTAATGATGAGAAAAATGTGTAATGAAATGCATCATATCCTGCTAGGTGGGGCCAGTTGCCAAGAAATAAATTTTTAAAATCATAATTCTCCTACTTATATGCAACGCAAATAGCAATTATCTCAGCGGGAAACTGCCGTTGAGTGTTCATAGCATAGCTATACTTGTAATTTCTGTTAATTTCAACTTTATTCTCTGTTTATTTGCATAAATCCCTTAACTCCTTTCCGAGCAGGCGTTTTACATGTGTTTGCATTAAAGTTTACTGCGCTCGAAGTGCACGTAATGCGCAATTGTGCGATTGTTACAGCGCTTTTAATCGTTATGACACGAGTTTAAGGAAGGCGTCTTGATACATGACGCTGCTGCCATCTGCTGTTTATTTTTATTTTTTTTTTTATATGTTAACTGGGGGGTTGAATTTCTTTCGTAATCGTTATCAACTGCTTAGCTGCTGTTTCTTATGAAACTCAGTGGAATTTTCGGATTGCAGCTCAGTAGGCGCCGGGATCACTCAACCGATCCATGTGGCAATGCTCAGAAGCAGATGGATTTTTAGCGAGCGTTTACCCTCGACGGAGCAGCACCTGTGACGATGTTGTGATACACTTTCATGTAAACACGGGTCAAACATAAGCATGTTTATTGCTTTGCAGTTTACATGAAATTTTATACTTTTAAGGGGGTGCACGAGAGTTTGTCGCGCTCAGACGTCGTCGTCTGGTAAGTACACATAAATACTAAGTACATTAAATCTTATTTAAGGGGAAAATGAATAAGATAAAATAAAATGGGAGAACTCTAAGCGGAGTAAGCCGATTTCTACAACAGGCACTCGAGCATAATGTGATAATATATGTAACACTAGTTACGTCACATTAATTTCATAAAATTTTGCAACGTTTAAGTGCGTTAGCTTTGATTCATATAAGACAGGAAGATTGTCCACAAGCTTAGAAGTATTTTGAAATATATTTTGTAAGCCTGTCAGCTATTATCCAGTCGATTAATGGAGAGACATTCAAAAAGTCGACTTGCGAAAAAGTATAGTCAAGGCTTTCGGGACTGGAATAATCGCCTTATGCCCTCCCTACTTTTTGCATAAGTGTTTGGTTACCAATTATTATATGGCTGAGTTGGGCGCATTGTAATTGACAAGAACGGGTTGCATGCTCGCGGCTTATATCGAGTTGGTTTCAACATTATTCTATTATGCCAAGTGTCGGTCGGTGCCTCTATGTATCATACATATGTAGGAAGTAAAAAGAAAACGTGACCTTTAGTAACTCCTGGCTAAAAATAAATAGGTAAAAATGGAAAATAAGAGTTGTGGGAAAAGTGCAAAGTTAACCCAGTTCATATCTACAAGTTGATCTAATTATGCATTTGCTAGAATTAATTCTACATATAGTTAGACAACTACACTTCAGAGTAACGAGATGAATGAACAAAGGACCCCGCTATAATTATATGGGATTTGGGTTTCAGCGGATTTGGCTGAATTTTTGATATTTTGTAGGTCTCATCATGCCAAATAAAAGTCTCCATGGGCACAAAGCTCGTTATTGAGTATTTTAAGAGATATATAAACATAAAACATCGGGACCATTTGCCGCCCCTTGGATATGCCGCCCGTGTGCGTGGCACACATCGCACTTATGGGCGCGAGGGCCCTGAGCGCGCCTTTCGGTTTCTTAGTCAGATCTAATAATCTATTGGTTTGAGCAACATAGACTGCATTTACACGCAACGGAGTTTAGTTAGCAATTTGGCAAAAACATATTTGATGATATATTTTGAATATTAATCAGCATTTTTCACTTTTTCGCAATTCTATTCAAAATCGAAACCGTTCACGGCCGATATCTCTTAAAATACTCAATAACGAGCTTTGTGCCCATGGAGACTTTTGTTTGGCATGATGAGACCTACAAAATATCAAAAATTCAGCCAAATCCGCTGAAACCCAAATCCCATATAATTATAGCGGGGTCCTTTGTACAATTGCAAGGAAAATTGCATTGCCAAATTATTTTATTAAAAACGTTTTCAAATGTGTTTTAGATGTTATTTAGCCCGCTTAATTATCAGATTAGCCATTAGACATTGTCGGACAAATATTTATAATGCCCTTGATACACGACCCCTGTAAATAAACATTCAGAACGAATAATTATTAATTTTGTTGTGTATAATTGAGGCTATCAGCGCAGAAGTGGTATAACCCACAATTTTTGTTGGGTAAGGTTTTTGTGTAAAATAAATTCGTTAAATTATGATCTTTCAATACAATAGTGGCGTAAGCCACCTTTTAGAATTATCAATAGATGGCAAAACAATTGAAATAATGTTCACAAAATAAATGCAATTCAAAAACAATTTAACCACATTTTAATTCCTCATTATCTCCTAAGAAGTAGTCTGGGGTTACACCACTTCTGCGCTGATAGCCTCAATTATGGATTAAATTTGAATGATCATTCATATCTTCCTTCCAAATGCTACTCAACGAAGTTCTGAAAACTTTAGTCTCATCGAATGAAATTAGAAATCTTTGAAACCCAACTAATTTTTAGTACTATGCCGCAAGTCAATGAAATCTTACACAATCAGGTTGTTTTTCGTGACGATTTCAAATATCAATAAAAATTAAGGATTTGTTATAATAGATACAAAACGAGTTTTTAAAGTTGTTATTATTTCTTCTTTTTAGGGTTTCTAAATTTTACAATTCCGTGGTGAGATGTATATTTGTATATTTTTCATTTTTAAAATCGGAAATTTTCTTTAAAACATTCCTGAAGATAGTATCCTTTAACCAATACCAATTTTTATGGTTTTAACCACAGAAATGACGGAACTCGCATACAAACTTTCATCCTTTATTTCTATATATACATATTTATTTCGAGATCCTCGCAGACAAAGCTAGTATAGTAATAAACAGTAATAGTAGAAATAGCAATATCCTCCATTGCTTTGACGACATGTACCGTGATATTGAAGCGCATTTTATTCGCGCTTTCAATAATTATTATTGGTACCACGCCCACTCTAGATTTAAAAAATTACGGACTCGATTCAATAGCGAAATATATTTGAGTATTTTTAACAATAGATACAATAATGTAACTGTCTTAAGTCGATCAATTAATAGTAATAATAAGACCAGATATTTTTGCGCATTATTTTGTCGTTGTCTGGGTTCTAGAATTTAAATGACTCAATGAATTAAGTGTTGTAGTATTTGCCTTAATCATGCAAGAGCTAATATGCAGTGTACATGTAAAACTTACGAAGGTCTGTTAACATAACTAATAATAAAATACCAAAATACCTTCATTACATTGTAAATCAATTTGCCAATCATTCTTTCAAAGAATAAAATGAATTACAACTGAATTGCGAGCAAAATAGATGATGTTGATGCCGGCAGTAAACTGTAAGGAACAATTTAATGATCATTTAAATGGCAATTTGAAATTAATACGGATATAAAATTATAAATTGCTTCAATTACAAAGCGACTTATCTCATTTGCCGTCAGCGAGAACATATGTCAGTGCTATAAGAGCTGGTAGTGTACCTGCTGACTGTCTACAGTCATAAAAATAATTTCATTCAGGTGAACAGGTTTTGTGAGTGTTCCATGTCGACGCAGTCATATTTGCTGGCAACAGAGTTATACATGTTTTTAATAATGTGCGATTAAAAGAGTTGCAATTATTTTTATTGAATTTGAAGCAAAGTAATCATTAAAAATAATTTTCCATTTAAGAATAATTAATGGTCGCCTTATATAATTAAAGGGCGTGGAATTGGGCGTTTCTTTACAAATGTTTTTAATTATTTATATAAATTATTGTTTAAAATTTCTTGAAAGAAAAATATATATCTTAAAAAATTAAAAAAAAAAAGATATATTTAAAAAAATTAATGCACCATATGTACACAGTCTTTTTAATCAAATTTAAAAAAAAAAATACACGATTACACCTATCTAACTGCATAGACATTCGGGTACCTTTATTTCTTGAAATTATCTTCAATTAAGGCGTAATTAAGGTGGTTTTAATGAGAGTAATTTTCTTTAAAGCTATACGAATAAAAACGAACGAAGCAAAACTCTAGTTTCCGCGAAGTAACATCTTCTGCTTCCCGGCGATATGATGTTACATCAAGAAGTGCAATTCAACTAAAAGCCGTGTTTTATGTGTTTATAAAATGTCCACGCAAGGTGTATGTCAGCCACAAGAGTGCGAAAAGACGTAATTAAGCAATAACTACAACTACCATGTCTGCATTTCCTGCACGAGCAGCAGCTGCACAAAAAAAAAAAAAATAATAATAATTTAAGTTTAGCACCATTTAATACAAAATTGTTGCTCGTAAAATTTTATGTTTTATCTCAGAGGCTTCTCGTCATGGGCCTATAATTTTTATCGCTCATTTTGGTCCTCGATATCGCTCTAGACCTTCTCATTTTAACAACAGAAAGCAAGTAATTTAGTCTTAGATATACAAAGATAAAAATGCGGTACGATACTTTGCTTTGAGGTCGTTTCTTTATAATTTTTCTTTCAAATCATTGTTTTAGTGCAATAGTAAGATTTAGGGTCATCTTTTAGTATGAATTAAAAATTCATAATATTTCCATAAAAATTGTAAATAAAAATGTAGGTATATGAAAATGACCTGTTTGCGTGCAGCTTAAATCAGTTTGTGCACTCCAGGGAACAAATTTATAACAACTACTTTTATTACATTTTCATACGAGTAACTTGCTATCGACACCAGTTTGGAGTTAAGCCGATAAAAGTTATTACATCTGGGCTAATTTTATAAGAAATAAACTTTTAATGCAATGTGAGAAAGAGGCATTCTTATTTTAAAAATAGACAGAATTTTAAAATTTGTGTTAAAATCTAAATTTGCCTATGAAAATCAGCAATCGTATTGGTCAGTTGGTCTGTACGTACACTAAGAGAAAAATCAGTGTAAATTTTGCAAAAAAACATATAATAATTTACTATTTTGCAATACAGAATGTAGACATCGAAATTTTTCATAATTTTATGAATTATATTAACAAATGGATATCTGCACAACATAAAAAAAATAATGGTAACTATATACATACAGTGACCTCTTTACAAATCGACTATACCAAAATACTATAAAATAACGAAAGAAAACGTAGAGATTTTACATTTAAATGATTTTATGATCGTAGCTAACATTTTAATATGTTCATGTAATAGATTCAAGGAGGAATCATAAAAATATCGATTCTACTTGAAAATTAAAATTCTCACGCAGCTGAGCAGCAGTTAAAAAATTATATGTATAAAAAAAAAAACCTTTTTGTTCGGGGACCCCTAATCCGATATTATGGATCACAAAATTATAATATTAATCTATGTTGCATCACAATTTATATTAAATATACAATGAAATTAGTAAAATTAATTTTGCACTGTAAAAAGTCGTACGTTTTAATTTACATTGATTTGATATAATTTTGCCATGCCACTTTTCTGCGGTTGACATGTCACTTTCTGTCGGTTAAGAAACTATCAGAATAAAAGCCTATTGATTTCTCACTTTTTAGTCACGTAATTAAATTATTATAAACAATTATTAGGTCTCAGGCCATATTCGCATTGCTCTTCATAAATTAAAATACCTGAATTTAATTTAGTAACAATGGAAATTCTTTAATGGTAAAAATTCCTAAATTCATAATATTTAATTACCAATCGAGCACTTTTGCTTATACCAACGCTTTACTATATCAATATTGGAATATAGTACTTTAGGAATCTATTTCTAATCACATACAAACAGCATCAGCTATCATTTCCACTTATTATGATTTAAAATTCTTTCCCGACTACCGATTTTTTATATTTCATTATACCTACCTAAGTTTTCCCACAGCTATACCTACGGCATGTGTTGAGAGGTGCTATCGGACTAAATGAAAACGGCCTTCTTTTTCTGTTGGAACTTCGATTAAATTTAAATTGAAAAGGACTCTCAAATTAAAAAAATTATCAACAAAAAACATCTAAAATCGCAACCCCATAGGCAACAAGCTTTTTCATCGTATTTCAACTTTTTATACATTTTACCTTAACTATTGCCACCACTCAGCCTGCAAGCGTCACGTTAAATGAAAGATCGATAAATTTCTGCCCGGCAACCCTTTCAGCCAGATTGTGTTACTCCTTTTTGCGTTTCTCCTGTAATGCAACTTCTCTTCACATTCGGCTCAGCAGCTGACAGAGAATTGAACTGCATAGCAAAAATTTCCAGATATTTTTATATTAATTTTAAAACAAAATTTGAATCTAAATTATTTTAGACTAGTTTAGATACATTTAGTTGCTGTAAAATCAAAATAAGTTTGATATTCTTTCATTTTATGATATTGCATGGATGAATAGGAAATTTCTTTACTTGTCCGCTTTAATATTATCCGATATTTGAAATTTTTTCGACTTTGATATAGGCTTGGAAAAGTTTAAACTACTATTTTACGTTATGTTAGAAAGTAAGAAAAAATCCTTCATGCGATGCTTCATCAATCATATTTTTAGTCCCACCATCCTCAATGGTGGTTACATTTATTATTATTTTAAAATTATTTGAGGTTTTTTTATTATCATTAAAGTTTCCCCAGTAATAATTTAACAGATCCAAATGTAGCACAGTCCGAATGAAGCAAGACAGGTACCGTGCTTGGACTGGTTAAAAAACAGTCTGCGTAGATTTTGGTTCGTTTTGTAGCACCCTCGTGCAATAAAGACATTAGCGTAAATCCCGGGTGCCTTGAAAAGGGCGTATTTTTAAATTTTCGCGCCTGATTTGGGCGCGTATATGCCTGCAGAAGAACGTATTTTTAAATTTGCGTGCCTGCTTTAGGTATTTTCATGCCGGCGTATTTGTTCGCTATATGGGCAAGACTTGGGCGCGTTTGTACCTCCGAGTCTGTGCCTCATTTGGACGCATATGTGCCAACGAAAATGTTTTACTCGGGTCACCATATATTTTGTAAACATTGGCATAAAAAATACAGTATACTGATTTGAAATGAGTGATGCTTTACCAATGCTGATAGAGAACATTTTTGATTTGATATAAAGTATTCCGTAATTCCTTTGAAACTTTTTCTTATCCCTGGTATTTCGGTTTTTCTGCATTTTAAAGTTGGATCACTATAAAAATAATTTGCTTTAGCAAGTGTAAACCTACACAGCAACGATTTGAGAAAATTTACTAAAATTTGGATTTTAATCTTCCATAAATTTTAAAATACCGCAATAGGTTGACTCCATGCTGAGAATTCAATCAGTGATACTTTCTAAAGAATGCTATATTTTACAATAATAACCGTCCTCCGCAGACAGGTGAAAAGCAGCCTAATCACAAAGTTTACACACAACAGATCGTTAAATCGAAATACTTCTTAATTTGTTGGGCACTGTTAGTTATTAGGGAGTAATCAATTCAAAGAGTAACTTCCAACTCGTCACCCACCTGAAAATATGTTATTAATGCTTTCGGAACACTACAAAACGATTATTTACATAAATATGTGATTCCATGGGTGAACCCGCCAAGGCGGTGCAAAGGCGAAAGACTTTCGTTGTCTTTCTCGACCGTGGTTAAATTATGTCCATGACAGGTTCATTTGAAAATGTTTGTTAGCATTCCGGCATTTGATGGCTAAAAAACATTCGAAGACGCAGCGCGAAGATATGTTGCCCTAGAAGTCACAAGGGTACTAATTATTTATTCGTTGGATATTAAAATATCTGAGTGAATTATTGACTTTAAAATGATAAAACATTTACCAGAGGAAAAAGAAGTAACTAATAAAATGTTTTCTGAAATCGCAGCCGAATTATATTACTTGTATTTTGCTTTGATTTATATTGTATGTTAATTGATTAACTTAACTACATAGCTATTATTATTATTATTATATGTTTTTAATGCTTTGTTCCTCTAAAATTAAAAAAAAAGTTTTTTTTTTTTTTTTTGCAAAATTCTACGAAAATGAACTGTCAAACTTTATTATATTATTTAAATGTACTCAAGTTAGTCGATTACAGTAATTTATTAGACAGATTTTATATTAAAATGAAATATGTATATTTATCAAAAATACAATCGTCTAAATCTATGTTAAGTCAGTGTTCAAAGATAGAAAAAGAAAAGTAATGAGTATATTTTCAACAATGTAGGGATGAGAAAAGTTCCAAAAAGTATTTCTTTAAATTTGAAGTTTTTTGGAATTCCGGTAGAAAATAAATATCCGTTTCCTCAAAAAATCTTAAGTAATTTTTTTCATATGACAACTGCAACAAGTTGCTAAACGAGTATTTAGTTTGTTCCGATTAAAATAATACATATTTTAGTTTAGAACTAATAGCTCCAACTAGTAGATGTAATCGAGACAAAATTATTATCAGTTGTATTTGTATTTCTAATGTAATAAAGTTCTAATTGAAAAGAACATTTTGTGAAAAAAAATTTTTTTTATAATGAATTGAAACTTATTTTTGGTGTATTCTATGCAATTCTGAAACAATTTCCAAGAAACAACCAGTTTTATTGGAAGAATTGGAAAAACTAACCATAGTCTAACTAAATGAAGAGTGTTCGGACACTAATTAAAGTTAAAAAAATTAGACATGTATGTGTAGTACTACATATGTACCTACTATGTACATATGTATAGTATTTGGTGTGGAAAATAAAACTGAAAATGTTGTTTTTGTTCGATTTTGAAAATTTATGAATTATTGCATTAACTATCGTTTTTGATAAATTATTTACAAAAACGTTAGTAATTCAAAAAATTTTATTCTGTAAAAAAATAACCGATTTAAATTTTACAAAATTTTCACAAAATAAAATTATTCAAATATCTTAGTAAAAAAGCACAATGTGGAGTTTGAAAATAACTAGTTTTTTTGTTGTGCGTGGCATATGTTGTTTCTGAGAAAAACTGGTATGGCGGTCAGATAGACAGACATACAAATATACAACCAGCCGAAAGAGTTGTTTTTTTTCTATTTTGGTACGGAACCCTAAAAGCAGAATTGGAGCAATAATCAATTATTAAATTGCGCTCATATGTTGCAGCAGGTACTTATAGAAGGTAGTCGTAACACTTCTCAAAAAGACACAATTACCACCTGTTCCCTATTAATAACATTGCAACATAAGTGTGCTTTCCTCGCTTATTGCGCCGCTGCGTTAAAATGCACCCGTTGCAAATAATGACGACCTCCCCTTGCATTTGCAAATTAGAATATTTCAGCCCGCAAATTAATAAGAAAAACAAAAAAAAAGGCAAAATAATAATGAAAAACTTTGAAAAGCAACGAAAATCTGCACGACATTGTGGCGAAAAGGGGTTACACATATTCAGCTCTTTATGCGCTGCACATGCTTCACCCGTGGCATTGCATGCGGACTTTCTTCTTGCATCCACAACGCAAAGTTAAGGCGTCCAAGAAGCACTCACCTCAGCGAAGATAGCGCTAGAAACTCAGAGGTATCCAGCGGTTGCGTATCTGATGAACGCTGCCGGCTGCATCTCTGCACGCATGTGAATCTGATCTGAGGCTGGTGTGCAGTCCGTGCATCCCGGGTTCGTGCACCGGCGTTTGCAATTAATTGAAGAAATACAATTACATCGAACAATTAACTCTTTTAATTAGTTTATTGCAACTTTTCATTCTCGTGCGCCAACAAGGCACCGCTCACTGGGAATGGGAAATAATTAACACGTTCAGATCAGGTGTAAGCAAACTGCATGCTTTAGCCTTATTAACAGGGCTCTCTTGAACAATCATTGATTTTCGCGTTAGTAAGCAAATATGAGAATCCCCAGCATCTCCCACACATTTTTTTTTGCCCCCGCTGCAGGCTAATTAAATTCATTTTGCAAGCATGTCAGACGGGCACTCTGTACGCGCTACAGATTTCTGTAGCGGGTGAAAGTCGCCATGAAACAGCGAGCAATTTGAGTTAGTTTCGCAGGTAATCGCCGAGGGAGGCCAGGTAAATGAGGGTTTTCATAAAACGTTCAAAATTCATCACGCTTCCGACGGCCGCGCAAAACGATTCCGCGATTCTGCCAGCTTAAGCGCGAGCAAATTCTAACACCAGCCGGAGAAACGTAGTCATGCTTTTACTTATTCGGATTTCACCTGTATCAGGTGACAAAAGGGACAGATGATAAATACGAATATTTCTAAATTAATTTATTCTTCGTGGGGTCCGAACATGAATATTTATGTTTAAAAAAATAAAATCGTCGCGTTGCTTACCTCAACAGCTGAGCGCCGGACATTGTTTGATAATGCGCCTACTGCTTGCTTGCAGATGTATCGCCTGAAACGGTGGGAAGAAATTTAAATTTTTAATTATGGCACATTCAGAGACAAAATGCAACATTTGTCGAAAGCTCTTTAGGGCCTAATTTTATGGAACATAAACGATCACTGAACAGCGGTTAAACTTTTAGCATCTCACATACCTACTTATTATCACGGAGAGTTATTCAACTGGTCGGTAACCGAAGTGTTTTATATATGTTTTATGGTGGGATTTTTATGAGGTTCTATTCACGAATTTATGTTCGGAGCAAACATTCAATTCATGTTTCAAAATTCAAAGGAGTAGTACTAGTTCTCAGAAAAGCAGGCTTTTCTCTCTTTGTTTTTTATTTCAGATTATTATAATAAAAAAACGGCACGGATCCTTCATAAGATGTGAGTTATACTCCTACTTCATAGGACTTAAACATTTTGTTTTTCAACAAGGAATATGTGGGAACTTTTGCAGAATTTTGGCGCCAATTTTTTATTTAGGCGAAAATTCGAATTTTTGAAATGATTTGAAAACTTCTAAAAATCTTCATGCAAATCCATTTTTAAAATTTAAATCTTTTAAATTCTGTGAAGTTGGGTCCTATAGAGTGCTTTGATTTCGGGAAATAAAAAAAAATGCCTCCGAACTTTGGCAATTTTTTTAATATCGAAAGACGGATGTAGAAATTTTAAAAGGTGATTCTAAAACCGTCATGAGGTACAGAACTATTTAAGTTTTTTAACATTATTTAAGTAGGTATTTATTAAAGTATATTAGCTTTGGACACGAATTTCTGTGGGTGGTCTTTACGTAAGCCAAAATCTTGGGTTGGTCGTTATTATTAATTAATAAACCTAGTTAAGAGGTGAAAGTGTTTCATATTTTCGTTTATTATTTATTGCAGAGTAATCCCTATGCCCTCAAAGAAAGTGGACCAACAACGGACATGAGTGCGTGGACATCAGCAGGACTGCAGCCCACCACAGGGTACTATCCGTACGACCCGACATTAGCTGCCTACGGGTGAGTAATGAAACATTAGCGGCGGCCAAAATATTTTAATCAAATTCAGAGCTACAAATCATCCACAATGCAGCCGGCTAATTCAGGCGGTTTGCAACGCAATTGAACCGCAGCGGCAATTTAAAATAGCAAAAACCATCGACAAACATTATTAGTGGATCAATAGGACAAAACGTATAACAGCTACCGCCTCTGTTTTACTGCGCCGTACATTTATCGTTTTTGTTCCACGAACCAAGGATATGGATTGTGGATATGGCCCATAGTCAAGGGAGGCGGACACAGGCACAAACTCATGCTCGTTTATGCCAGCGTTTCGTGTTTATGCTTATATCACCTACATCGTCACTATCGCCGTGTGCAAGGGAATGAGTAGGCATCGAATAAATTCATAAATCATCTCGATTAAATAATTATCGGGGAAAAGCCCGGAAAGTTGAATAATATCATAATAACATCGTCAGTCGATCCCGCCATTTCTATAGTTTTACACAACGGCCCAATGGGATCTCAGTATGTATATTAGTTCGTAGGCTCACTTCTGTACATACATTTGATTTATGAATAATAGTCAAGTGCCCGGATTTCATCATAAATCATTATTGGCGAAATGATGTTGCCAAAGAATCGTACAGAGAGAGTTCCGGTTATAGTAGAAATATCGACAGATTTTGAATGGTGGGTATGATCTCGTTTTGTGAAGATATAAACAAAAGAATGTGGGTTAGCGTTGTGTCATTTGCAGGTTTCAGCTATAGATAAAGGATAACTATAGTTCGACACCATTGTTTAAAAAATTTCCTGAAATCATTTGCAGTAGCCACAATTTATAAGTGCCAATTAGCTTTTATTTGTATGTAGGTATTCTACATCATGATTGTGATTAAATAAGTCAGACTTTGGTCTCGTTTTAGCTACTTTTTATTGAGACCTTCTGTATAACGTCTGTACGTGGCTGTCTGTCAGTCTGCAGATTTTCGAAAGTTAAAAATGTAAACAAGTATAAAATTGGATGGATTTTAATTTTCGGTTTTCTTAACATCTCATCACAATGGTGCCTCCAGGGCTATTGATAGTGTCACGACCCCAATGAGATAAATAGTTGTCAAAATAGCGGTCATATTCTAAACACTTTCTAATTTTATAAAAATAACTAAATGGGCTTTTATGGAACATAGAAATCATGTAAAGTTCTCCATGTGAACAAAAACACTTCAAAATTTGGAGTAAATTTTAGCTATCTGTTTATGTTGGTGTAAACGTTATTTATTTACTTATTATTATTATTTATTCCAATTTAAAATTACAATTATGTCTGTATATACAATAGAATACATACAATTTTCAAAATTCATTCAACTACATATATTATTGCTAGGTGTACATAAGTAAATAAATATTTAAAAACATATATTGCTTTTGGGAAACATATATTACTTTTTGAAAACCCAATGATAAAAATAAAACTACATAATACCCTGTTGCCATCTCCCCAAAATCTTCGAATTTAGAATAGATGATTTAAAAGTGTTTCTATCTAGTAGCGCAATTTCATTTGATGTTTCAAATGTCATATTTTAATTAATTTGTCTTGTTTATATATATACTTATATATTTTTTTTTTGTAACTTGTACATATTCAATAAGCACTAAATGTCAATTTTAAGGCCTGCTGAATAGTGCTGAATGAACTTTCTAGGGATGTCACAATGAATTTATGAGATTTTGATTGAGATTCTCTCTACTTGTTTGGGAAATCCAATAGATTGTCATCTGGATTTCGCAAAATCTCACACAATCTCGAAATTTTGGGGAGATGAAAACATGTTGTAAGGCTATTTTTACATTCTACGAAAGCAGCGGACAATAAGTTATCCTGCGTCAATTCAAGCTTTATTAGGGATCTACATAATTCTTTAATTAGTATGTTTTTGGATCAGGAACATCTTAAGAAAAATTTGTCTGTAACGCATTTTAATTTATTACATACTTATGAATTCTTAGTTAGCCCTTTTGCGTAATTCAGTGGTGGAGAAGTGCCATGGGAGATTTAGCATCATTTTTAAAATATTGTTTTAGGCAACTTAAAATTTAATTAGCAGGCTAATTTTAGTTATAATGTGTATGCCAATTATCCACACATGTTTTGCTCCCCCCTAACGAATTTGTGGAACTTGTTTGCATTTTCTAAAATTACATACACTATTTGAAAGTGTTCTCTTCAAAATGATTTTAATGGAATTTGAAAACAATGGTTTTTTTTTTGGATTTTTAGAAAATATATTCAAATATGTCCCAAATGACATTTTATGATTTTTTTAGTTCCAGAATTTAGAATTTTCATAATAATTAATTATACTTAATTACTGCTCTGGATAAAGAGTTACATATAATTGAAATATTATGAAGATTAACGGGTATGTGAATTGGAAGTTAGAATAGTTGGCTAGGATTTCTATCTTTGATAGAACAATTTTTATCATTATATGATTTAAAAAGAAGCAATTACTCTTCGGTATAGCTACAAGTAACAAGAAATTTTTGTTAAATTGAAAATCCATCAATCATTTGCTGAGAACAAAAGTGTAACTTTCTGGTTCGCATGAAATCGTAAGTCCCTTGACGTACAAATCCCAACCAAGTTCCTTGAAAAGCTCATAAGTTTAATAATTTTGTTGAACGACATTGTGATTGTGCTACGTGAGATTATTCTCCCATAAAGTTAGGAATTGAATTCCACTTTTCACCCTTAAGACAAACCGCTTTGGCCTGTTGGCTTCCCACAAGCCAGCCCCAGAAACTGCTCAGTGACTCCCGTCGCGACCGCTGTGGCACATTTTCAGCAGCAATTCGCGATTTTTGGGGGGGATGTGAAAGGTTTTAGAGCTGGCGGAATGGGCAAGTGAGTATAAAACTTTCCGTTTAAGATTACCTAATTTTGATAAATAGCACCTTTAAGATTCGGTTGGTATACAAAGTGAGGTTGAGATAGGAGTGGGAAATTTTAAAGAAAGTTTAACAAGATATTGATTAGTTGTACATCGACCTAAAGACACTACTTCGTCGCCATTTTGAGGTTAATACTTAACTAAAAACGTGTATACCCGAACGCGAAACCGTAGCCATGTGAGGAAGGATACATTTTATGTAAAATATATTTTGACTGTGTATAAATTTACAGGCCTCCAGCAGACGAGATGAGATAAAATATCACGTCTACGGGTCCGCATGTGTTGTACCGATGTTTGTATATGGGAACCGGGGCCGGAATAACGAGGCACGGTTTATACGTTATTGAACTACAGATGTAGACACGAAATGGGGATCCGAGCCCTAAAAAGATAGACAACCATGGCGCATGACTGGCGAGGAGTTCACGCTCCCGTGTACATAAGTAGGTACAGACAACTATATTAGCATAGAACGGTAGTTTCAAACATCCACTTAGATGTCCTTAACATAATTTGTATCTCGCTACCGGATCCTTGCCATAGCGCTCGAAGAATTATACAAAAAAAAAAGAAAAAAACCTAATAACGACTTGGCGCCGAACATTCTAGAGGACATTCATGCCACTAATAATGGGTTATTACGTGAGCGTATGCGAGTACGACATGCCAAACCTGGCTTACACTGCCAATTTTTTTCTTCGCTCGAACAGCTCAAAATATTGTTAACAAATGAATTTCATGTTCACACACAATAGTTTGATTTTAAAATTTACATTAGAACCGGAGCTTGGACAGCAATTATGCATTAAAAAAAGCACCAGCCTACTCGTTACAGCGTAATTATTTGCTTTGCCGCACACCGTACTTCACGTTCCCCGTCTATGCATGCGACATCTATCGGGGGGCGCTGCCCGCAGGAAAAAACTCGGTATGAACAGTCGGTTTAACGGCTGGTATTATATGTTTATCACATTCGTACCTGAGATACCGGCCGACCGCGCAAAAACGCAATTTACCTAAATTATATAAAATCAAAATTATTCTGGATCTAGTGCACAGCCATAGCAGACGTGTTATTTTGCCACAATCAGATCCATTGCATGATGGGGCACCTCGGCAATCTTGTGAGTCACATTGCACGTTTTTAAGGGGCATATGCATGTGGGTCGTTGCATGCGTCGCGCTCGGTGTTCTTTAATTGTTAGCTTTTAGTGTCGATATCTGCCACTAATAGGTTTTCAATGATTTTTGCATGTTTGATTGTTTTTTTTTCTATCTTCAGTTAATTGCTGATAATGTACTACAATAGTCTGCCGTGATCGCACATACATAATTATCATATACTAAAAAAAAAGTGATAGTCTAATCGAACAATCTTTGATTATTTTTTAACTCCTCTGGTAGCTTCCTTACTGGCACTAAACTATACGTTTAAGTGCAATTTTCACTTGATAGTGCAGAAACAGTTTTTTGTTGCACTTATTAACAGCAAAATTATTCAGTTTTTATTTTAATCAAGACATGATTTGCTTACTGATTTGCCCATTAACAGGCCATGAAGCTAATAAAAATTTTACAGTCATTGAAGAGCTTTACATGAACGTGAATCATGATAATGTTTCGAAACATGCATATGTAGTATAAAAAATGTATAGTAGCGTGATGGATTTATATTATTTTTTTGCAATTTTTGTATTGTTACGCTTTGATTTTCATGCCACTTAATTTTTTTTAATAGTTTCTGAAGCAAATGATTTCTTATCATCTAATCTCTGACCTGTACGTTTTTATTAATTTTGAAAATATTCAAGTGTTTCGAAAATATCATATTCTAAAAATTCATAATGTAATGTAAATTTTATATTTATTAACATTATAATGTGCAGCTTATATCTTCGAACCCTTACCTACTACCGAGGGGTAGGCATAGCACCAGTCTAAAAAATATTTAATAAAAAGGCTAGTGAAAGAAGTGAAGTAAAAGGAATTTAGGTCCAATTTTTCAATCGTTAGATATATTTATTCGTCAAATAAAATCAGTCAAACAATCTGTCAATATCAATTTAAAATAGCTATTCAAATGTCTGTTATTTCGTCACTTTTCATTATTTATTAATCGATATGTAGATAGATGAATTCCATAGGAAATTCGTTTATCTATAAAGTTATGTTTGTTTTTTCTGACTTCAGATGAATAGGATTAGATTAATCTTGAACCCCGTGAATCCAGAGGCTGCGCAAGGGGTGCTGACAGCGTCATCTATTTATAAGTGAAACTATTATTATTTTCTACAGTTTAGATCTCCTTAATCATCGTCTGTTTTAAATTGTTGTCTATGATTAGACTTGAATCAGCTTCCTTGGCTAGCAAAGCTGAAAAGTTAGAAATACTTATGTAGTTTCAAAACTTCGTGGATATGTTTGTCATATTATTAAATGAAGTTTTTTAAAGTATAAATATAAAAGTTTATTGGTAAATGGGCTCTTGGACATTATTTTCTTATTGAGTAGTAAGCTTCAATATAAACTTATAGCAAAAAACTAATATCATACTAATGATTTTACATATTTCTGGATTGAAAGAGTCTTAATCAGATTATTCAAGCAATTGACAATTGTATACTAGTATTAGTATTTTCCATAAGGTATCTAATATTTCGAAAATAACTGTCATACCCTAAATTAATAAAAATGTCTTAAAATCAGTTTCACCAATAAATATGATAATCAAGCACATAAAACGACTCATTTTATGAAAATCATTGAACCTTATAGAGATGAATGATATCCGCCACAGGCAGGCAATAATCATAAAATAAGACATTTCCCGCGCCTTTTATAAAGGGCATATATTCGAAAAAGTGCCAGAAAATATCTCGCCTGTTCATAAGGAAGAGACCTTCTGGTTCGAGAATCACAAAGTTACATATATCGTGAGCTACTTTACATTTCCCCACTTTGTCTAAACCCATAGATGGCGCTATTTAAATTTGTCAAAATGACGGGTAACGGTGATTGATACGTAACCGTCACGCAGTCTCGCATGTCGATTGAAATATATCCTTGACGTGTGATTGAATGTGAAACTCTTACGGACGTGAGATGCACGGACACATGCACCGTCGGGAGAGGGTGTGTTACCCCGCGCCGACCCGGATTGAGGGGTTGACGTTACCATTTCCACAATCCACACACATTAAGCCCTATACTCGCATCAATGCAGGGGTGTGTATGTGGATCCGCATCGCGCGGTGGCCCTGAGCCGAGGATTGTTTGCATTCTGGAAGTATGTGGAAAAATTTCAGTAAATCAACGTTCCGATTTATGTCGGCGTGAAAGAGATAAATCACACGTTCTGAATCAATTTAATTGACATCTCTCAATCCGTAAAACCCCAGATTGTTACAGATGAACATCTATTTTCATTTCCATCAGGTAGATTGATGTAGAGGGTTTCTAGCTATACATACGGCTGTACGTTTCTATCGGTAGATCTAGATCGACATGCCTCGCTCGTATGTTCTTTGTAGGTATTAATGTGGCTGATTCCCATCCTAGAGGATACCAATCGATTTCTATGCATGCTTAAGCCATTTATAGATGCCTTTCAGAAGCTTTCTATTTGAGGTGGTGAAACGTTCGGCGGGTGAACAAGGGCACTTATCTGTAATTACACTAATTTGAAAAAAAAAAAAAAATTCTAGGGTGCTTTGTACCCTTGTCAATTTATCTAAATTAATTCGCTACAGTGCGGCGCAACTCCAAGAAATATATTGTTTTAGTTAACCACTCACAGTTCCTTCGTTGGTCTCCATTCCTTCCACTTAGTGTAGGCATAAGCGTGGCACAAAATTTTCTCAGTATATCAATCCTCGGGAAATAGCGAATGACTGATTTCACCATACATTTCAGCGATAATTGCCCTGATGTGGATCTGGACGCAAAAAGCACAACAACTTAATTTGCTGGCCTCGTTACGGTCGAATTGAACAATCAACAGAAATTGAGCGCTGGTTTACACAGTCACATGAATTAAAAAGTTGTTAACGCATTTTTTAATAACTTTATTAAGTACTTATCCATTATTTGACTTACTCGCTAGGCGTAGCAGCACATCTTTTATGTTGGGAACCAAAGTGGTCATCATATTTTTCGTTACAGTGCTGGATTTCATTTTTACAATTCTACAATAAAATTATATTGTATGTGAAAATTACAACGCTTTGAAGCAAGACCTTTTGTTGCTGTTCACTTTTCTTTGTACTATTACTATAATTTTGTACAATCACTTTCAACTATTGAAAAGAGCTTTTCTCATTTACACCAAAGCTAAGCCGGATACCTTCAATCGTCCAGAATCCTTTTCCTAATATTTAGGTTAAATAGATTGATATGGTTATTTATAAGGGTATAAAAAGGTTTTTTTTTTTTTACAAAATCAAATATACCTAGATATTGCATGTATATACGCTAGTAAGCTTCAAATAAGTATAAATCTGAATAAAATCTGTTTCAAATACAATTTAAATGCATTATATATCCCAAAAAAGAAACAATTGTAAGTAAGTACAGCTTGAAATAATTAGATACAAAAAGTTTGTTTTATTAAAAAAATATAAAACATTGCACGACTGTTTTAAATTTGATTGATTTTATTTTAAGGAATTTAGATATGAGCTAATTATCCTTCTAAACATTCCCATACTCCTGGATAGATATTTAACTGCGGACAAGTGTCTTTAAGTCTTTTATAATGAGGACTCACAAATCGGGATCATTTTGATGCCTTTTAAAAATTCAACAACCAAACGACGATATTGTGAATAGTTGAGAAATTTCAATTGAACTATGTAAGCCTTGACACTAAGATGTTTATGTACATAGAATAAGGTATTATAAAAAATTTTGAAGTTTTACAAATTATGTTTGTGACATTTTCATCATTTCTCAGCACTCAGAAAAAAAGACTTTCAAAGGAAAATGTTTTTCCTCTTAGAAGACGAAATTTTATTTTTAAAAGAAAACTTATAAACCAAAATGTTTAGTGTCGATTTGAAGATATATTTTAATTTTTTGACGATGTATTTGTAATAAAAACATTAAATGTTACAACATTTTTAAAAGTTTTAAATTGGGGTTCACAATTTGGGGTATACTTTTTAATTCGAACGACTTTAAATCTGTTACTTTATCGTATACTTCAGCTTCTTCTACTTTATAAGAAAGATTCACTTTTAACTAACAAAATAATATTCATTAATTACTTTCATCATATCACAAATTTTATATACCAATGGCATAGAATTTGTATGTAGAAGATGTTATAATAAAAGTCATTTTGCAGCATCTGAACTATGCCATGTCACGAAACGAAATGAGCCGCTTATCAGAAAATAACGAAAAACTTGTTGCGACCATGACAAACTGTTTTAACGCAGACTCCTTTGAAATAAAAGGAAGTATAATTTAAACTTTGATTTGATTTTATAGTGCTACGCAATTAAATCCATCACTGGGTATAGTATTTCTTAAGTAGAATTCGAACACCCTGTATATGCCTATATGTTTGCATATTATACTTTTTTATGCTTACAAGTTTGTGTATTATAATTTTAAACATTTCTTATTTGTTTTCTTATATTTAATTTGAAAAATGGTCATTTATACCTAAAATTTCCGTTGTATAATAAATTGTTAATGATTTTTGAACTTTCATTTTTTTTTATTATTTAAAGAATATAAATATTTGAGTGCCGCGCCACAACTGGAATGTTTCTGATTATAAATGATTGAATATAACAAAAGTTTAATCGGTTCTGTTTTTGAGGGTTTAGATTAGAAGTAAACATTTTCATTGACTTTCATTAAAATGAAAACTTTTAACACATCTGGATTTTAAAAGAAAGGTTTAAAGTAATTTTTGTGAATGTGAAGACTGCAAAGAGTTCTTTTAATAGGGTTAGTTTCCCTACTTTCAGCCATTCACCGTATGTTCCTTTCTCTGAGTCGTTCTAAAAAATAAAACAGAAAAGATAAAAAGGAAATTCACTGTACAAATTTGCAGCTATATCTGTGATATATCCCAGAGTATATCGTCTATGGCTATGAATTGTAAGCCAATCGATTTACCACATTTTCATCAATTTCCTTTTGCTCGTTCAACATCGGAATAGGCGCAGTTCAAGAGGACGACTAGACTACATTCCATTACAAGTATATTTTCGTTTTGCGGGGGATGAAAAAAAAGGAAAATTCGGAAATGTGAAATTCATCTACTTAGAGTGGAAGCCCATAGAAAGTTTGAGAGAGTTCCGGACGCCCCCGTCGCCCCGGCGGCACTCGAATTCGCCTAACGTAGGAGCAATTTTTCATTACCACACTTTGCGCCGCAACACCGTTCTACTTTAATCGACCACATAACCAAGGATTCATTCATCTTTCCACCACGGCTGTAGTACGCGAGTAAAATCAACAAAAATATTCTTCGTCCGCAGCAGCAGCAGCACTCAGGCTGATCCCCGCTTAGGCGATAAGGCTCCCGGGGGCTTCAGGGGGCTTCAGGGGGCTCGAGGGGGCTCCCGGCAGCCACTCCCACACCCGGGCTTAGGGCTCCTTCGAACGTAATATCCTTAAAGGATACAATTCGTTCGCATTTCCCCCGCATTTTTCTCTCATTTTCTGCTAACTCAATCGTTTTCTGCGGCAGCAGTTTTATTGCTGTGGCAGTTTCTGTGTCGACCGACCGTCCGCCCTTACGCTGTTTTTGGGGAAGTTTTTTCCGCTCCCCGTCCGGCCCCTTCCGACTAGTTTTGATGACGGTCCCCATGCCCCGGATCCCGGGGAATCGCGACCGAATGCTCCTCATCCCGAGTGAATTATCCACTTCCCGAAATCGTTCCTTATTCAATCAATGGGATAACGCTGAAATAAAAGGAGGAAAAGCGCAGAAAATGGAGCACTGCTCCGCTCGGTTAGCCCTGCCGTGTTGCCCCCATACGGCGGTGCTGTCGGGTCAAGGGTGCTCCTCGAGTCTAAGCGAAAAGTGCCCCAATAAAAAATACAAGAAAAATTGGAGAAGAGTCGTTTCTCAATTCGTTTATTACCACTGGTGCTGTTTTTTTTCCGTGCTTACGAGACGAAAGCGCCTGTCTTACGCTTTTCAAGGGTAGCCGGAGTGGACGACGGCACTAAAAGAAGGTTTGGGTTTGGGGCGACCGAACAATGCCTTTTTGGAGCACCCGACAGTGGGCTGCGGTAAGCAATTCTTTTTCGTCCCTTTTGATTTTATTTCTTTATCATTATGAGCTTGGGGCTAAATTTTCGAGATTTATTCCTTGTTGGCAACTTGTTGATTCGGATAAAAGACTGGGGAGAACATGACAACAGGTAGTAAAGGATATTTGATTGTAGTTAACGTCTACCTTCTTGCATGAAAATTCATGAGCTTTTATAAACCTGTCATTATCGATGAACGCCCTTTTTAGGGTTCTGTAGCAACACAAGGTTTCGCCATGTCCGTTCGTCCGTATGTCACAGTCATTTTATTCAAAAACTATTATGATTATGGCGCTGACATTAATATAATTATACTCGCTACAAAGATATGCATTAATATTTTGGAAAAAAAAAATTTAAGGTTACCTCCCGTACATAAAAAGTGGGGGATGAAAAACTAAATGTTGACTTACCCCATCCCCCACTTGATGATCGTTGAAAAGAGAATTTAAAATAATATGATATGTCTTAAACCGTTTCTCAAAATTATGCCCCGTTTTTGAAATATACGATTCCAAAGTGGACATTTTCGATTCCATTTGTGTCGGCCCAGATATCACCCTGAACGCAATTTCGGAAAATATATCTGAAAAAAAATCTAAAACACTAGCACATAGATTGATTATTACTTTTAAAAATAACACGAACTAGAGTCTAATATTTTACGAGATATGTATATCCGACCAAGTTATGCTTATTTGGATTCAAACAACTGTTCAATTCAATTATTTAAATTTTAAAAAAATTTACCAAGAATTCTCCAAGTATAACCAATCTATACGATTTTTTGAAAAAATACAATTTTAAATAAGTGGACAAAATTAAAGACTCCCAGAAATTCGAAAAATTAAATATTTTGAGTAAAAACATAAATTCTTTAATTGTTAATTTAAGCATTTAATATTCGGTCTTAACACTCTTCAGATACTAAGCTTTAAGTAAAAAGCACAAATTTATTAATGTTCGTTAAAAAAGTTATTTTTTTGGACATTTGAAAGTACATGTTTAAAAATGACGAAATATTACACAAAAATTAAAATTTCAAATCGAATAATCAAATATTACTGAAAACGCTTATTTGTTCTTTTTTACAGTATGGCTATATTTAAGTCATTTGTTTGCATGGAGTTTCTGTAATATTTTTAAAGACTCAACTGCCTGTCATAAGCTCGTCGACTATTACTAAACTAGTAGAACCTATTTAGTTATAATAATTTTCCTTTTAATTTCGTCATACTACTACTGTGAATAGTTTTCAGCTATTTTCAGCTAATAATAGCGATTTAGCTGGTAGGGGTGGGAATCTATAGTAACAAAAATCACTACTTTAAAGCTTAATATGTCGTATCGTAACACATCCCTATTTCCAAAAAGTGTTCATGATAATATTTTTGATAGATCTTTTTAACTATATCTTACACAATGGGGTATGCGAATAAAAAAAAATCATAGCTCCACTTTACATGTAGGGAAACCTGGGTGGTAGCTTAAAAACATTTTCTTTAAAAGCTTTTATTTCATAACTCTGTAGCTGTTACAAATACAAATTTCAGTTTTATAGTACTAATAGTTTGCGAATAAAACGGCTGTCACACACAGATGAACATGGCGAAACTACATTATATAAAGGCTCCTAATTTGGCCACGAAACCCTAAAAATGGTGTCTTCGCGTTCACCAGACAACTTCCCATAACGATTCTTTACAGTGCCAGTATTCGTTTTTTCGACTATGCCATGAATCCAATATTTAATTTAATCTGGCTTGGATTGTAATGGGTTAAAATAAAAAAATATTCTTGTGGTAACTATATTTTTATTCCAGTATTTCATAAATGAAGTTTGAAAAAACGTGATGGCTCTCTGACGTACTGCAGAAAAGCATTTTGTACCAAGAAGAGCTAGTCATAAAGTGCTTTTTATTGTTACCAATGTAGAAACACTGCATCAAAGTTTGCTTAAAAGTGGCCTTCAAAAGAAGTAATAGAGTTAATTAATCTCATCCAACAATTCCTCTTTTTCTTTAGTGAATTCAAATCTAAATTTTTTATATGTATAGTTATAAATATTTGTCCTCTATCTTAGTTTGGTTTAAATTTACTATACCCACTTTGAGTATAGTGAAACTCCTTTTAACTTAATTAAATATCATGTCTCTCAGTTCCCCGGTGCATTTCAATTATTGCCAGATGTGCAAAGAAAACAAATTCGTAAAGTGAATTTTAACTGAAGGGCATCAGGGTACAGTGAAATTAAAGTGAGTGTTACTCAATTGGTCAATGCTCATATAAACAAAAGACTGGAACATAATTTAAAACATCCGTTTTAGCAACTATTATACAGGAAAATCGTGTATCTCCGGATAATGATTTTGTGCTACTTTATTTTAAGCTGCACAGCAAACTGCAATTGAGGGGGCATAGTGCTGCCTCGGCAAAAAGGTCATAAATTTTCGCGGAAAATTGAGAAACGTTATCGTACAGTCGAGCCGGAAAATTTTCATTTCATTCTCATTTTCAATGGGATGCTTTTTGCGCGAAACTTCCTTCAATTGTTAATTTTAAACTGTTTTACCTGTTCGGTGTGCAGGGAACTTTACGAGCTTCAATTCACAATCAATAAAAATTGGAGAGATCTCATAGACTGGTTCAGTGCAGGAAACTATCGCAAAAAAAAGC